>OY982562.1:15901022-16546345 GCA_963859945.1 Euplagia quadripunctaria | reverse complement strand
ACAGAGGCAGTGTTAATGCTCACAGGTACCTGGAAGAAGTCTTAGAATATCATGTGGTTCAATTTGCACCATTTATTGGCGATGACGACAAGACACCGCGAGAGCTATTACTAAATACCTTGACGAGGTCAATATTCAGTAATTACGGTGGCTAGCTCATAGTCCTGACCTTTCCAATCGAACACGTCTGGGACAATCTCAAAAACCGTATTCGAAACCGTAGACCAGCTCTTACGATCATCAGAGAGCTGAAAGCTGCAACTGTTGAGTAGGAAACTAACTTCACATTTTTTGCATATTTTTAATATGTATTTTTATTTTAAATAAACCATTTTAAATTTGACTCCTGTTCGATGTTTTTTTGTAAAGGGTTAACTTAATTTAGTATTTTATCAAAAACAATTAAATTATAAAGGAGTTTTGTAGGATTCAACATGTAATAGGTGGCCGGTTAATTGTGGCTCTCAGTGTACATGTAATTAGGCTTATTAGATATTATTAATTTCGTCGTCGAAGTCGTTTCTCAAGTCCTTTTCTATAAAGATATTGTGATATTATTAATATAAAATTGTTTTTTAGTTTCGTTAATATTTTAATTAAAGTAACAAAAACAAAAGAGAAAGTGTTTTCCATTTAGTAAATCTACTCAAGACCGTTCCATTATTATTTATTCTAATATAACTAAAAATATATAAAGGTTAGCAGATGAATTACCACAAATAATTTCTTTTTCGTTTGTCTAACACATTCGCCAAACATTCGCATCTTTTTTGCGAATGCGAATGTCAAAAATCATGCGAATATTCGCGAATGCCAATGCGAATGCGAATATTCGTTACATCACTAATACGTAGTGAATTATATTGGTGACCGAGAAAGCTTTTTACTTACCATTAAATAAATATAGCGTATCTGCATATACATATTTATTGATTTTTTTAACAAAAACAACAAGAAAGAAAAGTAAGTTATTCGGACTGCGCCTGTGGTTTTTGAATTATTACACGGATTAGATACAGTACGCAACAGCAAAAATACCAAATGATTATATCGCACAATTACTCGCACTCAAGTTTTATAGGGGTCGTTTGCCTCCCAATCTACTATATACTATATTATAGTTAGTTCATGTAATACTTAAGTAATTACTTGGTAGTAGCGGCATTAGCGGCCTTTATACCTTGTAATTTTATTTTAAAAAAATGGTGACAGGGCCTCCTGGACACGCATTAAAAGTACTCTATTAAGGACATCTGATTTAGTTCTTCTTTTATGAAATATATTATTTTAAAGTTTTCTTACACAATTATGGTCTTAAAACCTCGGAAACTCAATTACTATAATAAATATAGGTATCAATCTTTCATGACCTCCGCGTTTTTTTATTACATAAACTTTTCATACTTTACTACATAATATGTATCAGGTTTAAACTAGTTTAAAGCGACTAAATTCAGAAAAAAAACTGCAACTAAACCAACATTATATAGGTAAATGGAAGATGTTCTACTTCTGAGAATATTAAACGGCATAGGAGCATTTCAGTTTGATCTGATGGAACAAGAGTTAGCAACGTTGCGACGTTAATTTTAATTTTAAATTATATTATTCTCTATTGAATTTAGACTGGGATGTACTTAGTCTGGCACCTAAGAACGGTTGCTTTTACTAGATCGCATCCCCTTGCTGTAAGTAAAAAAAATTAAAAGGTTTTTTTTTGCATTTTTTTTTCCATATTTTAGTAATATGAATTTACAACTGCCAGACAGTTTTGAAATGGCCAAACCTACGGCAGACGCAATCAAAATAAGTGAAAAAAATGTATACTAGACGATACACCTCCTGGTTGGGGAACTAACGACTATTTACTTTCCCAATTTGTTGTCATGAGTTGGTTAACTACAAAAATATGTGACCTTTTCCATAAATAAAATTAACAGTCCTCCACAAAGCTTTTCAATTAGAGCCCAAACCTGCATGAACAAGGAACAATGTACATGCCAACCATTTAATCGGGTTGAACACGCAAAATACCTGGGCATGTTGATAGATGGTAGTTTGAGATGGCACAAACAGGTTGACTAGTGACTTAGAGTAAGTCGTAGCCGTCTTACTCTAGCAATGGATTTGTCAAAAAAAATAATTCTGTGGTAAAAAAATAGCAAATAATTAGCAAAAAAATAGGCCACAAAGGCTGTTTTGATAAGTGTAAGAGATCCGGAGATATAGCTACAGCAGCGTTGGCTACGCTGGCGTAAGTCTCAAGTTAGCAAGGCCATTGTTTTTCAGAAATGGCTATGGCAAAAAATCAATTGTTTGGTAAAAAAATTGCAAATAATTAGCAAAAAATTTTGCGTAACTTTTATTATGGCCCAATGACTTGGCTACGCTAGCTTCATAGACACGAAATACACGCGTGAGTAAAACCGTATATCTTTAATAAACATTACCGATATTACCCCATTATAATGAACTTAATTAACACAGGTATTGCCACGTCCCTGTTGACCCGGATCATCTAAAAATGGGAATAATAAACCCTGATAGTAAACTATCATCTATAAACCGCGGGCCGCAGCCTGTAGACAATGAATTCCATTGGAGACGGCATGTCGATCATGTATGCAATCAATATAGATGGATATTATGTAAACTATATGAATATAAAATACCTTATAAAATACTAAGAACTATGTACCTAGCATTAGCTGACTCCGTGATTGGTTATGGCCTAAGTAGATATGGGCGCACGTACAGAAACTGTCTTGATAGCATTTATAAATTACAGATAATCTGATTAAAAACTTTCGTTCCGTTAAAAATAAAAATAAATACAAAGATGATGAAATAATCGGAATAATTATTACTATTATATTATCGAATACATTTAGTATATTACAGTGTTTAAATAGCCATTTAACACTGTAAAATACTAAATGTATTCGATAAGATACGACCGGGGTTGTGTTAGCACCTGCTCCGTGGTAAGCACTGATCAGCGAGAAATAACAGGCATGAATTACTCCGTTGTGTGTCATACTTACCTACCTACTTATAGATTGCCTAAACATACTAATGTTTACGAGGGAATACATGCTATTTAATTAATAATAAAAAATAGCACTTAGCTCAAAAGAAAATTAACAACAACTTTGACTACCTATTTGTCACAAGCTGTGTTAGAAAGGTGTAAACCTTTAACACTGGCACGACCCGTAGAGCTTAGACCAGGGATGACCAATTAGTTTCCTTTGGGTCCGTTATTTTGGTAATATGTCCGTCGCGGTCCGTTTCTACTACTTTTCTACCCTTGGAGGCCCGTCCCATTCTTTAATATATAATAAATAGTATACTTATAATAAATATCAATAAAGAAATCCAACGAACAAAAACTTGAATATTGTTTGATTAAATAATAGTTTTTTTTTTCTTTATTGTTCAAAGTGTTACAATACATATTAACATTAGTTTTAAAAAGTAATACAAGTTAATTTAAAATACAAAAAACATAATCAAAGATGATTAAGTTTCTGTTAACTAAGGTCCACACAAAATAGATCAGCGTTCCGGATCCGGACCGCGGTACGCCATTTGATGATTCCTGGTCTAGATTGTACAAACGTTATACTTTGTTGTTTACTCTGAAAATCTCCCATTTTAACTATTTGAGACCTATTACTCAAGTATGATTCGAACATTTTATATGCTTTTTTTATTTTTGCAGCAGATTTTATATCGGATGGCATACGGTATCAAATGCATTTTTGAGGTCGATAAATACGCCTAACGCAATTTTCTTTTGATCAATACTCGTTTGTATTTTGGTAGTCAGGTCTACTGTAGCGGACAGTGTGTTAGATTACGAACGAAATCCATACTGTCTCTCAAAAAGGAAATCAATTGATGTGAGATGATTATTTAGGCGCGTGTAGAGTATCTTTTCGAATGTTTTGGACATTATCGGTAAAACTGAGATAGGCCTATAGTTATTAGGGTCAGTTTTAGCACCGGATTTAGGTATTGGGTTGACTTTCGGTGTTCTAGACTTGTTATCTACCTTATATACTTCTCACATGCTTATTCACATTGATACACTCAGGTCTCTATCCCTGAAGGCTGAAGAAGACATAGACTTATACGGATATGTGAGTTAAGCTCGAAGAGTTCAGAGTCTTTAAATATAGCACAAACTGGGAAGTCCGAGGCCTCTAAAATAATAATAAATATGTTCTTATGAAATACGTATCTTTTATTTTTTGTTGTTGTATTTATTTTTCATTTTTACTACTAGTATAAATTTTCTTTTCTTTGTGTTTTTAATGAGGTTTCCTTCTTGCCCGTTTCAATTTTACAATATTGTATTTAGGTACGTGTTTAATAATATTGAACATCTAACATTTTATAATTATGTATTTCCACGGGAAAAGTTAGTATCTAACATTTTTAATATACCTACATATATTTACAGGATTCAGAAAAGCAGGGTATCATATTTATTATTTTATGCCTTGGAGTATTTGCCGATTTAAATAACGAATACATTCAAACATTCGAAAAGGCTAAAACGCAAGATAGAGTTTATGAGGCTGTGAAAATTTTGTGTAATTCTTTAAAGTTTTGTTTTTCCGTATCTACGGAGTATAAACAAACCCCATAAAATGTTGACCGCTTCTATTTGGTTTACGTATCTTGCAGATTCTTGATCAACAGTGGTATCAACCAAAACCTTATACCAAAATGTTGGTTCACCAGCAATCAGTTCCATAATCTACACCCCAATAAATCTCAAATCAATCTCAAAATGACACCGGTATCGAATTATCGAAAAAGACACATCTCCAATTCTATTATGGCAATCATAGAATTGAAATTTAATGACTATATATAGCACCCCAAAAACCTTAGAAATGACATCTATTATCGATTTACCAAATTAATTTTTCGTTGTCATAGTAACAGCAGTACTTTTTATACTTCTATTCTAAACTAATATTATAAAAAGGTAAAGTCTGTGAGTTTGGATGTTCAGGGTAATCTCCGGCACTAGGTACTATTAAATTCTTAACTACTAAGTGAGTTAGTGTTGGATAGCCCATTTATCCAGGAAGGCTATAGACTATTTAACATCATATCAATGAAAAATGTTGCCAAAACGGGGAAAATTTACAAATGTAGACGGGTCAGCTAGTGTTATATATAGAGATTCCCTGCACGCCGATTTAAAATACTATTAACTATTCTGAATAATTATTAATACTAAGGATAAAAAAATATGGCTTCAAATTCACATGTATAGTTACTACAATACCTATTTAAATGGTTCGAAAGTAACAGGATGCATTATCCTAAAATAACATGTACTAACAGTCCGTCCCGCTTTCGAACTGGTAGCAAAGCATATAATGTCTTTTTTCAACATCTTCAACAATGATCGTAATATTTCAGCCATTTTACACAAAACCTTAATGAATTATACACCTATACCTTCCTCATCATGTCATTCCAATCACTCGGTCTATTGTTGAAAACCGTGTGAAAATCCGTTCGGTAGTTATTGAGTTTATCGCGAACGGACAGACAGACAGTGGCGGTGGAAGACTTTATTTTATAATACGAGTATTAGTGATTGTCACGGGATAACAATATACGAGTAGCCGATATGTTGTAACAATTCTGAAAACATGTATATTTTTTAAAATGAGTAAGTATTCGGACTTCAAAAACTTAAAACAAGTCAGCTACAATGCACATCAAAAATTATTAATAGTACTAATACACGAAATTTGAAAATTTTCATTTAATCATAAGGTGCATAAATATCTATATGCATACATAAATTCGAAAAGAGTTCTTGGCCCCTACGTCCTTTGAATTTCATATATAAATATTACTCACACACATAAATACACTCCTTATCCCTCTGGAGTGGGCAGAAACAATATCCCTCAAATCGCTGTGGTCTTTAGATAACTTAGCTTCTCATATCGCTTAGACCTTTCATACAAGCTCGCAAACAGGTTTCAGGTGCTTCTGAACAATTTTAGAAGTAATTTATTTATGTACTTTGATATACTGTAGTGGAATTAAGTCGTTTTGCTTTGCTTTTTATGCTTTTTTATTATTTTATACATAGGTACATACATTTCCTGAATAGGGCATCTAATACGCAAATATTAGCATATAAATAAACGCCGCAACCGCAACCCAATGGCATACGGCCAACGAGGCAGCCGTTTTTAATAATTTACTAGCACAGACATCGACATTAATTGTTCAAACAAAGCCGATGTATGGTAATGGACTTTCAGTAACACTGGAGAAAGCTTTTAGAATATACTTCAAAGAAAAATATAGATTTACATCTAGTTAAGTGCCGAAGTACTATAATAGTGTCGACCTACAATTTGAAACTTCTAAACATATCGTATCTGTCATTGTTTCCAAGTATGTTGAGTTGATAATATTATAGTGAAATGTCAAAACATTTGGGGGGTAATCTACTAATCTTGCTTGGTCTACAAACTATTAGCACTTGTACCAACACAGATATAAATTCAGTCATTGATTATGTACTCCAATAAAAAAAAGAAATAAGCGCATCGAGACCTCGAGACAAAGAAAAAGATGATTGTGACTATTGTGAGTGACGTTGACAGCCAAGACCGACTGTTTTCTCTAGTGATATGGTAGGGGGTTATTTTTTTACACACATATCTAATGCTTTCCTATAAACTGAAAATAGGTTTTCGTTTGTTGCCTTCTGTCCGTTTATTCCTTCGTTTTTTCTAATTGTCAGTAATTTTTCTGTATTTTATCAAAAGTCATTTTATTTTAGTGTTTTTCAAGAAATATATTGCGTATTTATTATATGAGAAGGCGTCTTTGTGAAGAACAGATGTGTGTGAAGTGATGAAGAGACGTGACGGTTGCTATACTGTACAATAGGTATTATACGTTTCAAATAAGAAGATATGCACTCGGAGAATACGGTAATTTGTAGTATTCAAAAAGATTTAATTACTTTGTAGACACAATGCAATGAACAAGTATTTTAATAAATCATTTAATTTATATTTAGTTTTTCAAATGACATAATTATGTTTTTTGGTGCTGACTTGGTGAGCTGGTGGTTTTGTGACAAGTCTGAAGTAAAGTTGATGCGGTAGCGATTATGTCCTCATTTCAAACGCATAGTAGATGTATGTGTAATATGTTACATGGTAGTGTAAAATGTTTAGATTTTAATTTAAATTAAACATCTTATGAAAATTAGGCCAGATAGAATCGTGGCTATTCACATCGATCGATAGGCCAATTCAAGCAATGTTAAGCGTCATCTACTTAGTTAGTAGTCGACCCCAATACGCATGGCCATGACCATAATTAGGATAGGAAGTGGGAATAAACGAACCATTTTTTAAACTAAATTATTAGTACTCAAAAATACACAAGAAACATATTATATACGTAATGTATAACTCTGCAGAAATATATATTCATGAATACTACGTATGTTTAGCTAAAATAAATGTCTTTCATTTTGCTATTTTGTTTGCATATCGCGATATTCGCGATTACAATTCGCAAATTGTTACAGGTTTTCTAGTTACATACAATTATGTAGGTACTTTCATTATTAATATTAGGCATTAGTTATTTCAATAGCTGGTCCGAGATTTGAAAGTAAAGCTGTTTATAACATCTTTTCGTAATTAACAACATAAAACTTAAAAAAAGGATAACGATATCAGATACTGAATCGTTGATATCGAACCGCATCGATGTCAAAAGTTCCAAAAGCATTAAAATTTGTGCCGGGACTTAGTGACGGTTTTTAGTTTTTACTCTTAGAGTCTTTACCGGTTGCTGTCATGATAGTTTTATCAGTCATTGTGCTCAACGGATACTGACCACGGTTCTTGACATCCAGTCCAGTCCGTGTCAACCACCGAACTGATATTGAAGCGTGCAAGTGTACAACCACAGACCTGAGTAAGAAGTGCGATGTGGGCGGAGCAAGCAAGCAAACTATGAGCAAACGCTCATAGCTTCGGCAAATACATACATACATACAACATATTTGAGTACTAACTATTTTGGAACTACGAGAGCACGCAATGAATTACTTTGCTTACGGGAATATTGCTACACCTACATGTTGCACGAAAATATTTGGTGAATGTTAAGATAAGACGCACACTCGTTAGCTCTCTATTGACCACACTCGCACTGTCGCGGACGTAGCGGCTGGCTAGTATGTCTACGAAATCCTACCTTATACTGATCAGCGTAAGGGTGTATTTCTTATAATTATAAATGGCGTTTAGGATTCGTATTTAATGACGAATTAGCGTACAGTTCTGTACATACACACGCATGTGTAATAAATATATAATGATTATCGACTAAGCGTGTGCAACTGGCGACACATGTTTAAAAATACAAATAAAATATAGCATTTCTAATACATATTCTTAGTACTGTGGCCCTTAAAATAATAATTTGACAAAAATATTACAAAATGCAAATTAAATAACATATGAGGAAGAGCCTCATATGTTATTTAATTTGCATTTTGTAATATTTTTGTCAAAGTTTGTCATTGTTATAGGTATTTATCGCATTTATGTGCCTCAATAATAGGTGTATACCTAGAGTCAATAAACCTCGTCACCTTTCGTGCACGGTATTGCGAGAACTTGTAGACCTAACGTGTTTAGGTACACCTATAAAGACACCTCGAGGTTTTCCAATTTCACATTCAACGAGGGTGCCTGGCACAGGTTGTGTTTGTGTACACAACCCTATAATCAGGTACAATTACGTTATTTGTGTGTACTGTAAAGCCTTCAATATACGATTTAAGCGGCTGTATACAATATGGTATTTATAGGAAGGTGTAGTCACATTTTTTGGGATCATCATGTAACTCCAATGCAAGGTTACGATAGTACAAGAAAATTATAGTTTAAAAAACTAAAAAACACGCTTTTATAGAAAATTCAACTAAAAAATTAAAAATTTAATCGAATTATTGCATTGTCATCGGTCTTTGACACGGTTACAAACATACAACCAAACATACAAGTGAAGCTAATATAAAGCGTGTAAAACAATTATATGCACAGTGACAATTGATGCTGAGGTAAATTTTCCTATTAAACTAAACTAAACTAAATTAATCCTTGGTAATTTTTGCGTGTGTTTAATAAACTTTAGATCTCTATATTATATATATATATATATATAGGTGATACGAAGTTCACCGGTCATCTATATACTAGATGACCGGTGAACTTCGTATCACCTACAATTTATTTAATTCCGAGCATTTTCATAAATAATTCAAGACCAAAATTAGCCAAATCGGTAGAGGCGTTCTCGAGTTTTAGCGAGACTAACGAACAGCAATTCATTTTTATATATATAGATATATTGATTATCATGAAATTTTGCATGCATCTTGTCAGAGATACAGACATTTCAACCAAAAAAATCTTTTATTGCGTTTTCCATAAGCTCTTAGAAGCGGTATACTTTTTATTATTTAATAATCAAAAAAATGTGTATACATTATAACATTGTTCTAAAATTGTTTTGTATATTTATATGTTAAAGAAATTGTCACATAAAATATATATAAATATAACTTTGGGAGTGTGTAGTATTCACTAACAGTGTTTTGTTTACTTTCTACTACTACTACTTATGAAAAAAAAGTATACCTAATTTTGACCCAGTTTGAAGATTAAATTAATTTAATACAACATGAGATACTTATTTTTGAAATATCAAATATTAACATATATATTTGCAATATGTCAACGTTTACATATCAGTGCACGTGACTGTACCTAATAACTTACATTAGTGAAGCGGGCAGATGTGACTGTCACATCTCCTCAGCTTTTAAAGTGAATGCACGCCATTACGCGGTGTCAACCGAGACTTGAAGCTGGAGTTTTAAGGGTTGGCATTTATATTATACATTACATATATAACATTATTCTATTTATGTAAGTAACGTTAATGTAACGTTCCACACCACTTCACCTTCAAAACTATTCACATTTGTAAAATATAAACAATAATACAAATGTGAATAGTTTTGCATTACACGTAGCGCACGTAGCTTATACTAGAATATTTATTTTAACATTTTTACAATTCACAATTAAATTTTTTTTTTCTTACCTCTAAGGACTTGTGAACAAACATCGCACGGCGTGATTTTCTTGTAGGTGTATTCTTGAAAGTTATGTGCCTCGGAATCTCCACCGCCGCGCATTGCGTCTCTTGCCGCCCCATTCCTCCTACAAAATTTTACACGTTTGTAAATAAAAGGTCAACAATTCTTTATTCTTTCCATTATAATTGTAAGACCTATAGTATCGAATGTCAAGTAGATCTAATTGCAATTAAATTGAATTTATAAAAATATCAATTACCTACTGAATTATAAAAATCCATCAGTAGCATTAATTAAATATTTTCAGTACGTTATACGACATGTGATATTGATAGCAATGTTTTATATTTCACGGAGCGTAATGAACACAAGTGATGAGCACTTAATGGGTTGTGAAATTTGTTCGATGTACTGATTGTTTATGTCTATTTATTAGTAGGTACATGTTCGGTGAAGGGTGTCATATTTATACGTCATTGATATCGACCGATGACTTTCAAGGTCAAGGGGAGGCAGAGCGTGAATCAGTCTGTAAAGTAACCGGTATCAGTCCCCAGCCGATAACGGTACAATACCTAATGAGCTTTCAGTTGGACTTGATTCTCCTTGACGTTTGTTCAAGGCCGAGCTGTCACCTACAGAATTAAATTTTAATGATATATCAACATTTAATCGGGTTTGATAACAAAACAAGCATTACATTTTTTCTGCGAACTTAAAGAAGTTAAAGCCGAGGGAAATGAGCACAATTAAAAGGTTACAAGCGAATTACTTGGCGAAAGTGTGTTTCTTTTGTAAAGCAAAAGGTGGTGAAAATTAATTGCTACTTTAATAATTGTTTTGTGTTAAATCTACACAGTTTAAACATGCTGAATTTTGGAATTGTTTCTACGTGAAAAAGGATGAGCAGTAAGTCCAATATTGTTGGTTTAAATGAAATGTTACAAACATTCTCACACCTACAGGGCACAATTACCTCATGGCCATAACCGTCGACACCGCGTGGTACATTTGATTTTTTCTTTTTAGATGCAAAAAGAGAGAAACATCAAGATGAACATAACACGAAATAAACGTGACGAAATACTTTACAATTTGTCAATGGTGTGCAGAAACCTGTGAGATTGCGCTGTGTTTGACAACCAAGTGTAAAAGTTTCAATCAGTAAAGGTTTCTGAGGATTATTTCTATTTGATCGTAGTATTATTATCATCACAGATTACATCGGTGTTTTGTTAGTCACTTAATTTTCGGAAGCAATAAAAATTACAAAAATAGAATCTACAATTACCACGCATTCATTTAAGTATTTAATTTCAAACATGATCTTCTAATTAAATGACTTACATAATAATATTACATATGAAATACAATATGCTTTCACTAGACATTAGGCATGACTAAATTTCTAAAGCTGCTTCAAAATGGATGTTCTTTACAATTGGCTATATGAGAATATTTTATACACGTACAATGTACCATTATATAAGAAAACCTTTCATCTAAGTATAATTCTGCCGTAAGCACAAAGTACAATTCCTCAATACCACATTAACTACATATTTATTAAACGATTGAGCCGCTTAGCAACAGCAATCTATGTCTATTATTGTTATTTATTATGTTTTTTTCGGACTAATTAGGTGGAACTAGTCCTTTCCCCTTGCTCATAGATATATTGTGCGACGACAGTCTATAACGTAGTGTTTGTATACTCAGGTATACTCTTTGAACGACAAGACAATGTTACAATGACCTGTCATCGAGAAATGTGTCCAATTGTTACATTTTTGCTTTCCTCTTGCCTTTTTGTCTTTTGTTTATTATCTATACAAATAAATAAAATTGAATTGTCTGTTGGTAATGTCAAAATAACAGGTTTTTTTTAAAGCTCATACAGTTATTTGCAGAATACCTATGAGTAAAAATTAGTTTTTTCAATTTTTGTCTGTCTGTCTGTTTGTTTCGGCTAATCTCCGGAACGGGTGGACCGATTTCCACGGGACTTTCACAGGCAGATAGTTGGTGTTATAAGGAGGAACTTAGGCTACTTTTATTTTGGAAAAAGAATTAGAGATCCGCGCAAAATATACAAATAAGTACACGCAAGCGAAGCCGCGCGGGAACTGCTAGTTCTTAATAAATGTAATATAATGGTAGGTTAAGTTAAATAAAAGCTTCTCGCAGATAAACTTCTTGGTTTGGCGAGAAAAAAAATGTACCTATAACATTTATGCAACTTACCAATATATAAATAATTAACTAAAAAAATACTGTGATTCTGGCACAGCGTACAAAAGGTTCAACCAAAATAACCCAATCCAACACTAAAAATAACACTCGCCAAGTTCCAGGTTCAGTCAAACGGCCCTGGAACCCGCAACAAAAATTGGAGTCGTTTAATGTATTTTAAATACACTTTCCCGTAGTAAAGAAAGACAATAAAACGATTGACTAATGTATGAGCAAAATATTTTTCCCAAAATATCACATCGCAAACTATTTTTCCCAAATTTTCATTTGGAAAAAAATCATTTGTCAATTAATAATTAGCAAATTCCCATTTGGCAAGTAGTTGGAGCTGTAAAGAATCTGAGACGCTGAGACGTTTAAAAAATCTATGGCATTTGACATCAGATTTTGCAGTAGAATTTGATAGCTCTGTTAACTTATCCGATGAATGAAAGTGCTTAAACATGCAGCAACTCAATATACATATACTTAACAAGAGATTTGACATACGACTACTTAATTTTTGCGCTGATCAGCCTTTGAAAAACCGGGCGTTAGTGACGTAAACGCTTTAAAGAAAAAATCTTATAGAGAGAAAGAGCTACATTTAAATAAAAAATAAAGTAAAAAATTCATTAACAAATAATTACTTGATCATGTTTTATTTATTATAAAACCTCGAAGCAGGTTTTTGCCGCGGCACGCTCACTTTGCTCGCTCGGCTCGCCCTGTTGGGGTCGCAGTTCTAAGGTAACCTAACCTACTTTTCTGGCAGCAGTTGACAAAGTAAAATGATGCCAAATGATAATTGAACCAAATGAATAAATGCGAAATGAAAATTTGCGAAATATTCATGTGGTAAATGAATCCAGGGCGATAAGTTTTTTGGGAAGTTAAATATGACCAAAAATATTTTGCCGAGAAAGACATAATAGATAAAGGTTTTGCATAAAAGAGAACGCATAGTTTTAATTTTCGGTCCTAATTGAGCTCTGTATAATACCAATAATATATGATATGACAGAAAACCTTAAACGGAAGGAAATTCACTATAGTTGGAGCATTAAGATCCCAAGTCACTCAAATAATACATAGCTAGTAACTTATAAGTGTCGATGAATTACTTCTTAGCCTAACTTTTGAAAATAAATAATCCCTAGTTTTTACTAAAAAAAGGTTCAGTTTTACAATTAGGTAAATCTAACATGACTGGTTTGTTTCACTCTTAAAACCATTAATTAGGTCCTGGCAATATTCCAAGTGAATTTGATGTAAATTGTTTCACTAATTGTAGTGCATGAGATAATGCTTTTGCAATGTGGTAAATTATACATCACATACATTTCTAAGGCTAAAAATCTTTGTGAATCCAACGGCTTTCATTATACGTACACGTCGTACACGTGGTTTATTATAAAATATTGTGCCTAGCATTTACATTGAAATAACACTCGTTAGATTTAAAATGGAGAGGGAATTCATATTGAACGAAACACCATTCGCTTTGTATTGTGTAAATACAGAAAATACTTCTACGACTTTGTATGCATCTCGTTATCTCGAGTTTTCTTATTTGGATAGAGCATTTCATAATATCGTCGGCGTCGAAATTTTATTACTTTATATTGTTAAAGACTTCGTTTTATTGTTCAACTAGTTTTAGTTCTAACTTTAACTTCAAGCATATTATTACTTCCTTTAGATAATCATTAACTTTGTTAAGTCCATTTAGAAGCCTTACATGCAAAGCGGATACCTGTTAGCACTAATCTTATTTACAAAATCCTATGACGTAATTAACGTGTGGTCAATAACTTGTAATCAGATTTCTCTAATGATCGTGATTTTCGATATACGGACACCGACGGCACTGGTTAGCTGCGTACTTCGATCATATATTGGATTTAAGATCGTTTAATCTTGAAGTACAAAGCTCCCAAGGCTAACTTTGCTCACAGTTCTACTTAATCTATAATCAAATTTTGTACATAGGTCTACGTTTTTAAACCGAAATACTAAAATATTGCAGTGGGCACTTAGTGGAGGAATATAAAAATAATTGGAAAAGATAACTTTCTGTGCATGAATCTTTTGAGATAAATAGCACTTTATTTGTCCACCAGTCTTACAGTAGAAGTATCATTCACACATTATTAGAGTTTTCATTCTAACGTAAGCTTGGAGTCAGATTAAGATTTTATCATGTTTGAGGGAGTTATCGACTCTTGATAGGTACAGTGACGAAATAGTTATTACATAGTTGTAATAAATCATTCTAAGTAGATTATATAAAATACCCTTAGATAACCCTTTTTGTAGTAAGTATTGACTTCAGTGTACATAGAAATATTTATATATATACCTCAGTGGTTATTCTAGATTATGGTTAAAAGCTAGATAACTGTAAAATTGTTTGTTATTAAATATGAAAAATGGATAGGTAAAGAACTTTTTCTTCTTGAGTTCAGCTATTCAATCATATAACAAATTTGAAGGACATTGCGCTCCTGCCATCAAATTAGGTAGAAATCCAGGTGTATCGAAATTGTTCAATAAATTATGAGACTCTAGTCAGTTGGGTATAATATAACATGATATTTTTTACTAACTTTGAAACTTTCGCGTTCCATGATATAATTATGTATTTATACGGGAATTAACGATCACGAAAAGTCAGCCTGTGACCGCGGCCAGTGCAACCTGGTCGAAACGCCAGGTAATTCAGAGGTATGTATACATACATGATGATATTTTTTTACTTGTCATTAAAAATAACGTTAGACAAGTTTGTTTAAAACACTCTTCACTTCTTAAGAGTATGAATATAACTCATGGAGATATGAAATCAATACTGTTTATTCTTAGAATAGTTAAGAAACGAAAACGAACAAAACGTTCACAAAATGATGTCTTGTTCAAGCAAAATCTTCCGAAATATACAGACGACTGTGACACGTTTTGGAAAGAGATAAAAAGACTAAATTTCATTGACCCATTAACGTAACTATGGTCTCCAATCAAATGCTTCTGAGCATTTCACTCACGGCGCTAGTTCTGGAACCATGCAGTTATTGAATAAGCTATTCACATCAAAATACAATGTTGTATTTATAACAAAGTGCCAAAGAGTTTACCTTAAAAAAAAGGTTAAGTACATTGTGCATTTATAATTAAAATTCAACTAATTTTAACATCCATTTTGATGATATAAATGAATAAAAGATTGTAACCTGTGATGTTTTTAATAGTCATGCTTTGAATTGACTTGTTATAAATAATTAGTTAATGTTGTTAAAAGCATAAATAGACCACAGTTATCTTACTTGTCTGGTGGTGCAGCATGAGGTGGAGGTGCACTGGGCGGCTTGAGACTCCTGAACGCCTTTAGCCATTTATTCTTCATACTTCCTGCTGATGAGGACGACAGCTTACGATCTACTGCTGTTGCACCGCTGTCAGCTTTTGCTGCAAACAGCTCCCGCTGCGACAAATAAAAACTTACTTAATTAGTATTTTCTTGAAAAAAAAAAACGTATGAGCAATTGTTAATTTTTTGTTCTTGTAAATAGTGAAAAACGTTAGCTTAAAATAAATGAAGTTCTAGTTTGCTATTATTTAGGTACTAATTGGGACCGTCAGTCACACACTGAAACAAAGTGACAAGAATGAGTCAGTATAAATTTCCCTCCAACCCATAGAACCTAGAATTTCGGGTACACTACAAGACATAAAATCTGACTGATCTAACCTAAAAACCGATGGTTCTTCTGGGACAGATGAACAATACAATATATTCTTCCAAATATTATATTTCTCGTGATTCAAGAATCATAATACCTACACATTTTCAAAATTATAACTTTGATGCTTTTTGATTTCCATACAACAGTTTTTAACGTTCTCTTAGGTCGAATATTAAAAAAAAACAATTGAATTATTTAATTAGCAAACGCTTTATCGCTAAGAGTTAAAGTAAAGGCTACGAAAACATTTATTTTTGAAGGCTTTTATTGTCTTACACTTATCATAAAAGCGTAAGTCAGGAATTCCTTTAGTCGGTCTTTCATGTATAAAAACATGTCCTATGTCAATCCCATCACAAAATGACCTTGACCCGATTCATTATTCTGGTGGCTGAATACTCAGAAATTGCTGAACAGTTTTTACGTGATACGTATTATTCGCATTCGATTTAATCAGTGTTACCAAGTAATGAATAAATAAGTGATTTCATTTTGACGTCAGCCATTCCGCCATTACGGTGAGTTACAGTAGATTAAACCTAATCGCCTAGGAACCATCACAATGGTTAGTTACGGTACCTGCTGCTATGCTGTATTTGATTTGAGTAGGTACGAGATTTGTTTGGTTTAAAGATACAAATTTCCTAAAATACTTTGTCGCTACAGCTACATAAAAATTTAGGATCAATGTTTAGCTCAAATCAAGATTTAGGAGTAAGTAGCTTTGTACACACCAGAAATTCTGATTCTGCATATTTTTTATTATACGTATCTTAAATCGTTTGAGAAAGTGAACTTGAGTTGAATATTCTGAATGGTTGTTTTAAGTGAAGACATAATAACATGTTATTTACGTATGCATTTTTTATCAAGTAATGTTGCCAGCAGATGTTTGACCTAGAATATTTTCCATTTATTGTCTTTCGTACTGTATGTAATGAATTGTAATGTATGCCCTTGAACATAACAAGGATGTTGTTGGATTTGCCAAGAAAGCTTTTCAACTGCTATCTTTCTTGCATTTGACTCTCAAATCTTCATTTTTATTTCTTTGCCCTATATCTTTATGACTAGTGAAAATAACATTAAATCCGTTTTACGAATTTCAGCGCCATAATAAGTTCGTATGCGACAGATAGGTACGCACGCGGCGTTCATATCAATAATATTTATCTCAGTTTTATATCAATACGATTTAGCTTACTACAAGCATTTTTTAATACAAAAAGGACAAGTCTGATTTGATAGCATATAAAATAAACGAAGACGCTGTCAATCAAAGTTAAAATTATTTGAATTCAAATATAACGGTAACACTTCTTTATGACAGATAATAATTGATAATAATATAACATTATTTTAATTAATTATTATTAATAAAATACTGTTATTAGACTTCAATAGATATAAACAGGAATATCTAACATAAAAGGACTTTTCTTACTGAATAAGTCGATGTAAGCGATCAACACCTTACTTGTATTTTTTAGATTATTTTATTTAGTGTAAGATCGTTTTAAAGCTTTTGTCAAAAAAATTATTCAATGATAGAAACTTTTTCCCATATTTTTCCATTTTAAGATTGATTAGAATTGCCGATAGATACCGCAAATATACATATTATAAAACAAAGTGCCCCGTCGCGTCTGTCTGTCCGCGATAAACTGTAAAACTACTAAACGGATTTTCATGCTGTTTTCACTAAAAGACTGAGTGATTCATGAGGTTACAAATTATACAACTAAACCTTAGTTGTATAATTTGTTAAGATTTTATGTAAATTGATTGAAATATGTTGATGATTGTTGAAGACGTCTCTGCTACCCGTGCGAAGCCGGGGCGGGTTGCTAGTAGTAAATAAAGACTGAGATATAATATTTTTTTATTATCGTTAGATATATTGGATTCAGAATATTTTGCTTCCCAAAAAAAAACAATGATCCCCACTTTCTTGGATAAACTGCCGTCATATTGATTTTGTTCGTATAAAATATAACCTACATAAATGTTAGGTACTTTTTGCGCTTCAGTGAAACATAGTTAACAAGTTTAAATTAAAAATTTAAAATACCCCTGACTCAAATATACCTTCAACGATTAGAAAAGAGCTGACGACCTTCCAACGGCTGTACAGATTTTCTTGAATTATATGAGTGTTTTTAGCTATAATTCAATGTTCCGTTGTTTCGATAAAGTCACCTATTAAACAAAAATAACGAAATCAAAATCGGCCCATCCGTTTAGGGTAGGGTCCATCAGTTGTAGAAATGCAGATACACATGTTAAATTTGCTTGGTAACAACTCTTTGCTTGGGGGATAAAAAACCGTTGAAATATTAGGATAAGCAACAGTATAGAAGTAAAGTGTCTAGAACACTTTACTTAAATTTAAATTTCAACCTCGTGAAATGACTGGAGTTTAATGACAATGCAACAGCATAGTCATTAAACTCTAGTCATTTCACGAGGTTGAAATTTACGCGTTTAATATGTGATTGGTGTTGTACCTATAGCTACTCATGTATGTTGACTATAATAGCACCAAAATAGTTCAATCAATGGCAATAGATAATACTATCTACTAATGAAACATTGTTATCACCCGCCGCTGCTAGACAAATTGGCCAACTATTTTGGCGTTTTCCAAATTATCCAATTTCCAACAGCAATAAATCATGAAATGTGATTTCAATTCAAGTGTTAGTGTTTCATTTAGAAAAGCTGATTAGAAAAGTCAAGCAGAATTATACATTTCTTTTTCTGTTTCAAATCAACAAAATGCTTATCGAATTTGGTTGGGTAAGTCACATGTCTTTCCGTCACATACATACAAATGCTATTATTATGTTTCATACAAAACAAAACGTATTTTTAAAAATTTTTGTTTCTGTTAACATGAAAGATTTTATTGTATTAATAGAATTGAGTAACCGAAAGTGAAGTAAAAGGACACGATGTATCTATTTATTAAACTTGCGGCTGCGTCATAAGGTGTTATGTTACGACAATTTTGTTAAATAAAATAAAAAATAAAAATTACATCCACAGAAATACCGATTGTTGAAGGGTTACGGAAAATATCCTTCGTAAAAAAACCGTTTAGTGTATTGGACTTTTAAAGCAATCAAATAAAATATACTGAAGATCATGAAGTCTATTTTGTGGTATTTCATAGGAAACCATCATTATACTGATATATGCGTCATTATACCTATATCTGAACAGTGATCTCGTTAGGCATCGTCTTTCATGAAACCTTTGAAATGATAAATGTATAACCATTATCTATCAATTAAAATTTTCAGGGGATACCAGAATTTGAGGCTAAAAACACTGAGCTGATTTAAACGAAAAAGCGAATCCTATATGACATATACATAATATACAGTACATATATCCCCGGAGGTATAGGAATTATGTATTACACATCCTCATTTTACCCATGTATTGAAGGTGTCGTATATAATATACACAAAAGAAAACAGAAGTAAGTATATACAAAAGGAAATAACAAGAAGGAAAGTCTTAAGAAGCATCTCGTAATACAATAGATACTTTGCTTCTTAAGACTTTCCTTCTTGTTATTTTAATTTTTTTTACTTTGGTATATGCTTACTTCTGTTTTCTTTTACCAAATCTGCTTATAGGTAACGATAGCCACAAATTACTAATATTCTTGTTAACTTCGTTAACTAAGCTAATTGCTTATGTTATTGTGTGAGGATTGGGTTCAAGTGCGTTTTACTAGGTGTGGTTCGATCGCTACCTTTTGATCCGAAGTCCGGTGACTCAACTACTACGCTACCGAGGAATTGGTTATCTGGGAGCGAACGACAATGTAAGGATATGTTCCGAGTAGATTAATAGTTGATCACGTTAAGTATCGACAAAACACATATTACACGAGTTGCGGCAAACGTAACGTAACGTTGTGCCGTAAACGGCAGGTCACCCTGCCGTTTACGGTCCCTAGAGTACCGCGAGAAAGTATTTCAGCCAAGCACTCTTCGCGTGTACCCTAAATTATGAATAAGCTTGCCAATATTAACTTACACCTACCTCTATTATTTCATTTATATAATCTTGGTTTTATAAAATTTGTTACCAAATTATCTCCTTAATATCAAAATTTCTGAATTTTTGATCATTTTCACTTAACCATAAGATAGTCCATTCTTAGATTTGTAAATATTAAGACATTAAATTTCTAATTAGTTTTATTTAAAAAAATCAATAGATCAAAATCTGATACAGGAGTTAATATTTTCATAGATTATGCGGATCATACCTACAGGTTTTGAAATAACTTTGCCACTGAATATCTCTATATTTCCAGGAAATTATAATCCTGGAGCGTTCAAGTGTAGAGTGAATAGGTTTCTCTTGCATAGGCGTGTACCTTCTTCGTTTTCATCGTCACTTTCTATCAGGTGAGTTGGAAGACAAACGCCTATGCCATTTCACAATAAAAAAATCTCTATAAAATAGTAACTACTAGAAATATCATATAACTGTCAACTGTATGATATTTTACAGTAGGTATAGAATTTAAATTTTTGGTATATAAGTACATGTATAGGCCCCTTAACCACGTGCTGTGTGATGCAAATTAAGTCATTTACATCTCTTTCATTCTTCAAGCCTGTCTTAACTTTTTGCAGGGGCATTTAAATTTTGCTCTTAAATGTGTACCGTCTGTTTTGATGATGTCGCTAACAAAATATTTGTTGTAGGCACGGCTACGATAGTGGAATATATTAAGCCTCTGAATTGTGGCACGATTTTATGTCGGTTTAAGTTCATTATTCAAAAAGATAATAATAATAACTGTCGTTGAAGGTCGCTTCACTCCTTGGAAAAGGGCGTGTCCGAAACAAGTCGGGCACTGCCAAAACGCACACATGAATAAAACAGTATCTTTAATAAACACTAACTGTGCCTGCCGCGGCTTCGCTCACGTTTTTACATATTTTTTGCGTTGAAACCTAGTCCTTTTCTCAAAATAAAAATAGCCTAAGTTACTTCTTATAACATCAGCGGTCTGCCAGTGAAAGTCCCGTTAAAATCAGTAATACCGCTTCAGAGATTAAGAAAGACAAAAAAAAAATTATGTATAAGTACATTGACATTTTGATATAACAGACTGACAGAGGTGTACTTTCCTATCATTGCAATGCGTGATTGGGAATTAAGTATGTATTAATATCTACTTAACTACACAGACATATTAAGTTGCAAAACAATACATGTAGTAGTCATATTATTGCACTGCATACAAAGGCATAGTGCAAATATCTACTACAATAATTTTCCGTTCTGTTGCTGTGAGGAAACTTTGTTATTTACGCAAAATTAATAAATCAAAGTTATTCCAAGAGCTGCTCCTGAACAACATAAACAAATTACTGTCCTTACAGAAACTGTTAGGCCTCATAAAATATTCATTAATTTATAGAACCGGCTGCAGTCGAAAATAGTATACGACGACAAAAACAATATGAAAATGAGTGAAAACACCATTTTACTAACAATGAGATAACCTCAAAAAGTTAAAGTTTAAGTTGGCGTGTTAAATTTTGTAGGTAGCGTAGAATAGAAATTGATGATAAAAATCAAG
This sequence comes from Euplagia quadripunctaria, assembly GCA_963859945.1. NCBI lineage: Eukaryota > Metazoa > Arthropoda > Insecta > Lepidoptera > Erebidae > Euplagia > Euplagia quadripunctaria. The sequence continues at coordinate 16,524,564 of OY982562.1, read as the reverse complement.
GGACATTCGGTCACTGTTGGGCCTATTATTAGTAAAAAATAGGTAGGTACTGTGACTTGGAAACACTCAAACCACTTTTCGCTCATTCTTTGTATATGAACATGATTTCGTGAGTTAACCATCCAATACCATGATTGCGTGAGCCTCAACATTTTATAAGTTGAGTGATTTTATTAGCGATTACTTAGTTTTTTTATATTTAGATCAGGAGCGTAAGCTAATTGCTTTCTGATGACCACTTTGACTGTGGCAATATATATTTTACTTCGCAAGGTTTATGTGTATGTATAACAAAATAATTAATTTTAATTAAACCATTAAAACACTACATCTCTAGTACAATTTACCTCTGAGCTCTGGTGTGACTACAGTACTATTTCTTTAATAATCATAAAAAAATTAAGATTTGTAGTTACATGACATTCATATTACATTCTTATATAGATTGATGCTCTATTCTATTCAACACTAGCTGCCCCGACAGACTTCGTTCTGTCAAAAGTTATTGATTGATGTCAAATGTTTGACAGCTGGAGACATGTTTTAATTATTATTTAGTATGTGGTTTGTATAGGAAAATAAAAGTGTTATTTTTACTATTTTCCTCGCAATTTTTACGTTTTTTCTCTCCATAAGAACCTTCCTTGTGCCTTAACGAAAATATGAAAAAAGAAAAATAGCGGAATTGGTCGAGCCGTTCTCGAGTTTTGCGCTTAGCAACACATTTGGAAATTCATTTTTATTTAAATAGATGTATGCATATGCAGATATTGACCGACTTGTAAACTGGTGTAAACAGAACTCAACGAACACAACTCGACCAAGCGCTTGATCGAGTTGTGTTCAACCAACAACAACAAACAAAACCCAGGTTTTGTTTTGCGAAACAGTAAAGAGTTTAAAAGACCATCTACAAAAATAAAGCTCTTCAACACACTAGTCCGCCCTATCTCAGAATATAATTCAGTGGCATGGAATCCGCACTACGAGGCAGGTATAAACCGAGTGTCCAAAAGCGGTTCCTCTACCACCTGTGCTACGGTTATAATATAGCTAAGCAACGTACGAGCTACACTAGAAAGGTTGAGACACTACAATATCGATATTTTAGCCAGTCGTAGGAAGAAGCTGGACTTCATTATCCTTCACAAGGTACTGAACGGAACAATAAATTGCAGTGAACTTTTGAGCTCATTACCTATTCAAATTCCAACTCGGATTCCCAGGCATAACACTTTTAGTCTATTTTACATCCCTGGCTTAAATACAAACCGGGGTCATTACGCCGCTGTACCAACACTTTGTAGGAAATATAACATTTTAGCCAAAACGGCCGATTTAGATATATGCCTTATATGCCTACGTATCTCTAATTATAAGAAATGCTTAAAAGCTTTAATGTAATGTAAGCCTCAATGTATTTATTTTAATTTTGTAAATTTTACCAAGTTTGATTTTAATTGTTTAAATTTTAAATTCTATTTTCGTTCCTTTTATCTATATATATTAATACGTGAAGCGAAAACTTTGGATCCCTTTTTACGAAAATTAGGCGGACGGAGGAGTATGAAATTTCGCACACTTACAGTTTATACAGAGAAGAAGTGACGAATGCTAAAATTTTTGAACAATATTTGCTACAAAGTTAAAAAAAAATGCAAAAACGGGTACACACAGCTATGAGTGTCCAGTATATATTTTGACCTGTCATGGTACAAAAGTCTATACAATGACAGGTCAAGTAATATTGGCCAACGAAATAAACCATGGTCGAAATTCGACCACCACGCGATCTCTAGTATTTATAAATTTCCTTTATTACGTATAACTTTGTTCGTTTAGTTGATTTTATTTTATTTTTTTTCATTGTGATTGCTGTTTTTTCCTGTAAGTGAAGGAGTGCACCAACTCAAAACCCCTTGTTGTCAGTTATTGTCATTAATTGTGTATATCTTTTGAGTTCCTAATAAATAAATAAACAGTAAGAATACTTACCGGCTTTAAACTACTTCTCTGAGAGCAATTTAGGATGCTGTTAACGTAAGCACCTTATTTTAATATTACATGTAAACACTTCGAGAACGATTCCGGGATTATATTTAAAAAAATAATGAAATTATTAAAAATATATGTCATACAAAACAAATGCCGTTTATATTTACTCCCACATTCGATTAAAGTTTTTTTAAACCTTTTAGCTTTAATCGTGAAACAGCATTGAATAATCGAAAGTGAGGCAAAGGGACACGACTAGGAATAGTAATCCCGATGTGGCCTGTTGACCTAGTGGTTAGTGACCCTGACTGCTGAGCCAGAGGTCGTGGGTACGATTCCCACCCAGGACAAATAATTGTGTGATGAGCATGATCATTTATTCTGTGTCTGCGTGTAATTTATCTATAATATGTAGATGTAGTATGTATTTAGAAATATATAAGTGTGTTTATCAGCAGTCTGGTTGCCAGAGTACAGGCTCTGCCTATTTTGGGATCAGACGGCCTTGTGTGAGATGAGTGAAGTTATTATCTCGCGGGATCTCGATCTTGAAATGTTTACGAGATCAATCCCGAAACATGAATTGTGCGAGAACTCGTGACATTGACAAGAGACGAGATTGAGCCGCAGTAGCCAGAGATGCATTCCGAATAAACTCGGTACAGCACTGACTGACGAGGATTCATTCATTTGTTTAGAAGCTATGATGCCACAGAATTATAAACACGTTAAACTTATAACATCCCTCCTTTTTGCATCAGGGGTCAAAAACCATTATCCATGACATCTGCGTCATTAATCAAACGTCGGAATAGGTACAGTAGGTAGGTGCGGTAGTAGAACGATTTAGCGTGAATGAACTCAAACATATATGTTAATATGGACATACCTTCGAGATTGCGTTCTTTTTAAGTTACTATGACAAATTCTTTGGAGTTACGTGACAAGAGATACGAGCAAAGTTATAACTGCCATGTCACCCGGGGTCAAGTGATCAGCTTTGTATACATGTTATAAATAGTCATAACAAAATATAGATACATTCTATTTAGAATTAGAATTAGTTACATTCTAGAGATGAAACGGATATCCTGTCACTATCTGATATTCGACCTATAATATTATTATCCGTCCGGATATCGATTATCTATAAATAAATTTAATTACAATTAATATTTATTAATATTATCATTAATACTACATTTAGGTACGTAGGTACTTAAGCTGCATAAGAAGTATGATCGCAATATTTTCATTTACAACAATATTAATAGTCCTTGTAATGGTAATATGGCAAAAAACGGCACATTACAAGGAAACAAATGGTTTCGCTTGTCTTCGTTGACAAGACCTTTGTTTAGAAGGAAGTCTTTTCCTGTATATACCACTGCTGCGTGAATCTTTTATATGTTACATAATATATAGTGTGATTCTGTCATCACCATCCAAATTCACACAGTAGAATCTTTGATGAAATTTATGAGAAACCCCTTTTTTGTTTTGATATCACTTAGTACAAATATATTGAGTAATTTGCATCAAAAAAGTTGTCACAGTTTGTAGACACAATGCACTCCGTGTGTGCTAAATGTTCGTAACCTCGCTATCGGAACTTCTTAATTCATCTCATTTAATATTGTTTACAACAATTTTTTTAGGATAATTTTTTTTTTTTGGAAATTTAAATGTTACGAAAATTTAACGGTCGTGACGAAAATTTAAAAGGTATGCTGAGGTAGTTTGGGTACGTAGAAAGAATGAGTGCGGAACGAAAGACAAAATAAGTATAGGTATTAATATTTACTACGAAAACCGGTAAGGGTCGATCACGCAGAACATACAAAAAAATTTGTGCTGTTCTGAAGAAAGGACGGGCGAGCTTCCAGTACACATTAAACCGTACACAACAGTTTAATGAGTATAGGAAGCTCATGAGCTATATAAAAATTATATGCATTGCGTTTTTTTTCTTAATCGTGAAATTGATTACTGTTGTTTTCATTTGCAACCTTATAAAAGAAATCGTAAATTCTACGAGATACATCTGACTTTATCTCCATCTACTACTTTTATAACTTCCAATCGAATCGTCTGTCGAGCGCATTCGGCTTTATGAACCCCCGTAGTTGTTTTAAATCTAGCGTTGAGTTAACTACTCAATTAAAGAGTTAAAATGACTTTCTAATTCACCTTCCAACAAGACTCTCATCACTAAATTAAAAAAAATTCAAAATCATTTATTCAATTAAGACACTAAGTGACATTTATGAACGTTAAATTGAAGCTACTGTTAAAAATCATAGATCGACGCAAACAGACGCCACAGCATGTACTGGATTGTCGAGGTGAATCAGGTGAAAACACCAAAATCTACTGCCTGCTTGTGTCGATCTATAACTTCCATTTTCCAAAATGCGTAGAGCCTTATGAAAAGAATACTGGCAAAGAAACCCATGGCCACTCTTTTTAAAAGTCAGATCTTCCGGTAGGTACAATAGTTTTAGTGTTACTTGAAAGGTAAACAGGATGCAAGCTGTTGCCACCTGAATTTCATTTTATTGAAATGCTCCAAAAGCTAACGTACAAACAAAAAAAAAACACTGTGATACCGTTGAAGGTTTGAACCTATTAAACATAGAAACAAAGTCCCCCGCCGCGTCTGTCTGTCTGTTCGCGATAAATTGAAAAACTACTGAACGGATTTTCATGCGGTTTCCACTAATAGACAGAGTGATTCATGAGGAAGGTTTTGGTATATAATTTGTACCCGTACGAAGCCGGGGCGGGTTGCTAGTGGTAAATATATCAGGATTATTTTGCTCAGTTTCATCACTACATATTATAAAACAAAGCCCTCCGCCGCGTCTGTCTGTTAGCGATAAACTGAAAAACAACTGAACGGATTTTCATGCGGTTTTTACTAATAGATAGAGTGATTCATGAGGAAGGTTTAGGTATATAATTTGTACCCGTGCGAAGCCGGGGCGGGTTGCTAGTCACTACATATTATAAAACAAAGTCCTCCGCCGTATCTGTCAGTCTGTTCGCGATAAACTGAAAAACTACTGAACGGATTTTCATGCGGTTCTCACTAATAGACAGCGTGATTAATGAGGAAGGTTTAGGTGTATAATTTGTACCCGTGTGAAGCCGGGGCGGGTTGCTAGTCTTTACTAATTTTTTAAGGCAGAAATTTATGGCAATCGACATGTTCGGTCAGATATTCGGCCCGATTTCCGGCCTAACAGGTATCCGTTTCATCTCGAATACATCCCTATATAGATTATTGCCCTATTGTAATTCTATAGGAAGTAAGAATGCCTACCGACTTTTAGCCTACTTATCTCTGAGAGTAGGTAATTTACCTAGGACGCTGTTTATGTAAGTGCCCAATTTCAATGTTGAGTCAACAAAAGCTCGTTTGTACTGTAAATTCTTAAACTGCATCTAGATAGAAGAACAGGAGGATCATGTCAAGTTCAAGTAAAGGCCGCGACCATAAACAAAGCTTCTTATCACAACGGATGGACGGTGACGGTAAAGCGAGTTATCAACCCTTTTTATCGTCTTTTTATGTAAACTAGGTACTTTCAGAACCTAGGTATTCCTTTTATAAAATACAAGCTGCGCTTCGCTGTTTCAACGGCGTAAGTCCCTCGTTAAGTTGTTTTAAATTTTATATTTTTTTTGTTTCATAAGAACCTTCTGAGTTCTGACAATAACGAACACAAAAGTTTCAGCCGTTCACGCGTGATGCCGTGACCAAGGGAAATAGGGATTAATTTTTATATATTTATCGAAGATTAAACTTGGACTGCTCTTTAGATATATGAAAATTGACTAAGTAATTTACTTTGAACTTTAAATTGCTAAAGGTAGACAATAACGAATTTATTTGTATCTTCTAACATTGCGTTTCTTATCTATACAAAATACCTAAAAACAAATTTAAGTGTCTGTTTGCACGATACCTATGCCTAAAAATCAGTTTATAAATTGTTTGTCTGTCTGTCTGTCTGTTTGTGCCTGGTAATCTCTGGAACAGGTGGACCGATTTCCACAGGACTTTCACTGGTGTTATAAGGAGTAGGTAACTTAGGCTACTTTTATTTTGGAAAAAGAATTAGGGTACTGCTGATTACAAATAAATACAAACCTAAAATCTATGCTATGCAATCAAATTAACTAAACCAGAAAGGCACAATAGAATAGATTTTTTACTTGTGGTTGCTTTTTTGTGTTCCTTAAACGATACCTACCTACTTAGTCATGTGGTTCATATAATTATTATTAAAATCATGAACTTAAGTATATGTATATTATAATTATGCTTTTGTTAGGAATCTCATCATCAGCATAACTACTTAAACCATTTTTTTTATTTCTTTATAACTACATTTTTTAAAGGGAAACCTAAAGACATCATTTATTACACTTTTTAAAGAATGTTAAACGAATACTACAGATCACCCAGGATCACTTCATCTTCATCATCAAGTCTTTGAAAATTCGAAGTAAAGACATAAACGTGAAACTCGATCCGTGATTGGGCAACTGTTTACAGATATGTAATGAGACTAAACATAGCTGTCTTGAGTCTGGGTATACTCTGTTTAAAAAGAAAAGTAGCTACCACAAAAAATTGGTGAAATAATAAAATATAAATAAAGATACTTCTGTATAGCGTAAGAAATCTGAACGTAGATGGATCGGGTCTAGTTTTAAAATTGTTTTAGACGCATGTCACTTGTCCCTACATTAGTGGTAACGAGATATTTGAAAAAAGCACAACCATAATAAATTTTAAACTGTATTAAACTCATGTTACACAAACTGTATAAACTTGCGTTAACTTAATTTGACCACAATTTTGAGTCTGACCTGTGTCTTGTCTGTGTGTTCATTCAACAATTTCTGTACAAAAAGCCATATTGTTGACAAGTTGCCCTACGAAGGTACAAATTAAACAGGTCATTAAGTCAACAATTATTAACTACTTAGCTGTGGCCCGCGAGTTCGTTCGCGTGGAAATTCAAATCTATGCTACAAGAACCGTTCAATTTTCTGCGATAAAGAGTAGCCTATGTGCTATTGCATACTATATTATTATTACGATCACTGCTTTTCATGACAAATAATATGTTCGGAATCACCGATTTTCTCTAGGATGAAATGGATGATGGCGAAAGCCTAGCTACTTAATATTTTAAACTGCTAGGTAGTATGAAAAGTTTTTTAATACTTTTAGGATTTTTTAAGTGTGAATTGTACTCATATTTTATTAGAATAAAAGCTTTTATAAGTGGTATTCATATTAATAAGTGATATACGGTTTTACTAGTATGTGTATTTGTAGGATCAACCTAACCGGAATACTGCATACCACCAATGGAAATTATTCAAATTATAAAAGTAACTGAATGAAGTAGACATAAGTAATTTATCATTTGGAACATCTAATCAATTAACAAAGTGCTTAGGCAAGTGCGTGACAGGAGTAAAACTTATATATTTTTTTTAAATTAATAATTATATTAGGGTGCGTCTAAACGAGCAATACTTTTACCTCAATGTATGGCTGCAATATAGTTGCGTGCAACATTGCTGGCAATTACAGCCAGACCACAGATTACTAAGTAGTTTGGCCAGACTATGCAAAAAGTATAAGACAATATTTTGAGTGTGGTTATACTGATTCAAACATATTGCCGAGATACATTACACACATTTCTCAGACATAAGTTATAATTGAATTGCATTAAAATATTTTGTGATGGCCGGACCACAGCGTTTAAACGCACCTTTAATGACAGACGTAGTGTTCAAGATCAAGTTCTCATTATCTATTAGTTTTAGAATCCACTGTTGCTTTTGCAATATTCTAGTTGCTGAATAGATCAACATACTTAAGTAGGTATATGTAAACTTACATCATTAAAATATGCTTGCTCGAAACGCTGCCTCGTTTTACTTGCTTTACTGTATTCAGGAAGGCTGGATTGTCGTCGTACTCTCATTCTTTGCTCACGTTCCATCGTCATTAAATCAGATTTTTGTGACAGAACCAAATAGTGTAAGCGGTGTATTATATCCATCTTGAATTGTACCTATTTTAGTTTAATTTGTTTGAAGTTTTTTTTTTCACACTTTGTTTCTCTTTTCAATTGTTTTTTATTATATTAGTTTTAACCCGTAATTATCTAATAGTAAGAATTTTGACCTTCATGTTTCTATCCAAACTATTTTAAAAGTTTAGGTTTTATTAATAAAGTTTTAGTTTAAAAAAAAAGTGTTGTTAGTCGTTTAGATTTAGGTAGATAGTATTAGAAATAGCTTGATACATGTCCATAAGTTATAATACTTTGTTTAACGACATTGAAAAGTATGATCTTCTAAAACTGAAATCCGAAAACGCGTTCGCGAGATACCGACCCGCGAGTGAGGGCGGGCCCGGAGTGACTGGGCCGGGGCGCCGCCGGATGTAGCGTGGCGGCGCTCCGAGACGTCGCCAAGCAACCGTTTGCAAACAACACGCAACCGAAGAGATATTAAGAGTAAGTAAGAGGTATAGACCACATTATATACCAACATTTTGTAGCAGTTTAAGGTATAGCAACTTAGACAGGTAGGTGATTAATTTTAAATTCCAATTAAATATTCCTAGAACGATAAGACAACGTGAGTCCGACATAAGGCGTGTTGCTCGCAACGCTTGTGATGTAAACGAATGTAGCGTATTGTGTAGCGTTTTTACGCCGATCGATTGCCATCTGTTTCAATAGATTTTGAATGACTAACAAGCGAAGTAAGTGAACCAAGCGTCAGCTGACGCACCGAGGTGGGTGTGGGATTGGAAGGTTGCAGAAGTAGTAAAAAAATATATATGTATTTAGTAATAGTAAGCTGGCTGAAACTTTTCCAAAAATAGTTATGACATCAAACTGAGCTGAAGGAAAATCGTCAGGTGCATCGTGGAGGGGGGACTATGTGTCACCTGCTCGCATGAACTTGTAAAAAAAATTCGTAACATAAAGTTGTAGTACACCGGATGCTAGCCGATTGTTTAAATAATTAAAAGTACGAAAACAACAATCAGCTGCGTATGTAGCTTTGGATAGACTGTCAGTTGAGGCAGTACAGATTATTATTATATATTGTGAAGATGTCATAGCATAAACTCATACACCTTACATACATTACACACACACAGACATACACTCTCCTACACTTAACATACACACAAACGCCATCTACACAGTATAGGTTAAACACATTCATTCACTTATGTAAATACTGTTCAATCAATGACTAACCTTAGTGATAAATATACCGCAAGATTCGGATGTGGGCGTTAATGGCTACGACACAGTTTATACTACTGTAGCCATTATCGTTTAATTATTGTAAAATGTAACAAAGGCCTGCAATAAAGTATTATTATTATTCGAGCAATGATGCCAGCTGATGAAACTCCTCTGCCCACACCCAGCTGATTGACAGTTCGTAAAATCGCAAACGTACCTATACCTACGACCTAACTATTAAACTATCGTATTGCCAAATTTCACCCGGCATAGTGACAATTGAATAATCTCGGGAAAACATGACGAAAACATTTAGTTTATTTCTTGTTTTATTTTATACCAGTTTGGGGTTAAAAATTTACAAACGCATGATGCTCCGCTCCTGTTGGTCGTAGCGTGATGCTATGTAGCCTATAGCCTTCCTCGATAAATAGGCTATCCAACACTAAAATAGTTTTTCAATTCGAACCAGTAGTTCCTGAGATTAGCGGGTTCAACCACCAAAACAAACTCTTCAGCTTTATACGAGGGCTACACTGAAAATTTCGGGAATCAAGGAAGTGACACAACATTACTATTTAAAAATGTATTTATTGCTTATCGAAGTATTCTCCGCGAAATTTGACACATTTTCCATACGATGGAACCAATCATTGAAGCAACCATTCCATTCGGAAGTTGGGGTCTCCAAACTGGCCGTTTTGTAGGCGTCCACAGCTTCTTCAGGTGATGAAAATCTCTGACCACGCAATTTATTCTTTATTTTAGGGAAAGTATAGAAATCATTAGGGCTTAGGTCGGGACTGTACGGCGGATGGTCTAATAATTCAATGTTTTCTTGCTCTAAAAACTCTTTTGTTCTGTGCGCGGTGTGAGAACTCGCATTGTCGTGATGGAGAATGATGCGGCGGTTGCTTTTCTCTTTACGGAGTTCGGAAACGACCTGTGGCAAACAAATGCTAGCATACTATTCTGCATTAACCGTTCTTTGTCCCTCAAGAGGAATAGTCGCAACATGGCCGGTTTTGGAGACAAACGTGGCCACCATTTTTTTTGCAACACTCCGTGAACGAACAATTTTAGTTGGCTTTAACTCATTTTCGAACACCCAAACTCGTGACTGTTTTTTTGTTTCGGGTTCGTACGCGTATATCCAGGATTTGTCACCTGATACATTGTTGTATACAGCATTTGAGGATCCTGCGTGGAATCTTTCGAGAGTTCTGACGCACCAAGTAACGCGAGCCGCTTTTTGCTCTTCACAGAGCAAATGCGGTATCCATCGGGATAACAACTTTTGTACACCTAATTGTTCATGCAAGATTATTTGTATTTGACTCATGCCAATGTCTAAATTTGCCTGAATTTCGCGGTATGTCACATGTCGATCTTCCTCAATCAGCTTACGCACAGCATCAACGTTTTCTTGGGTGAGTGCAGTTTTTGGACGACCTTGACGGGGACCATCACTGAGCTTGACACATCCTCGTTGAAATTCAGCAAACCAGCGATAAATTGTGGTTTTGGATGGGGCTTCATCACCAAATGCAGAAAGCATCCGGTCAACACACTGGTTTTGTGTTAAACCGCTTCGAAAGTCATAAAAATCATCGCCCTTGAAATTTCTCGAGTCAATTCCATTTTCTCAACGACTAAACAAGTTTGAGAAGAACTTGTGAGAAGACCGAGAATCTTTTTTTAAATAAATAAATGGTATTCGATTTTTAAAACCAAGGAGTTTTCAATGAAAAAGATTTTAATATGATAGGAATAGTGGAAATTTTCCATTCCCGATACTTTTAGTGCAGCCTATGTAATATTCCTATAGATAATTATATTGTGAAATGCATAGAATAAAATAATGTAGAGTGTAAAATGGTAATAACATAAACTAATACAAAGGTAAATAAAAAAAAAATAGAAATATAGAAATTGATAACTTTGTAGAAACTATTGGTTATTAATGGTACCTAATCGTTCTCTGATGAATCGTCATCAGAACTGTCCTATGATAGACCATTCTCTTCATCTTGTTTGATTTCTTAAGCTCGATTCTCTTCACTTTAGTATTTTTTCCAGAATCTATCTCGAAATGTGTTTAAAATGAAATAGCGTAGTAGCAATGCTCCAATATTTTAAATCTTTACTACGTCAGTTGACGGTCTTTCCACAGCTACCCACGCAGCTAATTGTTGTTTTTGTACTTGAAATTATATAAAATTTAGGCGAATTTGTGACAGAATAAGATTTACGAAAATATTTATAATTTTCAAGTAATCGTGCTTTTTTGAAAACCCAAAAAAAATATCGCAGAAATGAGAAAAACGTAGAAGCTGTATTCGGTCCTTCTTGACGCTTATAATAACTATAAAAGGTTCAAAAGTGTACATACACATGCGTTATTGAATAATGTTACTAAAAGTCAAATCGACGGTGTCATAACTTTGACGTCAACATACAAAAAACCGGCTCAACCCAAGATGTTGTAGGTGTAAACTAAAAATTAGTGCGTTTAGTTAATTAATATATAGTGAAAATGTCCAGCTTGTACTTACGTTTCGCATATAAAGCAAGAAAGTAAGAAAGGAATATTTTTATTCTGACTCATACAGGACAGGTACATGGTTTTTAACAACGTAGGAAGAAATAAAAATGAATAAAATACCCCTGCATGAGACAAAAATGGTCCTTAGCTCAGCATTATGCTACTTCGCACGATTAGCGAAGAAGCACTGGTATTCTGCTTAGGCCAACCAAGTGATATAGGTACGGACATCATGCTATCAAATAATGATATGAGACTGTATATAAGTAGGTATAAACAAAAATCAAAACATTTAAACAGCGGCTGGATAACCGACCAAATTCGAATGACTACAAAAAAGAAAACACATAACGTAAACCATGGCTACTTTGCCCTTGCGATGTAACTTTGCCCACCTGTGCATTTTTTAGACAACTCGATTGCATAGCAAATTTGTTTATAGGTAGTAAGAAGTATTTTTTTGTGTATGGTATAAAGTTGATAGCTTTTTTGGCAACACTTAGTCTTCTGAAAGTTGATGCTGTTTTTGCGGGCAAAAACCAGTTCAAAAACTGTATCGAAGTGTTATTTCTCGTTTCAGTAGGTATTTTTTTACTACTGTTAATACGAAATAAAATGTTATTGACATTGTATTTAAAATCGTGGAATATCTTGGTGGACAAAGTCACTTACCTACATGTTGAGTATTGTTGACAACATTGCCCACATTTCTTTATCTCGTAGGGTTGTCAAACCCTATTAAATTTTTGTTATGATAAACTTTATTAAGAATGGTTTTACTCACGTGTTTTGAGGGAGAGAAAAATATTATTGTAAGAACAATTTAATTTTGCCCAACACTGGTAGGATATAGAGACTAAGATGTCTAATTAGAAATAAGCTATTTGTATCTAGATATGGTACATAAGGCAGTTGTCCCACCGCCGGCGAGGAAGCGATTAAGCGGCTATTTCCTCGCTCAAGAAACGTACAATAGATATACATTCCTTGTAAACAAAAGCGATGCATATATTAATAGTTTAATCGCTGACTGTTTACACTGGTGGCGAGGACTCGCTCCACTAGTTTGTCGCTGAGCGACAAGAGGTATTAGAGATAACACTTGGCTCAGCGAAGCTCGCTTGGCGGTCAGAAGTCACGCCGATCAACCAGCCGTCATTTCTACCTAGAGTGCAGTGTTGCGCAGAACTAGCGCCCCGAGCGAGTGGTGCGATTAATCGCCACTCGCTTATAGCCCAGCGACAAAACTATTCCACTACACACTCGCCAATTCGCTTCTAGCTTTACTCGCTTCTCGCTCATCGTTGGCGGTGGGACAAGTCTTTTAAGAAATACAAGGAGGAAATTGTGATAGGAGATTAAATCACCAATTACAAATGCCCAGTGTGAATGTCTACTTTTCTTATATCAATAAAGAAAACACTTTTTTTTTTAATTAATAAAACAATACATACCTATGAATACTTTATTAGTTGTTTAAGGCCGACAAATACACCTCACAAGTCTCACAATGTGAGTCAAATATTTTGAAGTCAAAAAGACTACATATACATAACTTAACGTAACCCTTTATATTATACAACAATCAATAAATACATGTGTAAATAGTTAATTCTGCCGAAACAGTATTAACAAATTCAAAACAGATTTCATTAATAAAGTCTTTGTGGCTTAGTTCTAATAGTTGTGCCAGTATTTAAGTAATATAAGAAGTAATCACAGAGACAATTGGCCAACTGATATGCATATAATATAAATGAGTAAAACTTACATTTGATTATGTTTAATAACTATCCTTTATGACAGTAGGTACATACAACAAGCCACTAGTGTGAACATAATTAAAACAAGCCGTTTCTTGCTGCTTCATCCTTTATGGTTACTGCTCCTAAATGTCATAGCATATTACATGCCTATAACATTTCTTCAGAATTTAGTTTGAAAACAAAAAAAAACACTTCCTCTTTATTTATGGCTATAGAAACCTTTGAATCATAATAATTTTTATGAATATTATTCTGACTGCGAATGCCACTTACACTATGCATACAGAAAGATAAATATATGTACTGCATATTAAAAATTCAAGTTGAATTGATTTTTTTAAATACAGAGAACATACTTTTATTAATATGTATAGCATGGGTTAGAATAGAACATAGGCTGAATAACAAGTTTCATATATTACATATTAATATAAATAAATTCTGTATCCTTCCTTGTGATAACTATTACATATGTATATTCAATGATACATTTACAATTTGTGGTTTAATCTGCACCATGCTAAATAACATTTAATCAGTACTTCTATCTTTGGCAATGGTTTGTAATAAGCATTATGGATTTGAGGTCATGTATACTATTCAAGTATCATACTTGTTTTTAGAATATTATTTAAAAACATCTGTTGACATGTTGGCAACTGTGGCTTAGACTATGGATGGGCGAGGATATGTAGAGCAGACAGTTTTTATAATAGTAAAATTAACTTGAATATCAATCAGTTTTCAGTATGGGCCAAGAAACCTTATCAACAACAATGTCAGTGGTAATACTAATTACAATCATGTGTCATGTATTAGTACAGGTAAATCAAAGTGGAGACATTAAATATTATATAATATAACAAATGATCAAGAGGTGAAAGTTCTGATGTTGTTCTTATGATATTGTACAAGATCATGTGCGTATAATACATCTATGACTTTCATCAGAACTCATTCTTTCTACATTATTTTTTGTACACTTAAATATACTTGTACTTAAGTGATAATATGAACCAAATTTTCTTACAACAGTTCTTCAATGTTAAACATAATTATATGGACATTATGTAAAGCACCATAGATAACATAAATGAGTAATTAGTTTACTCATCAATATAATAACATATTGAATGCATGATTGTCTTTGAGTCTTAGCTGGTCCTTGATTTAAATTATGTTGAAACTATATTATGCTAAAAATATTTATTAAGTTGGTCTAGTAAATAATTCAATTACTTTCTGACATTCTGATATTATGCTTCACCAATCTTTGATTTACCATTGAGTTTACCAAGTTGACCCAACATAAGGACAGTATTTATTAGGTTCTCTGAATAAATACGCTGATTCGTTTCCATTCTTCTCAATTTTTGGACCACATACTTTGAGAAAAACTCAAGTTCATTATCATTCCCTTGAGTTCTATTATCAATATCGTCCATACTCCTTTTACGTTTAGCCTCCCGAATATTTACATCATTAGAATTTTTAGCTTTTCTTTTTGGAGAATCATTGGTCTTAATATCAGTACTGCCACTGTTGACAAATGCCAAATTTAAATCTTCAGCTAAATCATTAGCTTCTTCCTCATTTAACTGTATTGTCAAATCATCAGGTACTGTTACCATTGGTATATGGTTATCAGAAAATATGGGAGAAGGAAGGAATGACACTCGTTTCCTGACTTTGACAGCAGAATGCTTTGGTTTGATAGTTGTATCTTCAGCAGAAGCAGCAACAGTGTGTCTACGGTTAGTTTTCTGTTTAACTCCATCAGTGTTATGTAGTCGACTGACAGACTGTTTATTGCTCCAAAAATTCACCTTTATTTTCTGCTTAGGTTTAGGTTTTTGTTCAGGTAATTTAGTCCTACTCAACATAACAGTAGGAAATTTGTACCTAATGTTTTCTTCTTCATTTAGCACCTTGTCAACTTTTTCAGTTTTTTTATTCTTAGGTGATTTGGCAATATTGTTGAAATATTCTGTGTTCAACTTGTATCTGATGTTGTCATCGTCTGATTGATACCCATTTTTCTTTGAAGAACCTTTATCTGCAGATATAGTTTTCATTTTAATTATCTTGAACTCTAGTATTACTTGGCAGTGTAAAAATTACTAGTAGCTTAATACTGCACCTGGAATGATGAAAAAATGTTTATGTAAGTACCTATTATCATTTTAATCTATTAAAATTTACACCTCATAATTAATTCTTAAAAGTCTTATATTAACTATAGGTGTCTGTTATGAACAGGGTTGCTTTGTACGAGAATTAAGATTTCCCGCCTAAATCTCTGTAACTCATTTTCACCGACATATACAAATTTAATGTGAGTGCAATGATACTATTAATTACTTCTAATAAATTTAAAACGAATGACACGTCGAGTACCCCTATTATAAACACACAGTATGTAATAACAATTAAATCTAAGATAATAATATTTTGAGGTTATGAAATTTCCAAGTATAATATGTATACAAATCCACTTGGCTGTTTATATATTACATGCCCAAATGTACTAAATTTATGAATTGGAACTCTGATTATGGCTTTCAAGTGAGCCTTATTCATCTTTTACCGTAAAAGAATGTCTCGTCATCAACATTATTTCTAGACAAATAACTATTACATAACCATAGTAATTCATTAAATGAGACTTACCTTCAAATAGTTTCATAATTATCCATTCAGTTGCCACTAACTATGTTGTGCACCAAAATCAAAAATAAATAAATAATTATCCACGAATACAAACACGACACGCACGATTCCGTGTTCATGACGCGAGGTAGTTCTGATTTTACCCGCTAGGGGCATGTACGGGCGGGAAAACTATGGTCGCGTTCATTATAAAGAAAAATTAACAGGGACCTATTATGAATATTTTTTCACAAACACAGTTTGATTTGTCTGATTTGCAGCATTTGCTGCTGCAAATGCATGATTTTTATTACCAAAAGCATTTGGTAATAGAAAAGCATTTGGTAATAGAAATCTGATTTTATTAACTAGTATTGAATGAGACCTCTTGTACAATTTACTTTGCTTTAAAAAAACATATTTGGCATATGACTTTTTATATGTGCCTTTGCCCATTATTATGAATTAATCTATAAGCATATTATAATAAACTTGAACTGGCCGATGTCTATAAATTAGAAATAATTAAGAAAAAATAATATGTAATCTTTATCAAATCTTTATCTTTATAAACAATAGAAGATAAAACATTTCGGAAGTGAAAACTTCTTTAGGCACTTTTGGTAGGTATGGGGAAAAAGCACTGAACTCGCGTGACCGTCACGCTCAGATACATATAATATAGGTGTATGTATAAATATGCTAAGTTTTGTTATGTAAGTTATGTTCATAAACTTAGTATACTAAGTATAATAAGTTTATGATAATGTTTTCACTTCTGACGTGCAGTCCTACGAGTTACGACTGACAGTTCTTTTTTTTTAAATAGGTAGGTATATTATTTTACCGGTTTTTTGTGGGTCGATTTTTCTTCACATTCTAGTTAGGGTCTTTTCTTTCCTTTTTATTCAAAGTATACCCAGACTCAAGACAACTATATTTAGTCTCATTAGTAGAGACCGGATTATATGCATTTGCATATTTGCATTTGAAATTGCATATTTACCCCATTCTCAGCGAAAGTTGTATATTATGTCTAATATCTAGTGATGATACATAATTTCGCTATATTTATTATATTTTTCGGTAATAGTAATAGAGTTTATGGTTACACTGATCAATAGGGTATATTGATCAGTGTAACAATAAACTCTATAACCAAAATTTCACCAAATACCTACACACTACCCAATTTCCACTTATAAAAATATTTTGATTGATTGAAAACTATTCGTCTAGAACACAGGTTTACCTACACCTGATTGTTTACGTTTATAAAAATGTTAATGTTAAATATTTTTTTGTTTTAGTGCATTATTATCGTCTACAACGTTGTTACATTTTTTTTATTGATCATTTATGATTGAATAATTCAGTAATTGTATGCTAATTTAGAAATAAAAAATTAAAACCTTCCACTTTTTTCCTTTTATTCGTTTTCTAAAATTTTATATTGCATATTTCTTATAACGAAGAATCACGGACACCGCTGCGGCATCCGTGTAGAGTGTAGATCAGAAAATATTGAAAACAAAACTACAAAGTAGATACTCATACTTGGTTTTATTTTTTCTTTTATCATGATTTTTTACTACAAAAACTCTAGTTAAACTTTGGTACTGCCATACAATTATTAGAACGATAAATTTGATGCAGACCGTCATACTATTTTTTGGACACGATATCACTGTGGTTTATTGCAGACCTACGTTTTATCTTCCGCTTGGCCGACAATAACACTCTGAGCCTAAATAGAGAGAGAGAGATTGCCCAACAAACATTTTAGTCGCATAAGTGAAACTAACGCTACTCGAAGTGCTATAAACGTCGTAATTAAGTTATTTCATTATGTAATACGGCTTAGTGTCTCATAACTTTATACGACGTTTAGTCGTATTAGACATCTTATTTGTCTTCTATACAACCTGTCGTATATGACTTTATACAACTTTTAGCGGTATAACCAGGGACAGCACTGGTTATACCGCTAAAAGTTGTTAGTAACGCCTATACAACTTTTACACCGTTATTAATCGTATTACAGTCGCGGGAACTACTTTTACGCGATGGTCGTGTAAGAGTGACAAAATGCACTATTAAACGATTTTCAGTCAATTTGATCACTTTTATATAACTTTACAGCGACCGGATGTCGTATTAGTGTATAAAAAATCAGTAAACAGACATTCTTATATCATTCTTAAAAATAACTGTATGACGTTAAAATGAATAAAAAAAGCTGGGCAATGGAATTTTTACACGAAATCTCTAAATGAACCCTAATTACGTTAATGGCTGACATATACTAAGTGCACAGAATGAATAAGTTGTTTAGATGTTGTATTATGGTCGTGTCTTGAACTCTAAGTCGTAAAAAGGTAACTGTTAGCACGTTCGTTAAAAATATTTGTGAAAATATTGCTTAATTTAAAGAATTTATAAGGCGCGTTCCTTTTATAGATAAAACTTGCTCATATTACTCGATAAAATTAATTTCCCAACAGAATAATGTACAGGATATTTTAGTTTTGAAGATGCAAATAGCTATACATAAATATACAAAATGGACACTGACAATGAAAATAATTTATTACAATATAAAAGAGAGAGGAACATGCTGTGAACTACTTTTGTATTGTTGATAATAAGATCTATAAATGGAAAAAGGTAATAGTCGAAGCTTCTCCATAACTATAGTGATTATATGGTGGGCATAACGGTATCTATACGTATGTATGTCTAAATTCGATAAGAAGATAAATAGTAACAATTTAAGCTAGGTGACGATGACAAGCGAACCAGTAGGCCGACAGTTTGTTTAAGTAATAAATACAGTTAGTTCGTGTGGGAGAGCCATGCTTCGGCACGTATGGGCCGGCTCGACTCCGCTCGTTACCACGACCTAGGGCTGCCATCCGTCCGGGTTTCCCCGGATTTGTCCTAGTTTAGAGGGCGTCCGGGGAGCGCCCGGGCGGGGTTTTCAAAAAGTGTCCGGGTAAAACCCGCACACTCTGTGCCAAGGGACACTTATAGTTGTTAGATGAATCGTTAACAAGCTAAAAATTTAAATGGAATCGGCGTTTTTTTAAAGGTGTCCGGGAAAGAATCTCGATTTCACCCATGTGTCAGGGTTTTTTAAGTTTTTGTCTGGCGTTGGCAATTTAAGTGATGGCAGCACTACCACGACCTCACAGAAAACCGGACGTGAAGCAATGCTTGCATTGCATTTCGCCGCCTGAGTGAGGTTACCGGAGGCCCTAACCCCTCCCTCTCCCCCTTACTCCCGTCCTTCCCCTCTCCCCCCCCTTCCCCGCTCCCCCTCTTCTCCTACTCCCACCTTAAAGGGTGGCAACGCACTTGTGACTCTCGAGTTGCAGGTGCCTATGGGCGGCGGTAGTCATTTACCATCAGGTGACTCGTCTGCTCGTTTGCCCCCTCTACCATAAAAAAAAAGAAAATAGTTGCTTAAATGCAAAGTTATAACGTCACATTTTTTTTATTTATGACATAATACTGTACTACTACCAGTAGTAGTAGAAATATTTGGCATGGAGAAAAATGTTAATTGTTTAAGTTATCAAACATTTTATTAATAATTTTCTTTTTATATAATTTTCCTTAACTTACATTTTTTGCCCGCTTTCTATATAATCCTAACTAGTATAATAGTATAAAATAGTATAAATGAGAATGTGAGTTAGTTTGTTATGTTAATACTCAACCGACCATCCAAATCAAGATCATAAACTTTTTATATTTTAGCTAAACATTTCATTCGGAATTTTTAAATTTCAGTCACTCCATGTATTGGGTCTGTGTGTGTTTCAGTATTAAATTATATCTTAAGCACTTAGTCTCGGCTGTTGTACTGTCTGATTTCTCAGGAGGTTCTCTTTTAAATTTAAGTTATATAAATCTTGAAGTTAATAGAAAAACATGTAGTAAAAACTATTTAAATACTATTTCAATGTTTTGTTTCCGAATATCACTTAAAAACTAGTTGTTTTCGAAACAACATAAAATAGATGGAACTGACAACAATTATAGGTAAGTCTATTTTTTTTTAAATGTTTCATTTGCAGCAGATCTCGTACATAATAAGGAAACAAAATAAAATTCTAACAATGAGGTTTGGGTATCAGTTTATTTATCCATCAGAATCAAATAAGTTTTTATAGCGGAGTAGATGTGTCCAGATGACAAATTTAAAATTTTATGATTTACACGGGTTCCACTTCCAAATTCGACATAATATTATTATGTTTATGTTGATCGGTACTTAGTCCAAATGAACACCTGGAAAATGATAAGAAAAAATTTAACAATGCGAAACTGAAGTAACGTTATAAGTACTTTCTTTAAACAGGTTGCTTTCCTTATGGCATTGAAATACATGTCAGGGGAGACAAAACTTAAAAAAAATGCAGACACTTAGAAATACTAATTCATATAGGTACACGATTTCAAAAATACATGGACACTAAGAATTCAGAAGTAAAAAGAAAAAAATAGGTAATCTCAATTAAAAGTGTTACCTTTAAATCCATTAATAACAATGCATTTGTCCATATCCGCAACTAGAGTAACCACTGTGGCCGTGAGCTCTGCAACATTCGTGTCTTTCGGGCACGATGCGGCTGCAGACCTGGTCGCAGGGACCCACGCGGACTGCGTTGGCAATGTCCACAGTAATGACCATGATACACGCAGCGATCAAAAGTAAGATGGCGATTTTGTTAGCGACAGCCATAATTATTGTTGGATGATTTTGATTGTTGTCTTTAGACTTCAAGCAGTGATCTGATGCTGTACAAAAGTCCCTCGCTATTTATAATACCTTCCTGCCAAACCCACTTTGTTTAAACTGGTTCGGTGAGATATACATGGTAATTTAAAACGGATGTTTGTACGCACATCTACCTATACAAAATGGGCGGTGTCCAATGTATTTATGGATTACTTTTTCCCTTAGGGTAGATGCTCCGATTCACAGCCTACTGCGTATTTAAAACCTAATGGCAAATAGCTTTTACAATAATTTAAAATTTGTTCTAATGTATTCAGTGAGGCATTTGTGACGAGTCAGGTGTACTAATACTTTCATATTGTGTTTGTGGCTTATTAAAATTGTATTTAATTATTAGCCTTCACTTCACCTGCGTTTATGGACACTGTTCCGCTTCTAAGGATCATAACGTGATATTACATACCCTCTAACTTCCATCAATGAATACTCTATCTTATGGAAAAAGAATTATTCAAGTTTTAGATATCAGCGCAAACAATCAAATAAAAAGCTCTTCATAGCTTATAGTTTTGATATCATTAAAATAAGGTAAAATTAAGCATTCGAAAGCGTTCAGTATTTAGTATTCATTTATTTCTTTATGGAACATAGGTTAGTTTACAAATCTTAGAAATATGTTAAATGTGCACTACGTCCTACCATATTTTATGGTGTACAAATTATTAGGTCAATTAATAATAACTTAGTAGTACCTAGTAACTTAGTAGTACGTAGTAACTTACTAGTACTAATTGTTATATTAATTATTTTTTATTTAATTTTTTATTTAAGTATGTAAGTGCATGTCAAAAATAAAAAAAACGTTTAAAGTTTTCCTAGCGGGTATCGTAGGTCACTAATGAACTGAAGGATGCCCATGGGCACCTGTAACTCAAGAGTCACAAGTGCGTTGCCGGCCTTTTAGGGAGTAGGGGAAGAGAGGGAGTGGGGGAGACGGGGGAAGAGGGGGAGAAGGGATAGGGCCTCCGGTAATCTCACTCACTCGGCGAAATTCAACACAAATATTGCTTCACTGCCGGTTTTCTGTGAGGCTGGTATCACTCCGGTCGAGCCGGCCCATAGGTGCCGAAGCATGGCTCTCCCTATGCTATGGCTCATATAATATTTTCCTTTCCTCAGTATTATATATTATATCTAGAAGAAAATAAATATGTAGGTAGCAAATCGGTGCGTGTACCCTATATGAGGATAAACTTTAAAAATACAATTTATCCTCAAGAAAACTTGATCTTGGATGTTTTTTGACAACTTGTTTTTCTATATTCATTATTAATTCAGTGGTCTGCGTAGGTAGTACCATTTAGGATGAATGACCTCAAATGTTTAGGTTAACATGGATATACCCCGGGATTCTGGATTTTAAAATTATCGACTTCACTTAGTTAAACTTCCCCGTAGGAAATTTGTTTTTTTAATTACTACCTACCCTTATACGCAAGCCGTTTTAATGTTCATCTATGTGAACTGTTTTAGAGTGTACACAGTATACGTAAATTAATATAATAAAAAGAGCGTTGAGGATTTTGGGGGTTAGCGATATAGCAATAAATCCAAAATCAAATTATAAAAAAAAAATAAAAATAAATAAATAAAAAAGCCTTTTATTCCAAGCATTTACAAAATATGTTTTCACCATGTTAGTTTCTAAGGGACATGCTTGATTATTAAATATTATTATTATTAAGTATATATATTTTCTTTTATTCTATTTTAATATGTAGTAAATTTCAATTTAATTTTTTTATTAAGGCAATGATTTCATATTTTAAATAACAATAAAATTCAATTCGGTAATAATCGACTTTCACCAATAGATAGAACTGTTCAAGAGAAAGGTTTATACGTATATTTTTATATTGTATTGTGTTAGTTCGTATAATGATATGATGATAATTGTTCACCACATTAGTATCTACATTGCATTGCAAGCTGGGGCGGGTCGCTACTTTAATAATAAAAATAGATCAAATGAATAGCAGTGGCGTGATAAAAACTGGAAATACGCAGTTTAAATGATACATCTAGTTGTAAGTTATAACTAGATGTATCATTTAAACTGTGTATTTCCAGTTTTTATCACGCCACTGCTTTATAACAGTGACTTCTAGTTTACTGTTTAAAGCGCGTTAAAAAAATAATATAAAATTGAAATAAATATAAAAAATAATAAAAAATAGTAATAAATTATGAATGAAAACTGAAATAATATATATTACTAGCGACCCGCCCCGGCTTCGCACGGGTGCAATGATGATACTAAATATACTACAGAATGTCTTTATATACAAAGTTCATAGCTTTTTTGTCATTAGACAATACAAACATGTTTTCTTCAGAGGTTACTCTTAAAAGAGCGACATATAACCCTCTGGCAGGTACCGCCGCAACCGCTATGTCCCTGTATTTTAAATTTGTAATATCTTCGAAAATATTCATTGAAATTACATGCTGTAAAGACCCATTTTGATCTATATTAAATGTGCAATGTATTTAAGGTACTTAATTAGATAAGTATTAATGCTGTATTGCTTAAAATCGCTTCGTAAACAAGCCATTATTTCTCGTAAAAAGTAAAGGATAAAAAATGGTTATTGTGGGTTATCCCTAAGAGATAGACATATACCATTGTGCACTTTTTTATAGACCTTTTTAAGGTGTACAATACTGTGGTACATTATTTTGATCTATCTCGTAGGGTTCAGCCAGCGTTTGCAATGTAAACGCAAAAAAAATGTGTTTATTTACGACATCACATTAGAAACCTCTAAAGTTATTAGTGTTTCTCTACTATATTATGCATGTATTATACATATAAACCTTCCTGTTGAATCACTCTATCTATTAAAAAAAACCGCATCAAATTCCGTTGCGTAGTTTTAAAAATCTAAGCATACATAGGGACAGACGGACAGCAGGAAGCGACTTTGTTTTATACTATTTAGTGATATAAGTAATTGTTGTTATTATGAAAAAATTGGAATAATATATATTATATAATTGTAATTATTATTATGTTTATGTTATAATTATTATAATTCTTTGCTTGGACTTCTTTGAGGTGAAGGCCTCCTCCAAAGATTTTCATTTGTTTTTGTCTCTTGCCACATTAATCCAATCTGATCCAGCGATTTTTCTGATGTTGTCTTCCCAGCGCATATATGGTCTACCAACACGCCGATTGCCCTGAGGATCGTCCCATATAGTTACTTCAGAAGTCCATCTATTATCTTTAAGTCGTGCTACGTAGCCAGCCCAATTGAATTTATGTCTTTGAGCATATTTGAGCATTTTTGTATGACGGATTCTGTGTGTTTTCTTATTTTTAGCATGCTGCGTTCTATTCCGTGAATTTCCACAGCTGACAAGAATATGTAAGACATGGTAAAATACAAGTGTCCATCATTTCCTATCAAGAACTTATTCCAGTTAATTCTTGATCTGCGCTCTACCTCTAGTTCGTTGCTATTGCTGTCAAATGTTATCTGTTTTCCTAGATTAAATCAAATCAAATTATTAATCAACATTTATTTTACAAAAAGTACAATATGACAGCATATAAACTATCTTAACTTTAAAACAGATTTTGTACTAAGTAGATTTAATGAAAACATAATTACTATTTAAGTAAGTAAATTTGACGTGATGTGTTATGCAGACACTCTCGTAACGGTGAGAGGCAAGATGCACCGCGAAGCAACCATTAAGTCCACGGCCGGGGTCGCCAATGTCGTCCTAAGGATCCGGCGGCTGGGTCTCGAGGTGGCTCTTCGTTAATCTGAGGCGGTTTGTTTCCACGGGCCTCGGAAAAAAACCTGTGGGATCTAGGCTCACGGTAGGAGGCGTTAGCATCGGCGTGGAAACCACGATGAAGTACTTGGGACTCGTACTCGATAGGCGATGGGACTTCGGTCCCCACTTTCGAAGTCTGGCTCCCAAACTTATGGGGACGGTGTCACTGACGCGGCTGCTACCCAATTTGGGGGGGGCCGTTTTCCTCCAGGAGACTACGTAGGGATCGTACGGTGAATGGCCTTGTATGGGGCTCCAGTTGCGGAAGGAGCCGAGAGACTAAGCTGGTATTAGTTAAGATTTACACGATTATGATCCGTTGTAAACATATAATTAGCACAAGAACTGTAAAAGTCGCAAAACATTAAAAACAGTGTTTGTATACGAGTACTAATGAGTCGTAACGCTATTCGGTTAGTATTTATGAAACTCCTATTCTATTAATAAAAACTAGGTGTATATAATTAAAAAAGTAGACACTTTAAGGTTGCGGATTTCTGAATTATAATATCGGTAATATTTGATAGAAGGTGAATCTTTAGAATCCCGGGATTTTAAGATGAGCGGGTATGTCCACGTTATGCCACGATGTACGAATCCCACGAAATGGCACTACCTGTGCCCAACCTCTTCACTAATAAACTCGGGTTTCGAGAAATACAAATGTATTTCTCGAAACCCGAGTTTATAAAAGCAGAGCCGCCAATGGTGAACAATGTTAGCGTGGATTATAGTGACATTGACTGTAACCAGGTGGGTGAGAATAACATTATTTTATTGTAAGTGCATAAAGTTATTACCCCGTATGTATGTATTACTGAGATTTTTATGAAATAGAGTTTTAAAAAATGTAGGTGTTTACTGGACACAAAGATGTAAATAGAATACATAAACGAAAGGTTTCTAGAGGAATATTTTTGAGAATATATTGACATCTGACTTAAGATTCTTTTGTATTCGTTGCTACAATTAACCAATCCAAGTCAAATCATAGGATTATATCCGTGGCTGGCGTGAACACATTGACATGTCGACTTGCATGTTTTCTTTTATTGGCGCAATACCTCCTACGCATTAAGAATTCATATGAAAAAAAATTACAGTTTCAAATATACATAAATTTTGGAGAAATCGACTTTCGCAAGAATCAGCGCAGGAATTCCGCCAATGTCAAGTCTTTCGCATTTTAACGTGTCTAACTTGACAAAACCTCATGTCAAATTAACGATTCACATGATTTTGTGAAAGAACATTGATATTTTCTTATATCAACTTACACTCGGTCACCAAAATAATATTCGTTACTTGAAATTTCAAAATATACATGTAACCTCAAAACTTTAAAATGGCCACCCTGAAAAATAGCAATTTTAGACATGTCAACATATTCACGAAAGCCACGGATATTATTTGCTATTATAGATAAACTATGATTGACTTTAAAATAAAACAACTAAATTTAATTCTTGTGTTTCAGTAATATTGCGATAGGTTATGAGTAAATCTATACTATTATTACAAAGCTGAAGAGTTAGTTTATTTGTCAAATTTATATTAGTTATATATTTAAATATTTATTTATTTCTTTATTTTTGCATAAGGTGGAGTATGGAACTACGGGTTCGAATTGAAAATTCTTTTAGTGTTGGATAGCTTATTTATCGAGGAAGGCTATAGGCTATTTAACATCACGCTACCACCAATAGGTTCAATGAAAAATGTTACTAAACTAACCCTCTCTCTCTCTCTCTCTCTCTCGCTTTATCTGACACAGACGAGGTTGCGCGGGTCAGCTAGTATTCTATAAGTTGGGCACCATTATGATTAGGTATTTACGGCTAGCCGACCCGCTCAACTTCGTCCGCGTTTCTATTTTCTCCCGTTTTTACAACATTTTTAATTGATGCTCCGCTCCTATTGGTTGTAGTGTGATGTTATATAGCCTATAGACTTCCTCGATAAATGGGCTATCCAACACTAAAAGAATTTTTCAATTTGAACCAATAGCTCCTGAGATTAGCGCGTTCAACCAAACAAACAAACTCTTCAGCTTTATAATATTAATAAACAACAGTCAACGCCAAAAAAATGTTCATGTCTGCATTGAGGATATTGTGTAAAAATAAAGAGTCAATTTAATTAGATTCAAACGAGCCATATAAATATAGTGATACTTACTCGTATGGTTACCTCTTTCGGAAATGGTGGTATGTTATTTTACTGATGTGCAGGCAGATTAATTTATAAGTTAGAGACAAAAAAGGAGTGAATAGGTACTTAGTCGAGACTTTTCTTATCTTTCTTTACATATATTTATACACCTAAGGTACATGTAAAAAAGAAATAAAAATAATCATCTCTTTGATAAGCTTTATATTGGATTTGTGCCTTATCAAAATTAATAATTATGATATATGGATAAGCATTTTAAGAACAACCTAGTTAATGAATTGAGCTCATCACTACAGAAGACTAAAATGCTGGGTTTCTCAGGTTCACTTATAAGTGAACCTGAGAAACCCAGCATTTTTATTTAGTAGGCACTATTATTTGTGGTTAAATGCGAAATTACAATATCATGAAACGGCCTTCGTTCAGTTCCCAAGAACAAATACTGTATCCATTCCACAAAAAAAGTTTCACGTAATAAAAGTTACCTACCTACTGATTTATTACCTACTTAACGTGGCGTAAAGGTTACGTAGTAACTACTTAGTAATCTGTGGTAAAGGTTCGTGATATAATTCTTAATAGGAATCTTTGTGGGCTTGTAACTTTAAAATCAGAATCAGAATGTTTACGTGCATATATTTAACGAGGAAAGTTGACAATTTAATTTTCTTTAGACGTGCTATGTCAAAACACTGCCTGTACAGTACACTCAAAAGTGTGTACTGATGTAAAAAAATGGATAATATTACAGACAGGATACATTTGTTAGTTTGTAGTAGATGAAAACTGAAACTACTGAAACGATTTTAATATTGTTTTTCATCATTATAAAGCTACTTTATTTAGAAGTAACATAGATTAAATTTATTTTATTACACGCTTTATATTAGCTTCACTTGTATGTTTGTAACCGACTCCTTTGGGCGCTATTTTGACGCACTTTAAACGGCCAGATTTCATTAAAATTTTCAAAGACCGATGACAATGCAATAATTCGATTAATTTTTTTATTTTTTTAGCTGAATTTTCTATAAAAGCGTGTTTTTTAGTTTTTTGAACTTTAATTTTATTTTAGTTTTCATAAATGCGAGCAATGCCGCCAAGGTGTGCGTGTGTGTGTGTGTGTGTGTGTCCTGCTTGCATGCATGTTTTACAGAATGGCCATCATAGCACATAACCGCAGTGTTATAGAACAGTGAGTCTAATCAATGCCTCATCGTAATCCTGTTCAAGTAGCCAGTTCACTATTTTGGTTTTACATTCCCTTTTAGTAAGTTGATGAATCTGGCAATGTTTGTTTAAGCCTTAAACAAACATTGCCAGATTCATCAACTAAGGTGTTATATAGATGACCTGCAATGACACGAAAGTGTCTCTTGGCGAGGGCTTTGAAAGTGAAAGTATCACAGACTTTATAAGATCTTCATGTGTTTTGGCTTTCTGGATCATATTGAAGAGTGTTGTGTTTACGGAGTACTGTTTGGAGATTTGGAGCACATAAATTTTACGCACTTTAAGAACCCTGCATTCAGAATATAACAGAATGGTGGGATGTCTAAAGGGTTTGCGCAACATGACCTTCAAGGCCGCTCTTTGGGCCCGTTCAAGCGGTAGTAAGACCGTCTTGGCAGCACCCCCCTAAACGCATATACTATGGACACAATACACGATGGACTGGCAGAGTGAGTAGTATACCATTGTAAGAGTGTCTTGTGTTGCTGGCATATAAGCTTGCGGACACGGGAGGTCATCGTACTTATATTCACATGCCAGTTTAAATTATTATCAATGAAATCGCCGAGGTATCTTATATTGTAGTTTCTATTTACGGTGGGACAGTTACAGGATAGATCCATGGTGAGTTAACAATTATGAGCTCTCAGCTTAAACATATCGGGATTAGACAGCGTGCTGGAAGTTGGTGTAAAAGTGAGATACATAATTTTATTATTGAGATACATTTCTGTTTATTACCCATCCTGTCAATGATATTGTCAACTAAAGATGCTACGGCGTCTTCTGTGGATTTAGCATTTCTAAAGCCGTACTGATTACTGGCCAAAATATTCTCCTTTGTTAAAAAGTTCATCAATCTAATATTCAGTATTTTTTCTAAGACCTTAGATAGCGAAGGCAGGACAGATATCGGTCTATAGTTATTGACACTGTGTGTAAGTGTGCTCTAGATTTTTCAATAATTTATTATAGAAATTACGATATCTAAGATAAGTTACTTGTAAAGTGTGATTCACAGTGTCTGTGTTTAGCTTGCGTCCCATGCGGTCCCTATTACGAATGCAGCGAAGCAGTCCTGGTATTATCCAGGGCTTTAGGATTCTGTTCTTAGAGCGGACATGGACAAAACTGGTGTGTTGTTCAATAATAGTACTAATAGAAGTAACCAAATGTTCTGCAGCAAAATTTGCATCCCAAATATGTATAACGGGACCAAAGTCAGTGTGAGCAATACACGGTGAACCATGTTGGAAGTCTGCCTATGTGGCTAATTAATGATTTAGATCTATTAAGAGTTTGTACATTTTTAATGCTGAACAGAATGGGAGCATGGCCAGTAATGAAGGTGTCGAGAATTAATGTCACATAGCTTTTGTTTGACTTAAATATGATATGATCGAGGCAGTTATTATTTCGTGTAGGCAAAACGTGAGTAGGAAGAAAGCCGTGTAGTGCTGTAAGGTTCAGATATTCATGGGCATTTTGAATCAAGTCTATTGGTACAATGTTTGTGTTCAAATCTCCAACTATCACAGCCTTTTTAAAACCGGGGACAGAAGTGAGGATAAGGTTCAGACTATCAAAAAAGTTATCCAGTTGTCGGCAAGATGGTGAGCGATAGACTGAGAATATTGTTGTTTCATATTAAGACGGTTCGAGTCATTGATGTGTGGTTCCTCCAATTTGTGCTCTAAGTGCGTTTTGATGTATAATACGACGCATATAATAGTTCCGAGAGATGTTTGAATGAGAGCAGTGTTAAGCAACGTGTAGTAGTAAGAAGGTATTGTAACTTGAGCTATGTGTATAATAAGTACGATATGTTGTATTCATTAAATAAATGGTTACAGCTGTTGTTGATAAATATCAAGTAGATGAAGAATAACGTATTGTTTTGTGTATGATGTGAATCAGTGTGTGCGTGTGTAAGTATAAAATTCATTACATACAATATTTTAAATAATAAAATAAAAACAAAAGTAAACATAGACAATATAAAAAAAACTAAAATCATGATTAGTGTTTTTGAGCAACATTATTACAGTTAGCCATAAAAGTGGTGCATATAGACGCCATGCCTTCATCACGACGAAGAAAAATTTTGTTATTTTGCGACCAACAGAACTTGTAGCCATGTGTGTGAGCAAACTTTCGGCTTTCAAGAAATAAAAGGATAAAGAAAACAATCGATATTAGGTGCGTGTTTATTATTCCATAAGAATAAAAAAGTTATCATCAATATGCCATTATGTTACTACCTACTGCAAAAAGTCGACAGAGTTCTATTGTCTCATAGTAAAGCGAGTGTCCGTAGTAAGCATGTGCTTAAAGTTATTGTAATGATAATTACTCGATTTTGCTGAAAAACAAAAACAAATTTAACAATAAAAAAAAATATTTCACAGGAAGAGCTTGTGTGTTATTGTATTTTCTAGATTTACTACATGCGTCGTGAGTCGTGAAAAATAAAAAAATACACTTCGAAATTAAAAATAAATTGAGTTACAACTAAGTATGTAAGTATTAATCATATTTATTATTAATAACATTGAATCTGTCTGTAATCGCAACAGCAAGAGCTTGTGTGTTATTGTATGTGTACTGCATGCGTCGTGACAAATGTAAAAAATACACAAAAAAAATCATGTAGAAGGTACATGATTTTAAAAACAATTTTTTTGAAAAAAAAGTAACTACAAGATGGACACTAAGAATTAAATTCAGAAGTTAAAAGAAAAAGAAGTAGGTAATCTCAATCAATAGTTTTACCTTTAAATCCATTAATAACAATACAGTTTTCCACGACTGCATTTAGAGTATTTAGAGTAGTGGTATGCTTTGCAACAATGGTGTCTTTCGGACACGGTGCGGCTGCAGTACTTGTCGCATTGTCCAACGTGGGCTGCGTTGGCAATGTCCACGGTAAAGACCATGACACATGCAGCGATCAAAACTAAGAAAGCGATTTTGTTGACGACTGCCATTATTATTGTTGAATGATTTTGATTAGTTTTGAAGATTTATCTTTGACTACAAGAGTTGATCTGTAGCTGTATAAAGATTTTCTCTTTTTATAAAGACCTGCTACCATCTCTACTTTGATAAAACTGGGTTAGTGAGATTCAGTAATGTTAAAATTCAAATTGCATACATACATATGCAAACGATTGTTTTTTCCCTATAAGGTGAATGTACCATTACACGGACTAGGTACTTTTATTTTCTAACTATATTTATTTTTGCAATTCATACATTTATTTACCTTACTATAAATTGAATATTGTTCCTATCTTTGCATCACTAAAGTAGTTGTGGGTTCAAGGTTAGGGTCACCAAAATCAAAATGAATTCAGAAACAATGAAAACAGCCTGGGCAATTTACTACGGATATTTTGTTCCTTGTGAACGAAATGTCACTAATCACGAATTAATCCTGAGATATAAGCCATTTGCTACAAATCACAGATAGGGCTAGGCCGAACGGAGGTCGGTGCAGGCGATGTCTACCGCTCCGAAAGAATTTAGGATCCGTCTACCACGTGGTTTTTCTAAATGTCTCCATTATACATTGAGCTACTGCTATTACCTATATACCTATATACTACATAAAAAGTAACCCAATATGTGAAACACTACCCCAACGAAACACACCCAAAGAAAAGAGTGTGGAAGAGAGAGTGAGAGACATTTCGTAAATTTTCCTAGGTCATCAGTCTTTGCCTTTGTATTTGACAGTAGGTAGAGGACAGCAAACCGGTGTATGTACCCTACACAAAAACAAACTTAAAGGATAAAAACTTGATCTGGGTTTTTACTGATAACTTGTATGGCGGACAATTTATAAGTTTTGAGTTTATAAAAGCAAAAGCATATCAAACAGGTGCTCACAATTTTTCAATAGCGACGTCGACTAATACATCGGGTGGGTGTCTTGGGTAAGAAAACAATACTTTAATATTAGGTTCCTAATCAAGACAATAATAAAATGAAACTAATAATAAAATAATTACTTAGTTTGATAATTCTACAGTTACATGCACTTGAAGAAAACTTATAAAAAGTTGTGATACTGTGATGATAATATATTAGGAACGATAAATAGGTAAGTATAGCTGAAAAATAGTTGAGTTAGCCTAAAATGAAAGATTTTGATTTTTCTGTTTTTGGTTTTTGAGATTATGTTCTTCGGAATTTAGTTTTCCTGGTGTAGGTGCACATTTCAAAACAACGTAATAATCTTCGTGTGTTTAGTTTCCATTATTTATTACACGTACTACCTACTTCGTACATATGAGTACGTAGGCATATTTATTATTAATTTTTTATTCACGATGATAATAAGAGAAGGTTTCAACATTTTTCCTCAAACTGTTTGAAGCACGCCAATACAATTAATTTTACTGACAGCGTAGTATATTTCATTAAAATATTCCCGTGATTTTTGAAAACAATGAGTAGGACACTGCTTTAATCTCACGTGGAAATATCTGGCAAATAAGATTTTAGAACATCCTGATATTAAATCCTAATCCTAATATTAAAAACAATCAAAGTTATCTTATAAATACGTATGTTTTCAGAATATCGCTGTTTTTGTTTAATATGCTATAGAATATAGAACAAGTGACACTAACGTGATATTGTTAATTGATAAAACGTGCAGCACATATAAAGTACTTTTAGGTAACAAAGTTTATGAAAAACTTCTATGAGTCACGTCTTCTATAATGTATGATACTTCAATAAAATTTAAAAATCTTATGTTTCTTTATTAAACACTAGCAAATCGCCCCGGCTTCGCACGGGTAGCAGATTTTTTTTACACCTTGGGTTACATTTATTACGGTTAAAAAATTTGGGATCCTTGCTCAAACTCCAATAGTTTGAGCAAGGATCCCAAATTTTTTTGAAAATATGATATAGCCTATGTCACCCGGAGATAGTGTAGCTTCCCAACAGTAAAAGAATTTTTCAAATCGGTTCAGTAGTTTCGGAACCTATTCAATGCAAACAAACAAACAATCAAATCGTTCCTCTTTATAATATTAGTATGGATTAGTTTAGATTATATTAAAGCGAGGATTACTATAGGTATCTCTTACTATTAAATATACAGTAAGACCTTGTACTTGTAAACATTATGGTGCAATAAATATTTTAAATTTGATTTTCCCGGAGGCCAGAATCCTCATGTACGATGCGACGCGAAAAGTCCGCCATGGTATATGTCTATCTCTTAGGGATAACCCACAATAACCATTTTTTATCCTTTACTTTTTACGAGAAATAATGGCTTATTTACGAAGCGATTTTAAGCAATACAGCATTAATCCTTATCCAATTAAGTACCTTAAATATATTGTGCATTTAATATAGATCAAAATGGCCCTTTACACCATGTAATTTCAATGAATATTTTCGAAGATATTACAGATTTAAAATGCAGGGACATAGCGGTTCAGCGGTACCAGCCAGAGGGCCGACGCCGACGCGGAGGCGCGTGCCTATATGGTTAGCAGCGATCGCACACGTTTATCGGAGTGCTCTAGCGAAGAAAATAACAATTGTCACTACATATTCTGAAAAACTACTGAACGGATTCTCATTCGGTTTTCACTAATAGACAGAGTGATTCATGAGGAAGGTTTTGGTATATAATTTGTACCCGTGCGAAGCCGGGGCGGGTCGATAGTGGCTTATAAATTAAACCTGGAAAACCACAGTCGATCTTGGCGCTAATCCAGATGCCAGAAAACCTCGCCATTTAATACAGGTATGTTCCTGCTAGGGCAACAGGCTACCTTACCAGGCGTTTATTTATAAATTAATAGAGAATCGAAGAAGAAAATCTATTACGATAGTGTTATACTTCTGCTTGTGACTGGTCCACAGGCATAGTTGGTACGCAACAGTGTATAGGCGCTGGTATCCGTTTAACATAGTTCAAGGTGAGTTGCCGGCGCCTATGAATAGGGAGAACCGTGTACTTATTTGCCACCATTTTTGGATAAAGAAAACAATCGATATTAGGTGCGTGTTTATTAATCTGTGAGAATAAAAATGTTTTAGAAGTGTTCGTAAATCGTTGTCATCAATATCCCATTATGTTACTACTGCCAAAAGTTGGCAAAGTTGTTTCTCATAGTAAAGCGAATGTCCGTAGTAAGGGTGTGCTTAAAGTTATTGTTATGAACATTTCTCGATTTTCCTGAAACAGAAATAGTATATACTACTTGCGTCGTGACAAATATAAAAAATACAGAAACACTTCGATATAAATAAAAATTCATGTAAGTACACGAGCAGACGGGTCACCTGATGGTAAATAACTACCGCCGCCAATGGGCACCTGCAACTCAAGAGTCACTAGTGAGCAGCCTTTCGAGTGGGTGTAGGGTAAGGATAAAAGAGGGGGAGAGGGGGGAGGGAAGGGTTGGGGCCTCCGATAACCTTACTCACAAATGCAAGCATTGCTTCACTGCCGGTTTTCTGTGAGGCCGTGGTATCACACCGGTCGAGCCGGCCCATACGCGCCGAAGCATGGCTCTCTCACGATTAAAATGGACACTAAGAATTGAATTCAGAAGTTAAAAGAAAAAAGTAGGTAATCTCAATTAATAGTTTTACCTTTAAATCCATTAATAACAATACATTTGTCCATGACTGCACCTAGAGTAACCAGTGTACTGGTGAGCTCTGCAACATTCCCGTCTTTCGGGCACAATGCGGCTGCAGACCTGGTCGCAGGGTTGCACGTGGTCTGCGTTGGCAATGTCCACGGTAATGACCATGATACACGCAGCGATCAAAAGTAAGAAAGCGATTTTGTTTACGATACCCATTATTATTGTTGGATGATTTTGATTATTTTTAGTAGGTACAATGTCTGAATACAAGAATTGAACTGTTGCTATATAAAGAATTTGGCTATTTATAATGCCCTGCTGCTATCTTTACTTTGACAAAACTGGTTTAGTGAGGCACATGTCATGTTTTAATTCAAAATGCATAAATACATACATTATGCAAAACATATTTTTCCCCATAAGGTGAATGTACCACTACACAGACTACTTTCAATTTACTAACTAAATATTTTTTAACGAAAATCATACATTCATTTATCTTACTATCAATTGAATGTTGTTCCTATTCTTCTCAAAGTAATTACGAACGTTCACTAGTATTACTATTCACTAAATTAGTTGCGGGCTTTAGGATTACGGTTTTCAGGGCAGAATCGGTAGTCTGTGTCGGATGAGGTCCACTAAATCTGAATGAATTCAAACGTTGAACACAGCCTGGGCAATTCACTATAGGCATTTTGTTCCTTGTGAACAACATGTAATAAGAGATATCGACCGCCCAAAATCTTCTTGTTAGCTACAAATCAGATTTGGAGCTTAGGGCAAACGGAGGTCTGTGGCAGACCATGACCGCTCCGAAAGAATCCAGGATCCGTCAAACCCTTCGCCTTTCTTAATATATCCATTGTACTTTGAGCTACTGCAGTTAACAGAGGGTGACTCATAGATAAAAAGTAACAGGATATGTGGAACACTACCCCAACGAAACACACCCAAAGATGAGATGTGTAAGAGAGAGTGAGAGGCAGGCGTTGGTGCTTCCGCTGAACAGAGTACACCACAGAGGAAGTTTTCTTGCCTAGCAACCTACATTTTCCTAGGATATTAGCATTTACCTTTGTTGAAAGTAGGCAGTGGACAGCGAACCGGTGTATGTACCCTACATAAAAACAAACTTAAAAGAAAAAATTTAATAAATTTATCCACCTGGAAAATTCAGGTTTTGTTTTTACTGATAACTTGTATAGCAAATTTTTTTTCAAATAAAAATAATGGGAAAACCGAGTTTATAAAAGTAAAAACATATCATATATGTGCTTACAATTTTTCAACAGCGACGTCGACTAATACATCGGGTGGGTGTCTTGGGTAAGAAAACAATACTTTAATATTAGGAACCTAAGTAATACAGTAAGAAGAAATAAACGAATAATAAAATAATTACCTACTTCGTTTTATAATTTTACAGTTAAGTACACGCATTTGAAGAAAAATTTTAAATTCAATTATTGAAGTGAAAATATTCACTAAAGTTAATTATCACATTTTAATGTAGGTAATGTTTGCTTTTAAACTTTATTGAATGGTACGAGTCTAATGTAGCGGAATTTACCTAATTCAATGTTTTTAGTCTATCGTTTTTTTAGATAATTTAAAACCTAGTATAACGTTTTAGAGAAAAGTGTGATCATATTTTAGGAGCGTTATGTATCCTTAGCTGAAAAATAGTTCAGTTAACCTACAACGAAGGATTTAGATTTTTGTTTTTTGAATTTTTTTTATAGATATAATATACTAGTGGACCCGACAGACGTTGTCCTGCCTAAAGTTAAAGAAATATTATTCCTGGAACCCTATCGCAGCGCCATCTACCGGCTCCAATTGTAAATCTAAACCATTCTCGAATCCACCTGAAGACACACAAAAAAATTCATTTAAATCCGTCCAGCAGTTTAGGAGGAGTTCAGGAACATACACACGCACCGAAGAAATATATATATAAAGATAATATACTTTTCCTGGTAAAGGTGCACATTTCAAAATAACGTATTAATCTTCATATAATATCGTAATAGAAATTCGGTAATAAAACCTATTCGTGAAATAGCAAATGCGGTCATTCTTTTATAACGATTTTATTGGCTCCGACATCGCTATTATTGTAAGGAGGTAATCAATGATACGAAGATGAAATGCCAAAAGAACAACGTGTATTAAAATGTATTTATAACACGCTTTCATCGGTTTCACTTGTAGCTAACTAACTATCTATAAGTAAATAAATCTTACAACTTGAACCTTCTTCTAATCGTATCGAAATGAAACTCTGTATGTATATGTAGTTACTACTGACACTACTGACAATACTACAATTTGGCATTTTGAAGCTGATGATGATGGACCCAGCAGGCGGGTAGTAACTGTTCAGTGGCTCCTAGTAAATCCCTCGAGTTTCGGCTCATGGTTTGTTTTGACGAGTCCAATAGATTAGGCTTTAGTAACGACGGTCTGGTAATAAAGCCAGGAGGCAGATCGTGGAACTCTTTTTTTCTTTTTAATTCAGTTCGCCATTAAAGCGTGTTTTTTCAATTCAGGTTTACTAAATTATATTTATTATTTTTATTCTTGTTATATGTATAACGCTAAATACAGATGTATTTTTCTAATCGAACAGTTATCAAATTATTATTTCTAAACGGGGCGCCATATTTATTTGTTGGAGCGATGGACTTTTGAAAGTGTACACGTTAAATAGATTAAAAAAAAACTGAATTTCATATGTAATCGATAATTATAATTGACTTTATTATTCCGAGCTACTCTTAATTATTTTTAAAATACAGCCCCCGAACTGGGAATTATTCGTGTAATGCGGGGGCGTTACAATCTTTCAAACAACGGGCACAAAAAACGCTAGACTAGGAACAACTAACGTGGATCACACAATTTTTTGTCCCGTGTGGGAATCGAATCCATAACACTCGGCGCGGTATAGAGGTGAGGCGATCACTTAAATTCCGCCACCCGTGCAATCAAATGCACTTGCGATATAATTAGTATATTTTTGCGGGCCACTTATATATAAAACCTGGCGATGCTTGTGAATTAGTGTGGAATGGTTAGTGACCCTGACAGCCGAGCCAGGGTTCGATTCCCACTCAGCACAAATAATTGTGTGATGTGCATGATCATTTGTTCTGTGTCTGGGTGTAATTTATATATAATATGTATGTATTTAGAAATATATAAGAATATTTATTTGCAATCTGGTACCCATAGTACAGGCTGTGCCTAGTTTGGGATCAGACGGCTGTGTGTGGCATGTGTTTATATCGTTATTAAATAAGTAAATAAACGTGTATGAGTCATCTATACATGGTACCTATAAAAGAAAGTCGCTTCAAGCTGTCTGTCCCTCTGTACGCTCTAGATTTTTTAAACTAGGCAATGAATTTTAATTCGGTTTTCACGAATAGACGAAGTGATTCATGAGGAAGGTTTATGTGTATAATTTATTAAGGTTTTGTGTAAAATAGCTAAAATATGACGATGATCGTTGAAGATGGCAAAAAAAATCAATACAAGTATACTCAGGCCGCGGCGGGTTGCTAGTTATTTCTAAAAATAAATGAGTATGTTATTTACAAAGACTTAACTTCGCTAGTATTTATAAGGTGCTATACTTGTTGTTTACCTGTTTCCATCGAATTTTACCTCAAAGTCTACTCCTGACCACAATCATATAAAAAAAAAAATTGAGTCCCGATTCATATAGTTTAAATACGATTAAAAAAGAATTTATTTACATAATACAACAATAACAATAATATTTATTGTCTCAATATATATTTATGGTATTATTTTATTATGAGCAGGTATTTAATTACTAGTTTGGGCCGAACTTTAATAAAGCTATATATGCTTAGTTAGATATATTATTTAGTTATTAATATTATTTTTAGTTATTGCAACTATTTGGTAAAAAAACGCAATTTATTTCATTATTTCATCCTTTCTTTCCAGATTTTGATAATCTGGAAAGAAAGGATGAAATAATATGTTGAAACATTTAACATGTTGGGTCGGTGTAATAGGTACTAAAGCTGCTAAAACCACTAAACCCGATATTACCTGAAAGACACCACGGTAAAATGAAAACATGGCAACAATTATTATGACAGCCAAGTTATCTATGGTCAGCATTTTGACGACGTCCTAAATTATGCAATTGCAATTAATTACCTTACCTTAGTTGTCGACTTTCCATGAAGGTTGGTAATTTCTCAGATTATATAATCATCGTCATCATTTCAGCCATAGGACGTCCACTGTTGAACGTAAGGCCTCCCTAAATGACTTTCGGCCTGCATCCACCTACGTCCTGCGATCTTTACCAGGTGGTCTGTCCACCGCGATAATGGACATAATAATATAATCATTTGAAACAAATCGTTTAGTTTATATTCATCGTTTGACAGGAAGGTTCTCTCCAGTTCAGAGATATAGTGTTTTAGCAACTATTCACGGATCGTATAGTTTCAGTCTTGTCGTTTCGGAACAAAACACACGAGTTTTGAGGTTCGAAAAAATGGTTGAAATAAAATATA
This sequence comes from Euplagia quadripunctaria, assembly GCA_963859945.1. Lineage (NCBI taxonomy): Eukaryota > Metazoa > Arthropoda > Insecta > Lepidoptera > Erebidae > Euplagia > Euplagia quadripunctaria. The sequence goes on along the minus strand of OY982562.1, from coordinate 16,485,107 downwards.
GAGCAGCTTATTTGTCTCAGAAGTAGGAGTATTTATACACGTATTTATTTTTATGGTGTAAGACATGGCTCGTTCCTAAGTAATAACTTTGTGATGATTATTATGATGAGTACTGTGTTTTCAGAAAGAAACGTCACGAGTGTGCCAGGGAATGTAAAAATCTGCAGAGTGTACGAGGCTCAAAATAGTGTGGAGACTTTTAGGAAGAGAGTTCTTCCTACCAATTGATACAAGGCATCAAAAATATATGGTTATTATAAAGGTAGAAAGGAAGAACAGTACGAAGTTTATTTTGTGTTAAATGAAACTGCCTTGATATGGATATTATGTACTTCAAAATATGACAATAGTAATAAATTGTTTTGTGTATACCTATTTATTGTTAATCCACTTCTATAAAATTGGTCTTGAAAAAAGGTTTCTTATTTAATAATTAAAAAGGAAGAGGATACTTAAAAACTTATAGTCTCAGCCACAGTCATTGTTTTAAAATTATAGACCTTACGCATCATTTTCAAAATCTGCAAGTTGTGTTTATAATCAAAGGTCCACTACACTGTTTTGTTTTCTTGTCGCTGACATCCCGTCTTACACTTTTATCTATTAAACAACTGTTACGTAGATACCTAGATAATAAAGTATAAGTTAATATGTACTAGGACGTATTTTCGCTAAGACAATATTTTCCAAAACCCGAAATATACCAGATGACTTACTTAGTAATCAGGTATTTGTCCAAAGCCCGAAGCACGATGTCTTATAGTATCAAAATATTTTTAACTAGCTGCGCCCCGCGGTTTCACCCGCGTAAGTCCCGTTAAACCAGGTCTCCAGCTGTCTACTGTATTACTATCTGTGGTGTAGGTATTAAAATAAAAAAAAAACTAGTGGTCGCGAAGAAGGCGAAATTCCGTCGTAATTAATTAAATGATTGATAACACACTTTTATTAGCCTCACTTGTACCTAACCACAGATAAGATAATAGTTACTTCGTAAACCTAACTGACTAACTCACTATTAACCAAACTTTGGAAGTCAATTTTAACCTTCTTCTTATTGTCGTATCGAAATGAAACTTTGTATGTATATGTTCGGAGTTCAAATGACAAGATCACAAGACTATAATTTGCCATCTTATGGCATGGCTTGGTTTGACTGGCTTGGCAATTTCAAATTAATTATCTATAATGTTTATGATGTCTCTTATCCGTTCTCTTTGTGGGCCAACTTTCAGATCCGTACAGGGCGGCAGGTCTGATGATAGTCTTGTCTTATACACCTGTCCCTTTAACTTAATACGAAACTTGGGATCACAAATATTTCCTGTTACCTGCCGCCACTTCATCCACTCTGTATAGATTCGATGCTGTACAGTCCGGTCTATTTCGCCATCGCTTTGAAGAATGGAACCGAGGTACTTGAAGTCGGAGTAGACTGGGACCACTATTCCGTCCAGCGAAATGGTTTCAGGATTAGAGAGACCGCCGAAATCTCAGAACACGTAGTCAGTTTTGGTTCTACTGATTTTTAAGCCAACATTCTTTAGTTTGTGTTACCATTTTTCCAGTCTGCTCTGGACCTCGCACCTGTCTTCACCGACCAACACAATGTCGTTTGCAAATAGCATGCACCAAGATGCCTCCTCCTCATAATCATTTTTCTTTCACTTCAGCCTTGCATCCAACTTTAGGTGCATACACGCCAATAATATCTACTCATAATCGCGATAACATTTATGTACTTATGTCTAAATTCGATAAGAAGATAAACAGTAATAATTTTAGCTAGGTATAGTGACGATGCAATGACGAACCAGTAAGCCGACAGTCGTTTAAGTAATAAATACAGTTATTCTGTCACTTATATTTATGATCTAATACTGTACTTACTATTATGCTATACAGTCAAATAAAATGTACATTGTAAGTCAAGTAGGTACAATGCGAAAATACACATTTTTTATATTATAGGGGGCAAACGAGCAGACGGGTCACCTGATGGTAAGTGACTACAGCACAATAGAAACAACGGACACAAAGAACGCCCAGACTCAGGTGGGAATCGAACCCACGACTTATAAGCATAGCGGTCAGGGTCACCAACCACTAGATCAACAGGCCAGTTCCTCTATTATAAAGAGGAAATATTTGTTTCTTTGTAATAGATAAACTCTAAAACTACTGAACCGATTTAAATTTAAGATGTTTTTATAAGCATAGATGCGTATTGCCCGCATTCTACATTGGCAACATAAAAGTAAGGTAGGCAATTGCTCGGCATTCACTTAGTCATGTTCTCACCAGCATCGCGGCTAGACATAATTTAAAAATATATCCAAAACTTGGAATCTACAATTACACCACCTTTTTCGATAATCATCTAGTATGATTGTGAACTAGGATATCGATGTGACAGTTCCTAGATTATTGTTGCAACCAAAATATTTTATTAAGATAGCCACAAGAACTAGTTTTTGGGTATATTTCTGAGGTAATAAAAGCTCAATCATATACTTCCTACTATTAAGGTGGGGAAAGGTATGCATTAATACTACTTATACATGTACATTCGATTAACGTCCAATCCATCAGCCTCATGCAGTCCACCGCTCTCCTATAGCGCTGTACCATAGCACCCGGTCCTTCGCCTTCCGCATACAAACTATCTCAGTTTCCTTCCTCAGGTAACGTTCTGTTCTGTTCCTAGTCCATCTGGTTGAGGAGCGTCCTACCTTCCGTTTACTGATTCGCGGTCTCCACTCTAGGACTCGTTTGCTCCAACGCACTGCCTAAATAAATGGTTACAGGTGTTTTTGATATATTTCAAGTAGGTAGATGATAAATGACGTATTGTTTTGTGTATGATATGAATCAGTGTGTGCATGTGTAAGTATACAATTCATTACATGCAATATTTTAAATAATAAAATAAAAACAAAAGTAAACAGACAATATTAAAAAACTAAAATCATAATTATTGTTTTTGAGCAAGATTATTAAGGGTAGCCATAGAAGTGGTGCATATAGACGCCATGCCTTCAAAACGACGAAGAAACATTTTGTTATTTTGCGACCAACAGAACTTGCAGCCATGTGTGTGAACAAACTTTCGGCTTTCAAGAAATAAAAGGATAAAGAAAACAATCGATATTAGGTGCGTGTTTATTATTCCATAAGAATAAAAAAGTTATCATCAATATGCCATTATGTTACTACTGCAAAAAGTCGACAGAGTTCTATTGTCTCATAGTAAAGCGAGTGTCCGTAGTAAGCATGTGCTTAAAGTTATTGTAATGATAATTACTCGATTTTCCTGAAAAAAAAACAAATTTAACAAAAAAATATATTATATTTCACAGGAAGAGCTTGTTACATTATATTGTATTTTGTAGATTTACTACATGCGTCGTGAACAATATAAAAAATACACTTCGAAATTAAAAATAAATTGAGTTACAACTAAGTGTGTAAGTTTTAATCATATTAATAACATTGCATCTGTCTGTAATCGCAACAGAAAGAGCTTGTGTGTTATTGTAGGTATACAACATGCGTCGTGACAAATGTAAAAAATACACAAAAAAAATCGTCTAGAATGTACATGATTTTAAAAACAATTTTATTGAAAAAAAAATAACTACAAGATGGACACTAAGAATTAAATTCAGAAGTTAAAAGAAAAAGAAGTAGGTAATCTCAATCAATAGTTTTACCTTTAAATCCATTAATTACAATACATTTTTCCATGACTGCATTTAGAGTATTTAGAGTAGTGGTATGCTTTGCAACAATGGTGTCTTTCGGACACGGTGTGGCTGCAGTACTTGTCGCATTGACCAACGTGGGCTGCGTTGGCAATGTCCACGGTAATGACCATGACACACGCAGCGATCAAAAGTAAGAAGGCGATTTTGTTGACAGCCATTATTATTGTTGGATGATTTTGATTAGTTTTCAAGATTTGTCTTTGACTACAAAAGTTGATCTGTAGCTGTTTAAAGATTTTGCCTTCTTATAAAGACCTGCTGCCATCTCTACTTTGATAAAACTGGTTTAGTGAGGTTCAGTAATGTGTAAATTCAAATTGCATACATACATATGCAGACTATTATTTTTTCCCTATAAGGTGAATTTACCATTACACAGACTAAGTATTTTTCTAACTAAATATTAATTTTGGCGAATCATACATTTATTTACCTTACTATAAATTGAATATTGTTCATATCTTTGCATCACTAAATTAGTTGTGGGTTCAAGGTTAGGGTCACTAAATCCAAATGAATTCAGAAACAATAAAAACAGCCTGGGCAATTTACTATAGATATTTTGTTCCTTGTGAACGAAATGTCATAAATCACGAATGAATCCTGAGATATCAAACGCCCAAAATCCATTGCCAAGCCATTTGCTACAAATCACAGATAGGGCTAAACCGAACGGAGGTCGGTGCAGGTGATGTCTACCGCTCCGAAAGAATTCAGGATCCGTCTAACACGTGGCTCTTCTAAATGCCTCCATTATAGATTGAGCTACTGCTGTTAACAGAGGGAGACTCACAGATAAAAAGTAACCCAATATGTGTAACATTACCACAACGAAACACGCCCAAAGAAAAGTGTGTGGAAGAGAGAGTGAAAGGCAGGCAGGCGTTGGTGCTTTCGGAAACACCACGGAGGATATTTTGTGAATTTTGTTAGGTTATCAGTATTTGCCTATGTTGACAGTAGGCAGTGGACAGCAAACAGGTGTACGTACCCTACACAAAAACAAACATAGAGGATAAAATTTATACCCTTGGGAACTTGATCTGGGTTTTTACTGATAACTTGTATGGCGGACTATTTATAAATTATAATAATGAGAAAACCGAGTTTATAAAAGCAAAAGCATATCAAACAGGTGCTCACAATCTTTCAATAGCGACGTCGACTAATACATCGGGTGGGTGTCTTGGGTAAGAAAACAATACTTTAATATTAGGTACCTACTCAAGACAATAACAAAATGAAACTAATAATAAAATAATTACTTAGTTTGATAATTCTACAGTTACATGCACTTGAAGAAAACTTAGAAAAAAGTTGTGATATTGTGATGATAATATATTAGGAACGTTATATAGCTGAAAAATAGTTGAATTAGCCTAAAATTAAGGATTTTGTTATCTGTTTTTGATATTTGAGATTATGTTCTTCGGAATTTAATTTTCCTGGTATAGGTGCACATTTCAAAACAACGTAATGATCTTCATGTCAATTTCCATTATTTTGATTTTGTTTATACGAACATTTTCAGACGAATCCGAACGTTATATTAGATAATGTCAACCCTCTCTATTACGAAATTTTAGCTTTATTAAATGTTCAAGTTCAATTTGTCAGTTAAATAACAAAATAAAAATTAAAATAACATTTAAGGAGATGTGTCTTAAAAATACGAATTCATGTAAAATTGTTAGCGCCTCTATTATACCACCCTAAATATGACCTTGTAGCTATGTATATGTACTTATAATATACAAGTATTTTACATATCGTGAAATAGCAAATTCAATCATTCATTCAATAGGATTTTATGGTTTGCGACAGCGCTATTATTATAAGGATGTAATCAGTGCAATGACACGATAGATCAACTTAGTAACAAAAAGTCAACGTGTACCAAATGTATTATTTTTCAAAACCCTTTTATTAGAAACAAATCTTGAAAGTCAATTTTAACTTCTAATTGTCGTATTGAGATGCAAGGAAGACGCCCTATCATGGTTTCACTTTTAGACGTTCGCGTCATTATTCCAAATGTTACAAAAAAAAATGATTTTAATGTGACTTTTCGACCCTAAATCTCTTCTATAAAACTTGGGGTTTGAAATTAAATCTTACAAGGACTAAAACTTGAATCAATGACCGTTTCCACTTTAAGTGAAATGTTGCCATCATATAAAATAAACCATTAATGGTTGAATTCAAATAAACATCGTTTTAAAATAAAATGGTTAAATAATAATATACGTGATAATAACTCATAACACTCATAACATTAAAATATATTGCAGTTTAGTAATCTTATTATTTCGTGTTCGTAGTTTATGTAGTGAATGTATACTTCAGTGTTAGTTTTGCCTTAATTTATACATGGTATTCCTGTCGAAAACATGATGTCACAAACTTTATTAAAAAAAAACTCTAACGTCAGTGTCACAATACTTTCTCGTTGTTGTGTGTTTGTTGTGTTTTAACCTCATTTTGGCATTTAATTTCTCAATAACCCCAAGTTATGTTACAATATACGTTTATATTTCAGATAATACTCAGTGCAGGCTTAATAATGCAGTTTATACATATTTGACGCAGCATAAAAAAAGTGTGAAACTGATTTTCATACTGAAATGGGCAATGTCCTTTGTATGTATATGTACTTAGTTTAGTTATTTATTTTATTTATTTATTATGATTTACCAACATTTGTTTACACGGTTACAAGCAATAACAATTACATTCAAATTAGTTTTAAACTGAGTGTAACATATAATAGGTAAATACAGCACGCTACATTTTTGTGACATACGTATACGACACAATACAATAGTATATAAAACAAAAGCATACAAAACAAACTGTTAATGGCAAGTAACAATTTATAATTTTGTTCTTATAATATTCCAATAGTGTGGATTGAAACTTAATTAGTGAGTCTGCATGGATATCTACAAGAGTACTAGATTATTTTGTAGTTCGGATGACAATATTATAATTTGGCATCTTTAAGCTGATCTATAGAGAGCTGTTTAGGAGTAGCCACTGAATAACTCTTCAGTGGCTACTCCTAAACCCCTGAAGTTTGAACTCATATGAATTGTTTCGATGAGTCCAACAGATAAGGCTTAGTACCGAGATTGTCTGAAGATGAAGCTTGAAGTGAAACTTGAACAAAACTTTTTTAGCGTATTTTTTTTAGGTTTATTAAACTTTAATTATTATTTTTATTCTAGTTATATGTATAACGCAGAACACAGATGTAGTTTTCTTATCGAAAGGTTATTTTATATTACGAGTATTATTTCCAAATGAGCCGCCATATTTATTTGTTGTTGAGATGGTCTTTTGAGAGTTTTCCAGCACATTAAATAGATTAAAGGAATCATATTGAATATCATATAAAATCAACAATATAGTTGGCTTTATTTTTCAGAGCAATTCTTCTTTTGTTTCAAACAACGGGTACAAAGAACATCATACTCGGGACAACTAGGAGTATTTGTAGATCACACAATTTTTTATCCCGTGTGGGATTCCAATCCATAGCACACAACAGTCGGCGCGGCATAGTAGTGAGGCGAACACTTTATCTATTGCGCCACCCGTGCAGTCGAATGCTCTTGTTAATTAATTAATCATAAATTAAAAATTTAACTTCACCTTGACCGTTTTTGTAACAACGTCTTGATTTTTGTATAAAAAATAAAAAAATAATAATAACAGTGATCTTAAAAGTACAAAACAAGAAATGTGTTGTATTAACTGATTTTTTATTGTTTACCCGTTTCTATAGAAACGTTGCTCTCAGTCTACCTCTGACCACCATCGTTTCAAAAAAAGATATATGTAGGTCAGCATTTCGGCACCATCCCAAATTATGCAATTGCCCTTACCGTTTGTAGACTTTTCATAAAGGTTGGTTAATTCTTAGATTAAATTATCATTTGAAACAAAGTGTTAAGTTCATATTCGTCGTTTGACAGGAAGGTTCTCCCCGGCTCAGAGATTTAGTTTTTTAGCCTGTCTTTACGGACTACGAATTAAGTATTTTACCTTATCTTCCGTGTTGGTAAGATTAACATATACAAACAAAAACATACGAGGTTGAGGTTCGCAAGGAAGGTTCTCTCCGGTTCAGAGATATAGTGTTTTAGCAACTATTCACGGATGACAGTATAGTTTCAGTCTTGTTTCGATTTCGAATAAGTATTTTACCTCATCTTCCGTTTGTAAGTTTCGGAACAAAAACCCACAGTTTTGAGGTTCGAAAAAAATGGTTGAAATAAAATAACGAGCAGCACATTTGTCTCAGGAATAGGAGTATATATACACGTATGTATTTTTATCGTGTAAGACATGGCTCGTTCCTAATTATGATCAGTACTGTGTTTTCAGAAAACAACGTCGAGTGTGCCAGTGAATGTAAAAATCTGAAGAGTGGATAAAACTCAAAATAGTTTGGAAATTTCTAGGAGGAGAGTCCTTCCTACCAATTAATACAAGGCATCAAAAAGTTGTTATGAAGAACAGTACGAAGTTTATTTTGTCTTAAATGATACTGCTATGATATAGATATATTTGAAAATATGGCAATAGTGTGTATGTGTGTGTATGTGTATTAAAAAAAAGTAAATGTAATACGAATAAATTGTTTTGTGTTATTTATTTTTATTCCCCTTCAATAACATTTCTCCTGAAAAAAACTTTTTAACACAAAATTAAACCGATAAAAAGTACTAAAAAGCAAAAAATAAATAAACCTTTTAAGTTGTAGAGTATTGAGTATCCAGCTTATTTACATAAACTATCACAATTTTTATATTAACTAATTTTGAGTCGGCGCCAAACAACAAACTGATTAATTATCAAAATTTTATATGTACCTACGTAGAAATGGATAAGGTTCTACGTAGGGAATTAATTATTTTATTATTTGGTGCCGACTCAAAATTTGTTCATATAAAATGTGATAGTTACATAATTAGACAAAAAATAATCATCAAAATCGGTTCATTAATAACGGAGTGAGGGCTGAACATACATAAAAATAAAAAATATATACCTACGAATTGAGAACCTCCTTTTTTCGTCGGTTAAAACAAAATATTTACGTACGGTCGAATTGAGAACCTCCTTTTTTCGTCGGTTAAAAAGATTTCTCATTTAACAATTAAAAAGAAAGGGGATACTTAAAAAGTTATAGGCCACAGTAATTGTTTCAAAATTAAAAACCTAGCGCATCTTTTACAAAATATGCTAGTTAGGCCATCTACACTGTTTTGTTTTCTTGTCGATGGATAGCTAAGTTCTTACGTAGACATCCCGTCTTGCACTTTTATTCATTAAAGAAATTTAAGGTACCTAAATAAAGTGTAAGTTAATATATAACAGCAGGTATTTTGACTCAGACAATATTTATCAAAACCCTATAAATCAGATGAGTTACTTAGTAATCATGTAGGTATTTATCCAAAGCCACGATATAATAAAATATTTTTAATAATACAAGTAAAACAAAAAAGCGATTAACTTTGCCAACCTGAACGTGTTAATGTTTTGAACCGCAAAAATATTACTGAAATATCTAGGTAGGTACCTACTTACTTACTACTTTATATGGTAAGTAGTAGATATTAATGGTAGCCCAGAAGTCGAAATTCGGCCGTAATTCATTCAATGATTTATAACACGCTCTTATCAGCTTCACTTGTACCTAACTATATATATCAATCTTCGTTTAATTGTCGTATCGAAATGAATCTTTGTGTAGGTATATGTAGTTCAAATGACAATACTATCATTTGGCATCTTCAGTGGCTACTACCAAACTCCTGGAGTTTGGGCTCATATGACGTTTAAACATTGTCAAAACTTTAGAGCGTTTTGATAACACCCATAGATTGGGCTTAGTACGATGGTTTGATGATGGAGTCAGGATGTGGGGGTATCCTCACGAAAAAAAAGTTTGTTTTTGTTTTTTTAAACATAGGTAAGTAATAATTGTTATAGATAAACACTAAAGCCAAATATTCACCCGCATCCGTCAAACCGTCGGTTAACTAACAAGGTATTGCATCTAATAAATAAATATTATCATGATCAAATTCCAATTCACACCTCGAATAACACTATAAAGCTCGACAATAGTAGCTAAACAAAGAAAAAGGTACTGAAATTTGTCTTTATCTATTTAAATGTGGATAATAATAGTTTAATAAAACATTGACATAGCAATAACTAACGGAAAGTCATTAAGTAAAGATATGTAAGTGATACACACACACACACACACACACCACATCTTGTTATTACTTTCAAATATTATTCGTGGGAGTTATATGTTACAAGTATTTAGTATCTAGTTCGTTTTTAAATACAACATCATAGAATTATAATTACCTGGCTTGCTACGCGGGTATCTGGTATCTTCTTACAAAAGAATCTTTTTGAGGTCAAAACACAAAAGAACTGCACGCGACCTTGTTCTTAAATGTTGCTGAAAGGTTTATTATTATTTTTGTGACAGTTGCAGACGTAAATACGCTAATTAGAAAACATATTTCTAAACTTGAGCTGTTCTTAAAATACTTGATAAATAAATAATAACTCACCATATGATTTTTCATAGAAATCCAGCCCATCCTGGTACGGAACTTAAGTTTTCGTTTATTTTCCGTGATTACAGATTTAATCAAAACAACACCTTTAAAAATGTCCACGTTAGCGATAACGACACTATTTTCTATTAATAATAAGGTTTTTTAAGTGACGCGAATTCGTAGGTTATGACGGCCTGTGAGATCTCTTCTCAGACTGAGTGGGAGGCTGTGCGCAATGCGGCAACGCTGTCTACAAAACATTAAGCTTTAACAAGTGTTTTTGTTTTCAACAGAAATTGCATTTAAAAACAAATAAAGCGTGACATTTTTTTTTAATTTATGAATTATTAACATACATTATAGCAATGTTACAAAAAGTATCAAACATAAAAAAGTTTCCACATTAGGGCATTGGGCATTTCAATAGTTTCCTAGCTCATGCAGTACCAATTTTTATTACAAGCATTTATATTAAGTTGAAAAGCCGTATTAAATGGTATAGAAAAAAAATTAAATGGAATATTATTTGTTCCTACAAAATGGCGCTCAAAATTTGAATCTATTGATTGCTTTTACGAACCCGTTTCGCATGTGCCTAGAGCTAGGCGTGCGCACTAGGGCGATGTCTATGACTTAATTTATTTATCTATCCGTTTTGCAAAATAAGTTCTTTTCAAACTTGTTATCTGTAACACAGATTAATTTTTTGTAAAAAAAAACCGAACATAGCACATAACTATATTGTTCCTATAGACTTAATTCTAATATTTTACTTGTTATTATTTAATATTATCGTTATGAAGAATTATCCAAAGAGTTGATTCAATGTATTTATACACTTACATATAATGTTTATATTCTGAATTGCATTATTAGAGGTATGTAGGTATATCACTATCTAAGTATGTGTCACAATTATTTACGAACACGGAATGCCTGACGTAGGGTTCATTGATGAAACACAATGGCCAGGTCATCAGTCACTTCAAGCATAGACTTAGGTACATAAATAGTAAAACATAAGAAACAAAAAGAACAAGATTTTAATTGCACTTTGTATCTTTGTCGTGTTTGTCTTCGGCAAATACGGTGTGATTTTTTAAATGTTAATGTACCTAATCTGTTATTTTATTGTGAACTCGGGAACTTTTGACTTAGTACCTTCGTCTGAACTTGTTATACTTGAATAAACCTTAGCGGTTTAAGCGAGCGGTTTAGGTTAAAATATTGTTAATATGTATTGTAACAGTTTGAATTATAAAGAAAAAAAACCTGTCACAACAGAGTCACAATATGTTTGTTTCCATCAACCAACGATAAACCAACCGATATCGTAAACGTTGGTAATTACTTTTTACTTGATTTCCTTTATTATATTTTTGAGGTGCTCTACAATCTACATGAATCTTTGTTTATGCGGCCGAGTAGGCGACGCTTTTTAACCGACTTCAAAAAAGGAGGAGGTTTTCAATTCGACTGTATGTTTTTTTTTGTGTTTGTTACCTCAGAACTTTCGACTGGGTGAACCGATTTTGATGATTCTTTTTTTATTTGAAAGCTGGTTCTTCCCGTGTGGTCCCATTTCAATTTGGTCCAGTTCTGACAATGGCATCCATGAGAAAACCATATATAAGTTTTTATAGAATAGTTTTTTTTGTTGAAGTCGGTTTTTTTGAAATAATTATTTAAATAATATAAACTAAAAAAACTATAATATACGTAAGTTTATTACGTACGTACGTAGTATAATTGTAAGTTTTTTGTATGAATATTATTGAAAGTGTTTTTATTTTCTAAACCGTAATCCTGTCTACATTTTTCATTAAGGAGGTAGGGTCCAGTAAGTAAGGATTTAGAGGTTAAAAGTCATTCATTAAGTCAAAGTCATAATCCAGCTTTGCTTTTTGTTAACGTAAGAATTCTTTTAATAATTTCCAAATGGACGAATACACTTCACTTGTTCAACGACTCTTCTTTCTGTCCTTTTCACATGTTATTTGAGATGGGGCTTCTCTCGATAGTAGTCCACCAAGAGTTAATTGCTTGGTGTTGATTGTGAGCCCTGTTTTCACTGAGTACCTAGCTATCTTCTCGTTTCATAATGTGACACTATCTAATTCTGCTTTCCTTGATCTTATGGATGATTGCGCCACTTCAATTATTCAATGCAATTAAAAAAATTGAAATACAATGTGTATCTATACATTCAAATATGTTGTGTTAAAAATAGTTAACAATATGAGTATTTGATGTTATTTGTATAAGATAATGATGAATCAGTCTAAAAGGATTGCGAATGATGATAAATATGATAATATATTACGTAGGTAGTCTTCCGCATCACCTTATAAATTGACGAGGAAGTTATTTGGATATACTTAGAGACTAGACATTGAAATTAGGATATTTAATTACATAAGTTTTAAACAAATACATTTTTGGTTTTTGGTTATTTATTCCCCATGTACCAAATACAGGAAGTTTTCACCTTGTATCACTCTGTTGGTATGTAGAACCTTAATGAGAATGAATAGGCGCATTGGGGGTTCCTTAATTAATGTTTCAAAATGTATTAACAAAATGTAAACGGAATCACTGGTAACATCTTATATACATTATATAAAAAAATACAAATAGCTTTTTAAAAAAACCGTTGGAACTTTTGATATCATAATGAGCGTTGTTTGCATTTACCAATGGGAATAGGTTAAACAAATAATTGAAGATAATAATTCCTGTGGATACAATAATTTAGTTGTATCATGAAAATGTATTAACACTAAGTAGTAAGTTTATAAAGTTACTTACTTAAAATTTGAATAGGTCCATTTTAGGTTTAATATTTAATTATTGAATTAAAATGTAGGTACCTATTACGAATATTCTAGGTAGGTAACAAAACAATAGAAACTTATTAACTTACATAGTTTAAAACTTTTTTCAAATAAATAATGCTCAACCTATGACCTAAACTTACCTGAGCTCTTACTGCAGCTAGATGTAACTGCGTCGCCCTGTAGTCATATTTGTTCTTAGACATGTCATCCTGTTAAGAAAATAATCTCATAAAATAGGTAGCTATTACTATGGTATTATATTTACACACTATAAATACAATGACAATAGTTTTCACAATCGCGTTCATGACAACATTAAATTATTTATTTAAAAACTGCTAGATATGGTACTGACATCTAGCGATGGAGAGGAAAAGTATAATAACGTTCTTATTTTTGTCTTCCGTTCTAGTTAGCTGCAAGTGCAACCTACTAGATGGCTCTGATCATCAGGTTCTCTACTCAACTGATATTGCCGCTAACAGATGTCACCAGTGGTTAATATATTATTCCAAAAAAATGCATTTATTACAAAACTTTTAGTGATAATATTTTAACTGTGTCATGACTAGAAAGGTTTTACACACCTACAATTCAAGTGTTGTTGTTTACCGGAAACTTCAGGTGCGGTATTTTACAAGTATAAACACTTAATTGTGCAACGGTACCAAGGAGGTAGTTATGCTTCATTTTAGTATACCTACATTTAAACTTTACTTTGCAATGTTTACTAAAACATGTAACAGCGAAATTGTAACCGTATTTACTTAATTACGTAATTAAAAAAGTATGGTGAAATGTTAAAGCAAAGTCGTGAATCTATTGTTATATTTTGGAATATCAGACTGAGCGTGAAATTTTAATGATGTTGAAATCAGGCCGAATTTATGTTCTCTGTTGCTCCAAAATGTTTTCGATTAAACTTTACGGTCTAATACACAAGTTCCCTTACTTTACATTGGGTAAAAGAACCCTTCTAACTGTATCAAAATACAGTTATAAGGGTTCTTACCCAATGTTACCACCGTACCTACTGATTCCTTTCGGTCAATATAAAGCTTTCTTTCTCGAATTTTGTCTCTATTTGGCTAGATAATATACATATATACATTATACATGTAATAACACTCATTAGTCTAAAGACCAATAATGGATCTAAGTTGCATGTTTTGTCACGTAATGAGTACTTACTTGAATCTCGTTCACTTTGCTGTAAATGTTGCTCTCGATGCCTCTGCTCTGATGCCGTCCTAAGGCATCAAGATTATCCTGTTAAAAAATAAAAGTTTCATAAATAGAAATTTAAGGTTCAAGACCTACAATTGCTATCAGCTGTTTCAATCTTTAGAAAAACTACGCTATTACAGATCTATGTACCGGCGAACTTGGGTACTTGGTACCTATACTCTACGCAGTATAAATTGTATATTGTTATATTTTCAATCTTATCGACCCGGAACTGAATTCGGACGGAGTTTAAATAATTTAGTTACAACACGAGTGACATCCCTGGTTTTGCCTTTATTTATAGGAATCGGTATTCGGTAACCTATTTGTTTTTTTTTATAGGGAGGAAAACACAAGTTATATCAGATTTTCATATACGTAACTTCGTCTATAAGGTTAGGTACGTCACACTACGGTGATAATTTTCTTTATCACATTTCTTTATTATAACTTTTCATGGCAGTTTCAATGATTTTGTTTGTTTTTCTTTAAATTGCGGTCATTTGCCGGAAAATACGGATATTCATTAATAGTTTTAATAATGTCAGCCCTGTTTCTTACAAAATATTAGCTTTACCGAATAACTTTCTAGTTTAATTTCTCACTTTTTAATTATAAGAATTACGAATTTTCCTAA
The DNA here is from genome assembly GCA_963859945.1 of Euplagia quadripunctaria. Lineage (NCBI taxonomy): Eukaryota > Metazoa > Arthropoda > Insecta > Lepidoptera > Erebidae > Euplagia > Euplagia quadripunctaria. The sequence goes on along the minus strand of OY982562.1, from coordinate 16,470,046 downwards.
CTGATGGCGCTTCACATCATTCACGGGATCTATGATACCATATTTGTAACACCTTGTATATACGTACTGAAGTATGTTACGGTGTACAGCATTAAGATAAGTGTTAAAATCTTCAAATACACACGCTTAATACGATAAGATAATAAGATTTCCCGCCTAATACGCCGTTTTACGTCAGTCGCAACTTGAGGCTTGTTTTCATAAATTTTATCACGCTTAATATGGTTCGTCATCCCGTTTAATATGCCATCTATACAGCGTGCTATCGCAATTCAATCGAAGATCTTATTGAAGATAGTAATAACACACAAAAAGAGACCCTAAGTGATGTTGATAAAGATGAAGAGAAGTCAACTCCCATTTTGGTATACGGCCAGGCATTATCATCGATTTAAGGCGCTATGTTATTCGCTTTCACCCAAATAAGATACATGTATCTTATTTCGGTGAAAGCGAAGATGCACTGCAAAAGTTAGTTTATATTAAATGTATGTATTTAGAAATATATAAGTATGTTTATCAGCTGTCTGGTTACCATAGTACAGGCTCTGCCTAGTTTATGATTAATCCCTGTCCTGTGCCTGTTGGTTATGTCCTGTTACAAATGCTTCAAAATCTCTTTGTCAAAGCAAAATTGGTGATTACACTATGATGTACCGTAATTAAGAAATGCATACATGAGATTATAATAAGTTTCTAACAACTATAAATATATAATTCCTAAACAAAATGTTTAAATTCCCTATAGGTAATTCTTTCTCGCTTAAGACGCGTTCTTGACTGTCTCCCTTTAAACGGTTTTATCGTATATATTTTGTTTATGATTAACGTTATAAAGTAGAATAAAAACTTACTTGTATTTGTTTGATCTTCATTTCAAGATCTTGGGCATCTTTGCGAAGTTGATCGTAGTTAACACGCGCTTGAGCACCCATCCGGTCAAAAAGAATTTCTCCCTTTAGAATTGGTGGCATACTCTCCTGTTAAAGTCAAATAAGATTGTTTTAACAAATCTCGTAACTACGGGAAAATGGAAACAACTAAATAAATTCAAATCACTTTAAAAAAACAAAAAAACTGAAAAGAAACTAAGTCGTTTTGTCGTACTCCGTTTTTGTAACTTCTGTTAAGACTTCTACTTCTCAAAAAATCAAGTTAGCTAACATCAGATAAGTAGTTCATTGCTACTTTCGCCGAAGTTCCTGGTAGGTTGGTGGTGGCCTCAGTTTTCGACTACTTGACATATTATTTTACACTTCATGGCTCTCCATAAGTAAAGGACGAAGGTTTTTTGTCACCATTACTTATGCTGACAAGGTAGAACTGAATAACACCCGTGACTCTTGTGAGTATATGCTCGACGATTGTAGCTATAAATCGATAATTAATCCAACAAAAGTACTCCAAGATTAGTAAAGGATTAGTTTTTATGTACTTAAAACATGAATGCAGCGTTTATGCAGAGCATAAAAAAACAATTTCCATCCATATAATCCATAGCGGCATAAAAAAATAGTTTCAAAACATTTAGCTGTGTAAAGATCTAGCTATTGACAGCGATTTTATTTAAGTGGCAAGTTCAAAATTTAAACTACAATTTCTATATTATTATACATGTACTTATGGTTTAGTATGACGAGAAACATTTTTATTACTTAGCGTTTGAGGATACAAGGAAACGAAAATTTGGGAGGTATCTTTAAATTTGTTCTTATTTTAATGAAAGAGCGCGATGATACCATTAATTTCTAAAGAGAGTACACATTATATTACAGGTGTCGACAACGGTGTTCTAAACATTCGGTTTGGTTAATGACGTCTAATTACTAATCCTGCTGATGTATAATTAGCTGAGCATCTAATTCCATGAATATCTAATTCCCTCGGGGTCAATTCTCCGAATGCCTAATTAACCGATCGCCTAATTTACAATGTTTATTTCAATCATTAAAAGTTTGCTACACAAATTGCCTTTTTGTGATTTTCATTTGTAATAAGATTTAATATTTATATCTCTGACAACCTGTGACACGCATTTTCAGCGGTTTTAAACATTAAAATGAGATTAGCCTGTTCCACTCTTTAGTTTTATAATATACTAGCCGTCCCCGCAGTTTCACCTGCGTTTATGGCCACTGCTCCGCTCCTATTGGTTGTAGCGTGATGATATATAACCTATAGACTTCCTCGATAAATGGGCTATTTAACACTGAAAGAATTTTTCAAATCGGACCAGTAGTTCCTGAGATTAGCACGTTCAAGCAAACAAACTCTTCAGCTTTATGTATTAGTATATATTTATTTATTATTTATTTAAACATATAACATTGTGGAACATAATAAAGTTTTCCATTTTGGTAAGTTTAGTTACCAAGCGTTATTTATTCTTACCCAATGTTTATTACAGGTATAATATGAACAGATACTCCCGCCGGGTAAAATCTAAACATATGATAAGGTTACATTTTATTTGTTCATAATATTTTTTTATTACTTATTTAAAAAGACATACAATATTTCTTCAACTAACTTAATTTTAACAAAGCTCTATAAACCAGAATTGGTTTTTCTGCGCTCTACTGATCCGTATCGACATCTCATAACTACAAAATACAGTGTTAGGTACGCATTTATTATTACGTTGAAAACGTTTAAAAGGTAACAGCGTGTCACTCATTTCGCTCGACAGAATTCACTCCTCAAGAATTAGTTTTGACTGAGCGGATACATAGGTACGGGAGTGAACTGATAATGTGTCTTGAGGTATCTTATAAGCAAGCAATATTTTGCTTAAACTGTGCGTTCGTGGTACAAGCAACTCCTTTTCAGTTTTTCTACCTATTGAGAATTATTTATAGAATACCGGACCCTCGTTCCGGGCTTCTTCGATTCATCCTGTAAATGTAAGGCCGTGTCGATTTTGTGTTGTTCACGATCTATTCGACCGCGGCGGTTTCTGTACGACCGCTGTTTACGGAACTCAATAACTTTTACCAATCTCATGCAAAGTTAAATTTTGTCTTAAAAACGATTAACGATCCGGAAACAATGTAAAGTTTAACACGATATCTGGTTTTCTAAAGGTGTAATAAATTTCTACTTATAAAATATCTTCATATAAAAAAGAGAACTATAGTATTGCTAAAACATTGTTCAGACCCTTCGGTATTGGAACCGAAAACTGTCAATTAAAATGATATACCTTCCCAACAATAATACAGTAAATAAACAAGACGAAAAAAAGTATATTTCAGATGTAACGTGACCCGCAGTCACGTTACATCTGAAATTTAGTTTTTTTTTTCGTTTTCAAAGAAACGAAGTTGAATAAGAAAGTTTTATTACTTTACTAAGTACACTGTTTCAAGGGCAAAAAAATCGAGAACTTCTAAATAAGGAAATGACCGCGTGCCTGATGAAACAGCCACGAATGTTTAAACCACAAGGCAGTAAATAGCAATAGGTTGAAAGACAATATTAAAATGTTAAATTAGATAGATGTATGAATAAACTTGTTTGTGAATTACATTTAGATGAACTTGTTTATATTATTACAAAATTTATAATATATTAAGTAGTAAATTAAAATAATATGACGACATATTTCGACGACATTTTCACACAGGATTTTTCTATTTTTGTTGGTTTTAGCTGTAGCATTAGTCATCCGTGAAGTTACGAAAAATTAGATTTCTGCTGCGAGTGATTGAATTTCGCTGTGAACAGCCCACTGAGCATATTATGTCATATTGCTATTTACTGTGCGTCTGTTTGTTGATGTGAGAGTTGTACTTTTAATAGTTGTTTAAATTAAAATACCCTCACATATAAATATCAAGCATTTTAGTATATTATTTTTAGATAACTAAGAATCTTGGAACACGCAAGTTTTATTTTATGTTATAGAGACCACTGCGTTAAACTGACGATTTCGTATATAATTTAAAATAATATTTGCATCTTTCTAATATCCGGGTGTTTTCTGTTGAAGTAAAAAACAAGATGTCCCTGTTACCTATGAATGTAACGCGTGTTTTAGAACATACAGTTACTAGAAACAGTTTTCACTTACTACACGATTTTTTATTGTATATTGTAATGTGATGTGTACGGTTTAATGTATGAGTAAAGGTTATATCACATCTTTTCCTTTGACTAAAACAAAGTACTTTGAGCCACTACTCGTTTCGTTTGGCTTATGTTTTCACTAGCAGTGCCCCAAGGTTTCAACCGCGTAAGTCCCGATCTCGTGGGAATATCGGAATAAAAAGTAGCCTATGCGTTAATCCAGGTCTCCAGCTTATCTACACACAAAGTTCCATCGCAATCGGTTCAGTGGTTTTTGGCTGAAAGAGTAACAAACATGCATCAATCCATCCATCCATCCAAAATTCCACATTTATAACGTTAGTTTGATTTAATAATATTTCCGATACAACCGATATCAGAGAATACCTAGGAGTAGAAGGGATATCTCTTTTCTATTGTGCAAAACAGATAACTTTACTTACTTACTTGTTTCGTTTGTTTATAGTTTAACTTTAACTAGAGATCGCGTGGTGGTCGAATTTCGACCATGGTTTATTTCAGTGGCCAATATTACTTGACCTGTCATTGTATAGACTTTTGTACCATGACAGGTCAAAATATAAACTGGACACTACTAGCTGTATGTACCCGTTTTTGCATTATTTTTAACTTTGTAGCAAATATTGTTCAAAAATTTTAGCATTCGTCACTTCTTCTCTGTATAAACTATAAGTGTGCGAAATTTCATACTCCTCCGTCCGCCCAATTTTCGTAAAAAGGGATCCAAAGTTTTCGCTTCATGTATTAATATATAAATAATGTCTTAACACCTAGATCTTTAATATCATATCCCTGAATGTAAGTATTTTTAGCAATAACTGAACAAATCACCACGTATGGTTATGTTTATAAAACAAGTAATAACATGTTTACCAATTTAGATTTAAAATGTAACTATAGTAATTTTACTATGTAAACTTGTTCTCAACAAAGCTTTATTGATGTGTAAGATAGTTATAGTTGAATTCCGTTGTGCATTAATCGAGATATTATGTGAATAGTGTTAATGAGCTCACTAATACGAATAATAAGAGCAAAAAATTAATGAGAAATTTTTTAGTTTTTTCTTTGGCTACTAATTTTTATTTCTAGGCTGTTTAAATACATAAATTATAAATGTTGGTGGTATATATTATTAAATAATGTTTTATGCATTGTCTTCTTATGTAACTTTCCATACACTTATAGTTTATCGTTAAGACGTATGCCGCTTTGAAATTTGTATTTAAGCAATCTCAGCAAACTTTGAATTTTTCAATTTTTTAAATACGAATCGAGATGAAAACAAACAATGGCATTAACATCAAGATAACAAAACTAAATCTCTTATTATAGCAAAAGAAGTTACGGTCAATACTTCGTAGTAGTTCTCAGTACCATTAGAGTAATACATCTTCAAATGTGTAAACTATAATTTGTTCGAATGAATGAATGTGTATGTCAAATAAACATTTTATTTATTTATTTTCATTTATAATAAAATAATAAGATAAAGCAAATTAATAAAAGTGAGTGTAGTAAATGAAGCTATTCAGTATTTAATTCCCATTGTTTTATATTAGGATGAAATTAAAGTAGATCCATATTCATTTCGGCAGTAAAATTAAGATCGGATAAATGTTTAATCGCATCCGTTTCGAAGTTCTAAGTTAAATCCCCAAAAGTAATTTAAATTAATCCCTTTCCATAACGACCTTATCCTACTATAAATAATAAATAAACAATAGAACCATTACTACCAATATAATGTTCACGAAGTTATAACCAAAAAGTATTTTTTTTTACTCCGATATTTGACAACAAGCGTGTGTTGTCTTGCTGTTGTCCAACCATTGTTTGCGACATCCCTTTCAAATTACGCTTACATAGGCTGCACTAAAAGTATCGGGAATGGAATGTTTCCACTATTATTATCCTCCTATAATATTAAAATCTTTTTAATTGAAAACTCCTTGGTTTTAAAAATCGAATACCATTTATTTATTTAAAAAAAGATTTTCGGTCTTCTCACAAGGTCTTTTCAAACTTGTTCAGTCGTTGAGAAAATGGAATTGACTCGAGAAAATTCAAGGGCGATGATTTATTATGACTTTCGAAGCGGTTTAACACAAAACCAGTGTGTTGACCGGATGCTTTCTGCATTTGGTGATGAAGCCCCATCCAAAACCACAATTTATCGCTGGTTTGCTGAATTTCAACGTGGACGTGTCAAGCTCAGTAATGATCCCCGTCAAGGTCGTCCAAAAACTGCAGTCACCCAAGAAAACGTTGATGCTGTGCGTAAGCTGATTGAGGAAGATCGACATGTGACATACCGTGAAATTCAGGCAAATTTAGAGATTGGCATGAGTCAAATACAAATAATCTTGCATGAACAATTAGGTGTAAAAAAGTTGTTTTCCCGATGGATACCGCATTTGCTTTGTGAAGAGCAAAAAGCGGCTCGCGTTACTTGGTGCGTCAGAACTCTCGAAAGATTCCACGCAGGATCCTCAAATGCTGTATACAACATTGTATCAGGTGACGAATCCTGGATATCCAGGATTCACGTACGTTCGATTACGCGTATATACGCGTACGAACCCGAAACAAAAAACCAGTCACGAGTTTGGGTGTTCAAAAATGAGTTAAAGCCAACTAAAACTGTTCGTTCACGGAGTGTTGCAAAAAAAATGGTGGCCACGTTTGTCTCCAAAACCGGCCATATTGCGACTATTCCTCTTGAGGGACAAAGAACGGTTAATGCAGAATGGTATGCTAGCATTTGTTTGCCACAAGTCGTTTCCGAACTCCGTAAAGAGAACTGCAACCGCCGCATCATCCTCCATCACGAAAATGCGAGTTCTCACACCGCGCACAGAACAAAAGAGTTTTTAGAGCAAGAAAACATACAATTATTAGACCATCCGCCGTACAGTCCCGACCTAAGCCTTAATGATTTCTATACTTTCCCTAAAATAAAGAATAAATTGCGTGGTCAGAGATTTTCATCACCTGAAGAAGCTGTGGACGCCTACAAAACGGCCATTTTGGAGACCCCAACTTCCGAATGGAATGGTTGCTTCAATGATTGGTTCCATCGTATGGAAAATGTGTCAAATTTCGCGGAGAATACTTCGATAAGCAATAAATACATTTTTAAATAGTAATGTTGTGTCACTTCCTTGATTCCCGAAATTTTCAGTGTAGCCCACGTATTTGTCTTGTTTGTGACATCATAAGATCAATGTAATTACTGTCAGTCAAGTATCTGCATTACAGCTTAAAAACTGATCTTATTTCCTAATTACGAATTATTAAAAATAACTTAATAATCAGGGAACAGGAATTCTGAATAACATGGTCAAGAAAAGTTTAAAAATACGACCTGCACAGGACTTCATTAAGACAAAGAAGAGAAGAGAGAGAAGATATTATTTATTATTTAAAAAGACAACCCCCCCGCATTAGAAATATTGTGTCGCGGGGCTTCACAAACATTCAAACAATGCTTGTGTGAAGAGTCAGTTACCTACTCTGTGTGGTGCGAATCCGCAACCACTCGATCCCAGGTGGTCGGGCATCAATCGAGTGGTTGCGTGCTTCTCCATTACGTTACAGGCGCTTAACTGCTTCATTTTAAAACGTGTATTGAAAGTGAAAATTATTGTTAAAACCTAGTTCTTCTGGGGGGGGGGGGGGGGGGGCACATTTTGTAATAAGTTGTTATACGTTGTTATGTATATTGTAGAATGCTGTATTTAATTTAATGGCAGATTTTGTTATTTTGCTAGTTGTTAACAATTAAGGTAAATCACACATTTCTACATTTCACACATGACTTCTTCACATAAGCCACAGAATAAGTATATATATTTTTTAAAACGGGCACAAAAGATTCATAATTCGAACAAATTACCGCAGGAACATCTAGTGGTGGATCATCAGGTTCTGGTGGGTAAGGTGGCAAGAAGATCCTCTTAGGTGGCCGCATCGACGGTTGGGCAGTCAGTAGTGTGCGCGCCAAGTGAGCTAAGTCTGCGGTGCTGGACACTGCGCGAGCCTGGGCGCAAAGAGACTCGTACCGACGAAGCTGAGCGTTGCTCTGTTAATTAAAATTATGTTGTTGTAGTTTAGTTATTGATGTTACCAACTTACGAGTTCTCATTAAACCAAGTTTTACTTTAGAGAAAAAACCCGGTACCTTATCTTTGAGTTGGCAAGAAATGTGCCCCTGAGGAATACTACCTTGCAACATTACGATGGCCTTAAACCTTAAATAAAAAGCTGCTCTTTTCCTTTTGACCTGAATAAATACTCAGGTCAAAAAACATTAAATACTTTTTTATGTCTTACTTTTGTATCTACTTTTGTATGTGTTTACCTAATAAATTGGCCAGCTGGTGTTCCTGTCCTAGTGGTTCCTCCAGGCACAGGAAATACAAGAAAATCGGGTACACAAACCCGGCCTCTGCGAGATAGATAGATAGATAGATATACTCTTTATTGTACACAGAGCGGATTACAATATTTTCTTATATCTAAATACTTACTAGCTAATGCTATGTACAATTGGCGACCTTATCGCAGTTTGCGATCTCTTCCAGGCAACCATTTAAGATACTGCAGTCTCAATCCCGTTTCCCATCCGAGATTTGTAGTAGGTATCCCTTACCCTAGGTTCCTCTCCATATCAATTTTTCCTTATATAAATTTACCTTCTTCCTTCTTTCCTGTCTTAAAACCACTACATTCCCAAAGAGGGTAAGCGTCAGGTAGACGGCCAGCCATAATAGGAACCAGCCAAACCCTTTGCAAAGTTTCACACATTCCGCCGACCCCAAAGAAAATTGGGAAAAGGAAGATATTGATCATTAAGATATTTAAGAGTAAATACTGAAAGTTCATGAGATGTAAGGATTCATGAAATGTACAATAAAATTTGCACAACATATGTGATATATTACAAAGTTAAGTAATAATAGCCAGGTCAGTCTAGGATGGGTGACCATTCTTAACACATTGAGACCCCTCCGTGCCTCGGAGAGCACGTTAAACCGTCGGTCTCGGTTGCCATACAAACATCTGTGGCATTCGTTACGGGTAGTTGGAGCCCTAAAATGTCCGACAACCTGGTCTAACTACAGAACTTCGATATCGCCTAGTACTTGGGTTGTGGAGGTCTGATGGCAGTCGCTTCACGGAAAATATCAAAGTTCGGCGGTATCGTAGTTAGACTGAAAGGCGACCCCAACTTAGTTGGGAAAAGGCGCGCAGGATGATGATGTGATATATGTACGTACTTATTTTTACGGATAATTAGATCAAGTTCCTTCAAACCTTTAGCTTTTTGTCAAAAAAAAATTTAAAGTATCCTACATTTTTAAAAGGAAAATTTTCTTTTTTGATTGCAGTTACTTTTCAGTAATTTCACAATAACATAATGAGAAAGGAAAAGTCTTAAAAATATTAAATCATTGAGACTTCTCACAACTATCCGCCTTTCACCATGTAGGCTAGAAATCACACAGATTTCTGAAATTAATGTAAAAATTGAGAAATAAAGAAAATAATTATTGCAATCTCTAATGTAAACAATGACCATAGTTTCATTGAAACTCAATGAAAGTCAGTTAACGCGATTAATAACAATAAGTTATTAAATGAGAGAGCTACGTCACAATGGAGTCCTCACTCAATTTGGGGCACCGGACCTAAATATTACTAAAGTAAGGCACCCTAGAGAACATTGCAGCCAGTCAGCTTGTATTCGGTTGTTCCGATAACAAAGGTCTGCAGAGCCCCTCAAGGGGATCCTGTACTATCGAGGGGAGAAGAGCCTATTTGCCTTCCAATGCCAGTGTAGCACTGAAACTTCTTTATCCGATCAGCCAGCATCTACAGATTAAGCTAACCGCTTATTCTGCTTCCAGCCAGTCATAACCTTGTCTGTTTTGTAGTGTACAAAGTTTAACAGGAATCTGTAGCCTATTAATATGATGATGATGATATATGGAGTAAAAGATACAAGTAAGTTTCAGTCTCACTTTTTTTTCTACTCAATGGTAGGGATTACATTCGAGTTTGATAGTCATTTTGTAGGAGATGAATTCTAACTTCATGCATAATAATTTTAATTTCTAGAACAACTTTATTAAAATATCGGCAAGTTTTGTGTAAACAAAATATTTTAATTGCCATATTTGAGTAAGAAGTGGCTATTAGCAACCACAATGAGGTCGATAATCCAGATGTTTTGCTAGAATTGCCCTTTTTGTTCATATAATGCCCTAAATATTTGCAATTAGCTTGTCTTTCTTGTTTTCTTTTAGATAGATAGATAGATAGATAACACTTTATTTGTACATAAGCATTACAGTGGAAGAAATATTCACATAATTACAGATATTATACAGATAATGTACAAAGGGCGGCTTTATTGCTAGATGCAATCTCTTCCAGGCAACCTTAGGATGAATCAAAATGATTCGGAGAGATAATGGCAGTTGGTGTTATATTTAAAATTATAATTATTTGAAATTTCTAATAAATATGAAAACGAATATATACAGATATTTTATATTAACCTATTTACCTACTATAAATACCAATAGATACTTATCAATAAACACACATAAACTTAACTGTAATAAATCCAATACATACATAAGTCTTTTAGCGTCGTAGTTTATGGCAATTTTGATTTGTTTTACTAAAATCTTTAAGGTTAATATGCCACACAAATCTCGCGATAAATAAGGCTTTACAAGCAAAAGAGAACTATGGCAGAATTTAATTACTTAGAATTCATTACTCCACCACATTATTTTAGTGAAAAAATTTTATTCAGAAAAGATAATTGATATACTTAAATGTTTATATTATTTTTGTATTGTATTTTACTGAAAATGTGTGCAATAAAGATATAAATAAATGTTGAAGGTAGAACTTTTGGTTTCTATTTTTTTTCACTTTGGGTATGTTTGTCATATCACTAGTCCCGATTTTGCTCACAAGCAATGAATTAATAAAAAGGTTGTTGAAGGTAGGTAAGTATACGTATCAAAAGGTCAATTCTATTTTCGCTAAAGGTTAAGATTGCCTAAAGTATTTTCAGTACTATATTGTGTTCTTATTTTTTAAAAAGACAATTCCCACATTAGGAATATTTCTGTGTCGCGGGGGCTTCACAAACAATTAAACAACGGACATGAAGAACACTCAGACTCGGGACCACTATTTGTGAATCACAAATTTTTGTCCCATGTGGGATTTGAACCCACAACACTCAGCGCGGCGTAGTAGCGAGGTGACCACTGAAACCATTGCGCCATTCGTGCAGTCAATAATAATATATACTTGCCAATAATGCGACAACTTGACAAGAAACTTTCAGAAGAATCTGGTGAAAAGTTTATAAATGATTGTTCTAGCATACCTTATCTGTAATTATTTCGCCTTCTTGCCAAATAGCTTCACTGACTGCCGAAGTTACATCGGTTAATATTTCTTCCAATTCCTGAAATAATCAAAATATGAGTGTTATAATTCTATATAATTGCTATCTTCACAAAAATGCACTCTGTGATGTTAATCAGACACACACACACACACACAGACATCGACGTCAAACTTATAACACCCCTCTTTTTGCGTCGGGGGTAAAAAAAAACCAGTCCTTTCAGATATCATAGAATCATTCATACAATCATCTACTGATAATAATTAAGAGGCTAGAGAAAAAAAGTATACTTTAATTATAATTGATAAACTTACTATAAATATTAATAACGTGTCATTACTATTAAGCTGGAAGGACTACAAAACTATGAAATGTATTTATAAGAAACCATCTTTATGAAATTATTGTTTCCTTCAATACGCTTTATATAAAAATCTATGTTTTATATAAATATCAATTTATTTGGAAACAAACCAAATATAATTAATCTATAAGCATTAACTCTAAAGGAAGATCAACTTAAACATCTGCAACTACGTGATTGTCAGTTTAATTAAAACTGAGGTTAATACGAGTCTGAAACTTCTTCAACTGAACAGGGTTGTCGAACATCTCTCTATTGGGACGATGAATCTCGACCCAATTGTTGTCACACGTCAATATCAATTGTCCTGGGATTTGACCCATTTCTTTTTCGATCTTATCAATTTGTAGTATATGGATTTGTTTGTACTTTAAACTATGCTATGTTTCAGATTGCTCGAACATGTACTTTAAGTTCACGCACAGAGCGCCTGATAATCCTTTCGATTTATCGATTAGTTTAACTATTTAATGGATCGCTGTCTAGTGATCGCCGTAATTGAAATTACTATCCATTAATGAAATCTCCAATGATTCTATGGTTTATGTAATGCATGAAGGGAACACAATATTAAGTGTAAAACAGGCATTGGGTTGACTAATCAGTGGTTCGTTCCCAATGGAACGAAACACAGAAATTAAAAATATACATTTATTTCATTCAGTGATTCGTCCTATTGACTTGTTGTCTTGATATTAAACGAAAATCTGCTTCAAGTAGTGTCAGCAAAAACGTTTATATTATATTTAATTTTTAAGGTTAGGTAATTTTAATTTTAAATTCTTCTCAAGTCTATTACATAAAATGATATAATATGCGGTTTGTATATACAGAAATAGGGACTGAAATTGGAGTATGTTATAGTTTTTCTATGCTTTAAAATTTGAAGATTGTGTATCTGTTAGAAGTACGTTAGAATTTTGATGATCGGTGAGTGAGTTAGTGACAAAATGAAGGAACTGTAACTTGCAACGAAAACGTCTGGTTTCGAGAAAGAAATTTATGGCTGTGCCTTTGTTTTTTTTTCTTGACTTGGCAGGGGTACTGTAGTGCCCCATCAAATTTTCTTTAAGTTCAGGAGACTTGGCAAATTTGGTAAATCATCACAAATATTCATAAGTCCTGAAGCGCTGACTTGTGTGACAACCCTGATATCAGTACAACAATGCATTAATCACTCAAGCTTTAGTGACACTTACCTGCAGAATGGTCGGAAGCGTATGCTTATGGTACTGATCCAGCATCGCGTTTGTGGCCGTCAGCTGCTGTACGTACGTATTATGTGAATCATAGTATGTTGCTAAAGTAGCTGGATTTGGGTTGGTGCAGTAGTTCAGGAAAGCTCCTCTGTAGTCTTGACGACTCTGAAAAAAAAGATATAAATATTTAGGCTACTTAAGTGTCATTTAAATTGCTTTAAAGCTTGTGTTGGCATTTTATAAAATGTTTTTCTGTTTAATTCCACGGGTCTTTACGTACACTTGAAACATTACATAGAGTAGTTTTATAAGCGTGTCTTAATGTCTGTTAGCACACTACGATAAGTTTGTAATGTGTGCATGATATGTTGGGTTAACGAAGTTTATTTCGAATAAAAATATACAGTTGACTTAAAATGAGTCACACAGTTATTAAATAGAAATAAACTTTTGGTAGTTGTGTTATCGTTACTAAGTGAAAATCCCCCACAACACAGTGAGGTCGCCTGTTGTTTAACAGGCAGCCAAGTCTGCCAGGGTTCACAGGGATTTCCTTCTAAGGGTACACCTGAGGCCCTGGTAATATGGACTGTGATGGAACACCGTGTGGTTTTAGTCGGTTCGAGTACGACATACCACCCTACCGCTTAGGCCAGGTGGGGTGACGACCCGTAGGGGTTTCTAAGTGACAATAGCTACGTATATATACATATTATTTTGTAGTACGTATAACAAAGATGCTGTGATTCGCTTAAGGCTGTTTATAAAGTGTCTGAGCACTTGCAAGCACAATAACAATCCGCTTCTTAAAATTTGCCTCAGACGATTTTCGCACCTCAACGTTCTGCAAACAGATTTATGTTACCAATAATAGAATACCTTAATGAAATTTTTTTAATGATTCCTTTAGACTTTTATTTGCATCAATATTTTTACGTTTTCAACACCTATAAATAAATCTACTGACATTAAAACTCAGTTACACTACAAAGTTGGCTAATATTTACACAGTTAAAGGAACATGTTAACACTGATTTTAAATTATTAAAATGAATATACACGTATTAATAGTTATAATAGTATTAAATATTTTTTTTTAAAGAATGCCAGTGACGTGGGTCACACTTCATAAATATTCTTGTAAACCCCCCCACCTATCCTCACCAGATGCTTGTGCTAGGAGTAATTAGTGAAATATTATAATGGCTCTATTTACTTATTCAGTTTTACTTCATATTAAATTCATTTTTAACCGACGAAAAAACACAGGAGTTTCTCAAGACAACCCGTAATATTTTTTTTATGTATGTCCACGCATAACTTTTATAGGGTAGTCCAATTTCGATCATTCTTCTTTTACTAGACAGTGTGTGGTCATACATAAAAGTATATACATATACTTAGAAGCTAGTCCCATTTAAATAACCGAAGAAGAAACGAAGGAGGTTCTTAAGTCAACCTGTACATATATTTATATTTTTTATGAAAGACCTTTTTACCGTGTAGTTCGATTTCGATTCTTCTTCTTTTATTCCTTCCTCCTTCCTTTTTCTATGTCTGGCGTAAACTCAAAATAATTTAGGTATTTACATTTATGTAAGATGAATTTAGTTAGTCTAACACTTTAATTTTTCGTCGGTTTAATTTTTTGTTAAAAAGTTTTTTCTGTAAGACTTATAAGTAGACCTAGGGATATTTTTTTTTAAAATAATCTATTCAATATCTTACTTATATTGAATTGAATATAAGCAAGATATTGAATAGATAGACCTTGATACATTATTTTGAGTGTGTACTTCATCACTTTATTCGTAAGCTTATTTGTCAAATTTTTTTTTAAATATAGGATTAAATAAACGTACGGATTTTCGATCAATTTTATAGAGGATAGATAACCTATATCTACCACTTCTACAATGTGAGGAGTGACCGCACGTTTGATTGCTTTGCACTGAGCTTCCGCTGAGCCGTGGAGATATCACATACGAAAGCTATTAAACTGCTGAACCGATTTTTGCACATCGGCAGTTGAAAACTGTACACGTTGCACGAAAAGATTATAGGATCAGCAAAATAGGCTTTTTTAACGTGAACACTGTTCTATTTCGAACATCTGTTTTTTGAAAAGCGCGTAATATTTTAAATACAATAATTATTTATTGCAGCCTAGTCAGAAAAGTATACGATAGCTCTCAGCACCTTCCACAGCAGGTATTTCAGACAATATATTGTTTGTACCACCAAGCCACAGACGGGCAACGTGATTTTCTTCTATAGCGTGGAGGTACATGCTTCTACCGTCATCGTCCAATCAATCATCCACAAAAGTGAGAAGTAGTCCTTAAATTGTTATTTGATTTATATAAAATATGTTTTGCTGTTTTTATATATAGCAGTTAGTCAGCGGTAGCATTCGGACTTTCAATCCGACGCCGAAGAGCACGAAGCCACTCCTAAAACAAGTTACAATACAATACAATACAATATTCTTTATTGTACACCATAAAACAATTTACAATAATTTAAAATAAAACAAATAATGGTACGTTTGTACCATTATTTGTTTTATTTCGCAATCGCAACTAGCGATAAGACCGCCGTTTGGCGGTCTTATCGCTAGTTGCGATTTCTTACAGACAACCTTTGTTACTTTACCTTAACTGGAGTGGTTAACTAGAACATTAATATTGAGTGACTCATGTTACTACTACTATTTAATAAAAAAAAAAAAATGAAATTTCATAATCCCAATCTAATTCATTTAAATCCAACATCGTTTTAGGGTTTATATACAACAGGTATAAACTTTAAAATATGATACCAAGTGATGTTTGCTGTCGTATTTTCGATTACTTTCAAGAAAGTCGTAAATACTTACAACCAGAAAATCAAGGCACAGTTAAGATAATAGTTACTTCGTAAATCAAGGTAATTGAAACTGAATGAAATTTTTACCAATTGTCAATTTTAAACGAATTATCATCGAATTATGCATTTTTTACAAAACGTCTCAGATACTTCCTCCAGAGCCTGCCCGAGCTCAGCTAGTGCATCTTCAGGAGTTTTCATCGCTATATCCATTTGAGTTGATTTTTTATTTTGGGGAACAAAAAGAAGTCACATGCTGCCATATCAGGGCTGTAAGAAGGATGACACAGAAGTTTGACCAGCATGCAGTCCAGGAAGTCCCTCGTTTTGAGCACCAAGTGCACTCACGTGTTGTCGTGGTGAAACACCGGTATTCGGTCGGTTGCTGCTGATGGCAGTGAACTCTTCTGGCAAGCATTTGTTAGCATATGAAATTATTAATTAGCATTAATGTTACTTTGATCCTGTAAAGATACTAGATATCTTTTCATAGTAAAAAAAACTAGCGGTCAAAATCAGTTCTGCACTTTAGTAGGCCTTGGCTCATTTTGAAACAGCCAAACTGTTGACTGGAACTTAGTTTCTTGATCGTATTGATAAATCCAAGATTTGACCCCTGTCATAATATTGTAAATGCGCTGAGACTTATACTCTTTATGCGAAGGTGCTCATGTAAAATCTTGAGAACGCTTCCTGAACCAATCTCCAATGTGTACTGAATCTCTTTATACGTAATTCATCAATTGTTTTCGATAAAAATTTTAATTTCTGACACAAGCCACAATAAAAGGGTCACCACATCTTTCTTAATAGGCCAAAGTGAGTCGATCTCGCTTAAATTCGCTGTAAAATCGGTACACAGTTGCTTAAGAAGGGTAAACGATTCTGCCCGTTTTAGGCATTTGAAAATGTAAAATATCATCGTCCGGAAATGTTCTCGAGATAGATCCAATTTTCAGTGAGACACGATAATTATATTTAGTTCGTATTAAATATGGAGGGAAATTTGAAGTTGGAGTTTTTATATTGAAGTGAAAACTTCTTATGGGAGGGTAAACCGCTTCGTTACGTAACGCGTTACGGCGCCAGTCTGTCTGGCTTCCCTTTCTCTCACGCATACGGTAGCGGTAGGCAGGCTCCTTCTCCCTAGAGTTTTCTCAAGTTAAACAATTTCAATATTAAAAAGTTCAACTTAGGTTAGTTTAAGTTATCACTTCTGTCGGCCGTCCCGAGACGTACATGTTTTTTTTACAATTATTTATCGTTATGACCTTATGTTAAAAAAAGTATAATCTGCCAGAGTTCCATTCACAAAAACTCATTTTTGCAAAACTTTCTGAGTGGCCTGGTACTGAGAAAGTGAAATGAAAAAGTTTGGTATTCAATTACAAGTCTTTGGCTAAGTTTTAATTACCTAAAATTCACAGGCAAAATCCAATAAAATTAAAAATGTAAATTGTAATACAATGGGAGCAAAAACAAGAGTAGATGAACGAAACGTTCACGAGGTATTTTAGACAGTACCTCAATGAAAGAGGAAAAGAATTGACGAAACACAGAATGTGATGGGTTCATATCGTAATGTATGTAATAGGTAGAACATATATTATATTGGATTCCATGTCCTATCGCGTGTTTAACTCTCATTTCAGTATTTAGGTCGTTATTCTAAAAGACATTGTGGAATAGACTGAAATAAAATTTGTGTTATCATTACTATCATTGTTCATTGTAATAAGAAATAATAAGTAAAATTTACGGTAGTATCTTTGAGGTAAACGTATAAAAAATATATCAAACTTTAAGTTAAGGAATCGAATACAATTTTTTTATTGAAAATTGGTCTTTGCGCTTTATTACATGATCTATGGTACTAATTACTGCTCGTACCGTGGTAGCCGAATATAAATAAACTGGGATGTATCTAGCATATAAAGAATAAGTCTTGTACCAAAATACTTAAAACAAAAAAGTGCTACATGGAAAATGTACATGGATAACAATACTTAAAGAAACAAGTAAGTAATGTCGTTTTTACGGAGGTACCTATATCTGTTCTTTTAGAAAGCTTTGAGAAGTGACGAGTACTTCACTCGCACGTCTTTCAGAGATTGGACGGATACTTATATCCAATTTCTTAAGGTATTTACGGATGAAGCTCTTCAAGTTCTTGGCAACAGTTTCGAAATTCTGAAATAAAATCAAAGCTCTGTTAAACGTGAATGTGTCTTTGTACTGGCATTCACTTAAATTTATTAAGTTATCACTTTCTACGTAATGAATAAAGCTTATACGATACACTTTTAAATTATACACATATAGAAAATCTAATAACTGGTTTTTTGCGACTTTATTGTTAGAGGTAGGGCTAAGTTTTTTTTATGGTATAGGGGGCAAACGAGCAGACGGGTCACCTGATGGTAAATGACTACCGCCGCCCATGGGCACTTGTAACTGGAGAGTCACAAGTGCGTTGCCGCTCCTTAAGGTGGGAGTAGGAGAAGAGGAGGAGGGGGGGAAGAGTATGAAGAGGGGAAAGGGGAAAGACGGGAATAGGGGAGAGGGAAGGTTTAGGGCCTCCAGTAACCTCACTCACGCGGCGAAATGCAATGCAAGCATTGCTTCTCTGCCGGTTTTCTGTGAGGCCGTGGTGTCGAGCGGAGTCAAGCCGGCCCATACGTACCGAAGCATGGCTCTCCCACGTCAAGTATATTTTTCTTATATTTGCATAGAAATAAAAAAGTATGATCGATAATTATATGACGTAATAAAACAATGTTTGGTGTGGTGATGCAAATGTAAAGGTATGTATAATAATATGATGAAGATTATAATCACCAGTTTCTATGCTCATTTCTGTATAATCATAAAATTTGCCTGGATATTTTCCATATTCTTTGTATAAATCACGGAATGCCCCATACACATGCCGCGCTTTATTCACTTCGTGGAATCCGTTGGTCGCTGCCGCTAACGCCACTGAAGTCGCGACAGGGCGTGAGGCAGGTCGTTTCTTTTTAAATCGAATGTTTAATGACATTCGATTTTTGAAAAAGCAAGCTATAAATAATGATCTTATATTTTAGATTTTTTTTAATGCAGGCTCTTTTTTTTATATTATAGGGGGCAAACGAGCAGGCGGGTCACCTGATGGTAAGTGACTACCGTCGCCCATGGACACCTGCAACTCAAAAGTCACAAGTGCGTTGCCGGCCTTTGAGATAGGAGTACGCTCTTTTCTTGAAGGTTTGAAGGTCGTATCGGTACGGAAATACCGCAGGCGACAATAATAATAGTATTTAATATTGTTGGTAGTTAAATGTAAAATGCAAAATTTACGCGCGTTCTTCCTTTTTTTTGTTCAACTATTGACTAGCTTTAGTGTTTTGCCAAATCATTCTATTCATTATAGAAATAAAGATGTCTAACATTGTTACGGTCACTATAAAATGTTGTAGTGGTAGTAGTTGGTATACATGTGTGTAGTTAAACAATTAGGGAACAATTTGATCTCACAACTTTTTGTGGTTGAAGAACTGCGTTGCCACTTGCTATCCTTGTTTTTTTTTTGTATATTAAAGGAAACATTACTTACGTGGCTGATTGTACTTACCTATTAGAGAACCTGTATTTTGGCAGTGTAAGTGACGAAAAAATTTATAAACAGCCAAAGTAACTTTGTAATTGCATATCTATAATATAGAATTACAAAGTCACGTATGCAGTTTCTTATAACCAAGAAACGGGACTGAAAATGCGGTATATATGAGTTTTTCTTTGATTTATAGGTTAAGCACTGTGTTTCAAAATTTGAAGCTTGTGTGTCTGCCTCAGAAGTACCTTAGAATTTTTATGTTCGGTAAGTGAGTGAGTCAGTGAAAAAATTAAGGAACTTTGACTTGCTATAGTTTTTAAACTACATGGTCAAATGGAACGAAATTTAGGAATATACCTTATTATTTTATGCCCTATTGGTCAATGGAAATTCAGTATTCGAACTACAGAGTTTCAGGTGGGTCGAAAACATCCTATAAAAGATGGTACGGCGTGCCTATTTTTCGGCCGACGTGGCGGGTGCACCGCCGTGCCACCAAATTTCGCACTTTAAGTAAACCGCCTAAAATCATATCTATATGACTTTTCTTTGTATGTACAGAACCCGTTAAATGTTTCTATTGTATTTAGTAGAGGAAGGTAATTAAAAGAGGTAATTACGAGTAAAACTAAGTTGGCTACCAAGCACATGCTTATGGTAAATGGCTGACGGTGCTCTAAAGTTCTAAACACTCGCAACAACTCTATTAAACACACATGATCTAGAGTATTCTAGAGCTAGACTCTAACGGGAACGCAATATTAATTATATCAATGTCCATCAGGAAATTGACTTTGGTTATACCTTCAATCCTATATATATATATATATATATATATACATAATCCCTAGATTTTGCCAGCAGTTTTGTTCGCGTTAGTGTAAATTTTTATTTTATAATAAAATTGTATATAACGTTCATGACGTTCACTTTTTTACCCAAAATGTGTAATTAAATTAATGATTTGATTTGATCTGAATCAATTCAGGTAAAACTCAGGAAAAGTACTTTATTCTTTGTTATTGTGTTATTTCTATTTGATTTTTGAATTTTTTTAGAAAGGTATGCATACACGTTGTATGCAAAGTTTTGCATACACGTTGGCGTAAATCGTGAAAACGTTACAAACAAACTCCTATTCGCACTTATAAAATTAATTAGGAGAAGTGTAGTAAGCAATTAATATAAATTTATTATACAGGATATTGATACGAGTATTAATGCAATTTAATCGAGTATTAGCGTGACTTGCAGGGTTTGTAGTAATAACAACGGACTCATTTTATAATTATGGGTATTAAAATTAAGGAAGTTATCGCTTGCACACGTCTTTGGAAAATTAAACTACGGTGGTTAGATTACTTTAAATGGCACATGTGATTAATATGTGCCTTTTAAAGTAACCTACGGTAATTCCTTGTATATATTTATTTAACTGGCCAGTTGCTCTAGTAGTTAGTGACTCTGACTGCTGAGTCACACAGTCCCACACAGGACAAACAAAATTGTGTGATACGCACGATCATTTCTTCTGTCTAGTTGTAATTTATTTATAATCCGTATGTATTTAGCAATAATTAGCACAGTACAGGCTCTGCCTAGTTTGGGATCAGACGGCCGTGTGTGAGATATCTGAAGTTATTACTATTAATATTTATTTTTCTATCTACCATGAAATATTTTATGTGTAGACTGTTACGTTATATTCATAAAATAATAGCCCAATTTCATATCACTATGGAAATCGATGTAGTAATTATACTAGACTAAGGTTTATTATCCGCTACTATTAATTTAATTAATTAACTAATTAGTTAGTAAAGTACTATAACTCCCTCGAGAGGGGAATAGGATCCGCATCGCACTATAGCACATTATTATAGACCTAAAATTTTGTAAATATTAAATTTACAGACATATTAATTATTATCAAATTTAATGGTAATGTTAACCGTCAACAAAGCCGTGTGTATATTATTCTACGGTCATCCCAACATGATAGGCACAAGTTCTATTTAGGGCAACAGTAAGTTGGTTAGAGTGCTACATTTATATTTACCATATTAAGTTGGTCATCGGCTTTCCCAAGAACAACTTCGCAGCCCTCACGATGCGCAAATAGCTTTCTCGCTTGGACCTTCATGTAGAAGGTGCGATCCATGAGCGGCGTGGCAACCAGCCTTTCCAGTGACTGGGCTGCATTGTTATACCCCAAGACGTCGGCTTCCACCTCTTGAAGGAGCGTCTCCCACGTGTGGAAGAGGGAAGATGGACATGTTGCTCTGAAATAGAGGATGAATTTTATTAAGAGTGTCGCAAATTTTAGTCTTAAAGTATAGTACGCTACCTAAGTCTAGTCATATTATTTTAAATGCGGTAGACTAAATATAGAAATCTAAGTAGAGAGTGTAGTTCAGCGATTTTGTAAGACCAGGAACTCGTCAACTTATCTATACTCATTATATTCATAATGAACTATGTATGTAGTAAGCTATAACTGCCTGAATTTTTTATGTGAGGATTACTGACCAAATTATAAAAAAAAACGCTTATATTATGAAAAAAACGCATACTTTTCAGTGTTAAAGTGTAGAGCAGTTGCGAATTATTAATAATATTCGCTTTTGCCTCCGGTTTCAATGCAATCAATTCAGGTATCCTTTGTGAATAGCACTTTTTTTGAAAGACTGAAAAAATGACTAAACTGAAGAAAATAATAACCTATTTACTTATGAAACTAAATTAGCTAAATGTGAGACTAAAAGGCCACAGCTCAACCTATGCTATGGCCCCTAAAGTGACCACAGCACTGATTTTCAGCTGAAGCCCAAAGATACCTCACGGACGTGTGCAGTTGTAATACTATAAAAAATAGAGATGCACATGAGCGGCCTCCATGGGTGCTCATGTATGCTGACGATATCGCGCTGGTGGATGCGAACAAGGGTAGGTAGGTGCGACGCGTGAAGCTCAAAGTGGCAAAGACTGAGTACCTGGCATGCAACTCTACAGATCTCACACACCTGTGTGCATAGACGGCGACACGGTCGAGCGCGCCGATCAGGTGAAATACCTGGGATCTGTATTTCACGCGTCTGGTGACATCGATTGCGACGTCAAGGCATGCATTGCTGCCGCGTGGGCCAAATGGCGTGAGGTGACTAGTGTCATTTGTGACCCCAAAATATCGGTTAAGTTGAAGGGACAGATCTTTTTATACAGCTGTGAAACGTGGCCGTTGCTGGAGCGACACAAGCAGGAAGTTCGTGTCATGGAGATGAATATGCTGCGGTGGATGTGTGGAGTAACGCGGATGGACCGCGTTAGGAACTCCCGCATTCGCGGCAGCCTTCATATAAATTGCATTCTTTGCTCATACGTTTTACGGCAACCGGCTACTTAAAGGGGTTATTCCCCTTTTATAGTCATTTATATGTCTGGCCATGCCGCCTCCACTGGGCCCCGGCAGGAGGGGTAGACCAAAAAAGTGCTGGCTTGACGTCGTAAAGGATGACATGCGTGCTAATGGACTCACTGTCAGGATGCCGAAGATCGTGCGAAGTGGAGAAGAAAAAGTTGGAAAGCGGACCCCGGGCACCGAAGCGGAAGTTTCAGTTGTAACCGGGATTCAACGCCGAGATGATGATGGTAATAGACATTATTATTACTAGTTATACCGAAAGCGTCACGCCATTAGTCTACCAGAAAAATGGCGGACAATGGTGTGGTGATAAAAAGGCTAAGCGTGCATTATAAGTTGCATAACTGCAGCAGCAAGTTTATAGCAACAGTGGCGAGGTTATTCCTAGATTAATATTTGTCCAATATTTTATAACTCAAATTTTTACAAAAATTCAAACCATTTTTTTATTCGGAGTCTTGGATATCTACAAGTTCAACTCTTGTAATTATTATTTTTTCTCTAAAATTTTTCATATGATTTTAAATTCAAAACCTAATATCTATTTTCGAATAAGGTACCCTCTCAAACACCAGGATGAAGCGCAAACCGACCGCAACACACCAACAAGGTCGGTATGCTACAATTATGTAGATAGGTGATGCAGTAACAAAATATCCTTGTAAGGCGATAGATTGCACTACATATCTATTGCAACCAAATATAACAATTTGAAGCATATGTACATTAGTGTCTCAATTTGCACAAGTAGAAAGGAAAGTAAATACATATATTTACTAGGCAAACCTATGTATGATCTAACGTTTGTCTACGTAAGACGTATTAGTCCCAAGCTAGACCATTTTGAGTAAGAAAATTCACAGACAACGTACCTAATCTAAAGTTAGCATTGTTAGCAGTACTTTGCGATAAAATTTATGCTTTTCTAAGACACAGATTTGTTATTGTAATATTGTTTAAAATATTGCAAACTGGCTATCTAACTAGCGCATACGTAAAGTTATAAAAACCTTGAGGTCAATCAAGTGATATGTAGCGAAAGAGCTTTATCTTATTTTTTACTTTAAACGAGCAATTCTTACATGTATGTATTTATATTTTGGATATCTCGGCAGCGGCTCTAACGATTTAGATGAAATTTTGTATACAGATTTTAAGTTCAACTGCATAATTGTATTTCCTGTAAAAACGCAATTTAGGAAAAAAATTACGATTTTACAAAAAGCTACCGAGTGAAGCTTGGTCTCCCAGGTACTTTGAACTTAGAAACACACTACATAAATATATACAAACATATATGATATATGTATATACAAAATATATACATATGTATAAGATAGTTGCTAACGAGAGAAGTGGTTTAAAGGCACTTAGGCTTTGACGTCATCTTGTTCCCATAGGTAGTGCATTCTATAAACGGATTGCAGTTACCGTAAAGGATTTATCAAGGAATGTAACACATTGTGCAAGTTTTCGAATGACCTTGGAGGTCGCGAATCTGTATAATGAAGAAACTCGAACCGTTCTTTACGATAGGAGGGTAGCGAAGGATTAAACAGTACATTGTATAACAGGGAAAGAATGTGAGTATTCCGGCGAAGACTATAGGTAACCACGTGAGTTGTTTTCAAAATTCAGAAATACACCTTATATCACGTGTTTTTATAATATGTATACATGTGTTTTGGTAGGAGACAGACATAGACCATGTACAATTAGGCAAGAATAGTTACAAGCACAAATACTTGTAGCGTCTATTAAAGTATTTAAATGCCATTACCAGGGTACATTATTATCACGGTAATTGAAAATGGCAATCGTAATATAAGATGATGAGATATTTTTTACCGACGAGAAAAAGAGGAGTAACTCGTAATTTTTTTTTTTTTTGAGTTTTCAGAGTCCGATTTCAATAATTCTTTTTTATTGGTCAGGGACGTTGAAGTTGAACCTATTTAAATTTGAAAAAAAAAGGGATGAACGATTGTTCACCAAGTGTGTTTACTATAAACACATTGAAACTTGGCAGCCAAAATAATTATGTAGTTCTAATGACAGTACACAATACATACGGTAAGTAAAGGAGCTCTTACTCAAAGAGGTAGCAGATTCAACTCTTCAATAGTTATTTAATAGTCATTGAATATTGTTAAAATATATATACTTATTCGTGGATATATATACTCAGGTATGTGATAATAGGTTTATGGTGATCATGTCTACATTTATGCATGTATGTATGTTTATAGTATATGATATGTATTTATATGGTATATATATGTATTAGGCTACAGAAAAATGTTAGTTTGTACTCCATTTACTGTACAATTATTTAAAATAATCTTTAATTGCACATATTTCTTCTTTTCTCTGCATCACCCAATGCTTGACTGGTAGAGAATGTCTTAGGCATTAAGTCCGCCAATGTACCAAATGTGCATAAAATTATAAATAAAATACGGAGACGGCAGCCAGTCGAGGGACCTCCTAAACGGTCTATAACACAAGGCAGCTGCACCTTGGGCGAAGCCGCCTATAGGAGACTATTCGTTGAAATACAAAAAAAATTAAATTCAGAAACATTTCGGCAAAGGGACTCGTCACGTCAATTCACTTTTAGGTATTATTTAATTTGACGCCGACTCAAAATTTTGGTATTTACATTAGTGTAGGAGTTTAGTTAGTAAAACATGTTAATTTTCTATCAAAGTGATCTTTCTAATCTGTCATTGTCACGTCTATTTAGCTTTTATCTGGAAGTTATATTTAAATATATTAGAATTGTATTGCACAAATGTTTCTGGTGATACATTGTACTTACCTTTGCAAAACTATTTACTATATTATTGAGTTTCAAGAAACGGTTGGTTGAATGTACTACAGTGTCAGACATCCTTTGGTCGCTCGGTCACATGTATGAATTCATTAATTTTTAAAACAGTCTTCTTATTTGTCTACCTCTTGTCCCTCGTAGTCAAAAAGGTATTCTATATTTATATGGTAATCGTGAAACCTACGTGTTTAATATTAGATTTAGTATGGATTAAAAATAAAATATGTAAGCAGGGTATTTTTGTTAGAATAGAATATGAAATGATACGATTCTTACATATTTCCACGTTAAGAAGATATGTTAATGAATTCTGAACGTATTAAATCATTATCATGTTTTATTTATAGAGAAACCACTTTAACTGTCGCTGAAAGTAATTGTCCGTATAGTAATTTGTTACGGAGATGAATCTTGAGCACAGATGTCGTTTAAATCTCGTTACCGTCTGCCTGCATGTCGTTTGCTTGCATTAGTTACACTAATAATGTATGGTTCGAAGTTGCTGTAGTTGGTGATATTTACAGATATACTACCTAGTAGTAAATAACAGTAGCAGATTATAAACTTCCAGCATTTTCATTTTCTCGATCTTCGCATCAACGCGTAAATCTATATTTATTTTGTGCCTATGTACATTAACTCATTATTTTTATAAATAAAAAAACATACCCATACAAATAGAAGACTATCTATCTATTTATCTATCTTCGTATACAAATTTTTGTGTTGTAGTATCATATCTTACAAAGACATAGTTTATTTATTCGTCTGTATGTTTATGATTTACCCAAAACCTACTAGAAATTTTTTATCGTTATTTTACAACCTTAATCATTTATAATCTATAAATTATTAAGCTTCTTAAGTGTAAAGCAGTGTAAAGCTACAGCTCAAGAGGATTGAGCAATATCGAATCCTGTCTTGAGTCTACTTATGAACTTTGATGAGTTATAAAATGAATGTACGGATTTTCAAGGGTCGATATCTGAGCTCAATGATCAGCCTAGATAAGGACGGCATTGACTTCAAATTAGCTCGCTATATGGTCGTTTGCCCGCGGCTTTGATCGCCTAAAGGTCATCACACGCTATAACGGCACTGTAACGGCACAGCTGCAGCACGGCGCCGCCTGAAATTGAGGCTACCGCTAGCCGTCAGCGTGCATTGCGAGGTGCAAGCTCGCAGTCCGGCGCGAAGGTGCAGGCTAACTTCATGTGCGATATGACGCGACCTTTTTTTTGCTGGCGGCTCGCAGTCGGCGCTGTAAGCACGCAGACCGCGCGCTGTAAGCGAACTGACCGTGAGCTTACAGCGCACCGACTGCGAGTCTAATTGTATGGTTGCAGCAAGTGCGCTTACTGCCCGCCGTTGGCTTTTTTTCATATTGTCATTATGAAATATATTACACGACCAAGTTTCAATGCTCAGATTTGAATGACAACTTAATTGCTGGGTTGGAACCGTGCCGTTACCGTGACGGTATAGTGTGTGATGACCTTAATAGATATTTTCCTATCCCTCGGAGACAGTATTAATTTCTAGATGAAAGGTACTCTATGTGGTTTTTCGTACCCGTGGGAACGTGTTTGCAAAATTTCATGATGATCGATTGAGTCGTTAGGGCGTAAAAGCGTAACAAACAAACTCACTTAAGTATTTAGGATATTAGTTAGGATTCAGCATAATATATTAAATCTAATTATCTGTAACATTTATTAATTTATAATCTTCCTATCTTTTCCCAGTTTTGGCTGGTTTCTTTTACGGCCGGCAGCCTACCTGACGCCAAATCTCCTTAAAAATGTAGTCGTTTTAAGACGGGAAAGAAGGAAGAAGGTGAAAAATGGGTAGGGAGAGGAACCTTGGTTCCTTCTAGACTTGCGGTATCCCTTACCCTAGGGTAAGGGATACCGCAAGTCTCGGAATGGGAACGGGACTGAGACTGCAGTAGCTAGCAGACCCCGCGGTCGCACACTCGAATGTCCTGTATTTCCTGTAACTGGAGGGACTTCTAGGACAAGAACACCAGCTGTATAAATGTAACACATACCAAGAGTTTTATTTGTATATTTTTCTGTTCGAAACCATTAATGCGTTTTCGTCGCGGTCTTTATGTACTCGTATGTTATTCTGGTGTATGGTATGGTGTGTGTATGGTAGTTTTTTTAAGACATTAACGATCAGTAATCAGGTGAAAATTGAAAAATATATTTTCAATTTCGAGGCTTTCTGTTTATCCAAATAAAACGTTATGTGAAATTCTTTCTTACACATCTTGCTACATTTGTGACTGATAGATAGCAAATTTACTTAAATCGATGGACTTTATGAAATGTGAATGCGACATATTTTTGTAACAAGTTTAATTGAAACTTTGAATTAATGTTCTTTAAAATAGTTAAAGTAAAAAAAATCACATTTTAGCGTTCGTTAAATCGAACTCCAAAAGGAAAAACAGATGATAGTTTAATAAACTATACTAGACAAGTTTAATAAACTAATTCAAAGTCAAATAAGAGTATTCATCTAGGTCACAATGTACCTCCTTAATACGTATAGAGGTCAGAAGCTACATTTATATTTGGAGCAAAACAAGAACCAGGCAAGAACTCACAACTTGTTTTAAACTTACAATGACAGACAGACAGACAGACTACAGAGGTAACAAATTATATCCATTAGCAAAAGGGTAACAGGACTGTTGGGCTACTTTTGCATAAAAAGTGTAGTGGATCTCTGCTTACACTTCGGGGTATATAGACGGGTGTATATTTAAAGTACAAGAACTTTTGTAGAACCTTCTCTTACACGCTATGGTCGTCCTCTAGATACATTTACTCGCGTTAGGACTAGTCCCAATGAGTTTAGAGGAGTATCTTTATTACTTAAGCATTCATATAAAGATGAAAGCTAAGATAAAAAACACTTTAATCTTTTCTTATTTGCCCCTACGTTACGTATACTCGCACTTAGCTAAGAAATAACCAACGAGCTACGAAAATTAACTTTCTTATTCCGTTTATTGAGACACATTGCAAGTGACATATTTAACGCTATTAATAATTTAAAAACCTTTAATTTCAATCAAAAACCCTAGATCTGGTTGTCTGGTGGTCTGGATAATCTGAATTTACAGAATGTTTTCCATTCTTAACTTTGAATTTTAAAGCGACTTTTAGGTGCAAATGTATTTTAACATCATAAAAAACAGCTTGTAGTCGTGTTAGCGAATTGAATAGGTATCACTACCTGTGTAGTGACAAACAAAGTGAAAACAGTGGGCGTCCAACTGCTGGTTTATTTATAACTCACGCGACAAGTAGATAAAGAGCTGATACTACGTCAGTCTCAAACAATGTGAAAACAAAAGCTACAACATTGACGAAGCGTTGCTACAAAGAAGTCGAGAAGGCGTTCTTTTGATTTATTTATTCCTTCTTTTATATCTCCTCACAACATCCTGCAGAGTTTAACTTTTAAGTATTTTGGCTGGTATTGAAATGGAGAAAAGTTTGCGAGGTGGGTTTGAAACCATCTATGAGTGTTCAGATATACAGGGTGTTAGTGAAACGCTCCCGAAAACGAAGACAGACGATAGTACTAATGGTACCTTTGTTGTTGTTTCATTGGTCAGAAAAAAATCTATCCTGATGAAAAAAACCTATCTATTTAATGTTTTTATTAGCATTTTTCATGCTCCATCATGTCAGTACAGGTAAAAAAATAAACCAAAAACACGGCGCCAAATTCGCGCGGCCTACTGCGCCCGCGCGTCTTTTGACCCGAGTGTCAGCTGTTTTTGACTGATTTTTTTATAAAATTATCGTTAAATTTAGCTGTACTAACATGATGGAGCGTGAAACATGCTAAAAAATAAAAATAAACAGATTTTTCATCAGCATCGATTTTTTTTTCTGATCCATCATCAAAGGTACCATTAGTACTATCATCTGTCTTCGTTTTCGGGAGCGTTTCACTAACACTCGGTATAGCTACAGCTCAGGCCTCAAAACATGCTTGAATATTGACCTTTTCGGTTATGTAGTAGTTTAAGCTAACGTGATAAATCTTCGAAATAGATGGATATTGAAGGAAATTTAATGTTATGCTCTTATATGAGAGATATATGGAGCACATATTTTGGTAAAAATGTAACTCTTAACTTTATGTGATAAAACCCTTCTTATTTTTAACTATTATGATCTAAGTCCTGTGTCCTGTGTAAGAGTCCACTAGGATGACATATTTTTTTTATATCGTGGGGGTGTCCTACGGGGTATCACTTTACCGATGCTTAGGGTTAGTATACCGGTAACGAATTGACTACCTAAGCAAATAAATGTTGATAAAAATTGGAATGAATTAGGTATTACTCGGTATTAGATCCACTGTCAACAACAAATTTGTGAATCTCCAAGGGGTTTAGAAATATTGTCTATATTTAAAGAAAGGAATTGTCTATTTTTAAGTAAGATACTACGGTTTTAATAATAGAACTGAATGTGGGTTTTTTTAAACTATGAAGTCAATGTTAATAATTTTTTTTTGTCTTGTATCTTTTTTGTGCCTCCTAATGTGTTTCTTTCCTAACTATGAAAAAGGAAGTTTTAAAAAAAAGTGCAAATTACATAACCAAAACATATTCCTCTTATAGAACTCAATAAACAAAAGCAACAAATTAAATATTATGTTATTTCGTGAAACAAGGTAAAAGTTTTATCAAAATTCGATAGTCTACAACTGCAGTGCTTTGACGTGTTGAGGTTCACGTTGGGAGCTAAGTGGGGAGATAGGAGCTATTGACAACGAGAAATCCTGTCACAGGCTTTTGATACGAACGATTTGGAGCTCGCTACACATAACTATATTCTAGTTGAAGTCTGGAATATTCTTGTTATAGTAAACGATTGCCAAGAAAATGTCTTGCAGATCATTTTTAGCTTCGATAATCCTTATATAATAATTTTACTTGCAAATTTTGCATTTATGCTGAACCATCCAGTTGTATATATACAATAATTACGTTACAATATTATTTTAAATACATATCATTTCGTCTTCACGCATACATACCGACAAATCTATATGTTTCTATTTAATTCTTTACACGCCCAGCCGTTCATTTCGACAAGTAATTTTATAAGAAGTTCACAGTCATGTCATAGCAATTTTGCTTATCTCACTTTACATTATATAATTTTTTGAAAGGTCATAAAAAGCTATTTTACGGCTGCCATAAACCGTCATGATACGATAACCGGATATCAATGGACTAGTTTGTAGCATAATTATATTTTTTTGAATCTGTGTGTCTGTCAGAAAAAAGACAAAAACAGCGTGAGATATCAGTCTATGCTAATTAGGTATATTTTTCATTTTTTTTAACTGACTTAGTCATTGAACGTAACTGTCCTTATTTTACCAGAACTCCACAGTAATGTAGATAAGTGATATTTCTATAGGTTGGTGATCATAAACTATATCATAAAAATGTATTTTTTGTAGATGCTTTCACTACCATTGCCAAATGTTTGGACATCAGTTTGGCTTTTCAAGTCCATTTAAAAATTAAACAAAAGTAGCTGTATCTTACAGTTACACCTCCCACATCATATATGTTGTACTAAGATATTATATAGCCTATAATATTTGTTAATAAATAGGCTATATAATGCAAAAAAAAAGTTTACAAATCGGACTGTAAGGACCTAAGATTAGCGTGCCAATAGGCAAACAAACTTTTCAGCCTTGTAATGTCAGTACAGAAAAAAGACTCCAGTTTTTAAAAATGCAATTACAGTTGTTGTTTTTACATTGCAGATAGTTCAACGCGCTCTGCAATTATACAGGTTGCTACAAAAAGATGTAAGAGCGTTATGTGTCACCGAAAAATAGTTCATTTGGCTTGAAATTTTTTTATTGAGAAATGATCTTCGGAAAATGCATTTTTAAATAACATATGAATTTTCATGTAAATTTTTGTTTTGTCCGGATGTTTTCAGTAAAATCTGAACATTTAATCAACATCTTTTAATTGTTATAAATGGCCATAGTTTCATTGTCAGCCCTCTTTCTTGACAAATATAAGGTTTATCGGTCAATTATGAAATTGTAAGTTTCCAAATGAGATTTCTGTATTCTATATCACGAATGTGCCTACTATACGTCCTATATGACTTCAGAATATGACCATACCTTTCTATAACGCACCATGTATAGTTTTAATTTGAATTTCAAATCCGGGAAATTAGGTCGAGCCTAGATAAAGCTTTACAACTGGGAATTGTCGAGATGAAAAGGCTTTTGTTACGGTATGTAGATATCAAAAGCTTAGAACATCATTTGAAATGTGATTCGAGTTTAATTAACTAATGTAATCAGAGATTTGGAACTATATACGATGAACATATGTACATAACTCGGATATTATCATGTAAAGTTTATATGTAAATACACAGATGTACAGCAGCAACGTGAATCAGTGTTAAAAGGTTATTGGAAATACCCCGAGGACAAGCTATATTTGGAAGGAGGAAAATTTGTAAAAAAATGTATTGTAAATGTCATTAAAAGTGATTGTCGTACAATATCTTAAAATTTGTAGTACGTGATTTTTCACAAAGCTTATAAGGCTTTGATATTATCGCGTTTCAAGTGTCGGGAAGCGCTTTTTCGGTGAGAGTCACTCAAAACAAAATTTTCTTTTGTGTGTTTCTATCTGTTTCTACGATGATATTATGTTTAGTATTGGATAATTTTTTAAAAGCCAGTGTATGACATAGAGCGAAGTGGAGGACCACTCGACCTGTGATGAACGTGCTGGAGTGGACGATCCCGTCTACTCTAAATTATTGGAAGCAGGTCACTGAAGATTACGTTCTAGTAATAATTTACCTTTAATTTTTTTTGGGCGAAGGAAAAAATGTTTGTGTTTAAAATGTCTGAATATTAACTCTAACAGTAATTTATGAAATACTGCACAAAATCTTAATTTAGTTTTTCTTGAATATATAAAAGAATAGATGAGTAAGTGACTACTAAAGAAATGGTTAAATAGTCATATAAATGTTGAATTTAACTTTTATAACTAAACAAGACAAGCGGTGTTTAATGAAATCGGGACTTAATCGCGACAATAATTACAAGGCGCATCTAATATATATAGTCGCGAAAGTTTAAAAACAATTATCAAAATGGTCTCTCAAACTAAAGCGGAACTTTTAGGAGATGCTGTAATTCGTAGTAATGTGCGTGTTTGGATTATCTACTTTACAGAGAAAGAATGTCGCAACTGATCTGTTTACACGATCCCTAAATCACATTCCTTCAAGATTTCCTTTTTTTTTACCTCAACGCGAAAGGTTTTTGCAAATACGTCAAATATAATTATGTATTTACACGAGAATTAACGCGATCACGAAATAGGTATTACATACCTCTGAATTGAACATTTCGACCAGGTTGCAATGGCCGTGGTCACAGGCTGACCTAATAACTTATAGTAGCTGAAACCTAATTGTGGTTTTGTTGGTTAGTTTCGCGTAAATCAAAGGACAAAAGATGCCGCTAATAGTTGAATATTAGTTTTTAACTATTTTCTGTAAACGTACACGCAGTGATAGTGGAGTGGTCTAACCATAGTAACAATGTCCTCTCATGCCGGTTGGAGTTTGATCTCCGTGTCACGAACCTCTGACTTTTAGAAGTTTTTGTGTCTATTCGATAATTCTTTAAAAAAAAAACCGACTTCAACAAAAAAATCTATTCCATAGAAGATTATATATGGTTTTCTCATAGATACCTGAACCAAACAGAACTGGACCAAATTGAAATGGGACCACACGGGAAGCACCAGCTTTCAAATAAAAAAGAATCATCAAAATCGCTTCACCCAGTCGAAAGTTCTGAGGTAACAAATATAAAAAAAAAACACAGTCGAATTGAGAACCTCCTCCTTTTTTGAAGTCGGTTAAAAATTAATTAATTAAGTGTTATATCGCTGAAAGAAAGCGCTGTGAGGAAAGCTACCTACCTACTTGAGAATTTCTATACTATTCTTAAAGGTTTCTGAAATTCACCAAACCTGCATTAGCCCAAGGTTGTGGTCTATGACCTAACCCCTCTTATAGTGAAGCAGAGTGATGTACTTCACAGGGCCAGGGCTTCATTTATAGGATTGGCTACGCAATAGTGACACCATTGAGGAAGCAAATGGTTAAGGGTACCGGTAACCACTTACCATTAGGCAAGAGCTTGTAAGTTATTTGACAATTTAGTTGTTTAGAAAATCAATGGGGCATCTTAAATATCCATTGCTTTGAAAGAATACTCTTCTCTCTATTAATACTCTTGCTTGTTTGACTGATGTCGATTTTCACTAATTTCCGAGTAAGATTTCATATATTCATTTCCTTAGCCCTCTAAGGATAATTGTAAACCATTTAAAATTTTAATGTTTAAGCTGTAAAGTTATTCTTGAGTTATATGAACAAATAACATTAATAGTAAACGAACCTTAAAAATAATTAAAATAAATATATTCAACATTGCGTTTAAAACTTGGCTGTTAGTTTGTAGAAAAATATAGATAAATAAATAGGAAAATACTTAGTAATTAAAACTTTTTAAATCACTTAGACTTAAATCCAACTAACTGGAAACGTTCCAGTAACAAATTAGTGCCATCGAACTGAACTAGAGTGATAGCTAACTATTTAGATTGAGTGTTCTTATTACAAAGTACTGGTAAACAGGGAACTTTAAAGTAACATCTCTAAATTCATTAGATACGCATCAAAGGAGGATCACACAACTCAATTTAAGAAGCGTTATGGAAGTCATCTATCATGGCTTGGCAGCTCGGGTCTTGCAGCGACAACGGTTAAAGGTCTCGGAAACTAATCACCGATGTCAACCGTTAAAGGGCATGTCAGAATATAGCCCGTGAACCTAAATTACTTACTTTGACAACAGTTAACGACGTCATTATCAAAACTTTAAACGTGTATATAAAATTATTGTTCGATAGCCAAACTTCGTCCAAATGTCATTATTGCAAAACGATTCTCGTTTAAACATTCAATTTTACATCTAGGGCATAATTCTTATTTATTTACAACTCAATTTGGACTAATTGTGCGACTTGATACTTGTTAAGAGTATTAAAGTAACTTATTTCTGTTTTGTATTTATTGTGGAACCTTTTGTAAGTGGTACCTATTCATATTTATTAAATATATGCGGTTTTACCAAACTACTTAGTAATCTATGGTTTTACTCGGCAGAGCTTCATCCCTTAATGTAATCATCGGGCCCGATATACACGCGGGAATAAAACCTTTAAAAATATGGTATTTATAGACCTACTATACTTTCATTTGATAATAAAATTCTAAATCAGAGATTTATACACATTTTACACTAGGGGCCAGCTTTGCGGATTTGGTCATACAAATAACGTAAATGTATTGAACGTGGAGTGTTCAATACATTAACATTGGGTTCTTTATAATATTTATTTAGGACTTATATCCAAGAAGTGATAAATGTCATTGAAAACACGTTTCAGAAATAATTCAGATTCTTTTAAAAGGTTTATTTTATAACATCTAATGTAATCATGAAAATGAAAGCGCTCATGCGTAGCGAAAAAATAATTATATTATGACTTGTAATCTACAGAGCCATTGCGAATATTGAGATACATTTTGTTTCAAAACAGAATTTTCCATTTAAAATATGAGAATATTTGAATGTATTTCGGAGTGGTCTCGTAATGGAGTTTCACCGCAACTGACAGATCGTAGAGGGCACTGTATAGCGAGCCATTACTCGAATTGGGTTGTAAGTGTGGTGCCGACACTTATTATATATACATATATCGATACTATGTTAGTTTAGCGACGTATAGCTTAAATTATTTAAAGCTCCATTATTTTATTACCTGTATAATACAATATAATAATGTTACGTGTATTAAAAATCTCAAAATAGATTCATCAATGCTTAGGATATGTCGGGGGGTCTTAATAAAAGCTGTTCCCGGATCCCTCCTACTTAAGGCGCAGTACGGCACACCGTGTGGTTTTAGTCGGTTCGATTCCGACACACCGCCCCACCGAAAACCCCGGTGGGGTGACGGCCCGTGGGGGTTGCCACACAAACGTTGTTACAAAAAAAAAGTCATTATTATATTTAGTATTTACTGGAACCGTAATTTCCGATTGTGCAAATTCGTACAAGTACTTTCTATTCCAAGCATAAATTTATGCTCGTAATTTATAAGTCTTGAAAAAGATCAACTCAAGTTTTCGAAGAAACATTTTCTTCTTACCAATTAAAATTTCATCATATTGGAAATTGGAGCGCCCGTCGGTTTTTTACTGAAACGATTTTTATACTTGATTGATGATTCTGCGGAGAAAAAAATCTGCGAATTGACAAATTTGGTTAGCTATAATGTGATGGTACTTTTATGTTTATTTTCTGATCGTTTACGAAATCATATTGAAATCATTTTAATATCATCTTAGGAAGCGGCAGCGTGGTTAAGCATAATTGACGGAGCTTGATTCATAGATGGGTGACCAATAACACGAATCACATCTTGCTTTCATTTCGGATTATCATTAATACTAGTGGTGACCATTATGCTAGTTTAACTAAGTTTCTGTTAAATCGTCTAATCAAGAATGCCTCTTAAGTGACTACAGATGCCGCAGGGGTTTAAGACATCATCGCGCTTTCAACATTGCTTCGAGTGATACATAACATATGGCTTTGACTTTCATTCGATGTAAATGATTTGTGTAATTCATTTATTTTTTACGTGCGTTTGGAGGTGATTTGGTTTCATTAATAATTGGCGTCCTCATTTCGCAGTACATGCCTTGCGTCTCGAGAGAATTCAGAGGCGTTTTGTCTGGCACCTAGGTTTCAGAAATGGAATCACCAAAAAGGTACCTTCTTATAGTGGCAAGCTAGTACATTTTAGAATGCAAACCCTTGAGTGTCGCGCAAAGTTAAATGATGCTATGTTTGCATCTAAAGTACTTCAATACCAAGTTGTGTGCCCACGTCTATTGGTTTTATTTAGATTTAATGCTCTTCTAGACTTCCTCGTGGTTCAATCACTCCTCTCTGTCCACCTTTGAGAAGGACAGTTTTAGGGGCTAATTCCCCATATGTAAGAGTATGTAAGATTGTCAACAGTATCAGTGACATAATTGATCTGCATGTTGACTCAGTGGCTATTCAAAAAAGAAAAACTTTGGATTGCCTAGGCACTTAAAACATAAATATTACTGTTGTTTTTTCTATCTTTTTTTTTTCTCTTTCTTTGTGATGTTTTTAGTTCTTAATATTTCTTATTTTTATTTTTAGTTTTAATAATGTCTAAATTGTTTATGTAATGGTTTTATTAAATACTTTTAGTACTTAAGTATCCTCCATTAATTTGTTGCATGATGTGTTTACCTTTAAGTAGTTGTTACATTGTCTGATGTTTTTCTGTTAATTTTATGTATGTCGTGTATTAATGTAAACAACTGTTGGTAGACCTAATACATAAATAAAAAAAAAATAAAATAAAAATAAATTGTGGTGTGAGTTTCTATTTGAAGTTAAAACATTTCTTAAAATTCAGGAAGGAGTTCGATGATAACCCCGTTTTTGTTTGTTGAATTTCATTTTAGGTATATTTATAAAACCACTGAGACTGTTTTCGTTGATTTAAATAGGGAAAATGACCTGTCAGTGAACCATACGGGTACCGCACCTATTTATTTCCTTGCAATTAAGCCTTCATACATCGAGTTGGATACAGGTGTGAGTGTATGTTTGTAAACCTTCATAATGTTACTTTTTAGGGTTCCGTTCGTAAAAAGGAAAAATAAACCCTTATAGGATCACTTTGTTGTCCGCCTGTCTGTTGTGGGAGCGACTGTGTGTATTGTAGGTTGCTGGTGTCCTAATTTTGTTGCTTTTAAATAAAAACACTGGAGTCGGGTTATAATGCACTGTATTGGGCGAGAGTTTCGTTGCAAGAGAGAGTTACAATGTTGCCATACTCTTAACTTAAGCATTAGTGTTATAATTATTAATCTTGTGTTGACATAAGTCGCAACATCTGTTAGACAGACACACATGTCATGGGAATCCGTGGAGGCATCAAGTTGAAATTAATATCAAATACTTATGTCTGCGGTTCCTTGAAGCTGTAAAAAAATCAAGGTTCTAAGTCTACTTACTCATAGGTTACTTACCATTGACAGAGAATTATGGAATTTGCTAACAAGCAAGGTCTCATCGCACAAGAAAGAAAAGGCAAAATCCGAAAGTCGTTAATTTGTTGTCACGTAAAAAATATTTTTTGTGATTACACACTTATATTTTGCGGTTGGAAAGTTAAATCGATGTATGAGAGAGTATTTTTAGAATTAAATTAAGTTTGTCTTTTGGAAAAAACGGCCAAAAATCTTCGAGAATTGATTCTCGATCGGTGTACTAGCTACATAGGTACAAGTTTCATCAAGTTTGTTTGCTTACGGAACCCTCGGTGCGCGAGTCAGACTCGCACTTGTCTTGGACTGGTTTTTATTTGTTGTTACTTTTATATATATGCTTAACTAGCAACCCGCCCCGACTTCGCACGGGTACAAATTATACACCTAAACCTTCCTTATGAATCACTTTGTCTATTAGTGAAAACCGCATGAAAATCCGTTCAGTAGTTTTTTAGTTTATCGCGAACAGACAGACAGACAGACAGACAGACGCGGTGGGGGACTTTGTTTTATAATATGTAATGATGATATGCGTATCTGTTCTGTGTAAGTCTTAGTTCACACTAATATGACTTTTTCCTGATCTCAAATTTATTCCTCTTCACTCCTAAACACTAGAAAGACCTTTCCATATTGCAACG
This sequence comes from Euplagia quadripunctaria, assembly GCA_963859945.1. Lineage (NCBI taxonomy): Eukaryota > Metazoa > Arthropoda > Insecta > Lepidoptera > Erebidae > Euplagia > Euplagia quadripunctaria. The sequence continues at coordinate 16,431,311 of OY982562.1, read as the reverse complement.
AGGTTAAACTAAAAGGACGACGAAACTAATTTATTAATGGAAATGGGAGTTTTATAATTAAATTATACCATTGTCAACTACGTCGCTTGATGATCGACATGTAAGTATAAGTACATTAAGGGATTAAGACGAAGCCTACTATGAATACAGAATGTTACTGGTATTAAAATCGTATTCAATGACTAGCCTTTTAGCAATTACAACAGAGTATTACATGTGTAATTCGGGACTTAATATTGACTTGATAAGGTACCATACCAAGAAAGGTTTTCCGAGGTTTCGATCGAATAGCACCGAACGTGGTCACGGGTCATGAAAAGTATTGTACCTTATAAATATTATCGCGATGAAGTGCCGAGTTACACACTAATATGTATAAAAGTCGCGAAAGTTTAACAAGTGCGAGTCGGACTCGCGCATGAAGGGATCCGCACCATCGTACAAGATTGAATGCTACGAGCCAAAAAAAATACGACTCTAGTAGGGGAGCCCCCTTTAATTTTTAATTTATTTTTATTCATATTATTTGTTGTTATAGCGGCAACAGATATACACATTCTGTGAAAATTTCAACTGTCTACCTATATATATTATTTTATTATGGAATTACGGATCATGAGATACAGCCTGGTGACAGACGGACGGACCAGGGTCCCATTTTACTCTTTGGGTACGGTACCCTAAAAAAACAATTACGACAATAGAGTAGTATTCTCTAGAAAATTGTATTATCTGTGCTATTTGATACTGGTTAAATTGCGGACGCGAGAGAATATAATTCACTAATGATGCGGAGTATTCTTGACGCATTGCAATTATTTTGTTAATCATCATTTCAAAAACAGAAGGATTTCGGCTTGATAGCAAAATAATATGCCTCAGAGAATGCCTCTTGATATTACAATGATATATAAGTTCTTTATGCACACTACTCGTTATTGCTAAATTAGAGAAGTAAAATTACAAGCCCCCGTTGTTGCTTCAAAGTTATAAAACGTAGTTCGTGAGAAGTCAATCTATCACTATTATACTCGTAGGTATAATAATGACAAATCATTTATATTCGAGTTTATATTCACCGCTCTGCTCACAGAGGTCGCAGCATGATGTTTTATAGCCTTTCTCAAGAATTAGGCTAATAAATGCAAAAATATACTTCAAATCCGACAAGAACTTTCAGAGATTCGCGCGTTCTCAGCGCGCGTTCAACCAACGAATCGAAACGAACTCTTCAGCTTTATTATTACTATATATTCATTCGGTTATTTGCAATTTTGCTAGAATTTGCAATTTGCTAAAATTAATAACACAATATGTATACGTTCGTTCATTTTCGAGGGTTTGGATGAAATTTAAAACTTTCTACCATCTAGTCGCCCATCAAATTACTGACAGCCATTATTTGTGGAAAAATGGATTTACTACAGTAAAATTAATCTGTTAAAACTTCTAAACCACATTTATTAATGCATGTTTAAGTTTTTATTTTGAAAATAATTTAAAGGGCTATTAATAATAATTGCTTTTTTCCAAGGAGCTATTATGTCACATAGAGCGCTACAAAAGACCAGAAATGGTCGAGGTGGCACTAAACACTTAAACAATAATAATATGTCACATAGGTCGCCTTTTCATATAAAGAGCAATAAGGTTGCCAAAAGGAGATATTTGTATCTAATGAGCATATGTGGTCGGGATAGAGAGATTTCGGTATTTTAAAATTGATAAGACATTTTGCTAAAATTTGAAAATGTGGAGCTACGTGTTAGGAAATATCAATCTGAGTAAAGTGATGATGATGGCGATCAACATCATTCATCATCATTTCAGCCATAGGACGTCCATTGTTGCATATATGCCTCCCTTAATGATGATGAATTCCAAGAAGACCGGTTGGGAACGGAAATGACCGACATATCACCCGGGAATAAGTGACCAGCATCATAAACTGCTAAAAATCTGTGCTCTTCAAAGACTTTAAGTAAGAGCCAAAACAAATTTAGAAATTGCACTGTCCTTTCTCTCCTTTCGTATTCTCCCAACACTTGCAACGAATCTAAGCAGAGTATCTCTGACGACTCCGTAACAGCTTCTAAGAAAAATGCATATTCACACCTACGCGACTCGCGAGCTATACGATAAGAGTGTGATTACTCATAGAGTATACTTTATTCTTTGATATGAAGTAGCGAGAATGTACAAGGCCTGCGAGTACACGCTCCTTACTTAACGAAAATCGCTAGAGACGGTGTCAATCACCAGCGCCTGACGCATATCGTAACATAAGGGCTTCATAGCTTAGAGTGTTTTATTGAAGCCTAAAATGAAAGTTATTAAAATAATATATTCGAACGATTAAAGTACCTACCTAATCTACTGCTTCTAACATTAGTAGGTCAACAACAATGGCCGCTAATGGTAAAAATAAACATTTTGTCAAATCAACTGCGCTATTTAAAAAAATGCTTATCAGAGATTTTAGTAACGTGCAACCGTCAAACTTGTTTTCTTTTAAAGAATTAAGTGTAGAAGAAACCTCAGAATGGCGTTTTTGCCACGTGAAAATAAAAATGGTTGTTTGTGTGAAAAATTATTTCAACGATGGTCGGGAAAGTTCTAAAGTTTATATTACGTGTTTACTTTGCAGCTAGTTGTTTTACCAAAACATTTATGTTTGTGACACAAGCCTTAAGGGTTTACTTCGGTGAAAACTGAAGTTTTGTTTCTAAAGAACTTGAATCTTGAATTCAAATAAAACGTGACTTAAAGTTAACACTTAGAGAAATAGACCATATCGTCTTGTAATGTAGATTCAGTTTTCAGTCACTTAATTCACTAACACAAGTTAATTATTTTCAAAGCTAAGGACCTGTAAGAAAACGGGTAGTTTATGTTTCACAAGATTGTTGTTGTTTCCTAAGACCCGTACTATCGTAATTTGCTTAATATCGTAAAAAATATAAAGCCATCCCTTTGAGAAAAATAATAACATGAAAGAGGATTATTTGATATGGTACGTAGAAGTAGATAGATAGAATATTCTTTATAGTACACCATTAATAAAGTACAGTTGAAACAAATAATCATTAAGTAATTTATTTTATGGGTAAGCCGGTTTATACGAATAGGGATATATGAAGAAACATAACTTCTATACATTTCCAATTCTATTCTAATTAAATAACGTAGTTGATTTTTAGTCATAATCTTAGTATACTAGCGTAGTCTGTTTATGCTTTTAATGCTGCAGAGTACAGTGTTTAAGAAATGCCCTCGATACAGTTAGTGTGCCGTAATTTTTTAGTTTGGGTCACATTTTTTCACATATTACTATTTGAATGTGAATTTACAGTTGTTGAGGACACTGACTGAAATTTACATAACGACTATGTATTTACAACCGAGATCAAGGCGTCAATTGTTATAAAATTCAAGCAGATACATGGAGTTATAACTGCATTTCTTGCCTTTTTAACCCCCGACGGAATAACGACGGGGTGTTATAAGTTTGACGTGTGTGTGTGTGTGTCTGTCTGTGGCATCGTAGCTCCTGAACGGATGAACCAATTTTGATTTTGTTTTTTTTTGTTTGAAAGGTGAATTAGTTGGGAGTGTTCTTAGATATATTTCTAGAAAATCTGTTCAGCCGTTTGAAGATCATCAGCTCTTTTCTAATCGTTGAAGGGATTTTCGAGTCGGGGGTATTTTAAATTATAAATTTATAGTTATTTTTTAGCTTTCTTTTATTTCGTACTGAGCTTAGTTAAGTGGTGCAGTTCACCACATAATTACTTGTGGGTTGTAGCCTTAGCGAGAAGCGACGTTGTCTAGTAATAAAGTACCAACTTGTACCTCCAGGCATCACTTATGCAGGAGTCATCCAATTAACCATGTGCCGACGTGTGTGCTACAGTGATAGCGGCGTCTTGATCTACCTATATGTAAAGTGTTAACCTTATTTCAAAGAACTAGCACCTAAGTTTCGCTTTTGGTTACAAATACAAAATTTTGCTTAATATATACGTACGTACTATAACGTAAAATGAATGAAGTACGCGTATTGAAAACATGTTTTTGTTTAAACGAAATTGAAATGCTTTACTACGACATATCATATTATATTTCTCTAGAAATCAAAATATAATAGTTTGAAACATAAATATATTTCAATGAAATATAGCTACAATATTCATATTTGTATTTTCACAACATGTTACGGCTGCAAAATTCGTGGAAAACGTCTGGCATTTCTTTTTGGAGTCATCGATCGTGCTATTGCTTTGATTTTTATATTTCTATATTTTGAATGCTCAATAAGTGGACTATAATGATCTTTTGGGTAAAAAAAGACTTTTAAACCTTCATTGGTGCTTTTATTATGTTGTATACGACTTCTTTGTTCATTTAATAGATTCATAATTTCACATTGTGCCATAGCAGGTTATGTTTTAAAACTGTTTAAAAATGTATTCAGATTTATCCAGGACATCTCTAATAATTAGGGTTCCGTTCCTCAAAAAAAGGAACCCTTATAGGATTACTTCGTCGTCCGTCTGTCTGTCAGTCAAGAAAATGAAATTATCATAAAATATTTATGTCTTGAAGCCTTAAAAAAGCTGTCAATCATAGGACTGCACGTCAGAAGTAAAAACACACACACATCTGTATTTATGTATCTGAGCGTGACGGTCACATACATAAATACATTTTCCCCATACCAAAAGTGCTTAAAGAAGTTTTCATTTCAAAAATAAGCTTCTAAGTAAACGAAATCAAAAGATATGGCCATTTTAGCCATTTTTTTTACAATTTCCATTCTTGCTATTGACCTAGAGTCATAAAATTTGGCGAAAAGCGAGGTATCATAGCAAAACATTAATCCGAAAGTCGTTAATTTGTAATTATATCGCAAAAAAAATGATTTTTTGCGCTTGAAAATTTTACTGCGGCGTATATCGATGTATGGGAGGGTATTTTTAAAATGGCAAAGTTAAGTTTCTCATTCGGAATAATAAATTTAAAATTTAATACACCCCCGACTCGAAAATCCCTTCAACGATTACAAAATGCCTTACATCATTTTGGAAAAGAGCTGATACTCTTACACTGCTGGACCGATATTAACCAAACATAGCTAAAAACCACCGCAAGGAAACTGGCTTTCAAATGAAACCACATCGAAATCGGTCCATCAGTTCGAGAGCTACGATGCCACAGACACACACACACACACACGGACATCGACGTCAAACTCATAACACCCCGTCGTTTTTGCGTCGGGGTTAAAAACAGGCAAAAATCTTCGAGAAGATTCCCGATATGGACGAACTTTCTACATACCAGTTTAGATGGAACCCTCGGTGCGCGAGTCAGACTCGACTCGCACTTGCTCTCCCACCCACTCGATGTCTTTTTTTTTTTTTTTTTTTTTTTTTTTGTACGTGTGGAAACCCCCTCGGGCCGTCACCCCACCGGGGTTTTCGGCGGGGCGGTGAGTCGGAATCGAACCGACTAAAACCACACGGTGTGCCGTACTGCGCCTTAAGTAGGAGGGATCCGGGAACTGCTTTATTAAGACATCCGGAACCCTCCTAGCGCCTGCCCGCAAAAGCGCGGGCACCACCTTCGGGTAAGATCCTCTCAATTAGGCGACGTCCAGGCACACGCGGACGCCGCCTCCTCGCGGGGGGCCACTACAGCGGGTGGAGGGGAAAACCCGTCCCATCCACCCGCGGCCACACTCAGGGCGGCATGAGGCGCTGGTAAGCGCGCCTCCGCCGCCCGGTTCGCCGGCGGCGAATTAGGTCCGAGTGGAGGTCGTCCTCCCGGACCCTTTCCGCCGCCTCCTTCTGCGAGATGACGTCCTCACAGAAGGTTGCGACCGCGGTAAAATTCCTGTCGCTACCGGCCATGGAGCGTATGACGGCCGGTAGCGAGAGATCCCCTCCGATGACTGCAGTGAGGGCCCGACGCTGCGTCGCCCAGGCGGAGCAAACCGCCAGCGTGTGCTGAGCCGAGTCCTCACTGCAGTCGCAGTGGTGACAGGCGGGACTCAGTTCCCTCCTAGCGACCGAGTGCAGGTACTTCCCGAAGCAGCCGTGCCCGGAAAGAACCTGCGTCAGTCGGAAGGAAAGGGTCCCGTGCTGCCGCCCTGCCCACTCGACGATGACCGGCTGGAGCGCCTCCACGGCGGCAAAGCCAGCACGTGGAGCCTCCAGCCGGGACGACCAACGAGCCATGGTGGCTCGGCGAGCGGCTTCACGCCATTCGCGTACCTCTTCGGGCGGGGGCCGACTGCCGCTTCCCGCCCGGAAACCCACTCGATGTCTAACCCAACCTTTAAAGTCTCTGAGATTGAAGCCAAAATACTGCCAAAATTTAATTGTTTTTTTAGGTTATAAATATATTTTTTGTAATCTTTATTAAATCTTGACAAAAACAGAAGCAGCAATGTATTTGAAAGGTTAAATCTTGAAATAATTTCATTTTATACTACATTTTTATTTATATGCAGTGTTAACGTAATCGGGCAATGTTCATTGTGGAAACCAAGAGTAGATATTTCAAGGAATACTTATGACTTTTCTAGTTACGCTTCGTATCATGAGGTACAAAATTTTAAGTCTGTATACATCGATGTGCGTATGAAATCATTCATCATTTCACTTGTAAATACTTGATCCCATGTGAAATAGTTTACATGTGAATTTGGCTAGAAGTAAGTAAGTTCTACCTACATATCGCTGGTCAAACATTTTATAGGTTTGTGACGGCAAAGAAGTTTCCACACCTGCCAATTTATTCATGTTATTGATGTTTATATTTCAGGTAACAGTCATACGTTCTATTTTCGTAAAGCAATAACAGTGTTTGTACTTCGTTAGGTAAATATAAACGCAGCTATATCCGTCGTTCTGCGAAGGTAAACCCCTTTATAGAAGGGAAACTTAATTGGGGATTACACGGTTCATTCCTTTTAATTCTCATTTCAAATCAGACTCGCAATGTATGTACATATGTACATACGTGTCTAGAGCATGTATGTCTGTTCATCCCATCAAAGTAAAAAATCGTAGAGATAAAAATCTGTATCGAATGAAAACCCGCTAATGGTTACTCGCATCAAATACGTGATGTTTGTGACGTGTTAACAGTGAAATGGTTCTCTGATTTTTAATGAACCTCGAAATGTTTTATAATATACTACCAACCCCCCCCGGCTTCGCACGGGTAGCACAGACATCTTCAACAATCATCATCATATTTCAACCAATTTATACAAAACCTTAACAAATTATATACCTAAAAGATGAAAACCGCATGAAAATCCGTTCAGTAGTTTTTGAGTTTATCGCGAACAGACAGACATACAGACGCGGCAGGGACTTTGTTTTATAATACGTATTGATGTAGTGACTAGATTAAGCCCTAGGCTTCGCTCGCGTATAAGTAATTTTTCCACCCCTCGGGAAAAGTACTTTTTGTTCTGGATAAAATGTATCCAATGTCCTTCTTTGTATCTCTGGCAATGTGTGTGCAAAATTTCATGATGATCGGATGACCGGTACAGCATAGCATAAAATACCAACAAACATACATTGATTTAAAAAGAAATATTAAAAAAACATGCGCTTACATGAAATAAAGTTCTGTGAAAAAATCAAAGCGATCGTTACTTTTTTGAACAAACGAACATTAAATTTTTATATTCATCTTAGAAATTGTTAATAAAGGTGTAAGGCACTGCTACTGTTTGAGTTTCCACAGAGACCAGCAGCGGTCATAATTACGTTGGTACGGAATAAAACAGTATTTTATGCTAATACATACTAGCATATAAGTAGTTTTGTAGTACTTATTTGTGTACTTCAATGTGACCCCAGACACCGTTGCGGTAGGACGCTTCACTCCTTGAAAAAGGGCCCCCTATTGGGTCCGAAACTAGTCGGGCATTCCCGATAAACAAGTGAGTGAAACCGTATCTTTAATAAATATGAGTACCACTTATGAAAGTTTTTTTTCTAGTACTAATTTATGTTCGACATGACAGTAGGCACATAAAGATTAGGGTGAGAAGGCATTATCGAATACCAAGTTGCAATAGTTTGCGCCGTATTTCCCATGGTTGCAGAATGCAGAAAGATCACCACACGTTTGAACAGTATGTATTTCTATTATATATCGTATTTACCTACTTCAATTCTTTGATAAAACAAATGTATGTTGACGAATTTTATGTTTGTACACACTGTGGGTTAAATATGATGTCACAGATAACGTTATGTTTTATTTATGTAATTGCTTTCAGATTTATTTAATGTCTTAGAGTTGATTTTTTCGATTGTTGATGCTACAAGTTACTTCTCACTGAGGTTTGGAGTGCTTGACGACAAAATCTCCTCGCGGTTTACCCTGGATATCAAAAGCAACAAAACCTCTTCTCTTGTCGTTGGGAGAGAGTTATTGATGCTTTAATCCAATATCCTTGGTACCTTGAGTTTGTTGATCCATGTCACTTTGTCATAACCTCAGCCTAATTTCGTCGGTACATAGGTAAAGTCGCTCAATGGTACATCGCCAGGTGTACTTAATTAAAAAGAAAACAAAGTTAACTTTAATTTTCATAGAGATTAAATAAGAAGTAATTTATATAAATTGCATCATAAAGATATTATTGAAATCTATGAACTGTGAACGATGCGACGCTGTCATGCAACACATTCACACCCGAGTAGGTAGCACTACGTCTTACCTTCGATAAATCAGTCATTCGGAAGATTAAATATACATTATAGCTCTTTTTTTAATTCTTTATAATTATGAGTTTAACTGCTTTTATCACTTAAATAATTGTGGTTACAGTTAATATAATTAAAAAAGTACAAACGGCTTCAACGCATTTAAATATTTAAAGTTAGCTCACATTATCTATTTTGTCACTACTTACGAACCTTCGTGTTGCTCTACCAGACTGCGAACCTTTCCTCTTTGTAAGTTATACCCACGCTTGTGTATATTTAGGGAAGACTGGCTCAGGTTTATTACGTTACAGGCACATTTCGTCAGTTTTTATTTAGACCGTTCTCACTCAAAAGGGGCCAACCAATTACTGTCTACCATGGTGAGGAATTATGTCACCAGGGAGGAATATAAATCTATGTTTTATCTACGTAAAATCTATAAAGTCAAGCCATTATAAGTATTTAAGTATATTTTACTAAAATAACAAGTATTTAAATTACGAAGTTAATTGTGAGCTAGAACGACAGGATAGGTTACAAGGAAGCGCTAGAGATTAAATAGCTTGGCAGTATCACTTTTCTATTAAAGCAAGAGAGGAGAGCCGGCTAGTCTGCGCATCGAATTACTTTAAACAGTTCCTTTGTTCCGTCTCTCAGGCTAAATTCATTCGCAAAACACGATTTGTGCATCCAACGGCATATAGAGTAATTTATTAAATACTAGCAGTGCCCCGCAGTTTCACCCGCGTAATTCTCGATATCCGACATGCGTTAATCCAGGTCTCCAGTTATCTACATACCAAGTTCCATCGCAATCGGTTTAGTGGTTTTTGCGTGAATGATTAACGAACATCCATCCATCCATCCAAACTTTCACATTTATACATTTATAATATTAGTGGGATGGAAATAGTATGTTGTAAATATTTAAATTTACTACAGCTGTCGCATGTTTGAATATGTCACATTTAATTCTTCAGTGTTGAACCGAACAATTTAAAAAGCAAACAAAGAACCGCTAGTGGCTTTGATCATATATACCATTTGGTATATTGATCGGAGGCTAGTGGTCTTAAAAAGCGTGAGATTGCCTCTACCGTCCCATTTCCGCAAGTCGAGAACTGGGGGAGGTGGCTCCAGGCGAAATTACTGGATAGGAATCTTCGAGGTAACTACCCTGTTACAATAAAATGACGTTTGATTTTTATAGAGATCGTTTACTTTATCATCGGAATCCATTTATTGATTGAGTTAAAGTAAATAAAATCTTAGAACGAGCTATTTTTAATGTATATTTTTGTGTGGGTTTTTTTCTCGTTCATATACTAAAATAAAAACAAAGAACTTATTTATTTCTAAAACACGGGCTAGGACTATAATAAAGCTGAAAATTCTGTTTTTTTGGTTGCACGCGCTAATTGCTAAGTCGTATTTCAAATATTCTTTTTGCTTTTGATAGATAGATTCATTTTTCATAATTCTTGAGGAGGATTATGATGACCATAAACGATAGATATGTTTACATTAAAACTTAAGTATGTGGGCGCATTTTGTTAATATATATATGTCATAACCCTAAACGGAAATATACAGCTATTCGAAAATGTAAGTAGCACATGGGAATACAGTAAACTTTTCCCATAAACTAGGTACTCGGTAAGTGCACGCGAATCTTGAAAGTATGCGAGCTTTCTTTACATTAGGAAAACGATCCATGTTTTGTATGAATTATTACGACGGATTTATTATTATGTTACTTAATTTATGACTGTATCGTGTTGCATATTTAAGGGTGCATTCATATTAACTTGGCAATTTGACCTGTTAAACACATTACAATTGATCGCACATTATTATAAACCCAATCATTTATATGGGTACTAGCAGCGCCCCGCGGTTTCACCCGCGTAAGTCCCGATCCCGTGGGAATATCGGGATAAAAAGTAGCCTATGTGTTAATCCAGGTCTCCAGCTATGTACATATCAAGTTTTATCGCAATCGGTCCAGCGGTTTGCGCGTGAAGAAGTAACCAACATACACTCACAAACTTTCGCTTTCAAAAATGATATTAGTGTGATTTTACTAGCCATATAGAAAAACAATGCTCTGTTTAAATAACATTGACTTAATTGTTTTACGGCTATTAGAGAGTGATTGGGTCGTTGTTACTAGTATATCAAATACACATTTATATGTTTTCGTATAATTAGAATAATTTGTGAGCGTGTCTTAAAATATAAAATTTCTATCTCTTATAAACCGTACAAAATAAGCTGTATGGTTAAGAATTTTTTCATGAAAGATTTGGCAAATTAAACTCTTGAATCCTTTAACGTTATAACACGTTTTGTTTTAATGTATGTAAGTCAGAATGTATATATTATTGAACCTGCAAATGGAAGGTATCAAATCTGCCTATGAACCTCCTGAGCATAAATTTTAAAAAGATAAAAACTGAGAATATTTTCTTTTGAATTTGATTCAATTTAAGGTCTGTTGTGTGTTTAGAGCGCCTAGCGCATATCTTGGACCCAGATTATGGGATCCCGTAGAGAAACACGTTCGATTCGATCCGACTAAGGTACCTACAGGTAAATTGGTAGGTACATGTTTTTTCCACTACCAACGAATTAGGTAATAAAGTCGTAAGTAATAAAGAGGGAAAGATAGTGACTACTAGTATTACAAGGTATTAAAAACACTGAAGTAAATATGAACTATTCATTAAAGCTATAAAAGCTGATGTTCTGTTCTAACACTGTTTGTAAAAAAGGCAAAAAACTTGTGAACCTGGTCTGTTATTACGAGAAATCAATAAAATGTAAATAGTATGACATCGGTCATTCAACCGGAGCGATTGTTGGTTTAGCGTGTCTATGAACGAGGGTATATGAGTAAAATATTCATATCAGCATGAAATTGCCTTTATACTTGGTTATTGATCATGTATTGTTGTTACCTTTTTAAAGTTACTAACATTACCGTAAAGGTTGTACGTAATAATTGTATATTTCTCACTCAATGTTATAAACTATAATTGCTGCAGTTATTAGTGATTATTCATTTGAATACAAATGAAATACATACACGTAATAATTATTTATTACATGTATGTATTTCATTTGTATTCAAATACATATTTCGTATAATATGTGCTTCTTATTCAACGCCCCGAAACTGGCGAGAATGCATAAAATGTCTAATGAACCGTTAGAGGTAACTAGTGATAAGAGGACTGAGGTCTCGGCTTGCAAGCAAATGATGTTATTATTTTCTAATTTAGTCATTTTACATGAGGATTTATTCATTAATGTTAAAATTACAGTATTGTAATTTTTTCAGTTTATACAGGGTATATCTGACATCCATTGTCAGATACATGCTTACTTAAATCACTGAAAGGGATTAAGCAATTATTCACTCCGTTATTGAAAAATATCTATAAAAACTAACTTTAAAAGTAAGGCATAATTTTTCCATTCCAGTTCTATTTAAACTCTTAAACTTTACACAAAATTTTAATAATTCCAAAATAAAAAACGGTAGTTTATTTTTTATAATTTTTGTATCTGCATGATAGAGTTATAGTCTTTCCGGAGGGAATTCTAATCAGATAACGCATTTTTATTACTTTCAATCGGTTTTTTTTTAAATATGTAAACATTAAATTCCAAAAATATACACGAGAGACTTAGTCTGATATTGTGGGAAAGTCCCTGGCCTGTGTTTTAGGACACCACCCTTGTTTATTTACATTTAAACATTATACAAAAATTACCACTACCAAATTGAATGCTTTACTATATTACAAATATGTATTTTTTTAGTATGTCAATTAATAAAATGATAAATAAAATACATTATTTTTAAATAAACAAAAAACATTAATAACATATAAATTCGTATTATAATGCGGTGGTTACTATAATTGTAAAAAGGTGATGAATATCGAACCGAACGATGCTATCGTACCTATATCGTTTGCTTTTCGTAATACGGGCGATTATATAATTTTTTTGTATTGCACAATGCATTTTACTGACCGAAAATAAATGATTAATAATAAAATATACATATTTATGTACTTCTTCCAAACAATTAAGCGATGTTCATTCTTCGCTATACACATCGACTGTCAAGAACCGAATTCTGCACTATTTCAGAATGATAATTTGTAATTATGTTAACTTTAAATAGTTAATTCCGACATTGACATTTAACTAAACATTTAAATTTCTTTTATTTTACGCTAACATTTAACGAAAATTACTCACCAAAGATCTACTGGGCATAAGGCATAAGTTATACCTTTTGTATCGTAAATTGTATAGGTGTACAAACACATCGATACAACTTAGTTCTTATCTCAATGACTTCGCCTAGCGGCCGAAATAGATTTCCGCTTTCTGCCACCTGTATTTGATTTCACACAACATTGACGCCATTCATCAATGACAGTGGACGTATCAAAAGATTACATCACTAAAATGACGCTGTGACGTTTTTATAATCAGAAGAAATAATTATAAATTATAGCAGGAGTCAATTTCGTTGGAGAAATATGTTTTAATGGAAAATTCAGAACAGAATAACCGATACGGATTGTTTGAACAATATTCTATTAAGCTAAGTTTCACGATATTTCTGAGTTGATTCGTGTCGTTCGTATAATAGTGTAAATACTCTATGTTAAATTTCGTCTTACTATTATAATAATAATAACTTGACACATCTTACACACGGCCGTTTGGTCCCAAAATAGATAGAGCCTGTAAGTACTATGATAACCAGACTGCTGATAAACATACTTATACATTTCTAAATACATACATATTATAGGTAATTACACCCAGACAGAACAAATGATCATACTCATCAGTGATGAGTCATCATACAATTATTTGTCTTGGATGGGAATCGAACCCACGACCTCTGGCTCAGCAGTCAGGGTCACTAACTACTAGTACCAACAGGCCCGTCAATAGAAACAATATGGTTGTTGCAACGGCAAGCTTAGCAAATAATATGTACTTACAAGCTAAATGTGAAAATGAATACATATCTAATGTTGACAAGCAAGATGTTTTATTACCTCTACCATCAACGCATTGGGGCATTTGAATTTTCAAGACTTAAAAAATATTATTGAAAACACTGATTGTATGAAATAACAATAGTATATGAGCAAAATGGGAGGAGTTGCTAAACGAATAAATCGAACTTTAATAGAGAAAGAAAATATTAGTTGAGAAATGCCAATTTACCTAAACAGTATTGGTCTGAATTCGTACAGACTGTGCTGAATTGTCCAACAGAACTCCAACTCGATTATTAAAACACAAAAAGCAATGTGCATTGGTTATTGTGGTCATACAAAAGGGTTATAGATTTTCAATACCTAGCAATAAAAAGTAGAGATGCTGTCTTCCTTAGATCTACAGTAAAGCGAAATTATGTTCCAGTTGATTTAACACAGTAAAGCTCAATGTGTTTTTCCTTATCTGAACCAACTAGAGACCCACATGTGAGCATGCTGGTGACAAAAAAATAAAATTGCAAAATGCAAAACTTAAAGACAAACAAGGAAAAGGTCACTCGTGCAGGAAAAAAAGATATATCGGTACAATTGAATTACTATAAGGCAATGACATCACCTGATGAGAAACCAAATAGCAATTCAAAAAGAACTAGAGGCTCGTCATCGCAATGGAACGTGGAAGTTGATGGAAAAGCTTCAGAATGCAAACCAATCCAATTGGAAGCAAATGCGTTTTCCGGATTAAAGATAAACCAACTGGTCCTCGATATAAAGCCAGACTGCGTGTAAACGGCTACACTCAACAAAAGGGAACAGATTTTGATGAAACCTTTTCACCAACAGTAAGGTATGATTCCCTCCGTTTATTGATGTCCATTGCAGCTCAAGAAATAACGCAATTCGATGTGACCATTGCCTTTCTAAATGGCGAATAAAAGGAAAACATATTGATGACAGCATTTCAGGGCCTAAACTGCAAGAAGAACACTGTGTGTAAACTTGTTAAACCATTATATGGCTTAAAGCAGACACTTCGGTGTTGGAACACTAAATTAAATACAATCTATTATAACTTTAGCTTTGAGACAAGTAAGGCAGATCAGTGGGTTTACATTGGAATAATAAATGGTTTCAAATTTTGTCTCTGCTTCTATGTCGACGATGGACTATTGCTCTGTAGATAAATTAACAATAATGGAATTAATTATTGATCTGCAACTAAATTTTGATCTTAAATTATCCTGATATAAAGCATCTGCATCTGAGGCAAATTATCCTTACAGAGAAGCAGTAGAATCATTAATTCATGCAGCAACCTTAAACAAAAGAACTGGAGACTGAAATTATGTTTGCTGTAAGCCAGGTGAGTCGATATTTACATTCTTAAGATGACTCCCATTTGAATGCAGTAAAGAAAATACTTGAGGTTGAGTTTATGGCTTCTTGTGCTGCTACCAAGGAAGCGATGTGGTTGAAACAGTTACTCAGTGATAAAGGCGAATTCAATCAAAACATGTTGTAGTTAGGTTACAATTTTAATGTGTATTGTCAACTTATGTATGCTAAGTTCAGGTGTAAGGAAGGTCAAATTGGGTAAGAATGTTACAATAGTTCCATTGCGTACTTTTTTCTGATTATTTTTCTGCTCGGTGACATTACGAATATATGTTATATTGTTTTGTACTCTTTTTGATTTTCTTGCAATTTATAAAGTTAATCTCAAGGAAATTTTCTTTTACAGCCAGGAAATTTTCTTTTTACAATATTACAGAAAGATACTACTATATAGATTACAGAAAATAGCTAAAATATATACATGCTTTAGAGTTAATTGTATTGAAAATTAAAGTGATGATTGTGACTTTATTGCTGTATTATCACTTTTAGTTGAACTGTTAATAAAAAATATTAATAGTACGGAATTCTAGCATGTTAAAGCCGTTTAGCGTAAAGTGTAAGTCTATAGGTTGAACGTTATCTCGATAAAGTATTTCCTATATACATGAAAGTTATATTAACATATGTGTATCTCTAATCTATCGATATCTCGATATTTCTTTATCCTACTTAGCGTACTTGTTTGGTCCCCCGAGAAAATCCCTCTTTCTCGAAAAATGAATATGAGAATAAACTGATATAGACAATCGGCGAATAAATCTAATAGATCGGATACGTAAGCAAAGAAAAATAAAATACCGAATAGAATAATTCGAAAAGTATTTGTTCAAAGTTAATCTTTTTTTTGCATACTGGTCTTCACGCGCGGCGCTTTTTACATACATCTGTACCATGTCCTATGTGTTACTGTCCATTAACATTATACCTATGATTTGTAGAGCGCTAGTTATTATACTCACTAGATGATCACGAGCAGAGCTCATACTATAATACTAGATTGGAACACCGTATAATTGCCTTTATATAATAAGAAAGTAGGTCACATAGCGCTTTATGAATTGGATAATGTAAGCCAGACTATAATAAATACTAAAATCTTTGTTTACCTAATTTTATCCAAATTCGTTCACCGGTTAATAGGGTAAATACAGTTCAGTGATCAATTAACTAATATCCAAATAAATATCTTTATAAAATAAGGATATCAGGAGTTTATAAAATGTTGAAACAGAGCTAAACGTATTCAAACATTTTGATTACATAAACGGTCTTTGCTGTATGAAACACCAAAGACGCCGAGTACATAAATTATACGAAATTGTGTATGCCACAATAACGCCGAGGCGTCGGACGATTCGATTTGCAAGTCTCTACTGAATTCACTTTAATATCCTATATATACTTTCAATGCCTATCCACGATACTTTAGCCTATTAATCAAGCTGGAGGAAACTTACAACACTTATAAATTTTAAAAACAACACGCTTCAATTGCAAACCCAACTAAAAACTAGATAATATTTTTAACTTTATTTTTAAAATAACTTTTATAAATAGCTTGTGCCTGTCAATTAACTTTTTGACACATTTGATGTCAAGTACAAAATAATAAATTTTATTGAAAAGAGCGTTAAGTTGTTTACAACATTTATTATTTTGTTAATAAATTAAATTCTTAGTTTAAACTTATTAGATTTCTTTTTATTATAATGAGCTAGTGGACTTTATGTCGCTATAGAATAATCGCTTCATATTAAAAAAATCACATATTTCCTACTTTTTAGATTGATTTGCTACTAAAACGTGTTTTAACCATAATTTATTTTCTTATTTTTAACCCCCAACGCAAAAACGACAGGATGTTATAAGTTTCACGTGTATGTGTGTGTGTGTGTGTCTGTCTGTGGCATCGTAGCTCCTGAACGGATGAACTGATTTCGATTTTGTTTATTTTTGTTTGAAAGGTGAATTAGTCGGGAGCGTTCTTAGATATAATTCAAGAACATCTGTTCAGCCGTTCGAAGATCATCAGCTGTTATCTAATCGTTGAAGAGATTTTCGAATCGGGGGTATTTTAAATTGTAAATTTTTTAGCCTTGTATTGTCATCGGTCCTTGATGCGTGTGCCACTTTTCAAGTTAATCAGATGTCTTGAAGTTTGTGAAAATCACATTGAAAGATTTCGTTACATACGTAGATAGATATATAGATACTGGTCAAGCCAATATAAAGCGTGTAATTAGAAGAGGCGACTTGATGAATGTGAGTGCCTGGGTTAGTACCTAGTCCCATTGTTGTATATCTCTAGTCAGATATACAACAATGCTACAATGGTACTCAAATAAAAGTTCACGCTATCGTGAAATCATTTACTTATAATGTTTATTTGGATAATTAAAATAAATAGCAAGCAAATAATAATATACCATTATTATTTCCGACATAGACGTAACTTCCCTTTTATGTTAACAGAGAAACAGAATACCTGGACGGTCGTAGTACGTTGTGGTATTGAGTATTCAATAGCTATCTCGTGAGTATATCCCTGAAAGGTCAAGGCCCGGGCATTGGGTACCTTGGCGTCAATATTAAAACTCTTTAAGTGTCGTATAACAAGTAATAAATTAATGTTCTATTTAGGACACGATAGCCTGACTCCTCGTCCCTCGGTAGAAGCAATTGTCCAGTTAGCTGAGCCTGTTAAATGAACCTGCTGTAGACCACTCATTTAACAGGCTCAGTTACTTAGTTATCAAATATAATATAATAAATAATATAATATAATTAATAATATAATATAATTAATAATTTTATATTTTTAAATATTTGTTTTATATAATAAATGTAATAATGTATTTAAAAATGTAATTCATATGTTTTATAGATGTTAATGAAGAGAATAAAAAATAAAAAATATAATAATAATAAAAAATTAGTTACCAAAGTAATTAGTAACTACCTACTTACTTTTTTTTTATGGTATTGGTGGCCGCCGCCCATGGGCACCAGCAACTCGAGTGTCACAAGTGCGTTGCCGCCCTTTAAGGTGGGAGTAGGAGAAGAGGGGGAGGGGGGAAGAGTGGAAAGAGGGGGGAAGAGGGGAAGGACGGGAATAAGGGAAAGGGAAGGGTTAGGGCCTCCGGTGACCTCACTAACGCGGCGAAATGCATTGCTTCACGGCCGGTTTTCTGTGAGGCCGTGGTAACACACGGTTACTACGGGAGTAAGCTTTTTATTCTTCAGTACGCAATGAAATAGAAATGTTATTGGTACGAACCCCATTTATTATAGTACTTACAGCTTTGGACCCACTGGTACCATTTGTTGGTAGAGTTGACAAGAACAGTAACCAAAACTTTAAGGTATTAAGTCTTTGAACTTCTAACTACGTTAGATTATGTGATTTTAATTATCGAGCATGCATACCAGACATTTTCATTGTTATTAGTTTATGTGAGAATGCAATGTATGTACTGTAACACTCTCTCTTTTATGCTTAAACTCGCCAGGCTTTGCTAAGAATATTTCCCTCTTAATAGTGGTGTGATTAACTGGAGAATATAAACTAAATTCTGGTATCTGGATATAAATATTATACTAGAGCAAATATGACTTTTACATAAAACCACTTTATATCTTCAGAAGACCTTCCAACATCAACCAGCTCGGTGAATGTCATTACTTAAAGGCCCCTACAGTTTTCTATTTCTTCCGTATCGATTATTTTTATACAATAACTAGCAGCGCCTCGCGGTTTCACCCGCGTAAATCCCGATCCCGTGGGAACATCGGGATAAAAGTAACCTATGTGTTAATCCAGGTCTCCAGCTATCTAAATACCATCGCAATCGGTTCTGTGGTTTTTGCGTGAAAGATTAAAAAAACATCCATCCATCCATCCATCCATCCAAACTTTCATATTTAAAATATTAGTGGGATTTAATTCATACCAAAGAGTTTGCACGTACGCTACAGTACAAATAAATAATAATAGTTGCAAATGACTCTCAAGCGTTAAAAGCGAATCTAATAGCTTGCTGCAGTTAAACACTTTGCTGGCCTCCTTCATTGTAAGACAAATATCAGGTGAAGCCGTAACTAGACGAGAACTGGAACTTGGTAGTTTTATAACCTATGTTACTCCGTAGTTAATGCCATTAATTAATCCGTTCTATTAAGTTCTCTTTATTACCAAGTTAACTCTACGTTTCTATTGTTTTCGAATCGTTTAGGATTTCTATGCGTTAACTATGCTTCACTCTACTATATTAGTTACTCATTATTGATCTTAAAAAGATCAATAATAATCTTATAAGAAAAGTGGTTTAGAACTTGATGCCTTCAAACTGCCTGACGTTTTGATTAGGTTTCGAAGGGGACAGTCTGTATGAGGGATCAGGCCTAAAACCTGCCTAAAAATTAAACAGTGCAAGGTATAAATATACCCAAACCACGATCACGTTCATTACTGTAAAAAAATACATAATATACATATATATTATAAATGGATGACTCATAAGTCATATCGGAACCTAATATAGCATTCACTAAAGTTGTTTGTAAGCTAAAAATATTATTTTGTACAATAAACTTCACAAAAAGCGATTGCTTAATGGCGATAAGAAACTTATTGTGCATATTTATTAACATTTTTGACGTGTAATAAAGAACATTTATCTTATCATGCGTTAACACTTTGAACGTTATGATAATAAACCCTTTTTATTATGGTGACTTGTCGCTACCGCCACATGGTGGTGGTTTTAGGTAGGAGGCTTTTTACGGATGTTTCTTTCATAACAGTTCCAAAGAGCAAACGTTCCTTTGATTTAGTTCGTTACCAGTCAGGGTTACGGCATAGTTAGGCACAGGTCGAGTCCAAAACAAAGCGATACTATATAGTGCAACTACTCGCTCTCACTTACGTATTTTCAAAGGTATTTTAAATAATATAGAAGTTATGAAATAGGCTCAACGCTCTAGTTAATTCTTTATTTACATTAGCTATGTCACTACATATTTTAAAACAAAGTCCCCCGCCGCGTCTGTCTGTATGTCTGTTCGCGATAAATTGAAAAACTACTGAACGGATTTTGATGCGGTTTCCACTAATAGATAGAGTGATTCATGAGGAAGGTTTTGGTGTATAATTTATAGGCTTCGCACAAGCCGAGGCGGGTTGCTAATTAAAATATAAATTCAGAAAAAATCTTCTTCTGAACATTTACGTATTTTCATAATTTGCCAACATTTTGTTTTAGTCGATTAAGCCTTTCCATTTCTCATCAAAGCACATTCCCGGTAAAGCGAAGCATGCCTATGTATTGTGATACGTGTGATTTTAAATATGTTGTCTTTGCTTTTAAATACCACCGAGAAATGAAACGAATTCAGTCAAATATCGACCATGTCCCATTGGTTTTATATGAAACACTAACAAACAAAATGGATTATCGTGATGGGTTGGCACATCATAAACTATTAATCTGTTTGGCAACCGTCCCTTATCATTCGTTAGGAAGCCCATATATTTGTTTGGCCGCTATGAGGTGTGTCATTTGATTGACTGATCGGACACATAAAAGTCAATTAGATTAATATAATCTGACATATCGGTGATTAAGAGCAACGCTGAGTGCCATCGGTGCATAGCCCACGTCAAACGAAACTATATTTTTTTATCAAAAAACGCAAGAAATATATAATAAATAATAATTTTAGAGAATGGACAAGCGATATCCCGGAAAATAAGACATGAAGAAAATATCAGGGTTTCTAATGTTACTGCTTTGGTAATCCTAAGATGTAAGTCAAGGAGGTTAATTGTAAATTGATGTTTACGTTGAAAGATTACACAAAGTGCTATTTAAAAGTGCTACGTTCTAGTTCTATTAATTTGATTACTACCGCCTTTGGATATTTACCTTTTAAATGTAGCATGAAGTACTTATTTATCTATTTTAAGTAAACTTCTCGATATAGTCTATAAATGTGAATGAATGGGTGTAATCTCAGCAAACCCAAAACTTTTCATAAAACTTAAAACGCCAGAAAACATGTCTGTCAATTCCATAATAATATAATTACCTGCAAAATAAAGTGAAGAGAAAACATCTCAAAGTTCACTAAAAGTAATTTGTAATTTACGAGTATCTGTTCATGAAAGCTTTGTTCCTTTAAAGATCATAGCTGCTTACATGATTCTAACGAGAAAGCGATTTGAACAATGTCACTGACCTGCTAACTAAAACTTTTTAAATGTCAGCCTCATCTCTTGTAGCTGATCCTTGTTGCCTATCTTAATGATAAATAGATTGCCTAACTTTAGACAATTAATTAGTTCTGGATGAAAATAAATTGCAGCTTTTTATGCTGACGTCACACGATATAGAATAACTGATTTCTATTTTTTTTCAGCTTATTCTTTAATTGTATTCCTGTGTGTATTTCAAAAATAAAGAAAACACAATTGCCTACTATTTTTAGGAGATTGAACTGTTCCTTTAAACTGATAATTGTACCTTGTAACTTGTGTAAATATTAATAACTTCTTCATTTTTTACTTATTACTTTAAACGAGCAATTCTTGTATGTATGTATTTATTTATTTATATTTCAGGTATCTCGGAAACGGCTGTAACGATTTCGATGAAATTTTGTGTACAGATACAGTTTTGCATTTTAAGTTAAACTGCATAGTTGTATTTCCTGTAAAAACGCAATTTAACTAAAAAATCATTAAAAAAATTACTATTTTACAAAAACCTACTGGTCACCCAGGTTATTTTCTTTAAATATTGAATACTTATAGTATAAATTTTAAAATAAAGTTATTCAGTTAAAGTTGGCAATAAAATAGAAGTGCGAGTATGTTTGGTCACCACACTCATAAGCCTATCAATCACTCTGTTGTTATTGATATGACAAACATTTCCGAATTGTTGGTACATTTTCGTTGCAATCATCATCAATTTAATTAAAATCAAAATTCGGTATTGCAATATCGTCTACTACCCTAAAATCTCTGTTAGTCGAATGTATAGACAGAGGGAAAAATTAAATTTGATTAAGAATCGCGCCAGCGATTACGAATAACAATTAAAATATCTGCGAAGCTTTTACAAATGGAAATTAAATGTTATTTTTAAGTGCATTAACGTGAAAGCCTGCGAATTATAGGACTTGGTAACTATTTAGTGAATTGGCACCGTTGAAATTCAAGAGTATTTATAATTTGGAAGACAATTGCCAAAGTTCTCCATATTACCGTAATGTAAGCAATCCATCCAGTGCCATACTTAAAGCCAGTTTCATTTTAAATTGCACGTTTAAACATAGTCCAGCTCTTTGCAGGAGTGGGTTGTTACTGTACTTCTATAGTGCTGGCGTAGCCAAAGCTGTAATGGGTACCTCAACCCATGTTTAGTTTAAAATTCTTCAAATTCCCCCTTACCATAAGGCAGATTATCATCTTAAACTTAGCAGAGACAACAGTAATAAATCCGTGGCGGGCGTGAATATGTTGACATGTCTAAAATTACCATATGTCAGGGTGACCATTTTTAAGTTTAGACGGTTATATGTACATGTTGATATTTCAAATAACGAATATTATTTTGGTGAATGAGTGTAAGTTGATATAAGAAAATATCAATGATCATTCACAAAATCATGTGAATCGTTAATTTGGTTGACATGAGGTTTTGTCAAGTTAGACATGTTAAAATGCGAGATGTCAACATATTTCCAAAGTAGATTGCTCCAAAATATATGTATATTTGGAATTGTAATTTTTTTTCATATAAATTCCTAATGCGTAGGAAGTAAAGAAATATTCCAGGTCATATTTTAGAGCGCTATTTGTTTTCTAAACTAAGCATAGCTTATACTATGAACACGGACAAACATGCAGAGACACATGTCTTTTATAAACACTCAAATTATACAAAGTTACAGGGTTAGCTAAATGTAAAATAAAAAATATGATTTTATACATAGGTAAATATACCTACTGTGATTTTGATTATATATGTATGTAGTTAGAGTAATCAGCGTGAACAGGTAGGCAATTCAAAGTAATAAATGTTGTCACCACGTTAAAAACTCTTGTAAATTTTATTAAAAATAGGGGCAAACTATAATAGATAATAAAACAGTCCACTGTTTAGTAAAAATGAGTTGATAGACATTGTTATGACTACCGGTATACCGGTAACGCAACGCTATTGGCCGCTTGACAATAGTGGGGTGATAAAACACGAGGCGTGCATTATAAGTTGATAACAATCACTTGAGTGCTGATGGAGATAAGAACAACATAGCAGTTACTGTTATTTAAAGGTTTTGATAGTTTATAGCAATAGTGGTGAGATTGTTTTTAACATAAACGTGATATTTAACAATATATTTATTTTTACCTCAATCGTAGGTAAAATTTGCATTCCGTTAGCTGAAGCTTACCTAAGTAAACTTTATATAAATTGTCGAAAACCCTTTTCATGCTATGCTGAGTAAGTAAATTAATCAAGGTTCTACATATTTATCACAGAGACTAAAATAATAAATACTGTTATCTGTCTACACGAAAAATCTTAAAATAAAATGTCATTATATGCTTGGGACGTCTTAATAATTGAAATAAATTATTAATAATGGAAATTCGTTAAGCATCAGATTTCACTAATTATACAGAGTGGATCCTGCTATTCGTTTACTTAATATAATAAGGTGAGGGGTTTTGAGTGCCGTTGAGAGTCCAAAGCTATCTCTGACACCAATTTGCGTAAAGTTACCTCTTAACCTCAAACCTAAAATTGTTTTCAATAGATATTGAGGATTATCCCTCGAATACCAGGAGTAAACTTTCAATTTGACAAACTGAATATTTAGTAGGATATAAAAGCAAATATTGCTTGTAAAATAGAATTTGATAGTAGCTGCTGACTAAATTTGGCTGTAGCTGCGTTTTTCGTTTAGATTATTTTGATTGCGTCATTTTAGGTAAAGCTTGGGCAGGTGGCAAAAAGTTTCGAAGTATTAATACAATATTCTTATATCTAAAATAGGGTAAATGACTATCAATTTAAATCATTATCTTTTCAGTATATCGTACACCTAGATCTAAAGGGAGCTAACTCGAAAAGTACTTTTTACAGAAAAGGCGAAAAACTAACTGTTCACTGCAGGAGTTTTGGGGTTTTATAAGCAGCTAGAAGAAAGATATTGTAGTGATCTTGTGTTTTAATCATGTTTTGGGGTTGAAAATTGGGTTTTTTGTAGTTATTTCACTAATGCTTAACAATATATTGTATATTTGTTTAGATTTTGAGTTGAGCCGGTGTTGGTAAATTTGGTTTATTGTTCGGTAGGTATTGAGATAAGCAATTCGATGGTGTGCATAACCCTTTAGACCTAGGGGTGCGATATGTCAAAATGGTGGGTTTTGTACATTTTGGTATGAAATACTAAGGCACGTCACACCTTACTGTTATCAATACATTCAAATACGTTGTTTCGACCAGGTTGCACTGGCCGTGGTCACAGGCTGACTCAGGCAATTCACAGGTATGTTATACCTTTTCGTGATCGCGTTAATTCCCGTTTAAATACATAAATATAATATATAATTATAATATATATACGTACAACATACTGTTAAGCCCTGCATTTTCACTATATACCAGCTGTTGCCCGCGACTTCGGTAGCTTAGCAATATTGGTGAAATCTTTCCAAATTAATTAATTTTTCATTCCGTAAAACCTTCTACAAAGTATTAGAAAACATAAAAGATTAAATATCTTACAAAATAAAAGACCATTTAAGGTTATATACTTAGTATGGTCTTTGATAATTAATGTAAAATGTATATATTCAATAAATGACTATTCTAGCGTAGAAGATTATTATCTATCTATAAACAGACAAATGACTCCCTATTTCCCTTGGTCACGGCATCACGTGTGAACGTTTGGACCGATTTCGCTAATTCTTTTTTTTTGCGTTTGTTATTGTCAAGAGAAGATTCTTATGAAAGAAAAAGTTAAGAAAGTTGGGCGAACAATTAGAGAATTTAAGAAAACTTAACGACCATATTAACTTTTCTAATGTAACCTTAGCGCTACCTTAGTAACTGTCAGTCGTTTGACAGTTGGCGGACACCTGGATTAACACATGGACTACTTTTTATCCCGATATACCCACGGGTTCTTGACTTGCGCGGGTGAAACTGTGGGGCGCAGCTAGTCAGTTATAAATTCTAATATAAACATATTACAAAATACCTATAGGTGAATATGTGTAGTGCAATATTAATCGTAATTGTTGCCAAAACATATCGTTGCGTGTTGTATTACATCACGTAGTGTAATGCTTCTTAATTTTTTTTTTATGTAGATAGAGTGAACCGATTGCGATGAATCACATACTAAATGTTATACGGAATTACTTACGCACACATTTTGGGCATAAAACGTTTCCGTGATTAGTTTATACTTTTTACGCCATTCGTGTTTAACCAAACGTACAAATTCCACACCTACAGATTTTTATACGTACATATGTATAGATAGATAGAAGATAGAAAATATTGACATATAATTAAGTTTTAAATAACGAATTTCATAACTCGGATGACATTAGTAAGTTGTATCTCAGTAAAATCAAAAAATTTACATCATAAAGCACTTCGTTAACATATTTTCGTATGAAATGCAAAAGGTCTGAAACGCGCTAAATCAGAATAAGATAACAATAGATGCCGAGCATAAATAATAAATAGGCCACTTCAGAGATAAACGAAACATGAAACTGACGTTGTTAGAGTAATATGTATCTCAGTCACGGTGTTGCTACACTCTGTTTAGCTTAGCACCGGATTGGCCATAAATCACCGGGCGTGAGTGAGGATCTGTTGGTGTTACCATGTCGGGTATTCCAATTTTGATGTAAATATAGGAGTAATAGGTCATTTATGGTATATATCAGGGAAATTAAAAAACTCAAAATACGTATATTAATAATTATACGTATGACAGGTTTTAAGGTTGAGCAAAAATTTCACTTAGCAATTTTTGCTCAACCTTAGAGCCCGTCATACTGAGACTATCGTCTACGTAGTTTGAATAGGTTACCTAGTTTCTAATAGCTTTGTAAATAAAAAATGGTTTCAAAAGAAGGAATTTGAATTTAACCGTAGAATACCTCCACTTCTCGTATTTTATAACATTGTGACGATGAGAAATATCCGCAGACGGCAAAATAGTTTGACACAATTCAGAGTGATAAGTACGTAGTGATCCTTAGTATGGGCATGTATAGCTTTCACTGTGACAAAAGAAGATCGCTCTCCAAGCAGAAGCCCGCTAGTACAACAACTACTATTGCGTCTGTCTATTTGTAGTTAATGGTAACAATGTTGGTTACCAAAGCATGATTGAATGATGATATTCCACTTAAATTGAAAATTAATAAAAATTCTAATAGTTTGTCTAGTGAACCCTGGCCTGAGATAGATCATTTAAGTGCAGGGTAACGAGTGAGTACCCTGTACGTACATAGATTTTTTTTTAGGGACACTAGTTTACCCATCTTACAGACAAAACATTACCCGCAGGTACCTGTTTTTCGTGTGATGTTAACATAAATTTATTTCTCAAGTTATACGCGAAGTGTGTTATTTTTGTCTTTTAAATCCCCGAAGGCGGCATTCAGCTTTGTGGGTCTATTACTATGGTCTGACTGTGACGTGAATTTATAGCCTTTGTCTCACTTCCACCATGTTGGATACTTTCGTGAACAATACCAAAGAAAATCCCGGATCAAATATTGAGAGTCTAAAATAGAGTAAGTACAACTATAACCATTTTTATTTCTCCCTTTTAAGATAACTGTCGAAGATCAAACGACTTCATTCAGACCCAAGACGTTTTTGTATACATTTTTTTAATATAAGTAATATGTTATTGTCAGAGCTGTACGTTAGCTATTGTCTCCTTGTTAACATTTTCATTTTTATTTATTTTATTTTGCTATAGGGCAGAAAAACTCAATACTGTTGCAGACCGTGTGGGCGGCAATTTATTTTAACGTATTCTGTTTGGGTGTCTTGCTATATGGCAGAAAAATTTAATACTATTGCAGACCGTGTGGGCGGTGTCTGGCTACCTAATTCGTCTACCGAAAGTAAAGCACTTAGGATAATTAAAAGAATATTGAATTTTCACAATAACCGTACAGAAAATATCTACAAGGTAATATTTATTTATGTAAGAAATCCTACCAAAATTCTGCAGCTGCATAGCAACTGTTTGTAAAAGGTGCTTTAGTTGAATAGTTTTAACATAAAAACTTTTTAACAAAAAATTTCATAGTCGGAAGAAGAAAGTTCGAAATTCTTACTAACCAAACTGACTTCCGTGTCCATCACTAGATCAACTACGTCATGTTGTAGTGTCTGTCGTTAGAACTACATATGCATGCCAAGTTTCAACAAAATAATGAAAATTTAGTAGATGAATAATCATTCATCCCCTATTTTTTAACCTTTCGGATGAATATTGATTTTCAAATTTAAACGGGACCAACTTCGAATTATCGAAATCGGACTACCCTTTTACCGTTTTAGAATAATAGTCTTTAGAAATGCATTTTTTTGTTTCCGATCTAGTAATGACTTCGAACATTATTGCACAATTTGTTACGGTTTGTGCTTTTGGCCTACATAATAAAAGTACTCTTTTTTATTCTTTTTTGTTGGGATTTTATTGTCACTTAACGTGATTTTCGTCATATTCCATACGGAAAAATGACCTTGATATTAAAATTGACTAAGTAATAAGAAATTAGACTGAATACTTTTTAAAGAACTTTATAAAACTTTACGCTTTTTGAATAGTATAATAGATCTTTATAAATCCAAAGTTTGGAAGTTAGAAACTTGGCTTTTACTTAGCCCAGGGGACTAACAAAGTGTGTGTTTTTGCATTCGTGAGTTTAGGATAACCGTAATACCTTTAAATTTTTTGGTGGGTGGTGTTGTGTTACGAAGCTCTGAAAATATTAAGGAGCCAAAACGAAGGTACAAAATAAAAATCATCGTGTTTTGCACAATTAAGAATGATAAGTACATAGTGTTCTTAGACCTTTTCTTTAAAAAAGCCAAGTGCGAGTTGAACTTGTATCTAGAGGGTTCCGTACATTGACTATGTATGTTTTTCTAAACAAACTTAACATTGTAGTTGAAGAGCAAGTTTCTCCCATTCATTCCAATTGCAAATGTGAGAGCTGTACCTACCATATAATTTTAAGACCATAGACTTTTTACAGGTTTACCTGTAATCTAAAAGGAAAGAAGAGAGATTTTCTCCATAAAAAAAAATAGGCTTAGCAGTTTTAGAGATAAGAGAATAATAGAAGATAAGAGATAAAGGAATGGTTAATTTCCATCTATTTTTTAAAATAACTTTTAAATCTTAAAAATAAATTATTCTTAAAATTATAAAGAAGAATATTTGAGACCCTAACAACAAATTCTTGGATTTGATATATCACACGGTGCAAATTAAAATTCAAATTCAAATTCAAATTCAAAATCATTTATTCAATTAAGACACTAAGTGACATTTATGAACGTAAAATTGAAGCTACTGTTAAAAATCATAGATCGACGCAAATAGACGCCACAGCATGTACTGGATTGTCGAGGTAAATTAGGTGAAAACACCAAAATCTACTGCCTGCTTGTGTCGATCTATAACTTCCAGTTTCCAAAATGCGTAGAGCCTTATGAGAAGAATACTGGCAAAGAAACTCATGGCCACTCTTTTTAAAAGTCAGATCTTCAGGTACAATGGTATTAGTGTTACATAAACGATAAGCATGATGCAAGCTGTGCACCTGATGCACCTGAATTTCATTTTATTGAAATGCTCCAAAAGCTAACGTACAAACAAAAAATATCACTCAGTGATACCGTTGAAGGTTCGAACCTATATGCAGTTTTCATATTCAGTTTTCCAAACCACTTCATATAGCCAACCACTTTGGACTATATGCCTCTACCATTCGATTATTTTTATTTGAAACAAAACCTTCTTGATTGACAGTTGGCTTAATTATTTTCCTTCTTACATTCGATATTTTGGAGCAGCTACACATTGCTACTGACTGGGAGCAGGTATATATGATCAAAATGTCAACGGGTAAACTATGTTTCGTCTTTTCTAAGGTGTGAGATGCCGGTTAATGGTTAAAATAAGTTAATAATTAAAGATGAATGCCCATCTCATGTAAAATATACAATTCAATTAAAGTTTAGCTAGGAGAACAGCCGTAAGTTGTACGACAATTGTATCTATTTCTGGACCGGCGATTGCTTGATGTCATTCAATTACTATTTTTACTATTTCTTATAGAGTTTTTATCCTCCTGTAGTACGAGATCCCGCTGCAAGATTGCCACGTTCTTCGTGTGTTTAATCAAAATCATTTTTTATAAACAATTATAAAAGGGTCAATATGTTGTGGCCGTGTTGTCTATTAAAATGTGCCCGCTAGTATTTTAAATTAAGTTAACATTAATTGAAGCTTTTGAAAAACATTGATTCACTATGCATTAAAATAAACAATACTCCATTTCACAAAAATATACATAGAGAACTTGAAAATTGATAGTTGCCGTTGCGCAGTTGGCCGCAAGCTCTAAGCAGCCAGGTGGAAGCATGTTATATTTTGTTACATTTAAACATTCGTGACGTATATTCAACGTTAATATATCAACTTAAAGCTATTTTTTCTGTATATGATAAACTACCTCTGCTTATGTAAAAGTGATGTGAAGTGTTTTTGAAGCCATTGCATGCGTTGATAACTAATCTCAACTAAACAGCCACATTTTCAATCTAACCTGTTGTGTTGTTTTCGTGCTCGTAATTCACTACGTTGATTTATTTAAATTATAACCATTGATTTTTGGTTTGGGGTGCACGATCTAAGCCGGTGCACGTCTAGTCAAACCTTATGAAAAATTGGAGTCGGAGAACCCATCCCTCTTGGTATCATCCATATCCTCAGGTACCCAGTAAGAGGTAAACGTGACAAGGGGGTTTCAAGTCAATTAAAGCCGGGTTAACCTACACATGGGCTCAGCCCAGCAATTGGGATACTGTGTGGAGTTGAACTAACTGACGTTTTACGATTAAAAAATATCTATGACACCAGAAGATACGCTTATAATGGATATTCATGAAAAAAAAGCTATCACAAGGCGTCTTGTCAGGACTCGGCTGGAACGATATTACCGTTACTTGTATACCTGTTTTCCTTTAGATCAAAAGTTGTTCGTTAAATAAACTGCTTAAATTTCGATACGTTGTCGTTATTATTTATTTATGTCATCGCCGGCGCATCTTGTTACCATTTTGTATAAGAAAAATGTAAATAGAGGTTCGTATGCTTGTGGATAATGATCTCAGATTCTTGAAAGAACATATTATTAGTACCTAAGGTCACGGTAATATTATCTATACAGTATTCTATCTTCATACAAACGGTCAGAGTGAGTCATACCTACGCGTCTCAAGTTCGATATAATTCTTGTATTCGGGTATTCGGCGCGAATGCGCCGCATTGACAAACGAATGGTGTGATGCTTTTGTAAGCAGTAAGCTTGCGATTTGTGTATTTGATTGAAATAAGAACAAGTATTTATTTAATATGTACAAGTACTTATTTTCACTATTAAATTTAACAATAAAGCTTTTCGTACGCACGTAATATTTGCGTTTCGACTGAGAGTCGAGGTAAATATTTTTCAGTATTAAAATAAGGGTGTTTTTATAATCTACTAATCTACTGCCACTATTACTACTAATAAAAAAACATAACATGTAATTTTATTGAACACTTTCTATTTTATTCACAACAAATTTAATTTTTTTTAAATATAAAATATGTCACAATATTTACAATCACAAAACTAGAAAGAAACTCAAGTAGGAAGATGAAATTAAAAAACGGTGGGCGGGCAGCCCCTTCGCGTGTTTACGTACCACGCAGTTGTAATTATTTCAAGGACAGCGCCGAGCCACCATACTGGATAGATAATATTACCGTGCTAAGAGGGCGGGCTCGTACCTCGATAGAATTATGTACATGGTATTATAAAATAGGTGAACGAATCTGCATCTTGCTCGTTAATCCTGACTAATGGAGTATTAGTATGGAAGCGAGTATTTTCTATTACAAATCTCTGTGTTGTCAAGTTAGGTTTATTTATATTTTCAGTATTACCAAAATAGCACGGCTATTTGCAGAATAAAGCGTATTTGAATAACTTTGTATTATTATGAAATACAATAAGGCCATTGTTTAGAAACCCAAAGAGATATTTTTGATGCAATCATTCTAAAACGGTGTTATTTTCTAACTTCTGAAAATTCACAAAAAATATCACCTTGAAATATTAACTGAATGTATTCTATCACAGTTTAAAAAAAGCATGAAATCGTTCTACTAGCCTACCCACTCAAAATAAAATACATCTTTGTAAATAAAGCTCAACTATTCAATGTCGACAATTTACAATACTCGAATACTCGTTCGTCTGTCATCTGGTATCAATCTGGGTGAGTGCCAAAGGCTGGGGTTTGTCGCCGTAGTAGTGTTGGAGCCAAGCTAGTAATACCGGTGTCACATAGCTACGATATCACACACACTCATCGCTAGATAGTGTTGAAAAGTTCACGATATGACCAAAGAGCGTCGTGTTTACAAGACCAGATGCTTAAAGATACATATAACACAATTACACAAAAGTTAACATCTTATTTTTACTGAGCGTAAGTATCTAAGTTTTTTACTTTTTACTAAGAATACATTTACTAAAACCTAAACTTTCTAAATATTTAAATTACTAAATATATACGTTGAAATACTTTAGAAGTACTCCTGTCTTGCTAAGACTTTATAAAGTTCTTAAGGACTCCGGTGTACATATATATATTATGTACATGTGTGTAGATACGTTTAAAATTAAGTTTTACGCACATACGGACAAGCCCACACTTACGTACTAGCAAACAAGCAATCATGCATAGAAACACGCTAGCACGCATACACGATTGTAAGTACCGTCCAAAAATGTTCTTGAAGTACCAACTTTTAAACTTTCGCGTTCCATGATATACTTAATGATGTATTTATACAAATAGGAAATACGAAATAGGTATTACATACCTGTGATCGTGTTAGGGCGTGCACCACAGAGCCAGTCAGCCTGTGAACACGGCCAGTGCAACCTGGTCGAAACGTCAGGTAATTCAGAGGTATGGAGTACCTATTTCTTTATATAATTAAGTATAATGTTCTTAAAAGTTATTTTTCTTTTACGAAAACCACGAGCTGTCATTATCTTTTAATCTACTCCATGAAACACCTGATTTTCTATATCTATCACTGTCCTGCATTGTGCACATTTAAACTCACCAATTCTTAAACATTACTTCTTTGTGTTAGTGCAGATATAAAAGTACATATGACTATATGTGCTATTCTATTCTATTCTATACCACAAAATTGAGAACTACATATCCTCAGTTTTGTGTTCTATACTAATATTGAGAGCCAGAGATAGGTAAGAAATTTTATTTCTCTGGCATTACGATCTAGAAAAAAATAAATTTATGGTAACGCATATAATTACTTGTAGACAGGTACTTATATCATGGTACTCGTTTAATATAAAATGTTAATGGCGGGTCGTGTAAATGATAAATGTTGAAAGATATAAACCGTTAGAAGCGCCCTCTTGCGTTTTGTTGTTGTTTGTTTGTATGTTTTACATTGTTCCTATGTTTTGAAACTACTTTGTCGATGTAATGACTACTTAGAACAGGAACACATATAATTATACGTTCCATGTTAGGTATTCGTAAATATAGCGTAACACCTCTAACTTTGTTGGACTTTAAATTGTTAGAACACTTTCCGAAAGCACTATATTTTACAGCTGTTTGCGGTGAATTTATCAAAACAAACTTAGTGTCCCTAGTGCCTGTTGAAAGAGTTAACAAAGGGTATATAGACTTATACACTACACATTACACTACATGAAACATCTATTTTGCAGTGTAAACGATTTTACCTGTTTTTTCAGAAAGACAAACTTAACTTTCCATAAGTTCTCTAGGTCAATGGGAAGTACCCTATGGATTACCTCCAAAGTGTTAAAATTGGTTAAAATATAAGGTTTAAATAGCCGTATGTTTTTTTAATTTTTTTGTTTTTTAAATTGCTATATTATAGCAATTTTCGGGGAAAACATTGAAAAACGAAAAAATTAAACGATAGTCTTTGGAGAGCTGCACTCAACAGTCCATTTAATCCGTAGCGTAAAAAATTTGAAAAGCTCTTCTAGTAATTTTATTTATCGCCTTGGTTGCTATGTTGTCAAGATCAAGAGCGAGTTCAGTAGACAAGGTTAATTATGACAGGCGTGTGGTGCCGGCAGCCGGTAGAAGAAATGACGTTTCGCTCCACTTCGCTTAGTCTTAATTTATTTACTAGGCTAGATACCGACCAGCCTATTCGAAGTTGACTAATACACTGCGTCTTTTAACTAATGTTAAGATGCGAGTTTTGATGTAACGATTATGTTTCGTTTTTATGTAGAACACGGTATCTTTAGTTCATATATTAGTTTTAATTCGGGAAAAAAATCTTTGAGAAGAATGTGTACTGTATTTCTAATGAGTTTACTCACTACAAAACGATTATTTCTGAAGCTCTTTTTAAAAAAACTGTGTTAAGTGTGAGTCATGAAGCTATTTGTACGAATCCACCCCTTGTATCTGTGATTCTATTGTATCGATCGGCTTATAAACGATGATTCATATTACCGGGCTGAGGCATGTGAAGTAGTAGTACCTACGTATACTTTTGTATGAAAATATTCATGTTAAACCATCCACCTACGGGCACGGCAGCGAAATATCGGTGGGTATTTGTTCCCGGCGCGGCCCAGTGTAACATGACTCATCCCTTAAGCTACTTCAAAAAGTGATAATTTGTAATTTTAAACTGTACTAAAAGAATAAATAAATAATCAAAATAACGTAAAACTTGACATGTTTTGTATTTATTTATATAATCTGTAGTACCGGGTTCTGATATCTGATCTTTTGAAGGCTACAATCATACGTTCGACTAAGACTTCAAAGCGAACCACTAATACATTACCTCCTCACAAATATATATGGATGGCTGATGTTAAAAACATCTGTCGAAACGTAATTATCAGGGCCGTCTATAATTTAATCTTCTCTTTAATCACTGTCAAATGGGATATTTAGCGAAGCGTAGGAAAAAAAATTACGGGACGTAATGAGATGTTTCAGTTAGTATTCGTCCGGATATGATGTAATTTTCTTTCCTTTTATACTAAAAATACGGTAAATATGTACAAGGGTTGGTTGTGAGTAACTGGTTACTTATGCTTATACATATTTGCAAGAACAACAGTGCGAATGGCGCCATGTCATTCATCCGTTCCCAAAGAAACCTCATGACATACTAGCTGCTGAGATGAGAGCTGTTTAATTGAAGTCTTCTGTACTTTGGAATTACTACCACTTTTTGAGTAGCGCTGATTTGAGCAGATATTGAATGAACCTACGTACGTTGAATCTTAAAGAAAGAACAACATGACAGAAAAATAATGCCTTGGCTAAATGAGAAGAAACTACCTTATACACAAAAAAAAAACAAACAAATAAAAAGGAAAATAAAACATTGCTACCAAAGTAACTGAATTAAAGAAAGCATCTCATCTAAAAACAGTGGCAGTCCCAGATGAAAACCCCAGACACGAGATGTCCCGAAGGAGTGTAGTTGAAATGTTAAAGTGCCATGTAACTGGCAGCTGAAACTGAGTAATGGCGCTGAAAGTACAATTAGCCACTTTTCAAATGTAATGCTAAAAATACACATTTGTTGGTTTTATATTGTATTATTTAAACTTCAAAGGTATTTTTGAACATTGGTTAAAGTAATGTTTTCCTAGTACACAAAACTAAGGTTTTCAGATAAAAAAGAATTAAGACTAGTTGGCAGGTAAGACAAACCTATAATAGAGGATTGACTGGAGAAGCCACATGGCAGCCTCGCAAATAGGACGATGCAGGTACTCACCGGACATGGCTACCTGTGTCGCATAGGCTGAGAACCAACGTCTGATTGGCTCCAGCGAGGATTACGAGGGTACTTCACACCCTGGTAGAGTGCACTCGCGGCGGCCATTACTGTGGGTAGTCTCTCGCTAGAAACCATGGTTATGTCCATGGTCAAGATATGTGCCAAAGAGGCAGTGGAAAGGGAGCAGGAGAGAACTACTACTCCGGCCTCCATGGGCACTTGCCTGAGGGTGCTGGGATAATCTTCGCCCTAGCAGAAGTAGCCCCGAGACGGCAGCGCAATGTAGGAGATCGGTCGGGCCGTTGGAGTGGTGATGACCCATGAGGGTCTCCACACGACAAAAAAATGACTAATTAGAAGGTTCAGTAAATTCACTTTTGTCTTAATACTATAACTTCAGAAGAATAATACCGCCCATACCTCAGACGTCGAAAATAGCAGTAGTTATTACCTAGAGTCTTGGATTTAGCAAATGGGGAGTCGAAACCAATTTTTCCTACTCATCTAGATATATTTCGCGATTAGCACGTTTACTAACAAATTGCAGTAATATTTCTTTGCTCTGCTGTTTGCTGCGAAGCTTCAGATCTTAGGAATGTTTCACTGTTAGTTCATATTAAAGCTATTCCATAACTGTAAAATAAATAGCTTTGTTTTGTTCCATCCAAAGGGTGTTGATAATGTTAAGTCTAAGGAAAGATTTCAACAACTCCACATCGTTCAAGCGTCAAAAAGACTTGACCTTTACGTAGGTAAGTTACACAGTCTTATAGTACTATAGTTATTTAATTCTGTAAAGATCTAAAAAGATACATTAACAGTTAATTAAGAGGGAAAAAAATTGTTTTGTCTAAAACTGTGGAATTCTCATAAATAGGTCAATGTTTGGGTCTACTAAAAGTTAATTTAAATCAACTTACTGCGATATTCGATTTTAACTAGATTTAGACTAACCTCGTCTACAATGCAGTGCACATGTCAAAACCCTTTTATATCGATATTTTAGACCTGAATGAAATAATAACATAATTTTTGATGTACACTTTTTATAGACGTATTCAGTAATAGTAACGATTCAGACTTAGAAATCAAATTAATGATTAGAATTGATTGATAATATTGTGTGGCACTTGACGTTCGATGATACACGTTAAGTTGACACAACATTACAAACTTCTGCAAATTTTTTATCCTGTAACGGTGGAAAATAATAAGCATTCTCTGATATCTATAGATTCTAAATAAGTAAAGTAAGAACTGTTTCGTTTTTATTTTAATTATTCACGGTTTATTTTTTCATTCGTTTTCAATTTGTCTTATCGACTCTTATTTCCTAACGATTTGGTGCTGAATTGCTAAAGATACTTAATTTATAGGCGTATCGAAGTATTAATTCGTACCAGCGGATGATAGCGCATTATAGTGCGGCTTTCACACCTGGTGAGCCCCTCGTTAAAGAAGTTCGATTTCCATTGGCTCTGGTAATTCGTGGAGGTTTATTCTTGGCTATTACCATCTTTGGGACTGGAAAAGGGTAAATCGTGTACGTATTCTCCATAGACGTGTATAAGGTCAATGGAATTAGGCGTTACGTGGCGGATTTCCTTCAATTAACAATAATTGAGGGATTAAAAACCCAGCAATTACCATTGGCTTGAAATCCCAAAAGATGCCAATATCTTACTTAAATTGATACCTTATAAATGTTTATAATGAAGTGTTAGTTCATACCTCATCATCCTCCGTGCCTTTTCCCAACTAAGCTGGGGTCGGTTTTCAGTCTAACTACGATACGGCCGAACTTTGATATTTTACGTGAAGCGACTGCCATCAGACTTCTACAATCCAAGTACTAGGCGATATCGAAGTTCTGTAGTTAGACCAGGCTGTCGGACTTTTTAGGGCTTCAACTACCCGTAACGAATGCCACAGATGTTTGTATGGCGACCAGGACCGCTTTAACGTGCTCTCCGAGGCACGGAGGGGTCTCAATGTGTTAAGAATGGTCACCCATCCTATACTGACCTGGTTAGTATTACTTAACTTTGTAAAAAAGTGTACAAACCCTACTCGGTTCCCACTTAGCCGACCGGTATGAACTAACACTCGTGGGCTCGTCCACGAGTGTTAGTTCATACCTAGTTATATAATATTTAAATAATTAGCAATGATACATCCAAATAACTAATGAAAGATAAAATCGTTTAGAAAACCTACTTGTAACACATGCATTCAGTTCAGCAGTATGCGGTCGTGATCACTAATGGCTTTAAAAAATAAAAGGAAGGAACGAACATAGGCAATGTTCATTTACGGAGCAAATAGTGTAGTTAGCATCGCGCGAAGTATTTGCTGTGTTAATTTTGTGGCGCGATATTCAAGTAAGGAAGGCAGTTCACTTATTATTAAAGCTCAACGGTATTCTACGCGTTCATATTAGCTTTCCTTATTTTGACGCAAAATTTTACGAGACAGTTTATTGACATTTTCATTGAATGCGAGCCATTTACGTCTACTATACGTCCGAGAAAATAACTAGTAGTCACGTTCAAGTAATTATGATTTGCAGAGCCATTACTGACGGGCAAAGTTCTATGGTACCTGTCAAACTATTAATTTCGCGTTGACTAAGAATGATGACGTCACCGGTGTTTATGTTTAAATATGTACACCGGCGACTTCACGGTGATCACGGAATGGTTGGTAAGCTGCGGACGAGAGTTGTCGCAAAGAAGGAGTGAACTAGAGAAGTCATAATTTGCTATTCCTCAGTGTAAATTCCTGAAGTTTTGTTGATCAAATGCCGTCACATATCCATCAAACACTGACAAGCGGCATCTTTTGACTCAGTTGGGTTTGCTGGGTTTGGCTGACTACTTTCTATGTGTGTCATTTGTACTACGGACGTTTTGAATTTGTCACCAGTATGGCTAATCATTGTCTACTTTTGCGTTTATGTTACTACAGAATTCGTACTCGAAAATAGTTCCGTCATACTAACAGCAATGTCAAAGAAAAATTGAACAGTGGGCAAATAAATAAACAACGTATTTAAAAAGAAATATTTATTTAAGATATACACAGTTTTACTCACATGTGTATTTTGGGGATGCCCGACTAGTTTTGAACTCGACGGGGGCCCCTATTCAAGGAGTGAAGCGACCTTCCGCGTCGGTGTCTGGCACCTGACACCGGCACCGACACGATAAATGTTTAATATATATAAATATCACACATGAATTTTTTTTGTTCTAATATAAAGAAATATACCTACATTATGAAATATTAAGTATATTGTATTTGTAATGCTAAGTACAATAAAAGACATCGATCGCCATACTAGCCAGTATTAAAAATAGGCAATATCGGTTAGGACATAATATGGTATGACATTGAGTGGTAATTTTAACAATCATTTCAAACTAACATCACATCAGTTGAAGCTCTGGTGAATAAAAACCTACATAAATAAGTATTATAAGCTTGAAATTTCTCACAAAGATTTTTTTGCTAACATTGTAACTGTTACAACCTAATACTCTTTTATTTTATAAAAGGACTTAGGTTTAAGGCTGTAATACATTTATATGGAGCCATTGTTCTGCCGTTGAACTTCCGCCCCAATGCCGCGTTTAGAAGGCCTTTGGGTAATCACTTAAGCTGAAAGTAAACGATGGTCTTTTAAAGGGCGCCCACAGTAAATTCATATAATATTTATATGTGTTACTTCAAATTAAATCGTTGCTTACCTATAAATAATTACTATTTCCTCTTATTTGGCCCTAACTTTATATTTGAGCTACTATTGCAGGGTCCAAAAAAAAGTTTGACATAATAAATTCACTGTATTTTTAAACGACATCAGAAGAGTTGGATCACAGTGAAACAGATTAAGGAAACATCATAGTCTTGAGAATTAAAGGTAGGTATCTTTTTTAGAGTATCTGCTTAAATCTATTTGACGAAATTACCCTTAGTCCTTAATTTTAGCTGTCGTAATATTAAATATTATCTTGCTTGCATTATCCAAATATACTGAAGCAGACTTTTAGTACAATCAGTTCTTAGTAAAATATTGAGATTCCACGACGCACCTCGTGGAGTATAAATCTAAAACCATTCTTCATTCGGTTTAACTGTATGCTTGACAATGAGATCAATGACTTTACGTTTTCAACAATACATTGAAGAGTATGCTTATGAGATCTTACTTACTCTTTCTTCTGTCTACTGCTTACTTACTACCTACGGCACCAAATGTAACACATATTTGAGTTTTACCACATAATTCTTTAAAGAACTCAGACAAGGCAACGAAACCATAATTGGCAATATATGTACATAAGTATATTATTATCAGTGTACATAGGGACGCTCGAATAAAGACAGACTGTTACGTGTCGAAAATATTATTAATTTACGTAGGAACGTTATAAACGCGTCTTCCACCAAGTTGAACATAAAGAACAACCTTTGCCTCCTTTTAATTTTGTTGAATTGATGTTAAAATTATTTAAGTACAAGTCTTTTTATCTAAATTAGCAACATTATTCTCAAGTATAATTAGATGTACTCAAATTCGTAGACGCAATAAAGCGCCTTATTGTCAAATGTTAATTTTTGCTTGTACACGTTCCGAGACTACAATAAAAATTTAAAAATGTTTCCAATTTTTGATATTATGGTTATCACTTTTCACATTTTAGAGTACGAATCGGAGTACGTATTTGAGATTTAGAAGGCAATTTGCCACCTCATAGACTTGATACGTTAACAGCACACGATTCCTAGTTCACTATTGTGAATATTCTACGTACGGCACTCGAAGGGACTCAGGGAAAATTTAACTGTATTGGAACCTGCAAATTCAATCAGAAGTAGGAAATGTGTATATAATAACAATAATGCGCTTCTGATAAATTGTGTCCCTCATTAAAGGAATTGTGACTGTATAGATTATGCAATGGTTTTGTGATCTATTATGAAAATAATTATGCTTCAGACTGTGAGGAAATCACAAGTAGTACTTAGTTATAGTATAGTGCGGACGTAATTATAAAATGTTACTAAAAATCATAAAAACACAAAACACAGAAAGTGATAAACCCTCTTGAGGGTGTATAAAACAATGTAGCTTGGTTTACGGTTCAATCATTTACAAAAAAATTGTGCTTTTTTCTCCTTAGGATAAAAAGTCCTCAGGTCCTCATACAGTTTTTTCTTTTGTTTAAAAGACAACTCCCGCATTTGCAATATTCCTGTGTCGCGAGGGGTTTCACAAACATTCAAACAACAGACACAAAGAACACCCAGACTCGAGACAACTATTTGTAGATCACACAAATTTTTGTCCGGTGTGGGATTTGAACCCACAACACTCGGCGCGGCGTCACTAAGGTGGCCACACGCGAGGTGACCACTTGAACCATTGCGCCATCCGTGCAGTCAAATTATCCCGAGGTAAAAATATGTTACATCAATATTAAGTGCAATTTATTATAGAATTCGTTTTTCTTGTTGTTCCCTGTCCTGTGGGTATAATAATTTTCAATTGAGAAGAACTTTATAGGGACAGTTATTCTGTAGATGGCTTAAATATTTCCGTGCCCAAATACATAAATAAAATATAATTTAATTTGTATTGGTTTGTATATGGGTAGGGTAGGCATCATACATAAAATATTAAAGAAACGAGAAAACGAGGCAGTTTATATAATCTTTGACTGAAGTTATTTTTGAAAATAAACGAATAAGCGATTATGAAAAGACATTTTTGACAAATGATCGAGGTCTTTTTCTGGGGCTTGATTGATAAAATTACTGTGGAAATAATAAACGTATAGTATTTTTATCATTTGCTTAGTAAATTTAATGCCTATCCGGCTCTTGGTCTGATTAAAAAAAAGACTTTCTGCTACAAACTTTCATGATACTGATTGATAGTCTTTTTGTACGCACCACTCTGCAGATTTAATTCTTTCAATCAAATGGCAGATGTATACAAAACGTACACAATAAAAAGTTATTTTGGAGACGGTGCTTATAGTTGTTTGAATATTTATTATTGAAGTTGACAAAAGCACAGATAACATAATACTAGACAAAAGTGAGATTAGGATAACTTTATTTGAATTTAATTAAGGGTCAGAGTATAGACTTCTTTGTCAGGTATTACAAATATAAATGTATAAAAAACTTCATTAAAAAAAAGTAAAATAAATAGCAAGCCAGTAATGCCTCGTAGTTATTATTTGTCCTATAATATACTAATGAATTACATTCAACCTACTTAATAATAATATTAAACATGGTATCTAATAAATTATAGTCAGATAAGACATAGATAGTAGGTTATTTGCCGCGACTGCCGCGTCGATAAAACTTATTTGGACAATTTGAAAAACTATTTCTAATATTAATTAGTTTATGAAAATAAGATCTGTTTCAGACACAAATTAAGTCTTGTCTTTGTTCGTCGTAGCAATTACAGTTTCAATATTAGCCTTAACTTGACATGTACTTAATGAATATGAAATATTCTAAAAGATTCAAAGACTGTATTTTAGAAACTTAATTACCAAAATAGCTCACTGTAATAGAAGATTGACATCAATGAATAAACTCAATTATCAATAAGAGCTTATTGGGATCAATTTCTGAAAACACAAGTCGACGCCTCTGGGGTACGGTTCTCTCAATATTCTATTAGGAAGCAGGTCGACCGCCTAACCCTGTGACCCCAATGTTAAAACCCACGGTTTTCAATTCAAATGTGTCGCGTGTAGCTTGCATTATCCTTTCATTTAAAAGGATAAGAGCACTGATAACTAGTTACGGATAAGCCGTAGAAATGAAAGTTCATGAAATGCATTGTCAGTGTTTGTGAAATAAAAACTGTCCATCATTTAAAGGAAATTTTAGTTTAAAAAACACGCTGTAATAACAAACTGAACTAAAA
This sequence comes from Euplagia quadripunctaria, assembly GCA_963859945.1. Classification (NCBI taxonomy): domain Eukaryota; kingdom Metazoa; phylum Arthropoda; class Insecta; order Lepidoptera; family Erebidae; genus Euplagia; species Euplagia quadripunctaria. The sequence continues at coordinate 16,388,988 of OY982562.1, read as the reverse complement.
AGTGGTGGTTAGAGTGCCGTGGTCTGTTATTATAGTTTCGCCATGTCCATCCACCCATCCGTCTGTGCGCGGCTCAGATCAGGTACTCCTAGTACTAAAAAGCTGTAATTTGGCATGAGCACAAATATTTATCACGCCGATAGTGGTAAATAAAAAATCTTTAAAAAAAAATTAAGGTGTTTTCCCCACACGTAACGTCGTGACAAATCACCTTGATTGAGTTGTCAACTACGGAAACCTACATAGCGCGTACCCCGACACACACTTTGCCGGTTTTTTTTATTGTGGTGATAATGACATTATTTTATAATTGTATTATATCGGCTCTTGATATGTATGCAATGCATGTATTTTGAAGTCCATCAGATGCTTTTAAGTTGATGAAAATAAAGTTAAAAGATTCGTTACACAGATATCAATACCACTAGAATAAAAAAAAACCTGCAAAGTGTGTGTCAGGGTACGCGTTATCTAGGTTTCCGTAATTGACAACTAAATCAACATGATTTGTCACCACGTTACGTGTAGGGAAAACACCTTAAATTTTTTTAAAGATTTTTTGATTTTACCACTATCGGCGTGATAAATATTTATACTCATGCCAAATTACAGCAAATAAATGCCATTCATTACATAGATACATATGTATCTATGTAAAGAATCCACTCCATTAAACGCAGTGCACTGTTGGACGTAGAAATCACCGAATCTACTACCATAGCTCTCAAGCCTTCACCCAAACCTTTTAGCATCCCTGCTACATTTTTCAGGTCGTCAATTCATCTGGCTGGCTACAGCTTATGGTCAATCATTCTCGGTCTCCCCTATAGGATTTGTGTATTCTAACGGCCGTCGGTCCCATGGCAGATATGGCCAAATTCTTGCCGGTTTAACTTTCTTATTTTGGTTACTTTCGTTCTTTGGTAGATGAACCCGTTGGAAGTTTAACCATCAAAGAGACTTCGCTAGCATAGTTCTCTCAAGAGTCCAGAGTACCTTCAATTTATGAATTAGCTCTACTGTTACTGTCCACCTTCGGAGCTGTAAGTTATAATAAATAGGACACTGGTCGAAAACCATCATCTTCCGGCATTACTGCAAAGCCGATTAGAAGATCCGATGTAGTTTGTTTCATTTATCATTTGGTTAAAAATTGGTTCACAAACTGTAAAGCCATCGCGTTGTAATATACACACAAAGAACCGTAAGCCTTCTCCGTTTTGAAAAGAAAATGTAAGACGATAAAAGTATTGCTTTAATAGTCGTAGCTGGCAGCAAATCTGCTCAAAGCAGAAATTTCTAGATACAAGAGGTTGTTGAATTCATTGTTAGGTATCCAATTAATTTATTATTCCAATTCTTGATAGATTCATGCCATCGATTTGCTCGATACTAGTTTTTTACATTATTTATGTAGGTGGGGACACGTGACTGTCCTTTTATGTACATAAGTAAGTTCACAGGCAGGGTAGGTACGTTACACGCAACCTGGCAGTAGGAAATTCCCTTAGGTGCGCAGTGTAACTTCCCGAGGACACTTTTCGTAAGCTTAATTGAGTCACGTATAGGTAAGTACTCATAAATTTGCATTATAACTATTAATTTAAAACATCATATAATGAAATGGACTAATTTTAATCCTCATCTACAGACTTAGACAGGTGCCAGGTGTGGTAACTTAGACGGACAGATGACGTGCAGATTTAAAAAAAATCTACACATTACTATAATAGCTTTTACTTTTAATGATAATAAAGTTCTACATTCATTAATAACGAACTTTTTCAAATCCTTACGTCTAGCAATAACTTTATGGTTTTAGTTGAAATTCAAGTAAAGTTTCGTCACGAATTTCTCTACCAAATTTATTATCACTAAAAGTTCCACTTGAAAGTTTTAAAGGAGTAGAGAGGTTCGTCGGCGTTATTATAGATGATTTGGTCCTGACTCTTGGGAGTTAGTGGGTGTATATTTAGGTAGTGCGGATGTCTTTTCTAAATATGTTTATATACATACAGATAAGGCGAAGTTCTAAACTACACGTGACAATGTACTATGACATGAAATGATAAACGTGAATAGAAATAGTTCAAACAAACAGTTATCTAATATTAAAACTAAACAGAGCCGAGAATATAATTTTCTACCTAGACAAAAGCATAAAGGCCTTTGTATTTTATATATTTAGTTTCAAATGCTAATGAATTTTATAAAAATAAAGGCAGACAGGTACATTTGGCGTAACTTTTCTAAAAACTGTACAGAAATAAAGTTAGAGATATATTAGAAAATAAACATTTTCTACTAGATGCCATTACTTACATTACATTAGACTATCAAAGAAATATCCGAATGATTTCAGACCCTAGACTAGATATCCATTAATATATTTATACGAGTATTCTGTATTCAGTAAAAGTTTCTTTTCAGCATAATAAATTAAACATTCCAACCTTCAAAAGCTTTTATATGTAATATGTGGTCAGTGTTACGAAAACGCATTATGAAATGAAAGCAATTTCAATTGTATGAAAGGAAAAGTACAATACCAGTAAAGTTCATTTTACTGAATCAGTTTTCTACTGAGATTTATTTTATCTTTGTACCTAACGAGTAACTTCCCACAACGGTCTTCAACTGCATCCCAGGGGAATCTAAAGCTCCTTTTATTTGCTTGTAATGGCAGAGTTAAGTACACTGGGATTTGATTTCTTAGGAATAATTGGATTGTCTCGCTGTTATTAGAAAGGCTTGTTTAGCGAAGATTCTTCAATAGACGCTAGTTGATTATTCTTAGCTGATAAATACCTTATCTTTGTTTTGACGGTTCATTTGTGATTCACAAAGGCATGCCACTTTGTTTCATGAGTCTGAGAGAGGTTTGGTTTGAAATGTCAAGCGAGACATTATTGTGCTATGTACTTTTTCGTTTTAATGTTACACGAATATGTTAATGTTACTTTTAATGTTTGTTTGTTTGTTTTAATGTTACTTTTAATTCTAAATTTACTAAATTTGTTTATATGTTTAGGTATATTTCTTTTTGGCGAAAGAAATATATGCAACATTGAACACACAGAATTATGAAGATTACTAAAGATAATTTATCTTGTGCGATACGATTATCTTGCGAATGGTTTAGATGAGGCTGCGGATTTATTAGATTATTTTACACAGAGATTGTGGATGCGATGGTCGGCGTAATTAATATGTCCTATAATTTGGAAAGACCCTTTTTACGCGTCCTCGATGTCGAAGACTAAGAATAAGTGAGTCGTTGAGGATATATACTTGGATGACCAGGTAGGTATCATCAACTAGAATTGCGGTTAGCAATCGCAACCTGGGCCTCTAGGTCGTAATTTGAGCATAGCATAGAGCAGAGCATAGCATAGCGTATTCACCGATGCGAAGCTTCGGTAAACTTCATGGTCTAAATTAAGACCATAACTGAGTCTGATCGGACGAAAGCCTGAGAGCACCTGAACATGTGTGTGGAGGGTTTAGAGGCAAGGGTGATTTCAAAACCGGATCGGAATAAGGTTTCCTAAAGAAAATGTATAGTTCTGTATTCTCAGTATTTTATTTAGTTTTATCGTTACTTAAAATAGGTATATCTACAATATCTTTACAGAAAATCTGTACTCGCCGCAATTGTAGACTTTGCATGGTTACTTAGGCAATTCCTCAATGTTTTCTACTTAGGCAGTTTCTTAATTCTTGAAATAAAATCTATTCTGAATATAGCTAAAGTAACCAGTAGTAGTCTCTAAGTTTAATAAATTAGAAACCAGAATACCAGACACAGACTAGTGTTTGATAAAAGTAAGTAATAAATAATACAACACTAAATACGTACTAGACAAACGAAAAAAGTTTGAAATAGTTTAAAAAGCCACCGATGGGACGGAGAGACAATATTATAACGTATATATGTGAAAATATTTTTACAATGTGTTTTCTTAGGTTTACAGACACTTGGTTTTGTTTACATTATTATCTTGTTAATATTCAAAATTATTTGGAAGAATTTTTTTAAATTGCATATTGTTTGGCCTGACTTCCAATGTTCTGTTCGAAGATATACCGGGATATAAAGATCATTTCGGGAATGTAATCTCGTGTGTTTGTTACACAGAGCTACCGTGATGATCAAGACGTATGAGTTCTAGCTGCGCTAATAATAAATTCATATACATACAAAGTTTAATTTCGGTACAACGACATGTTCCACGTGCGCCACTCTAAACCGGAAGGAGGTCAAGGCCCTCCGCTAGCAATGGTGTGGCTGCCTTCTGTTTGAGGCGGCCAAAGTCTGCCACGATTCTCGAGGACTTCCTTCCTAGGGTATACCCGAGTCCCTGGCTATAGACTCACTTGTGACGGAACACCCTGTGGTTGTAGTCGGTTCGATTCCAACATACCCTATATTCGAACTGGCTGTTACCGAGAAATCCGAGTCTCTAACAAGGTCTAGAATAGGTTTTTCTTTGCCATGTTTGCCATTCTTTGTGCCATATTCGTCTTTATCGTCACTTTTCATCAGGGGAGTTGCAAGACAAACGCCTATTCCATTTCATACTAAAAAAAAATCTAAAAGAAACGTGCCAGGTAAATGTTTGATATTATCAATAATATTCACAGTCACCCAAAATGTATTTTGCAATGACAGTAAGTTATAATACAAAAAGGTTGGTGAAGGTACAGATTGGGACTTCTTTGTTTATGTGGGTCTCTGTCTATCATATGTTGAATTTTTTGCAATATGGCGGTATTTTTATCTTGATGTAGGTGTCAGATATGTATACTTATTTTATGATAGATGAATGCAAAACTTATGTGTAATATATATAAAGATCTATAATATCTGTATTTGTAAATAGATACATAGATAGAACATTATGATTTATAGTTCCTTTAATATTAAAACATTGATTATAATCCATGTGTTTTGATAAATTATGATCAAAGCTACCACGGAACAAAGTATATAGTAGCCAAAGATGCAAATGCCTCTCAACTGCAAGATAACATTAAGTCTTGTATTATCAAGGTAAAATGCAGCTACAGAACGAGACTTAATGACATCTTGGGTTTTTAAAAAAAATAAACATCGAATTTTTAAATGTATTTTAAAACTTTATTATAAATAATTTTGCTAGAAAAACAAAACGCTTGAAAGAAAAAAAAAATCAATTAATTATAAACAATTTAAAAGTGATTAAATTGTAAAAAGAATCACGTGACTCCAAACGCACCATGATTGGCCGTCTTATTTGTGACGTCATAATGTTAAATTCACATCACACATCCACCGTGTACTAAAAACGGTCGACGGTTACTACATATGTATTGATAAATAATATCAGAAATTTAGTGCTACTAAAATTATTGTTTATAATAAATTTTATCGAGTGAATAATGTGTGATAAAGGATTTATAAAAGCAAAGTCTGATAATATACCTAGAGTGGATATATTTATGATAACAGATTTTCTCAAAAATGATATTCGGTTTAATTCAGCTAAAGTAAGAGGTTTTATAGCATCAATGTTAGTTTATTAAATGACCATATTTTAAGTACACCGTGAAATCGGTGAACGCTTTTAGAAACGAAACGAGTTAACTTATGATGATTAGTAGTAACAAAAAAAAACTAAATTAATTGTACTGGCCAAAATTAAAAAGTGTGCATTCACTCATATATTTCACTAGTTCGAGTTTAGTTCTTAGTAACAAACGGATAGTTCATTCAACCATATTCACGCGTTCATAAATGACGCGAGGCGTCATCTGTTACCTACTGTCGAGGCGTATTTATGTAAAATGATACTCTAATTTATCCCTCGTACTTAACACGGGCTTGTCGATAACACTTTATTTAAACATTACGTAAATGACTTTATTTAGAGTATTAATAACGAAAAAAGGTGTGTGTGTGTGTGTGTACTTATGTACGCACGTAAGAATTTATACTTTTATCTAGTTAAATAAAGTTTATTTAAATATCATAATAAATAATACGTATCGTCAACTAACCTCAAAATCTACAAACGTACTCAAAGTAATATGTAAAAACCACAGTAAATTATCATAAATAATACATACCGTCATACAAAGTTTAATTTCGGTACAACATTATTAGAAGTAGGTTTAAATTTACTTCCAAGTTTTGTGTACATAGTTACAAGTTAACTTCACTTGTAACTATGTAAAAAAAGCGTGTTACGCATGGTATAAGTAATTTTTTTCGACGCTGTAGCATATGTTAAATTGATATATTTTACTTTAAACTAATACCAATATCAGAATAATACTTCCGGGGTGTGCAGCTGACAACTATGCAGTTGGTCGCTCAGCGCCGTAATAAAAGGCCATATAATATGTATATAAAATCCAATATCGCGCATAGGTGTTCGAAACGTAATCATTGAATGTGTGTAATCGATTCACTTATAGTCCATTGAAATACAAAGGCTTGCTTTACTTTCAGGTAACTTATTTCACTTCGTAGAGAAGTGCTATGTATGCCAATGCCAATGAAAGACAAATACTGTACGTGTTGACATCGCTCTGTAACTTTCAGTGAGTTGTACCATTTTATAAAATTTTTCATTTATAAACTTGCATGTTGTTGAGAATAAATTTTGCAGTTACGTCTCTACTCGTATCTAATATTATTATGAGCTAAATTCGGTCTGGCTGTTTGTGAAAAGGGCGTAGAAATACTTTTTAATGGTTTAGAAGTAGCAAGCGAAGTCTCAAATGAGTTATTTTCTTTATAAATTCAAGTAATAATATAGACATCTAAGAACAAAGTGATTAAATGCAGTTATAGACATTGGGATGCAATTATATCAGTAAATAGACTTATGTGCGGGTAAATACCAGTGACTAATTATTTAAATTACATCTATGAAAGACACGGATCTAATATTTAGTCAGAGTTGTATTTACATAAATGTAACTATGTTTTATTTAGTGGTTTTCTTTATTTACGACAAGGTCCGCACTTCACTTTTACGTGAATGTAAAGTTATGTAGGACCTCTAAGTAAATAAGGGTTTCATTTATCTAGGGCCTACATTTCATTAAATGTCTAATGTTGTTTATTTTCATTGAGGTAGGATTTCTTAACGTCTAGAGATGAAGTTTAATTAGGAGTGACCGAGTAAGATGAAGTCTAATGCTCTGTGAAGTTATAAGATTTTGATTTTGACTGACTTTCGAGTAATACAAGGTATTTACTAGGCACAGCTTTGGTCTACCAGCTATGCCTTTATATATGGGTGAACATTGATTTTGGATCAGTTCAATTCAAATATAGATTGCATGATGTGCATTTGCCTATATTTTTCAGTATGGCCACAGATAAGATAATAGTTACTTCGTACGGCTTTCAATCTCGTAGGAACAGGTGAGAAAAAAAGCGAAGAAATAAAAGCACATTGTATTGCGTCATTTTTATGTAGTGATTAATATAAAATATCTACAGAAAAACACTCTAAAGAAAGTTATAATGTGAGACCACAACATATTTGATCCGGTGGCACCTTACATATTGTATTGGTTCGTACAGATATACACCCTAAACTTTACTAACTTTTATTAATCATTCCTGACATCTCTGCATTAGGGAGTAAATAGAAGTTATCCCTCTACAGATAGGCGTAATTGAATTACGTCAAGATTAAGGACCTACGAATCTATTACATTTTGGTTTGGACAGCACCGATTTGAAGGACAAACTGTAGAATTTGACTTTGGAATAATTTAACGACACCGATGAATGTACCGCTGAACTCTGTTCTTAATTCCTATTGTCGTATCAGCTTGAAAAAGGAAATCTTACTCGTTTCCGTGGTTGAAGTGCCGAGACCACATGTTTACTGAATAAAATACAATCGTAGAGTTACAATGTTTTAACGTTGAAGCGCAACAGTCAAGCATTATGTTTCTCAGCCGTACAAGTAGGTATAATTATGTATAACCTCACCTTTGAAGATGTACCATTTATAACATAGCCGGTGAACATTTTCGAGCAAACCTTGGTAATGGTTTTTTAATTGCGAAGTTCGATACTATTACTCAAAATTGCTTTATCGATAATTTCTAATCTCTCCGCCAATAAAATGACGAGATAGCGATATCACGGTTAAATGACACTTAGTTGTTAATCATAATACAGACTGACTCATTTTCATATTTGTTTTTAAGAAAATTTCGTGAACGCATTAACGTGAAATTTGGAAAACTTACATAGAAGTGGAGAAAGCTGTAATTTTTTAAGAACATATCTTATGAAAATGCTACATGAGTCCAGTATATGTGTTGACCTGTCATGGTACGTAAGTCCATATTATGATAGTTCAAGTTATACTGGCCAATGAAAAAAACCATGGTCAAAGTTCGACCACCACACGATGTTATAGTGCTATCGTAACATCATTTATATTTCATTAATTTGCAGTTAAGGCTTTATTGTTCCCTTATTATTCTTTATAATACGATATATTTATTTACACGTACATTCGTATAAAAGAAAAAAAGTATATAAATACCTTTCCTTCCTAATTTCGCTGTTTCTTTTGCGGAAACTTGCCACCAACACTTGCAGCTCCGAAGAGTGCCGCTCGTACAGCTGTGACAACTGTGTCGTAAAATCTGCCACTGAAACAAACATATAACTTTGTAAGGATTAAACTGAAAGAGACAAAATACCACAGATCTCACAAAATTGAATGAATATCATATTTAAGCGATTTGACAGGGAGGAGGTTCTCAATGACACGCATGTTTTTGTTTATTCAGGATGACTTGAAATGTAATTATATTGTCACACCTCTGTGATATACAATATTTCTGGCAGGTGAGTCTCTGTACTGTGTTATACAGAAATAGACTTTTGAAATGTATAAATGACAGAATAGGTTGAAGTCCGATATGAGCGACCGGCGATCAGAACGGTTCGCCGAAGGAACATAAATGTGAACAAGATATTAATTAAATTGTATTATCAATGTTAAGTGTGACAAGCCTGATGATTGATTATAGCCTTATCTAGATTGAGTTTCAATTATTCTCCTCTCACTCGCGACCCTGAAATCCTGGTGCCCGAGTTACTTACCCCGGTCACAGCAATATGTAAAGACGTATTTTAATGGGTGTAAACAAATTCCATGAAGTTGTTAGAAGTGATTTCCTTTGTGAAAATATAAGTGGTAAACTAATACTAATTAACGGAAATCTTGAAATTCTTGTACAACATTTAATTTCATGTGCGACCTTTTCACCGAACAAAGAACACTTACATATCTTTCAAGAGGTCATAAATTACTGCGATTACTCAACTACGTGTGCATTCTGTTGCTTATAAATGTTCCGAAATAAATTCGTACTTACTTTAAAAATATATTATTATATCAATATAAATAAAAATATCAATTAAAACTCTCTCGGGATCGAAAATAAAGGAAGATAAGTAGCAATTAAACTTTGTGAAACGACTTTCATTCTTCTGAAGATGACGAGAAGATAATAGATAAACTGTGATACAAAGCCTGTCTGTTGCCTTATATTTGACTACAACAAGGTATGTTCTTAAACTTCTTAAGACATTACATTATTTTGCTTAAACATTCTAATTCTAAACGCATGTAAATCCAACTTGTAAACGCATTCGAACTCATTATAAGTTCGGTATTGTTGTCGAAGTGGTATATTGAGAATACCTCTGTACATTATATGAGTATTAGTTACCAGCGTCTAATTATACACCTTTTGGTATAGCTTTCCTCCTAAAACTTTGTCTGGAAACTTTTCTTCTACACGCACTTGGGTAATCATTAGTGAAAGTCTCTAACACCTGAGCTAGGAAACTTTACACAAACACTTATTACAGTACTAACCAGTAACTGTTACAATTTGAGGTTTACAAAATATGAATAAAAATTACGTCTTTGTTATAAGTTTTGTATTCGTAACAGTGTGTCTATTAACACTTTATGCTTTACATTTCTTCGCACATATTCAGTGTTTGTCATGATCACGAACAACACACTCTTCTTATTATTGTATAATATAATATTATCTGTTACTCCATTGTTATATTGCCTGTAAGAGTAATGTATGTTAAGGAAATAAATAAATATAGATTTTTTCCGACATCTTTAACAATCATAGTCATATTTCAGCTATTATAAACAAAACCTTAAAAAAAATTTACACATAAACCTTCCTCAATAAATCACTAATAATATATCACTTCGTCTATTGGTGAAAACCGCATTAAATTCCGTTGCATAGTTTAAAAGATCTGAGGGTACAGACAGTGAGAAGCGAATTGGTTTGTTTTATACTATGTAGAGGTTGAACTGAATTAAAAAAATACACGTATACCGATAAACTTAAAAAGCAAAAACTTATCTAAACACAGAAACCGATTCACATCGTTAGAGCCGTTTTAGAGATACACGAAATAAATTTTTATATACAAGAATTGGTCGTATAAAGTTATTAGACAAGTTAAGTTTAAAACGCGTAATGTTCGTAATATGTTATGTATGTAGTAAATAAGAATGGTTTCCACTTTGATATTTCTGATGAGAAAAAAAAAACCTAAATTGTTATACTTCTGTTAAAAGTGTGTACAAATAGTAAAAAAGTAGCACAAATGGGAAAGATTATAAAAAGTTAGTGTCGAATATTTACACGAAGCTCAAAGAAAAACCTTTGTTGAAAGCCTTTGTCTAGACCAGTGATGCACATACCGCGGCCCACTGTCGTTATTTATATACTATTCCTGTTTTACACTGACGTAAGGTGGCTAAGTCGTCGGGTGACACTAGAGCGGTATCAACTAGATTGAAGAAATCCCGGATTGTCGACAATCCTGATTGGCTGTGTGATTTAGACACTTCAAAGTCTTAAAGATCAATTGATGTCGCAGTTATTCTCTCAAGTTTCGTCCTTTCAATGCAAATTGAGTCTTTTCAGGACACAAATCAATTCAGTCAATTACGTCCATATTCCAAACTACAAAAAAATTATGGAGAAATTGAATAAACTGACGTCAATTTCGCTTATGTTGAAAAAAAAAATGTTTTGATACAAGCTTTTCAATATCTTTTTGTAGATTACAAAAAAGTTAAACTTCTATTGGACATTTTCAGCAATGCACCGGAAACAATGCAGCTGGAATTAATGACAATGCAAAATGATGATAATTTACGAAACAAGTTTAATGAAGGTTTACTCAACTTCTACCGTTGCGTTGACATAAACGCTTATAAAGAGTTGCTAATAAATGCATTGAAATGCGCAAGTTTATTTGGAGCGACGTATATTTGTAAACAAACGTTTTGAGTGATGAAACCATAAACGTTAGTATATTAAGTTTATGGATGAAACTTAACAAAACAAAAAATCGAAACTTTCTGGCAAATGAAAATTTAGAAATTTAGAGCCAAAGACAAAAAAAAATATGTCAGTTCAATGCAATGTCATGCATCAAAATAATTAAACATGAAATATTACATTAAACATATAATTACAACAAACATTTTTGAATGTTCTTTTATCATTTGTAGTATTTCATGCTATTTAAAAACAACTTTTATTGTTAATAAGTATTCTTTGTCCCTCTTTGGCTTATAAATTTCCCGAGTGGCCCCTGTTCCCTATAAGTCTGTGCATCCCTGGTCTAGACAAATGTTTATATAATCAAAGATTTTAAGCATACGATAATTTCAATAATATTCCAAAATTACTTGTATTTTTAGAATTTTGATTCGATTTTTTTAAATACTTCGCAACCTGGTATCCATTTTCAGTTCACTTGATGACGTTTATTAAGCTGGGCTGTCGCTACCTGTTACTTTACTTCTGTCAGTGTCAAATTACAGTCAGTTCAGTTTTATTTTAATATATTTTTTTTTATTATACAATCATTTTAAATGGCTTGACTCGACTAACGTAATGGTCATAAAATTAACGTGAACAAAATATGAGAAGCCCTTTGTTATGATTTTTGAGAAAATTAACGAATTGAAGTAGGATAGGTCCGTGTAGTAAAGCAAAGACATAAACTATAAATTCCGATAGAAGATGTACGTCGTATATTTCTGTCTATATAATTATATACTTAGTATGGATATAAACTCTGTTACAAATTGAAATGCATATATTTTCAATGAAGGAATATTATATAATAAATAATATTATTTAGAATGATTATATATAGAAATATTCATAAAATAAATTCTTTCTTCTTTGTACTTACTCAATCACAGAATGAGAACATTTTTAAATCGGTAGTATTAATTTAGGTCTTAACTACATTATGTGCTACAAATATCATCTATTTTAGATTATATTTGTAGCACAAAACGTGTATTAGGAAAAAAGGAAGTCTTAAAATATTTGAAAACGATTCCGTTTGATTTAAATCAGTAAGAAGTTATGTAACCATATAAAGCATAGAAATTTGAAGCCACTCTTAAGAGGAGGCTACATTGTTACAAATAATGTGATTATTGTTGTGATAACATATAATATTTTTTACACAGTGTGTTATCACTATGGAGATAAAAATACATTTTAATGTATTATTATCTCCATAATTTATTATATTAAACAAAAATTGAATATGAAACCGATACACTGTCTGGTTGTTATATTATAATATAACCACCGTTTTCATGAATAATGTACGAAATATGTTAAGTTGGCTACATGTTACAACGTCGGGATCGAACTCCCAAATCCGTGAACATTTGTGTTCCGTAAAATTGTTTTATTTAGACTAACTTATGTTAAAAAATAGAACGGAAACCACGAGAAAGGAAGGAAGAAGCTGCATTTATTGTGTTAGTTTTTTTTCTACTTACAAACTTATTGTAGTACATAGCAAATTTTATTATGCCATAAAATAAACAAATAGTTCCCTCAGTGCTCATTGCCTACATAATATAAAAGCGACGATGTCGAGAAAACCGAAACTCCAGCTAGTACAAGACGACATGAAATTAAAGTTAGAAGTCTTCATAGGTACGAAGTTTTGAGGTTACGAGACGCGCTGTACAAGTTCGGTTTTGAATATTCTAAACAGTCAGGAGCAGAGGCGCATACTTTTGAAATTTTATAAAGTAATGCATATATAATCGGAGCAATTTTCATTGCTCCGATTGTACTATATTTTAAGGTGCTCTTTAAATGTGCACATGTTTTGACATGTGACAACCCCAACCTTAGATTATGTCCTTATCTTTAGGTCCAAATCCCGTGACCAGTACAAAACTCACCGTTTACTTTGAAGATACTTTTTGGAGCTGTGTGAGTGAACCCCGCTCACGCGAGTGTCTATGTACAATATTTGTGCTTGTTTGCATGACGGTTTTACTACCAACGCATAGAGGTTACCCCAAAATTTAGGGACTTTTTTATTGGACATAATAAGCATAATTTTTTTTGATGTAATATTGAATAAAGACATTTTCAATATATTTCAATGTGTTACAAGTATTCGTTTATTTTTTCTAGAGCTTAGTAGGATAACAAATTAATCTTATTATTAATTTATTTGATCAAATAACATGTGTTATATTTAAGTTACTGTCATAAATAAGACAAAACAGATATTCTATTATTTCTCAGCGGCTTGAGGCACCAGGAAAAGAAGAAAATGGGGCAATGATAATAAGATATTTTTTCAAGCCTTTTTTTTGTAAATGTAACGTATAAGCAATTTTGAGTAATAAAATGAAATGAATCTTTATTCACAGGAACATAGTAACAAAAGGTATTTTCATAAAATAAACTAAATGTTTCTAGAATGTGCACACACAAAACGGCAAGCGATAACGCGAGAATATTATATTAAATATATTTAAATAGAATATCGATGGCGGTATGTGTTAAAATTATTTCAAGAAGACATTTTATACTACGATTCTGTGCAATGCAATTATTTACCTCCTAATTTTATAATAGTACAAAAAATATATAATCACAATGAATAACCTGTTAAGCGATTAAATATCAATATTAACATATAAAGACTGGCATCGACGGAAGTAAACATAACCTTTTTTTTTTTATCGTGTGGAAACCCCCACGGGTCATCACCTCACCGAGGGTGAAGTGGTATGTCGGACTCGAACCGACTAAAACCACACGGTGTTCCGTCACAAGTGAGTCTATGGCACGGGACCCGGGATACCCTAGGAAGGAAGCTTCCGAGAATCCCTTCAGACTTTGGCCTCCTGATCACCAGGCGACCACACCGTGCAATAGGGGAAGTAAAAATAACCTGTTGAAAATTAAATGTGTATTTTTGAGTGCTTGTTACACATAAAAAAATCTGACAGATATAATAAAGCGTTCTTAATTTTTTTATTTATGTTTACCAACAATTGTTTAGTATTGTAATATACACATGCTACAGAAAAATCAATTAACAATGTAACCCTTATTAACCCCTTTGTTATTAACTCCCAATGTTAATACCTTGTTAACCCATTTCTAATGACAGCAGAATTTTTTCTTAATGTCGTGTGTTATTAGGGTAAGTATAATAAGTATATATATATATATATATATATATATATATATATATATGTATATATATATTGGCCCTACATAGTAAATGCATTTGCTAATTCTAGAATAACAGTCCCAAGTCATAGATACCCTGAAATCACGTCCTTATTTTAATAACTAAGTGATCAACATTATTTTAATAAGAAAATTACTTATTGTTAATGTACAACAGTAGTTGCATAATTTTTGGGATATTTTTCTTCTGTCTGAATTTATTGACACCTCATAATGGATTTCAAAAATAAATACGGAATGTTAAAACCCGTAGAAATTACTTTGAGGTTGGTAACTATTTAATTCAAAAATTTACTTTAATGCTGTTGTTTAGGATATTTATATATATGTATATGTTTTAATAAAACATAGCTCAATGTTAATTTCATAATCGACATTGTTACATAATAGTATCACTGTTTACCCATGGTCCCGGTGGGTCGACCCATTACCGGGTCCAGGGGTAATTTTTATTACCTGTGGTTCCATGGCACTAGGGATTTTTCTCTGTACTTCTGACTATATCGACATAAAATTAATTACAACCATGAACTTACTTAACATTAAATACAAATCCATATCGTGAACAGACTCCTAACACAAGCGTTGACCTTAGCTGGAGGGGTTAACGAGATTACTAGTAATGTGTAACCCACGTTACTAGTAATTAAAAAAAAAAAAAAAAATATATATATATATATATATATATAAATATATATAACAGCATATTACGTACCTCAAAAGAGATCGCATATTACACAGAGACTTTTTCTTGTATTAGTCTTTATTCATTTGTTTTCTTTTCACGTAAAAAGTTGAAAAATAAAAGTATGAAAGTTTTGAAATGAAGTCATTTACCAGCGCACATCTAGGTCAATCAGTTTCTTTACAGTAAATCTGGTGGTGAAGTTAATGCGGTAGAAGCGAGATTGCTTAATTAGACAACGCGGAGTGTACGAGGCTCAAGATTTTATCCAGACTGTTTGTACATAGATAGAGATAGACGAGACGAGAAAAATCATGGCTACGAAGTTTAATATTCGCCTGAACCAAGTCTTGTAATAAATAAACTGATTTTATTTTACCAGCCTACTTTTATGGATAAATAGATAGTTAAACAAAACAATCTGTAGGTTTTTTTTAATTAGTTGTATAAAAAAAAACCTAAACTAAAATTGTATTTACGATCACAACACACAAACATACATACACACACTCACACCTGTATCCCCAAAGGTACATTTGGCCAACTATAATTAAGTCCCACTTACGTAATAGGGGGAAACCTATTACATTCAATTAGGCACTTTGAGAATGAAATGGGAAAATTGGGAATTTATTGAAAGGAAAAGGTAGGTAAGAAGGGAAAGCAATGAAAGGAAAAGGATATTACTTATACGGATGGTTTGGGGAGTACAAGCAATACTCGAGCAGATCAGGGTCGCATAGCTGTATTTCGAACTGGCTGATACTGGGAAATCCGAACCCTCTAACTTATCTTATAAATACTAATAACTTATCTTCTCTTCTTCTTCTCTTCTTTCTTATAAATAAAATTGAAGTGTCCGTTTGGAATGTCAAAATAATATTGTTTTTTTGATCTCATACAGTTATTTGCATGATGCCTATGCCTAAAAATTAGGTTTAAAATTTTTTGTCTGTCTTTCTGTCTGTCTGTTCCGGCTAATCTCCGGAACAGGTGGACCGATTTCCACGGGATTTTCACTAACAGATAGCTGGTGTTCTGGTTCCGCTCAATATATATACAAATACTAAAAACCCACATTTATCACACATTATATAGAAATACAATTAATTGAACAACACCAACCCTGCCATGCTCAATGTTACCGAAGTGGTTATATCTAATTAATTTTGAAATCTAAGATTAGTTTGTAATTTAACTTTGATTAAAGGACAAGGAGTGATTGCGGCAAAATTGTTGCTTTGCAAGTGACGTTTTCTCGCTAACGATGTTGATAAGAAGATTGTGTGAACGTTTTGTATAACTAGTTGTTTAGATGTCTCACAAACATAAAGTTAAAAAAGTCATTAAAAATTAGCTATTTCTAATTCTGAGTTATTTATTGATTTTTAAGAGGAAAAAGATACATACAACGTAAAAACATATTATCAATACAAATAAATAAAATAGAAGTGTCTATTTGTAACGTCAAAATAAAATATTTTTTTAGCTCATACAGTTATTTACACGATACCTATGCCTAAAAAACAGTTTTTTAAATTTTTGTATGTCTGTCGGTCTGTCTGTCTGTTTGTTCCGGCTAATTTCCAGGACGGGTGAACGGACTGTTGTTATAAGAAGTAACTTAGGCTACTTTTATTTTGGAAAAAGGAGTAGGGTTCCGCGCAAAATATATAAATAGTAGTAGTTATATAAAGTAGTTGTATATTAAAGCGAAAGTTGCACTTGACATTAATTTGTCATCATTAAGGTCCGGTTTGGGGCACAATAGTTGTTACACTTGCGGAGCGTTGAAGTGGTTGTAGGCCGACAGCCATCTTGAATGGACACTTTGGAACAAGGGCCGTTGAAGCATTCCACACTAGACATGAGAGCGACGACTCTCATGAAGTATTAATTGTTTTAGTTATGTCCCGTTACTAATGTAGTTTAGTAGTAGTTTAGTAAGCAGGTTATTCGTTATTATGGCTATTGAAACTTTTGGACTTTAGCAAGTTTTCTAAAAAAAAATAATTTGTATTTTTTAAATTGAAAAATATTGTCATAGAAATTAATTGATTTTTTTTTGTAATCCCAAATACCAAAAAACTAATTTAACTTTTGGTAGACTGCTGTTCAGTCTCATTCTTTGTTTTCATTGTTGAATGGGATCATTACTAAACTTGTCAAAAATCCAAAAGTTCTTATATTAAATTGGCGTATGGCACTAGGGTTGCCACCTATTTTTGAGAAAAATATAGTATTTTAAACTTGCACAAAATATAGTACTTTTAGAAAATTCAGAAAAAAATAGTACCTACCTACAAATTTTTTCATCCCTCAAGAACAGAATTGTTTTTCTTTATGTTAGGTACCCTATTTCTTTACCATTGGCAACGTGTAACCAAAATTTTATGATATCGGTTGAGTAATTAAGGCATGAAAGCGTTACATATAGTTTCAGTGTGTTGCAGTTACAATTAAAATGGCGTCAGTTGAGTTAGCAACAAAAATATAGTATTTTTCGTACTATATTATTGTTTTATAATATATAGTACAATTGATCAAAATATAGTACGATACTATATATTATAGTACGGGTGGCAACCCTATTCACGCACATTCGATTCTATTTATTTGTAATAGAATAACTAAAAGTGACTTTTGTTTTTCTAACTAATCCTCTTACGTCTTATCAAATACCTAGACAGCGTGGTATTAATATGACTTTGGGGCGAGCTCAAAAGAATATATTTTATATTGTCTTTCAAGGATTTTTTTAATTTTCTTTAATACAATTTGTTTTGTCCAAAGTTTAACTGTAGTACAGTAAACGTTTGATTAAGTAAAGTAGTTTACAACGAGATCATCTTGCATATTATCGTAAGTAAATTAATCCTGATCTTCACAGAGTAAGCGACGTACTAGTCACATACACTGGTACGGGTCTTTTGAGCTCCTTTATTTGACGAGAAGAAACTTCGAGTAGGACGGTGGCAGGAATTAAACTAACACCACGCCACATTCATAACGAGGTCCTATTACCAGGGTCGCGAGTGCAGCTTAGGGAAGGAAATAACTGAGAATTTCACAAGATTGGACCCGCCTGTTGAACAGTCGATAATCGTGGTCGTAGAGTGCAAGGGTCTTGTCCTGCCCATCGCTTTAGGTCAAGTGAGAGATGCCACAGACGGGTAAGGTATTTTTTTAAATACAAATTTTTATACATATAACATCTCCTGTACTAACAAGGTGGACTTTTGTAATTGAATTTGTAATCCAGTTTTATCATATCGAAACCTGTTCACACTTCTCGTCCCGGACAATATTTAAATAAAGTATCACGAAGCCGAGCATATATTATGAAGGAGCTTGAATATGGTATTACGAACTTCTCAGTAACATTAAATAATTCTGTTATAAGCTACATATATTTTGCACCGTTGTATAAATTACACTTAGCCTTTCAATTCGAAATAAAGGTTTGTTCTCATTTTAATATGAAAGCGACATTCAAACGCGGCCTGTATATATTCCTAATCAGGTCAAATTTATGTCGTCGTGACGCTGCCGTCACTTCACCGTTCTTACAATCCATGTGATTTGCAAATTACATTAAACGAAAATGCCAAGTCATTTTCTACACCGTTTATTTCTTAATTCGATGTAACATAAATTTTGTTGCAATTGTCTTTAAGCCTTGCAACCACCCGGGGCTTTGCTTGCATATATATCGTAATAAAATATGATAGCCTATTCCGATGTACAATCTTGTAGTAAATAAGCACTGTGTTACTAGCTTTTATCACATTCAAATTTATTTATTTGCTCATGAACATGGTAACAATGTCTGTAGCCGCAAGGTGGCATGCAAAATTTATGTAGACAAAAGCAACTTCAGTCTTAAATTTAAAGTTAGTACATAATTATATTTTGTTTGAACCCTTGAGTAGTAGCATGCACAGTGAGTACATTATTTTATTAGGTACATGAATTAATTGAATAACATTGAAATAATATAAATAAGTAAATTAAATGTCCACAGAAATATAAAAATAATAGTGTTGTTAGGAAGTAGACAATTAATATAATACAAAATGCATTACAATATCATTATATTATGATGTTACTATGTATGGTTTCTATTGTTCTTTACAACAGAAAAACTCTTCAATATCATAGAAACATTTTTGAATTAGCCATTTTTTTTTAACTTTTAATGAGGTTAAACAGGCGTTTTAAACTTTCGCGTTCCATGATACATCATTATGTAAACGGGAATTAACACGATCCATAGTTATTACATATTTGATAAGTGAATCGGGACTTAATCGCGGTAATAATTAGAAGGTACAATACCTTTTTTGGTTACCCGACGTTTCGATGGAATTGCACCGATCTTGGTCACGGGTAGACTGGTGAGAGCTTAAGTCCCGATTCACACATCAAATATGTATAGTCGCGAAAGTTTAAAAACAGGTATTACATATCTTTGAATTGCCCGATGTTTCGACCAGGTTGTACTGGCCGTGGTACAGGCTGACAGGCTCAGTGTTGATTCCATGAGGTAAAAAGAATTTCGATATTTTTGATATTCTCACTTCTCCATTTACAATCACATACCACACTAACAGTGTGCATATTCTGTAAGTAAATCGATGTCAGGCAGGCAACTCAATTCAAGGCCGAACGTCAAGTAATTCAAAGGTATGTGTAATACCTATTGATCGTGTTAATTCTCGTTTAAATAATTAAGTAGAGTGTTGTTAATGTGTAATGTAGTAGTAATGTGTAATGTACCTACTTTTGAAAAATTTACACTTAATTATAAATTATAGCCCATATTGTGTTATTGCGATCTATGTATATATACCTAATACCATATAGTTTAATTAAATTCTTTAGTTTGTACGTGAAAGAGCAGCAAACATCCATGCATCCTCGCAAACTTTCACATTTATAATATCAGTAGCATAGTAGGAATGTTATTGGGGTAAAACGTTAAAGTCGCAATTAACTTTACTTTTGTTATCAACTATTTAATTGCTTAAAAGTTGTTTGTCCGTCTAAGAATCGAAACGATTATTGAAAACAAAATCCAATCAACCCAGGTATTGCAAAGACGTTAGAAAAACGGAATATATGAGTGTTCGTGGATAATTTTCTATCCTTAGAACATCTTTGCTAGTTACTCCAAAACTTGGTGAATATTTTAGCTCGGCGACGGCGGAAAACCGATTTTCTACGGCATTTTAAGTTAATTTATTCTAAAGTGCTAGACCCACTTTAGTCTGAAGCAACGAAGTCATGTTACATCGAAAAATAAAGAGGTTCATTGGTGTACTTAATAATAACGTTTCAACCAAAGAATGCAACTTGTTATTGAAAGTGCGGGTGCTAGTCCTGGTCCACACCGTATTATGAGAAAGCTTATTGTGTATTATTTTTTGAGTAACGTATGTTAACAAGTAGGAACTGACCTCTGAACTTTTTAAGAAACGTCACTGAGGCTTAGATTTTTATTTTTCGATATTTCTTTTGACCAATAAATACTTTAAATTATTTCGACATTGATGAAACAGCGATAAAGATTATGGTTAGCACTTCCAAAAATTTTTAGTGATAAACTTTTATTCTATAGTGATTACATTTCGTTAGGAGGCAAAAAATGTTTCGGGAGTCTTTTGTCAGCTCAAATCTCCAATAATATTATATATTTATACTAATTTATAAAGCCGAGAAGATTTTTTTTTTGGTGAAACGCACTTACTTCTACCAGTCAGATTAAAAAATAATGGTTTGCCCCCTTCCGGAGGAAGATTATAGGTTATTTAACATCACGCTACTAGGTGCAGGAGCAAGGACACGGTTAAAACTTCGGAGAACTGCTAGTAAAAAATAAAACTGGTAAATTTATAGTGGAAGAGCCATGCTTCGGCACGTATGGGCCGGCTCGACCGGAGTGATACCACGGCCTCAAAACTCAAAACCGGCAGTGAAGCAATGAGCAATTATTGCATAGCTTTCCGCCTAATGAGTTAGGTTACCAGAGGCCCTAACCCTTCCCTCTCCCCTCCTCCACCTCTCTTTCCCCTTCCTCTACTCCCATCTTAAAGACTGGCAACGCACTTGTAACTCTTGAGTTGCAGGTGCCCATGGGCGGCGGTAGTCATTTACCATCAGGTGACCCGTCTGCTCGTTTGCCCCCTATACCATAAAAAAAAGGCTGAAAGTCCATATCAAAATAAAAAGGAAATATTGTTTACACTAACATGTTACTCAAACTCAAATATAGACTCCTCTTTATCTTGTTTAGTATTTGCCGTAAATAAATACCTTTCATAAACGTAAGCCGGTTGCAGTCAGTACATGTACTGTGTGTATTTGTTAGTTTATATGTGATGTACTTATACCAAAAAGTTATGTATGCATTACGATGGTGACCGCAGCTTGTATAAGCCTATTCGTATTTATGCTCCTATGTATAGGTAATGATCCAATTAATTGGAAACCACAATCAGTGTACTTGACTGATTTATACCGTTGGAAAATCAAAAGTTTAAACAAACAAAGAAAAACGAACCGGAATAAGTATACAATATTATGTATATGTATAATTTTAAACATTTTTTTCTATAAAATATTGGATTACTGTAGCAGGTTTTATAAATGAAATTGGGCCCAGAGTTGATGTTATATTGCACTAGTTATGACGATTGCGATTTAGTTTTTAACAGAATCTGTTATTTCTCTTTGCTATGCATATGTATAATTCGCTCAGATAACAAAAACTTTAGACACAGACGGGGTACAACAAAAATCTGCTTTAGTTTCAACAGTTTATTTTGTACAGTAGTACTTGTATTTATTTTATTTGGTTTCATCAATATTTTGTGCCATGAAGCGGGACTGCGAATTGAAAATCATCGCTTTGTATTTAGACACTAGATGCTCCTCATTTAGGTTTCTTGCTTTGCACGTAAATAAATAGTAACTGGATGACCGAGCTTTGCTGGTTTTTTTTACGTTTTCTAAAAATGAAATCTAGCTAGATCGATTTATCGCCCCCGAAACCCTCTGCAAACTAAATTTCATGAAAATCGTTGGAGCCAGTTCGAGTATCAGATTATATTTATACAAACATATATACAAGAATTGCTCGTTTAAAGTTATTAGATATTTCTAACTTAATATGATAATCACGGGAGCCAAAAAGTCACTTTTATTTTTTTGACAATTAGCAATTGATATCAATCACAATATTGTCGGGGAGGTATGTTCCCATTGTATTAATTATATACATTAAACCGTAAGAAGTCACCTAAGTAAAAAACAATTATTTTTATAAATCAATAAATTGCGATATAATTAAGCTAACTTATAACAATAAGCTAACAATAAAGGTTCTATTGTATACCGCATACAAACATTAGCACGCGGAGCCTTATTTTATTGTCTGTAGTAGAAAATAAAATAAGGCACATATATAAGGCAACATATCTTTATTATTTTTTAAGACACCTCACACGGCCACGGGGTCTGACATTCCAAACAAGCCAGAGCCTGTACTATGGTAACCAGACTGCTGATAAATATACTAGTTATATTACTAAATACATACATATTATAGATAAATTACACCCAGGCACAGAACAAATCCTCCTCCGTCCTGGGTGGGAATCAGGTACCTAGGACATCTGGCTCAGTAGTCAGTATTACTAGCCCCGAGACATCTGAGGTGAGGATGCATCCGGTGTTTTCACTTTTTTCATTCAACACGATTGTAAATACCGCCATGCAAACAATTAGCTTAACTTTTCTTTATTACAGAGACACTACCGAGAAAGATATGACTCGCGGCTGCTCACACCCCTACATTTGATGTTATGTAAATAAAATAGCAAACATTAAAGGTAGGTTCAAGTTGGTTAATACATTATTTGTGTGTTTTCCCAGAGTGATGTCTTTATTACTTCTATTCCATGGCGCGGCGCTACCTTGCGACCAAACGATTCTCGTCTTGCTCATCAAATGCAGACCATTTCTAGCCCAGATGTGTCAGGACAGAAATAAAATTTTGCTTCACGATTTTAAATTCTGCCTTTGCCTCGCCATTCAAAACGCACATTAAAACTATAATAGTCGAATGGCAGCAACACTAAAACTTTGAAGTAATGAAACTTTTCTAGCCGTCGAATGGTTTATCAATAATAATTTTATAATTTTAGTTTTATTGTGTTAAGTGTTAAGTTTCTGGCAAGGTCGTCGGACACTTCCCAAGGTTCCCTTTCTATTCCGTAATCTCGATTCAAGAACCTTTCTTCCCAATTGATTAGATAGATAGATTTGTATGTCGGTTCATTGAAGTAAATGATCTGCCATTGCCATTTCATTTTGATAATGACGAGAGTTGTGATTTTGAAGTGAAAACTTCTTTAGGCACGTTTGTGCACTTTTGCTATGAGGACAAAGCACTGAACCCATGACTGGCTAATAATACATATATAGATCCACTAGAGGACGCTAATCTAAACATTGAGTTCTATCAGCTCCTTATTAATTAATGTCACCAACATTTTTTTTTTCGTGTGGAAGCCCCCACGGTTCATCACCATGGCTATTGGTGAAGTGGTATATCGGAATCGAACCGACTAAAACCACACGGTGTTCCGTCACAAGTGAGTCTATCGCAAGGGACTCGGGTATACCCTAGGAAGGAAGTCCCCGAGAACCCTAGCAGACTTTTGGCCGCCCTCAAACAGAAGACAGCCACACCATTGGTAGCAGAGGGCCTTGCTCTAATGTCACCAACCTGCTAATGTGACGTTTTAAATTCGTCGTTTCGTTCAAGTTTTCACTTCTGTTGGCAGTCCAATGACTCCCTATTTTTTTTTGTTTTCAGTGGTTTCGGAATCGAACCGACTAAAACCCCACGGTGTGCCATACTGCACCTGAAATAGGAGGTATCCGGGAACAGTTTTTAATAAGACATCCGGACCCCTCCTAGCACCTGTCCGCATAAGCGCGGGCACCACCTTCGGGTAACAACCTCTCAATTACGCGACGTCCAGGCACACGCGGATGTCGCGGTCTCACTATAACGGGTGGAGGTGAAAACCCGTCCCGTCCACCTACGGCCACATTCAAGGCTGCGACCGCGGTAAAATTCCATTCCGATGACTGCAGTGACACTGCGATGCAGCGCCACCCAACTGGACCAAACCGCCAGCGTATGCTGAGCTGAGTCCTCACTGCAGTCGCAGTGGTGACAAGCAGGACTCAATTCCCTAGTGTAGCTGCTCCTCCATCAACCTGTTTTACTTGTTTCTGTGTTGTGGTTTCTGTTTTTTAATGAAGTTATTTCTTTTATAATTGGATAACAACAAATATAAAGTATGTAGTTTGAAAGTATAGTTATATAAGTACTAGTTATGTGGAATATTTTATCGTTTTTAATATTTAAATTTCATGATGTAGAACAGGAAAATAGAATACTAAAACGGCGATCCGTGTTTTAAGAACATTTAAATACCAAGTATTTTTTTTTTCCCAAACGTTCAGAGTATTTTTTTCAATGAATATTCATTTTCGTCTTTACAAATTACTTTCGCGCAACTCTTTAAAAGATTAATTTTCGAAATCACTGTGTTAAATTGGTTTTAAATTTATATCCTGTCTTAAATTCCGTAACAGCTTTAATGCTGAATTAAATTCCATTAAACATGTAGGTTGATTGATTCAGTCATTTCAATTTATGACAATTGTTTTCAAATATTTCAAATCTCACATAAAAAACACGATCATCATCTATAATTCTCTCCAATAAACCCAAGAAGAGAACAAAACTAATAACAAACCTTGGCGTGCGAACGATGTTACATATCTATTACTATAGTAATATTAGCACTGAATGCCGGAGTTGCTGCCGCTAAAAGAAACTTATTTACCGACTTTATCTGTGTTTGGTAGAATGTTCTTATCTGGATCCCGGTTGCCGGAATTGATAAATATCTTTAACATATTCAATCGCTTACAAGGACTTCTATCGGAACAGCTGCATGTGCTCACACATGCATTTCCTTTTAGTTTCATGTTTAAAGTTCTTACTAAAGGATTTGACAAGTTTCAAGCAAACCGAAATATTTTATGGATAAAGTTAATTCTAATTTTCTGTTGTGTAATTTTATCAAGTTTAATCGTACATTTGTTTATTTTTCATGTTTTGAATGTATCAAGTTATCGAATTTTATTGTGTTTCGATTTGTGTGATTAAAACAGCTTTTTAATTAACGTCCTGTTTGTTGGTGTTTCCACACCCCCACGGCAATATGTATTTGTGTATGCATAAAGGCTCGCTAGTATTGCTATGCTATTGCTGCGTTGCGATTTGCGAGACTTGGGTTTTTAATATGTTATGTTTTTGATGGGATGAAAGTTTTTAATTCCATAGAGTTAAGATATAATTAATTATAATTATTATTAATTCTCTTGAGTTAAAGTTTTAAAACAGACAAATACTAGACAAACAAACATTGCAGTTTACAAAATACTGTGTATAGAATTTTAAACGAAAATTTAACGTTTTGGAATAGCATTTAGGAACTTATTTTGTAATTTTAAGGTTGTGTATATCACTGACTAAGTAAAAAGTATTTTTCTAAAGATGTTATATTACTGAGATAAACATCAATTTATCTCAGTAAATCAATATACAATGTTAAAACAAAGAGCCATCCTAATTTTTGTAACCAAAAAATAATCTACTACTTACTAGTCGTCTACGGAGAAAATGAATAAATAAATCAATCTAATTCACAATTTTTATATAAACGCTTTTATATTCGTAATTAATGTTCAATATTGATTTACATAAATAAATAATTTAACAAATAAAATAACGAACAATTAAATAACTTTAGTAGGTATCTTAAATTATCGGTTATCTAGATTTTTAGTTTCTAATGTAACACAGGTTTTAAACTAGTGCACTATTAGGCCTGTCTTATATTTAAGAAGGTGTATGTTTAAGTATCGCAAATACTCTATTAAAAAAAAACTATGTGTACTTCCAGCGCCTAAAACATAAGTAGTACACAATTTCGACTATCGATAGCAAGGAGCCACCAAAACAAAGTCCAAAACAGTTCCCCATAGCGACAACTAAATCTAGAGTAGTGCGCGCAACTTGCCGTGTGACTCGTTCATAGGGCATATTGCTTAACACAAACGTTGTTGGTCTAACATTTAATACTTTTTCGGGCTGCAACAG
Source organism: Euplagia quadripunctaria (assembly GCA_963859945.1). Classification (NCBI taxonomy): domain Eukaryota; kingdom Metazoa; phylum Arthropoda; class Insecta; order Lepidoptera; family Erebidae; genus Euplagia; species Euplagia quadripunctaria. The sequence goes on along the minus strand of OY982562.1, from coordinate 16,362,442 downwards.
TTTTTTTCTTATTATGTTATAGTCTGGTTCAGTACAAGAAGGCAAACAATCACAATTCAATCCAATCTCATTTGTTCCAGGGACTTGCAGCTTTCTTAATATTCTGTGATATCTTGTCAAACAGTTTAAACCTTCCAAGTCGCAATATCGATTTTTGTATTTAGCTGGGGATAAGTGATGTGTGCAGTTACAGAGATTTAATTGAGTTTCGATCCGACACTGAATGATACACACTGAGTAGCTGTATTGTTTAAAAGCAATATAATTATCTGGAACTTCATGAGAGAATCTACATTGACGTATTTCTGGAGCAATCAAAGAGACCTCTGGTTCATTCACAACATCCATTATTGAAAATATCACTGTTGCTTGCGAACCATATAATATTGTAACTTTTCGATCGTATTCCATGTTCCAGAATGGAATATCTTCAGGTGAATGAATGAATACTTCATAATCTTGTGATACTGTAATTTCAAGAGCACCATTTCTAGATTGCGATTGTTTTGCATGAGCAGATGTGTAAAGCATTCTTTGTATTCCCTGTACATGTTTGTTATTTATAGAAAAGCACGTACCGTATTCTGTTTCCAAAGGCTGGAAATACTTGCAACACTTTATTGGTTTTCCATTCCACATGCATTTTATAAACATTTTTTCGCACGGTGTCCTAACATTCTTTGTTAATTCGAAATAATTTATACGGCAAGCTGATTCATTTGTACACGTAGTTAAGCAACTATAGCACGTTCCAGTATGAAATATTATTTCAGCTAGGAATCGATCGAACTTTCCTCCTTCCAGTTCGCTAACCCCTGTATTATCTGTCGAAATTTTATCAACATTGGCCGTTTCGCATACACTTATTGAAGGAAATGTGGTGTTCCAGTCAAGGTAATCAGTACGGGTTGTGAACCGTATGGTATTTTCTTGGTAGTGTTCGTAGTATTTGTGTATCGTGGCGACTGCTGCAATCCATACTTGAATATAGATGACGAAATATATAAGTCTGTACACGAAGTGAACATCTTTACGCACAAGAAAGCTCGGCCCGTGAACTGTGAGATGACCGAAAGTGTATCTTACGCGGCGACAGAATAATTGCATATGTTTTATAACTTGATTAAATAGTTGTATCACCATTTTGTTGAGGTTAGATATGGTTTTAACGAACTGGTAATCCTAAGTGAAATGGAAGTATAGCAATAAAGCCGTAATTTATATAATGCACGGATTTAACGACCGCACGAAATGTATCCATTTGCTTAATGTTTTGGATGTGGTATAATACAAATAACGTTAATTACTGCTGTATAATAGCAGTAAAGCTCAGACTATACACGAAATTTCTTTTACAAATATCTTTTTATACTTTTCTATCGCAATATAATATTAAATTTCCAAGAACATTAAGCCGTTCAATTTTAGATGCTGATAGCGAATATAAAAGGCTTTTATATGCATTGGTATAGTGCAAATAAAATGGTATTGAATAATACTAATGGAAACATAGATTATATTATCAGCACTAAAAATAATAAGCTACAAATATATATAAATATAATAATGTTGATAAAAAATGCGAGAGTTCACTAAACACTCATAATAGAGATAATTATTTAAATAAGATAATTCGTTAAATTTCTGAACAAGGGCAAGGGCCCTGTACTTCATGGTATACGAGGCGGTCAAGGTTTCCGGATGCATTCTTCTCAGGGTCTTCCGGGATCCCTGCAAAATACTCCACTTCTAATGGCATACCGTGTGGTTTAGGTCGGTTCAATTCCGATATACCATTTGTTGGTTACTTTTGGTGAGGTGATGATCAGTAGGAGTTTCCACATGATATAAAATGGTACCTATTTGTTATTCAACTATGTAACTAAATTTCTTCTTCGCACATTTAACGTCTTTCTTATTAGATATTGGCCTCGTTTACAACGGTAAAACGTATCATAATATGTGTTAATCCAGATCATAAACTATCTGTGTGATTCATCCTAATCCGTTCTGTAGTTTTTGCGTGTTAGAGTAACAGAGGTCTATTCATCCATCCATCCTTACAAACTTACACATTTATAATATTACTAAGATTGGGTAATGACGCAACTTCAATCATATCCCCATAAGAGAATGTCTAACTCGTCGCTAAGTGGTAACCGAGTAGGTTAGCACATTGCAAAGTTAAGTCATACTAGCCAAACACATCGAGACCCCTGCTCGGAGAGCCTCGCAGGGCACGTTAAGTCGTCGGTCCCGGTTGCCATACGAACATCTGTTGCATTCGTAATGGGTAGTTGGAGCCCTAAAAGTCCGTCAGTCTGGTCTAACTATAGAACTTCGATATCGCTTAGTACTTGTATTGTGGAGGTCGCAGTCGCTTCACGTAAAATATCAAAGTTCAGCCGCATCGTAGTTAGACTAAAAGCCGACCCCAACTTAGCTGGGATCCGGAGATATGATGATGATATTTTTTCTCAAAGTTCAACTTTGATAGTAAAACACGATTCGTACAACATTCATCATGAATGTTTCTTACCGCAATAATAGTTTCAGACAGCGAGTGGCAGCTTATCTCATGTAAACCCCAATATTTCCAACAAACAAAAAAGAAAGGATAAGCCTTGTCGATCACGATTACTTACGCCGTTGTCATATTTTATATTCTTTCTTTCAATCCCAGTTTCATATGTACCTACAGAATTTTATTTTTATATTTATCTATAAATTTTCCTCCGTTGCCGTTACTCTTTGTCAGCTTTACGACTGCAGAATACGACTACACGATACGAGTACACTTAATTAAATTTTTACTCTTTCCTACGAGAACAGTAAGTTCAAAGTTGATCTAGCAATCTCGAAATCATGAAACTTTAAACAACAAGCAAATCTGCATTTCAAAATAAAAACTGTTAGAATATAACTCAAGCTGTTGTTTCTGTATGTTGAAACCAGATTTAGTACCTAATACAGCAGTATTAGGTACTAAATTTGGTTCCTTTCTAGGGAATTTGCATTTTTGAACCTGGAACTTACTTGGTGATTTAGATAAACAAAACATTTTTCACCTTGACTAACTTGATCTTGTGCTCAAAAATATTCCATGCGATTTGAATATACCCCATACGGCCAAAAACTGCAATTTAATCAATTAAACAACAGATATATAATCAGCTGTTTCGACGGCGCCGAATGTTTAAGGTCATTCAGCGCACCGCACAAAAATAATACCTACGTTTGTTACGTTTACATTGCGAAGTGCAAAAACAAACTTATGACTTGGCAGATCCTTAATCTCCCATTTTTATTATGAACTGACTTTTGCATTGTGATAAGTATTCACAGAGAGACGTTTTTGTAAGCTTGAAGCGACGCCGAAAGTTACACGGTATAACATACATATTATCTGCTGTATCTGGCCACCCTGTCTAAAGCACAACTTCCAAACATCTGAAATGCTTGCTCTTGAATGTGGTTAAATGTTCTACCAATTTTACAGCAAAAAAACTAAAAATGCTTGATTTTACTGCATTTTAACTATGTTTTAATATACAATTTAAGGAAAACAAATAGTCATTAGTCTCATTACTATAGAATTTGTACATTTTTAATACACTTGCCATTGTAAACCTACGAGTGAAAATATTGTTGTGTAAACTTACCCCTACAAAAGTATACAGTTTACATACAAAGTGGATGTTTTAGGCTAATGCATTGTGTGTAGAGCTTAAACGAGTTAGATTACCTACTATTATTTAAATTGTAAATAATAAGTGAAAAGGAGGAGGTTTTTAATTCGATGGTATTTTTGTATGTAAAATGTTATATGTCCAAAATGAGTATGTGAAATTTTATAATTTGACGAAACAATATAATTATTCTTTCGTCAAATTATTATAAGATAATTTTGTTAAAATTATTGTAAGCTTTCACCATATCTACATATATTGCTACCGTTGATATTATTATTTAGATGCATTGAAATCAGTTTTAATTTCTTTCTTTTTTATAATTAGAGGATGTTGCATGTGGATTTATAATAAAATAAACAGTAAAAAAAATATCATTAATCGTACTCTTCTTTAGGTGTCTTATCAAATGTGTAGTAACAAAGATTTAACGCACTGTGATTCGACTAAAATTACTAAGTTTTAAAGGCACTTTCAGGGAGTTACACAGTGAAACACTAAAACGGTGCCGCATTTTTGGTGCCTTCTCAGCTGTAAGCCTCTCACTTAGATTCGACGTGTAAACAAAGTTATCTATGTTTAAATAGACTGCCCGTGGTAACTATTAGAAATTATACTTTCGTAAAGTATTATCGTGCGAAGTAATACCTACTTCATTAATTAAGCCACTTATTCACTAGGGGACATGTCGCGGAGACACATAACTCGATTTTCATGTGGTATGACTCTGCGACTTCACTTTCACACATTATCGCTCGACATTTGCCTAGTCCACACTACCCAGTTAGAGCTGTGTGTTTCGCGAAACATAAAGCAACACGCGTTCTTATTAATAAAAAAACTGTTGGGCGACTGTCAAGGCACACAAAAGTAGTGCGTGTTGACGCTTGCAGAGGATCGACTTTTGACATGTCTCGCGACCCGTAGATGTCGCAGGCGACGTCGGGCGACATCTCCTGCTACGTTATCTGACACGTATATTTTGTATCGGGCGATAAGGTCGACAAATGTCCCCTGGTGAAAACGGGGTTGTATTATTGTTATGTTACAGAAATAATTTGCCTAACACTTACGTGGCCTGTCTGAATGAAAGCTGTTACCGGTGCTTTTAAGCCACGGGAGAATAAAAACAGTCAAAGAATAAAAACCCCGCAACGATCGCTCGTGTGTTTCAATTATATGAACATCTGCAACATTCACTCTATAGAACACGTATAAGACACCGGTCTTATGATACAAACTACTATGAGGGACATTGTACTCTTAGTTTTATATTTCTAGGTATAAAGTCTCTAGAGCAGTGTCACTAGAGCGTAAATCAAACAAGGGCCTCAGGCCTCTCGATCTTCTTTAGGACGTACTTCTAGAGTTAGACGTCTCAAATTACAAGCGTGAAATGCTTTTTCTATAAGTAAAGTCAGTTTAATTCCTTAAAGATTTCAATAAAGTAACTTTTGCCGGCAATTTGTTAAATGTGAGGGACTCCGGACTTGTATATTCAAACATAAACTCAGGGCAGAGGTGTACAAACACGTATATTATGTCAACTGTAATTTTTGTCCCACTCACGTATGAGTAACAGGGGTTGTTTACGCCATAATTTATAAATTAAACGCCACTTAAATTACTTCAATTTCTAACGCATCCTATTTTCCCCGATCCTATTTTTTGACCGACTTTTGCCGTCCTAGTTAATTCGTAATTGACAAAAGGTTAAAAGTTTTTTTTATTGAAAATTTTGATATAAAGTTTTCTGTTTCCAATAATTAAAATTTTTTTTTAGGCTGCTGTAATGTTATTCTACAGCTGCAAGGAAATAGACTTAAGAGGTTATAGCGATTGAAATACGGTGTGCACGCTAGACTTACGCGTAGTTTAAATCAAAGAGTAAATTCAAATAAAAGAAATGAAAAGGCCAAGTGGTCTAAAAGTTCAACTCGATAACTACTAACATCTGCGTAGTCGATCAGTTGTGAATTGACTTTCCACATGGAAGAATTATTTATATGATTCACTATAAGTTAAATTTACCAAGGTTTACTTATGTGAGTACCTTTTGTTTTTTTATACTGGGGAAATCCATCATGGACTATCCTCTACCTGGAGTGCGGCAGAGAGATGTGCCGGACTCCTACCGGCTAAAACCCCCAGTGTGTTCTATCTCGCACCTTCTGCCGAGGATACGGGTCACAATCGTCCGCGTCCCCGGCGGTGCTGGCCCACCTGTGCAGTGAGTACCTACTATAATCTACTCTGTGGTTTGATGTAATTTATACTTATTAGATAAATGGGCCATCAGGTACCACAATAATCTATCCCATATCTTCTACTTAAAGCTCTCAACAAATGTGGTATAAGGCTTGCAACTTTCAACAGTCGTGAAAAATGAACATAGATAATTCAGTGAATTACAAAAACGCTAAAATTTTTTTATGATTCTTAAAATTAGTAGTTTTAATATAAACAATTAAAGATTTGCGGAACATTTAATTAAGCAAATAGCTGTATAACGATCAAATTATTATACAAAATCTCAGAATAATCAGGTTCCATGAATGGAGTGGAATGAATAAAAAACCTTCCAAGGACACAATAGAGGTAGGATAATATGCATCTTTGTGAAAAGTAATGTGAGATTATAAAAAAAATATTATATTTAAATTTTTACTGCACTCGCTGCAGCACAATATATTCTTGCTTCCACGGGTGTCTGTTTATAAAGTCATAGTATTCTAAAGCGGATGTTTCTGAAATAATTTCTTATTCAAATGTAAAGTCACTCATAATTATTATACATTCCATAGTCTTAATTTATATTTTACAAATGCTTCCGTATCGCGAAGTAGGTCAAAGAGAAATTCGCATTCATTTGTGCACACTTGAGTTAATTTAGCTAGGTGCCGAAAAGACAAATAAATGTGGTTTGGGCTTCTGCTTTAGATAGATAGATAGATGTATCTTCTGCTTTAACTTGTGCAGCTTAGAATTAAGAAGACAAATTGTTGTAAATTGTGTTACAGAAAAGATTAGTCATATTATAGGTTCGTATAGTTTGACACCTTGAGTAACGTAAAGCGCTTACTATTTAAGAAGAAAGTCGTAATTTTTAATACGTATTTCTAATTTTGAAATTTAAAACACCAACTGAAAATTTTACCAGTAAAGCTTATATACTGTAAGGCTGACATGAATGAATAAGCAAAGGTAATAAAGTGTTGATAGAATATCTGGATTCATCTGGACATGTCAACAAGGAAAATTATTTCTGAAGCGAAATACAATTTTCAATATTTCTTTTTATCTATATATTTTTCTAAATATATTTATTTATTTTATCTATGTAAAAAAAAATCTCTTTTTGTTTTATTTAGTTTTTAGTTTATGGACCTAATGCAGTATCAGTAAGAGTAGCACTAAATTGGTTCAAGCGTTTTCAGTTCGGGAATTTTGATGTCAAAGATGCAGCTCGCTTTGGTCGCCCTCAAACGGATAAAGTCGCTACCATTTTTGAAGAAGTGGAGCAAGATATTAGTAATTACGATATAGCCAAGGAACTGAGAATTGACCACAAAACAGTTTTGACCCATCTCATCAAAAGTCTGGCTTTATAAAAAAGTTCGATATTTGGGTGTCACACGAGCTCTCTGAAAGAAACCTAATGAATCGTGTACTCATTTACGATTCTCTATTGAAACGTAACGAAACTGTACCATTTTTGAAAAGATTGATCACTGGTGATAAAAAATGGATCACTTACGACAAGAACGCGCGAAAAAATCATGGTCAAAGGGTAGTCAAGCTCCACAGACTATAGCGAAACCCGGATTAACACGTAATAAGGTGATGCTGTGTGTGTGGTGGGATTGGAAGGGTATCGTTCATTATGAGCTTTTACCATCGGACAAAACTATCGATCCAGATCTCTACTACCATAAACTAATGAGACTCAAGCAAGAAATAAAAAACGGAACGGAATTGATCAATAGAAAAGGAGTTGTCTTTTATTAACCGACGAATAAAAAGGAGGTTCTCAATTCGACCGTATATATATATATATTTTATGTATGTTCAGCCCTTTCTTCTTTTTTTGTTAGACAGGGTATACCTCAGGGGTGGTCCCATGTCCAGGAAGTCAGGATCTGATGATGGGATCCTGATAAAATTGAGAGAAACCCTCGAAAATTGTAGGAACGAATAGTGTTTCTGTTTACTTTTCATTACTTTATCAGCTATTTGCGTTCAGAAATCATCACATCGTGTAACTGAGCTGATGATGAAAAAAATCATCAAATAAAAATCTTTTTAACAAAAAATTAAACCGACGAAAATAACTAAAAAGCAAAAAATAAATAAACTTCATAAGTCTTGAGCTTATTTACATAAACTATCAAATTTTATATAAACTTATTTTGAGTCGGCGCCAAATAATAAAATGATTAATTACCTACCTATAGCCATGTCGATTTCTACGTAGGTACATATAAAATTTAGATAATTAATCAGTTTGTTGTTTGGCGCCGTCGCAAAATAAGTTTATATAAAATTTGATAGTATAGGTAAATAAGCTCAAGACTTAAGAGGTTTATTTATTGTTTGCTTTTTAGTTATTTTCGTCAGTTTAATTTTTTGTTAAAAAGATTTTTATCATGATAACGCCAGACCACACACATCTTTGGCTACTTAGCGAAAATCGAGAGAGCTTGGTTGGGAAGTGTTAATGCATCCAACATATAGTCCTGACCTTGCACACTCAGATTTTCACCTGTTTCGGTCAGAATTCTTTAGGTAGTGTTAAGTTAACATCGAGAGAGGATTGCCAAAACTACTTGTTTATGTAGTTTTTTTTTATCAAAAATCCCAAGATTTCTAAAGCAATGCGATTATGTCACCACATACAAGATGGCAACAAGTTATCGAACAAAATGGCACATATATTATGATTATGTATATAAAATAATAAGAAACTTTTTCCCCAACCTTATATAATACAATTACCTACTTTAACTATTGATTGTTATTTGTTATAAGTATTTCAACAATATTTTATTAGGTTAAAGGCTCTCATTATAGTTAATGAATGATCCCAAACACAAGGTACAGACACCTCGTGTTGAGACCGTTGAGGAGTCCCCACGACTGGCTTGCGTCTCCGATCAGATCAACGAAAACGGTAAAGAATTATATTACAATTATGTGTGCCAAGTATCAACAGGATGATTGACAATTGATAGACAATCATTCATCCCCTTTTTTGTACTTCGAGTTAAGTTTTTTTTTAATTTTAACGGAACTGATTTCGAAGAACTAATGTCCAATATAGAAAATCATAATATATATACGGGTTGACTTGAGAATCTTCTCCGTTTTTCCATCGGTTAAAGACAAAAGGTTTATCTCATATATTCTACACAAGCACTCTATAAAACTGTGGTTCAAACAGGGACTGTAGTATAGTTTTTGTTTCAAAATACACAAGCTATTCTGTGACTTAACCACTATAAAGGATCCACTCATCATAATCATAGAATCACAACTGATACATCACATAATACTCATCGAACGTAAACTGATGTATGTAGGTATTGTATTAGATTTGTTTCGTAAGTACGACTTTTTGAACGCTTTCGAATTACAAACAAAATCGACATCGAATTAGTTACAGAGTCCTTTTTCGACGGGCTCAGCCTCGAGGCAAATGGGAGAGAATAAATTAATATGTATGGCTGTGAATAAAGATGATGCTATGTGCTAGTCTGGTATAAGGATTAATTATAGCCGAAGCACACGCTTTCGAGAAATCCTTTTATAATGATTTGCAGTCTCATCTTTGAATGAAACCATTAACATGGAGATAGAAAATTACGAAGATGTATTCATAAAAGCCCTTTTGTACTTATTATATACATATACTACTTTATATTAAATCTATGAAACCCACATGTAAGATACACCCGTTCATCTATTCAAATGATGACGTATACACACAATGAAGTAGCCTGCATAATTTCAACAATACATCGAGATTATAGAGCTAAATGCATATTGCCTTTCATATTAAAAGGTACTGAGACGCCAATACCACATGTATACACAAAAGCCGTAAGTAGTTTTATGAGATGATATTTCATAGGGTAGAACACAATAGGTGCGCTATTGTATTAATACGCGTACTCAAGTCATTTAATAATACAAGTAACATGGATGTCGGTGAAGCTCATACATTAGAATGATTAATTTATTGGGAATTATTAATAATTACTAGTCTTTAGTAGAGGTGTTCTAGTCTAATCTAAGTTTCGAATGTCAGTTAACCTTTAAAATGATAACGATTTTCATTACAATTATGGACTTTTTGTATTTGGTCACCCATCAGCGTAGATTAATCTGTACGATCGTCATTGCGTCACGAGCGTACAGAAATAGAATACATATAGAAATCAATTAGGGCGCGTTTATATGAGACGAATGTATTCGTGCTAATCCAAACGTTTGCCGCGTGGCGACCACATGTTCCTGTCTAGAGACCATGTTGTTACCCTAAAATACGTTCTATTTTTTTGCAATTACATTAAATGAGAGAGAGTAATGCAGACTTAGCGGCGGCCGCGTAGTTGTCAAGACGTGCTCTGTTACGTGAGTGATAGGAATTTGAATGTTGTTGCTCAGTACACAAAACATAAGGGTGGCTGCAAGAAAACTTTCGCCTCGTTTAACCGGGCCCTTAGTTGATATTGTGTGCGGAATAACCAGAAATTTAGAAACTCATGGTTTTAGTAACTCCACTAGTCATCTGTCTTGTTTTGTGTTCTATTCTTGTCCAAGAGCAGATTTACATTTTACATACTGAACGTGTAGATGATTCAGAAACGACGATGATGATTTAAGATAAAAAAACTGCATGCTTTGCGGTCTCCTTCACAGTAGCAACTAATTCCAATTCCACATTGCATGCATGTGCATATAAATAATGGTTTTAGGTAAATTTCGAAGAAAGTCTACCTATTGCTTTTGTACAGGTTGTCGAGTTTTCCAAAAAATTCTTCAGAGGAGGTCTAGTTATGATCCCTAGATCCCAAAACAACCGCCAGTTAAAAAGTTTCTACACATATATGTATGTATATATATATGTATGTACTTCAATTTTACCGGCACAATAGAGGTCGCAATTATGCACCGATTGCTTTCAAACTTGGACGAAAAATCAACAGGGCAAAAATTAAGGTTCGTGAATGGGCGATTTTCCCCCAAAGGTTTCCCCCAATTTTTTTTAAAATCTGCCCCCCAGTCCTCCGACTGGGGGGCAGATTTTAAAAAAATTAAAAAAACACGAAATCTACCTCTGCGGGCCTGATGCGGGCCCGGATTTTTTTTCATATATCTTTGCTGCACAAGTTTAAGCCGAAGCCAAAACCACGGTTATTTGTCTTTTCGCCACCAAGCCACATATATATCTATATATAAAAAGACAAAACAGTTAAGAAAAATTTTCTCTTGTTTGTCCACCAATTTTTTTTTTTTTTAATGGATGTTGACGAGCTTTAGTGATATTAATAAAAAAATACATCAGATATTTTTTATGTAAATAAGTAAATATAGTGCAGTATCTTTTTGTACTCTGTTTTTCAACCATATTTTAGGGTGTGGCCACCTATATTTATTTATTATTTAACAGGCGGCTAAGGTCTGCCGGGGTCCTCGGGTACTTCCTTCCTAGGGTATACTCGAGTCTCTTGTAATAGACCCACTTATGTAGGAACAGCGTGTGGTTTTAGTCGGTTCAATTCCGACATACCACTTCACCACCAGCCCGGTGAGGTGATGACCCGTTGGGGTTTCCACACGATGGGTTCCGTTCCTCATAAGGAAAAAAGAAACCCTTATTGGATCACTTTGAATTCCGGCTGTCTGTCTGTCTGTCAAGACCCTTTTTCTGAGGACACCGTAACCGTAGAAGCATCATGTCGAAAATAATAAGTACCAAATACTTTTACCTGTGGTCTCTTGAAACTGTAAAAAAAAATCAACGCAATCAAAAGATACGGCCATTAAGCCTTAAGTTTTAACAAATTTTAACATTTCGCAGGTAAATCAACGGGTACATCGTACTGACCTAGAATCATGAAATTTGGTAAGAAGCAAGGTCTGTCAGCACAAGTAAAGCAAAAAAGTCGTTAATTTGTTGTTATATCACATAAAAAAAAATAGTACAAATAAACTTATATTTTGGGGTTGGAAAGTTGACTTTGTCGTACATTTTTGAATATTTTTAGAACCGCAAAGTTAAGTTTGTCTTTCGGCAAAGATAAGCAAAAATCTTCAAGAATTGATTCCAAAGATGGTCGTACTATCTACATACAACTTTGTTTGCTTAAGGAACCCTCGCAGTTGTCCGGTTTTTTAACCAAATCATTTTATTCATTAAGTATTATAACAACAAAAAGAATTTAAATTAGTCCATTTTTGTATTAATTATTATTACTAAATTTAATTTGTTTGTCTGATTTTTAATTTAAATTATTATTTTTATTTAAATTAAAAAATTATTTAATTTAAATTTATATTATATAATTGTTTCATAGTGAATAAATGAGGGTTTTGAAATTGTAATTTTCTGCTATTTTATTGAATGTATATCGCTGGCTGGTATTATGTTGTCTATGTCGTAGGCATTCCATAAACTTAATATACTAAATTTTAAATATTTAAAAAAATGAATTATATAATGTCATGGGATAAAACAAAAGAAGGAAGACTCGTCTTAGATGTCAGATGAGAAGTCACGCCCCTGCTATGAAGAAGTGTTAAATATACAATAAAGAATTATTTACAGATATCCCTGTACAATTTCAGTCTTCTTATCAAATATACCGCTTTCCTTGGTACAACTCTCACAGCCAAGCGAGTGCATTACAGTATAATGGTACTGAATGGTGTTCTAGGTACACATTACAGTGTATTTTTTTAGATATACTGTGCTATTAACGAATGTAAGAAAATAGAAATAAATATGTTGGGAAAATGTAAATGGATGTTGTTTTTCAAATTTTCAATAATGATTATGGTTGAATTTCGACCACTTAACGAAAACTAGTTAAGTGAGCACAAATTAGTGTGAATTTCACTTTGACCTACTTTGCCATATAGAGGCATTTGTAACTTATAAATAAATATTCTGGAATGCATAATAATTATGAGGGAAAGACATTACAGGCACATTACATTTGAAAGAGAAATTGTTTCAGAAATATCCGTTTGGAAACACTATGATTTTATAAACGGACAGTCGTGGAAGCAAGAATTGTATATTATATAGTTGCAGTGAGCGATAATCTGTACACAAGGAATTGTTTTATTCAACAAAAGTACAACATATATATTTGGTATCTGCCACATTTCACTATGTAGATGGGATCGTTGCATTTGGCTAGTGTAGTATTTGTTGTAGTGTGGTTTTGTGTCTCATATCTTTGGGCAAATTATCATTATATTTTCCATATCTGTGCATTTTTATCTCCCTTTTTTCAGCTCGAACTTATAAAAAACATCATAATTCATGGTATTGAAAGATTTACAAACAAAATTAAAAACTAAATTGCAATTTATTGGAAAACTTATAAACGAAATTGCAAATTGAATTTACCAACTTCATCTTCCAGTGTCATTCATTATACGTATCCTTGTAGCTTACCGTAGCTAACTACCATACTTTTATGTCTAAGTAATTACTAGACATTTAATTACTTATTTTGTTCTTAGAGACGGGCTCTCTTTATGAAACCGCTTCGAGTCAAACTTAGAAATACGATTTTCCTGAATATATTACTTGATGAAAGTTTCCACATTGTCGCAACCTGTACTAATTGTATAAGCATTTATAACAAGCGTATATTTACATTCAGGGAGGTGTTAAACTACAAACCTGTTTTATCATAGAGTTACCGGGATTGTTGCCTCCACTACTTTGTGAAGCGACTCTCAGCAACCAGAGGGTGGTGTTAAGCCGTTAACCGCAACTCAACAGTGACTTCAAACGCTAACTATAAACACACGAGCAGTACACATTCATATACGGATTTATCAGAGGAAGAACTGTGTTTAAAGCTAGACCGCAACATAGCAGTTGTCATACACATTTAAACGGATTGCGAAGAACTTGAAATGGTTTAATTAAATGGGGGACATCAAAAGAATTGAAAGAGAAAATTGTAAAAAAGTTGTGGAAGTGTACTTGACAGGTTAGAGATAATATCATGTGTATATAATTATACATGTACGAGTTTGTACAAATAAATTAACGTTACAGTTATTGTGGGTTTTTTTGCATTTATCATATACTAGCAGTTCCCGCGCGGCGTCCCTCGCGTGTACGTATTTATATATAACTGTAATTATTTTTACAAAATAAAAGTAGCCTAAGTTACTCCTTATAACACCAGCTAGATGCTAGTGGAAGTCCCGTGTAAATCGGTCCACCCGTTTCGGAGATTAGCCGGAACAAACAGACAGACAGACATACAAAAAAATTAAAAACTGATTTTTAGGCATAGGTATCGTGCAAATAACTTTATAAGCTTAAAAAATCTATTATTTTGAAATTACAAACAGACACTTTAATTTTATTTATTTGTATGCATGGATATGTGCGAGATACAATGGCTTAGTATCTAAATATACTGGAATCTAATGAAATTTTCTATAGATAATCTAGACAATAGATACCCTATGATCTATATAAACATCTCTGAGTACGGTAATAAAAATAATTTGTTTGTTTATTGACTTCGTATTTTCATTATTTAAGTTGAAAGTGAATGAAAGTGATCCGTAAAAGATATAAGTGGTCACGCAATCCATCCACGATGTGCAAATGCTGAGAAAAATCACATCTGCATCAAAGCTCTTGACCCAGACATCTACCGCGGCCCTCTTGAGATATTGGTCGAACTCGAACCGATATTACCCAAGTACTCTAAACAATAGCAATGGACTTGTAAAATATCGACAACACCGACTGCCAAATAAAATTTATTTGAGATCCTCGTCATGTATGACAGTGATATTAATAAATCTAATCAATCACTACATGACAGATCAATCCCAGAATGAAAATCTTACGATTTTCATATTGTGATTAGTCACGGGCTTTCGTTTGATGTCATTCTAATTTATCAGTCACGTTAAAAACCAATTGCTTTCTCAATTTTTTCAACCTTACAAAAAATGCCAGAACATAGCTGATCTAAACATATAATGTACATAATGTAATCTTTAGTACCTATGATTCAAAATAAACAGTTTGAAGTGGTTTTATTCTAACAGTGATTATCAGCACACAGTGCAAAATATTTTCACTTCGTGATCGGGTTGCTGATGGCAAGATAATCTTTTCCTCTTTGAGTTAACATACATGCCAAGAAGATACCTAGATCAGCTTAACAGGTCTGATGTTTGGACTTTATATCTACATGTCAAAGAAAAGTATACAAGCCAAGAGTGTAATTAGATGTAGCATTTGTAAAAATACATTTCCTACGCAGGCAGATAATTTCCATCGGAAAGAAAAAAAAATAAAAAGGTGTGTGTCAGCTCCGACACACGACTGGAGTTTACAATTCTCTGTCTATCTCTCTCTCTTTCTCTCTCATCATTTGTAGGCACTGTACAGTATATTTTTATACATGTATATCCACAATATATAACATAAATGTATACACACATATCTAGGAGGATAAAGAGTAAACTCCAATAAAGCACAAAAAGCACAACAAAGCGTTAAAGCGTTACGCTGCCCTCCGATCACTGAATTTTACTCTTCATATTTTTTTCATACCGGGCGCCTTATATGAAAATCGATTCTTAAGGAGTAAACTCCAAAAACGATTGCATGGTGCACTTAAATGACCTGGAACAGCTATCAGGAACAATTATGAGCATTATTATGACCTTTATGCATAGTCATCATAGTAATCCAAAGTACTTTGCACTTTAAAAGGAGTTATAAACGTGTAAAACTTATTTTCACACGCGGTTCAAACCTCTTCAAGAAAACTAGGTCAATATGGTTTGAAATATGGACAAATTTACTGCGTGAATTCCAAACTACTTTTAATATAAAATGCAGCGACAAATTTACACAGTAAATTTGGCGCTGCATTTTATTTATTCATATCAAGACATTCACAGAGGGACACGAAATATTTTTCGTAAAATGCTACCCATATATAATATTACGCCTTTTCAGCTTATTATTTGGAATGATGTTTTTTACTCTTAGGTTCTTAAGAGCTCTATACCATTTCCCTTTATCAAAGGCTTGGTTTGATTTATTTTAATTTTTTAACCCCCGACGCAAAAAACGACGGGGTGTTATAAGTTTGACGTCGATGTTTGTGTGTCTGTCTGTGGCATCGTAGCTCTCAAATGGATGAACCGATTTCGATGCGGTTTTTTCATTTGAAAGCCAGTTTCCTAGCGGTGGTTCTTAGCTATGTTTGGTTAATATCGGTCCAGCAGTGTAAGAGTATCAGCTCTTTTCCAAAATTATGTAAGGCATTTTGTAACCGTTGAAGGGATTTTCGAGTCGAGGGGTTTTAAATTTAAAATTTATAGTTAACTAGCAGTGCCCCGCGGTTTCACCCGCGTAAGTCCCAGTCCCGTGGGAATATCGGGATAAAAAGTATTATGCGTTAATCCAGGTCTCCAGCTATCTACATACCAAGTTTCATCGGAATCGGTTCAGTGGTTTTTGCGTTCTTTCACGCTTTAACAAACATCCCATCCATCCATCCAACTATCCATCCATACATCCAAACTTTCACATTTATAATATTAGTGGGATAGTGGGATGACGATATAACAATGTTCAAACATATAAACAGACCTGGAAATTACTACTTTAGTTTATTTAATAGCAGTCCAGAGATGATCAATGACCAGTACCAACTTACGGCACCCGTTCACAAGCATGACAGCGTCAGCCATCGTCCGGGTCAGCGTATTGAAGGGAAGCCGGATATTTAAATTACGTAAATTTGTGTAAAAATTAACAATGTCAATAATAATAATAAATATCAAATACATGTCAGATGAAAGCTAAAACTAATACGCAAGTGAAAATTCATAAGGAGAAGCAGAATCTAAAGGCCGCCACGAGTACTTACTCATTTGCAATGTGGCTGTGGAGCAGGACCAGCATTTTGCCAAGCATTTTTATCAGCTATCTAATCATTTAGTTATGCTCGTTCACAAAGTGTGCGTTTTATATAAGTTTTAAATTTCTTCTTATTTAGTTGAATAATGTTATGAGGTATTTCGTTATACAATTTAACACAGAACCCCATTAAAGATTTTTGAACTTTTGTTAATCTAAATTTTGGTTATATTTCAATCTCTAGTAATATTACGATTTTGGCATTCACAACATTTTGTAAATATATGCAGGTTTTTTAACATACAAAACATTTCATGAATGTATTCACAAGACACAATCACGTAGATTAAAATGACTCTGAGTCTAACGCAGTGTTTGTATACTCTGTGACTCTAACTTTATACATATGTCTGCATATGTCTTTCAACTCTCATGTTATGTTGACAAATACAGAGGTCCTGGTCTATTACAATAAAAAGGTCATTCAACAATATATTTAATTTTAGAAAGTTTTATGTTCCGAAACATAAAAGTCGCAGCCGACAAGTTTACCACACTAAAAATACAAGTGATGTGTAATTCAACACCACCTTTTACTTAATGCATGTACACGTCTGAAATTGGCAGTATATTCATTAAATTTTCGTTTAGAAATTGTTAGCGATGATGATGAAAGAGTTTCAATCATGCGATGTCATGATTGAAACTCTTTCATCAAGATTTTTTTTATCAGACAAAAGTGTACCCGCACTAAGAACAACTACTTATGACTTACACAAATAATTATAGTTTATGGAAAAAAACCCATTACACTCAACGCGGTGATAGTATAAATAAAGTGTAGTATAATATAATATGAGTATAATATCTATTACTAATTTATTAGAAATAGAAACTTGTATATTCAGCTATATAGTTTGCAATTCCTTACTCCTGTGTATGTACATCAAAACTCAAACTAATTTTATTAACTTCACTCCGACGGACTTCTAAATTATTTAAACTCGAGTTCGTTCACTTGTTGTAAACAGTGATCTTATTGTTCAAATTTTGTAAAGGTGCTTCTGTAAAGAACTTCGCATTCAACAATCGTGGGAAAATATACAACATTTTGTAAGAAATAAAGCTTTGTCCTTTTGACACCGAAATAAACTTCAGTAAAAACCAAATCGTACTTTTTCCTTGCGTATTATGTTTTTCTGCATTTATAAATTTGTTCAAGCCCGTTTAACCTTTCCTCGATTATATTTTCAGGCGGTTGAATACAACGGTTATCTAGTTGATTACACGTATCGAAAAGTTACTTTGATGATCACCATAGATAATAATATTATTTGGATTCCTGGGATCATAGGATCCCTTTTCCTAATTTAATAAGTCAATAGTGAAAATAGTGTCACTGATTTTGCTAAAATGTATTTAAAAAATCAAACGAAAATATGACATGTTAAAATGAAATAAAACAAAAAATAAAAGTCTTGTAGGTACTTACCTAAATTTTAATTATTACTACATATCATAAAACAAAGTCCCCCGCCGCGTCTGTCTGTGTGTCTGTCTGTCTGTTCGCGATAAGCGGAAAAACTACTGAACGGATGTTTATGCGGTTTTCACCAATGGACAGAGTGATTCAAGAGGAAGGTTTATATATAGTATACATGCATATTATTGTAGAGAAAAGTCGAGAAATTCAAAGATTTGTAATGTCATGTCGTAACAAACATATTTTTGTGCGCTAACATTGCAAACGCTGGCTAGATCAAATTAAGGTACTACGAAATTGTATATCTTAAAAAGATCAATAAAAAAGTCCGCGATGGTATATGTTTATCTGCTAAGGAAAACCATTTTTATCTTTTACATATTACAAAAAAAATTATGGGTTATTTATCAAACTATTTTAAACAATACAGTATTATTCCTTATCCAATTAAATACATTAAGTACGTAGTGCATTTCATGTAAATCAAAATTGTCCTTTACAGCATATAATAAAAATGAATATCTTAGAAGATATCAGAGATTTAAGAAGCGGAGGCAGAGCGGCTGGCGGGCCGAACTGATTTTGATCATTCTTTTTGTTAGATGGGGTACCTCAAGGGCGGTCCCCACCCCCACCACCACCCATATCAAGGAAGTCAGGATCTGATGATGGGATCCTGATAAAATTGAGAGAAATCCTCGAAAGTTGTAGGAACGAATAGTGTTTCTGTTTACTTTTTATTACTTTATGAGGTTTTTGCGTTTAGAATCATCATCATATCATGTAGCTGAGCTAATGATGAAAAAAAATCATATTATAAAAATCTTCACTACATATCACTACATATAAAACAAAGTCCCCCGCCGCGTCTGTCTGTCTGTTCGAGATAAACTGAAAAACTACTGAACGGATTTTCATGCGGCTTTCACTAATAGGCAGAGTGATTCATGAGGAAGGTTTTGGTGTATAATTTGTACCCGTGCGAAGCCGGGGCGGGTTGCTAGTCTTTAAATAAAATAAATAATTAAGAAGGATCTTTAGTTTAAACTTTAGGTACCTACGAGACATTTATTTTTTGTTTCATTTCATTTTAACATGTTGATATAAGTTAGGGGGCCTGTCACAATAAATTGTACCAAAGGTCAGAATAAGGGTTCTAAGTGTAGTGTCTTGGGATTTATTGGTTTTAAACAAGGTAACGTTGCTCCCACCATTTATTACTGCCTCTAGAGATATTACCACAGATTAAGAAGCGAATTACCTTACAAAAATAATATGTTCTTGGTGAATAAGCATCTAAAAACTTAATTTGCGGGAGTCTGGTACATTCAATTTAATTTACGAAGACAGAATGGCTTGCTGTGTTATTTATTACACACTTAAACCCAAAAGGTAGCAATATAAGTTGAATGTGTAGATAGCTTGTTCTAGTCAAAAGCTGGAAGTTTACTGATTGTTAATATGATTCGCAAACAGCGCTGTCAGCTAATTTCTCTTTGTTGAATGTAACACCCATTTTAGAACAGATTTTTTGCTAGGTATAGCACCTCTTGACTGAGGAAGCGTTAAAAAAACGTCAAACTGTAAAATTTGTTTTTGTCATCCCAAGGAAGGGCAAAATTTAATTTTGTTGGTCCGGGGGGGGCAAGTCATAAATTTGTCTTCAAATTACATTGGGGGGAGGGTGGGGGGACAGCTGCCCTCCCCTGCCCCTCCCTCAGTACGCCCATCAGTTCTTGGACTTCCCAGCAATAGCCAGTTCGATTTACAGGTATGTGACCCTGATCTTCCCGAGGTGTTGATGGTACTTCCGAATCCATCCGTATAAGCAATATCCTTTTCCGTACATTGACTTCCTTTTTGCCTGCCTATCCCTTTTAATTTGGGATAGGGGGCAAATGATCAGACGGGTCACCTATTGGTAAGTGATTACCGCCTCTCATGCCCAACTCAAGAGTCACAAGTGCGTTGCCAGCCTTTAAGGTGGGAGCAGGGGAAGGGCGAAGGGGGTGCTGTCTAGAAAACCTCCACGTGGTGCACCCTGGAAACGTTGGCGATGACGCTGCCTTTTTTCCTCAGTTTTTGAGAACGGCGTCATCGCCAACGGCTAATATTCTAGTAAGGAGAGGAGGCCATATTTCCTTGGCCACTTGGTCGAGGCTGGTCCAACAGAGCGGGCGTGTCTGTCGATTCCTCTGTTGGCTCTTCGCTCTTCGGAGCTATGAGGATGAAAACCTCGGTAAAAAATCACGAAGGAGGGACCCTTCCATGGGTCGGAGTTTCTCCGCTGTTCTCAGTGGAGAAAGAGGGCGGGCTCGGTGTGCACTCACACTGCCACCGAGTAGGCATGGGAAGATTTAGTTTCCTTGCCACCGTCGGCATATCGTAATCCCGAAAGGAGTTGTGGTCATGTTTCGCGATTCTGATCGGGGACGAGGGTCTTGGCTTAGCCGCCCGGACTGCGAGGAAGAAAACCTCTCTAAAAAATTACCCCGAATCCCGTGTTCTGGTGCGTGACCAGGGGATGCATGGCTGATGGGTAGTTCAGTCGCAAGCGCACTCCCAGCCGGGGCACCTGCGGACCCCTCGGTTGGGTATAAACCTTCGCTTGCCCGGGTATTGGGGATCTCTGCCCGGGTCGACCTTTATTTCTCCCCATCTCGTGGGTTATATTATGGAAAATGAAATACTATTAACACAAAATAAAACGGATGAAAAAAAGAAGGAGAAAGTGACGAAGAAGGAGAAGAGTAAGAAGGCGGATAGGCAGAAGGCGGACGACACCTCGTCTAACGATGAGGAGGTTTTACTCCGGACGCCTATCTCGAAAGTGCTCTCAGGAGTTAATATAGCTCCTGGGAGCAGAAGATTTTCGGAAAGACTACGTTCCAAGGCCGGATTATCTACATCAGATAATAGCCCTGAGGTCGTGGAGATGGAAGTTGAGCTTCGCGACCCCGAGAGCCGAAAACGGGGTCGCTCAAGGGATGGGGACTGTGAAATATCCACAGACATGCTCCCTCCCAAAGTGGCCAGTAGCACAAGAGGGAGATCGAGGTCGCGTACGCCGATTCCGTCTCCGGTAGGTTCCGTCTTCTCACAGGCGGAAGCGTATACGCGAGCGCGTGCAGAAGGCGAGGTCGTTGCCGAGGAGGAGATCGCGGATCTTCTAATAAAGATCCGGGCGCCGGTGGAAGGGGGCTCTGTCCCTCAAACACCGGTGTCATTGAAGGAGAGGACGAGTGCGGCGGTGGCCATCATACAAAAAGTGGCAACCAAGTCCACCAATCTGAAAGGCTCCTTCGTCAGGGCCCTAAAGGACTCCTCCTCTGCCGTCTCGGGAGTCGTCGAGACTCTCATCGGTGACGTGGCTCGCCTCCAGGCGGCAAACGATTTATTGACGAAGCAGGTAGCCGAGCTCAGCGCTCAGTTCGCCCTATTTAGGGCTAAGGCAGATTGCCCAGAGCGATCGAGCCAGGTAGAGCGGCAACCTGCTCCCTCCGCCTCGCCCCCTGAAGTTCCGGATTCCCACCTGCGTCAAGTTATTGACGCAGTATGGAGGATGATGGATGGGCGTCTTGCTGGTCTGGAGGCAAGACTACCTCCTGCCCCCATAATACGACCGCCGCTTGCCGCGGACAAAGGTAAAGCCGTGTCAGTCCCGACGCCGCTTCCTGTCTCAGGTGGCCGTGTTGCGGTCTCCTATGCCGCGGCGGCGTCAGCACCAAACCCTGCGGCCGTGCCGAAAGCCGGACGACCGGCTAAGGCTACAAAAAAAGCGACCACAACAAAAGCTGGGCAACAGGCCAAAGCCGCGACATCGGCGGCGACAGGATATCCTCCGCTCCCATCTCCGGCAACCAAGGGGACGACCGCGCCTCCCATTGCTTCTGGCGCTGAAGCTGTCCCTGTCCCCTCCACATCTGCCCAGCCGACGTCTACCTCCTCCAGGGACGGGTGGCAGAAAGTCGAGGGAGGTAAAAGGTCCCGAAAGCGGAACAAGAAGGCTGCCAAGAAAGCAGCCTCTGCACCGCAGTCGCCATCGGTGGCAGTGACCACCACAAAGAAGCCGCGAAAACTGCAGCCGCCTAAGACAGCGGCTGTGGTGATCACCGTATCACCGGAGGCGACAGACGGCGGGCTGTCATACGCGGCCGTTTTTAAGAAAGCCCGGGACAGCCTCGCCGGAGAGTTCGGGACTGTAGGTGTAAGGATGCGCCTAGCCCAGACGGGGGCTCGAGTTTTGGAGTTCCCCGGGGCTGAAGGCGCGAAAGCGGCAGATACTTTCGCCGAGAAGCTGCGGGGTATTTTTGCAGCCACGGATGGTGTTAAGATCGCCAGGCCCACCAAGTGCGCGGAGCTGCGCCTTTCGGGTCTGGATGACTCTGTGACGGTGGAGGACGTTCGCGTTGCCGTTCAGGAGAGGACGGGATGCAACGCGGACAAAATCAGAGTCGGCACCATCCGCCCCGGTCCAGGAGGCCTTGGCGCGGTGTGGGTCAGCTGTCCCGTAGCGTCAGCAAAAATTTTGGGCGATGCCGGCAAGATCCTCATCGGTTTCGTGAACGCCAGGGTAACAGTCCTGGTGGCGAGACCGATGAGGTGTTTCAAATGCCTATCGTCGGGACACACCCGCGTCAAGTGCGCGAGTTGTTTTGACTGCAGCGGACTTTGTTTCCGTTGCGGTCGACCGGGGCACAAGGCAGCGGAATGTTCCGCTGCCCCTCACTGCCCAGCGTGTGCGGCGGGTGGTTTGCCCGCCAATCACCAGATGGGACAAGGAGGCTGCAAGCCTCCCCGCACTCAAAAATCATCGGGGGCTAGCCTATCGACCCAGGCTGCCACTGATGTAATTCCGGCGTCGTCGTCGTCGCCCATGGAGGAGGTTGTAGAGACGGTCCAATAAATGGACCAAGTCTCTGGCCTCCTTGTCCAGACGAACCTAAACCACTCTGCCGGTGCGCAGGATCTTTTCCTGCAAACGATGGCGGAGTGGTCAATCGGTGTAGCCGTAGCCTCGGAGCCCTATTACGTTCCTCCCCGTTCAAACTGGATGGGTGACCGGGACGGCTCCGTGGCAGTCGTCGGCTCCACGGCAGCTCATTCCCCGCCCTTGTCGCTAAGAGACAAGGGTAATGGATATGTTGCTGCTGAGTGGGGGGGAATCACCATATATGGTGTCTACTTCTCCCCCAACCGGAGTCTGAGCGACTTCGAGGTTTTCCTCAACAACTTGGAGACCTCGATGCGGCGACTAGCGTCTGGGCACGTCCTAGTGCTGGGGGACTTCAACGCGAAGTCCATTGCGTGGGGTTCCCCCAGGACGGACGCACGGGGCGATGCCGTGGAGGAGTGGGCGGCATCGGTGGGCCTCTGTCTCTTAAACAGAGGCTCCACCAACACGTGCGTGCGACAGCAGGGGGGGTCGATAGTGGACCTTTCGTTCGCTACCCCTGCTCTCGCCGCACGAGTAAGGAACTGGCGTGTCCTGGAAGAGGTTGAGACGCTCTCGGATCACCTGTATATCCGATTTGAGCTCTCCCGGACCCAGGACCCCAGAAGGGGTCACACGGCGCGGCGTTCTTCCCGCTTCCCGCGGTGGGCTGTTTCAAAGTTGGACAGGGACCTACTAGAGGAGGCAGCCATCATTTACTCTTGGCTGTCTCCGCAGCCTCTGACTGAGGAGGTAGACATGGGGGCAGGCCGCTTTCGCGATGCGATTACGCAGATTTGCGATGCGGCCATGCCCCGCGTTCGAGGTCGTCGGCCTCCAAGGAAGGAGGTCTACTGGTGGTCCCAGGAGCTGGCGGACCTCCGTGCGGCCTGTACCCGTGCCCGGAGGTCCTACACTCACAGCCGGTGGCGTCGCCGCGATGAGGGGGAAGAGGACCAGCTTCATGAGGAGTACCGAGAGGCGCGGAGCACTCTGAAGCTGGCCATTAGCCGCGCCAAAGAGGAAAAAAGAAAGGAGATGCTGGAGGGTCTCGATCGTGACCCCTGGGGTCGCCCATATCGCGCGGCGCAACAAAAGCTCCGCGCGTCGGGCCCCCCCCTTACGGAGACTCTCCAGCCCAGCTTCCTGCAGGAAGTGGTTGAGGGCCTTTTCCCGCAACGGGTGGAGCATGTAGCCCCGTCGATGGCCCCTTTGGCCGGAGACGACGGGGAGGACGAAGAGGATGGTGTTCCACCCGTCACGGAGGCGGAGGTAGGGGCGGCTGTTCTACGGATCCGTTCCAAGAACACCGCCCCCGGGCCAGACGGGATCCCTGCCCGAGTATTGGCCCTTGCCCTTGACCACATGTCCGACCGCCTCAGGGAAGTGTTCGACGCTGGCATGGCGTCCGGGCGCTTCCCTGATTGCTGGAAGAGCGGGAAGCTGGTCCTTTTGAGGAAGCCGGGACGGCCCACCGACTCGGTCGCGGCCTACAGGCCCATCGTGTTGCTGGACGAGGCGGGTAAACTGTTTGAGAGGGTCCTCTCTGCCCGCATCGTCCGGCACCTTGGCGAGGTCGGCCCCGATCTGTCGGACGCCCAATTCGGTTTTCGAGCGGGGCGTTCGACGGTCGGTGCTGTGTTGCGCCTGAGGGCCGTGACCGAGGAGGTAGTGAGCTGTGGCGGCGTGCTGTTGGCGGTGTCATTGGACATCGCCAACGCATTCAATAGTCTGCCATTCAGCTGCATCAGGGAAGCACTCCAGTATCACGGAGTGCCAGGGTACCTGAGGCGGCTAGTGGCAGACTATTTAGAGGAGCGTACCGTCATGTACGAGGACCGAAATGGAGTTTTGAGTCGTCGGCCCATGTCGTGCGGTGTTCCGCAGGGGTCTGTCCTTGGACCACTCCTGTGGAACATGGGATACGACTGGGCCCTTCGAGGCGACTTCCCCCCCGGGCTGGGCGTAATTTGTTACGCCGATGACACGTTGGTCACAGCCCGGGGGGTGAACTTTCAGGAGGCGGCGCGCCTGGCCACCAGGGGAGTCTCTCTGGTGGTCGGGCGCATCGAGGCGCTGGGCTTGCGGGTGGCCCTGGATAAGACGGAGGCCCTTTTATTCCATGGGCCCCGTCGTGGTCCACCCCCTGGCGCCTCTATCGTGGTTAACTCGGTCCTCGTACCGGTTCAGGCCCACATAAGATATCTGGGCCTGATCCTCGACGGTAGGTGGCTCTTCGACGAGCACTTCCGACAGCTTGCTCCGAAGCTGGTCGGCGCTGCGTCCACCCTTGGGCGACTCTTACCCAATTTGGGCGGACCCAGCGTCGCTACAAGACGGCTATACACGGGGGTTGTCCGGTCAATGGCACTGTACGGTGCACCGGTGTGGGCGGGTGCTCTGACCGCCCAGAATAGGGCGCGCCTCTGGCGCCCTCAGAGGGTTATGGCGGTTAGAGCCATACGCGGCTACCGCACCGTGTCGACGGAGGCGGCGTGCGCGTTGGCCGGGACTCCCCCGTGGGATTTGGAGGCGGAAGTGCTCGCCGAAGTATATCGGCGAACGGCTGAGTTCCGGGCGGGAAGCGGCAGTCGGCCCCCGCCCGAAGAGGTGCGCGAATGGCGTGAGGCCGCTCGCCGAGCCACCATGGCTCGTTGGTCGTCCCGGCTGGAGGCTCCACGTGCTGGCTTTGCCGCCGTGGAGGCGCTCCAGCCGGTCATCGTCGAGTGGGCAGGGCGGCAGCACGGGACCCTTTCCTTCCGACTGACGCAGGTCCTTTCCGGGCACGGCTGCTTCGGGAAGTACCTGCACTCGGTCGCTAGGAGGGAACTGAGTCCCGCCTGTCACCACTGTGACTGCAGTGAGGACTCGGCTCAGCACACGCTGGCGGTTTGCTCCGCCTGGGCGACGCAGCGTCGGGCCCTCACTGCAGTCATCGGAGGGGATCTCTCGCTACCGGCCGTCATACGCTCCATGGCCGGTAGTGACAGGAATTTTACCGCGGTCACGACCTTCTGTGAGGACGTCATCTCGCAGAAGGAGGCGGCGGAAAGGGTCCGGGAGGACGATCTCCACTCGGACCTAATTCGCCGCCGGCGAACCGGGCGGCGGAGGCGCGCTTACCAGCGCCTCATGCCGCCCTGAGTGTGGCCGCGGGTGGACGGGACGGGTTTTCCCCTCCACCCGCTGTAGTGGCCCCCCGCGAGGAGGCGGCGTCCGCGTGTGCCTGGACGTCGCCTAATTGAGACGATTTTACCCGGAGGTGGTGCCCGCGCTTTTGCGGGCAGGCGCTAGGGGGGGTCCGGATGTCTTAATAAAGCTGTTCCCGGATCCCTCCTACTTAAGGCGCAGTACGGCACACCGTGTGGTTTTAGTCGGTTCGATTCCGACACACCGCCCCGCCGAAAACCCCGGCGGGGTGACAGCCCGAGGGGGTTTCCACACGCACAAAAAAAAAAAAAAAAAAAAAAAGGGGAAGGGCGAAGAGTGGGAATGGCGGGATGAAGAGGGGTTAGGGCCTCCGGTCCGGCCCAACGAAAGCATTGCTTCACTGCCAGTTTTCTGTGAGGCCGTGTGCGTGATCACTCCAGTTGAGCCGGCCCATACGTGCCGAAGCATGGCTCTCCCACTAAAAATCACTTCTAAATCTGTCATGAATCCTTTTCAATATACTACCAATTTTCGTATTCTTAATTCCCAAAGTGCCCGCTTGGTGGCAATACGCCAAGTTTGAGTGGGACTAAATTATGATGGGATGAATGTGGGTGGTTAATTCGCCTCTGTATACCCATTCGGGGATACAAGATACATACATACACTCAATGTATGTATATTTATCTGCTGGTGAATAGGGTCGCCAGAAATGCCATTGGTATAGCGAGTGTTAATAGGCACCCGTACTCGCTTCCCATAAAATATTTTATACTAGCAACCCGCCCCGGCGTCGCACGGGTAGTAGAGACATCTTCAATAAATAATCATCAACATATTTCAATCAATTTACACAAAATCTTAACAAATTATATATCTAAACCTTCCTCATGAATCATTGTATCTAATAGTGAAAACTGCATGAAAATCCGTTCAGTAGTTTATCAGTTTATCGCGAACAGACAGACAGACAGACGCGATGGGGGGCTTTGTTTTATAATATAGCAGCAACCCGCCCCGGCTGCGCACAGGTACAAATTATACACCTAAACCTTCCCCATGAATCTCTCTGTCTATTAGTGAAAACCACATGAAAATCCGTTCAGAAGTTATTTCAGTTTATCACGAACAGACAGACAGACAGACAGCCGCGGCGGGGGACTTTGTTTTATAATAAAAATAAATAAAATAATTTGACGTATTGTTTAGTTATGTATAAACTACCGTCTGTCCACCGGTTTGTTATTTTATTGCAACTGGCAAGCCTTTTATTTCTATTCTAGGAAATGAATGGACAGTACCGTCAAATATGAGATAGGCCCCGAAGAGCGTGCGAGCGTGGTGTCACAAAATGTTTTGCTCTTTGTACTAACAAAGGTAATTCCATGCGGACATTAAACGGCGGCCTGCCCGGGTGACTGCTATATTGCATTTTCGGGATGAAATTCACTACTAAATTCTAACAGCTTACAAAACAGGAATAATGCAAAATACTATATTTTAAATTCGTTTGATTTATAAGAATACTAGCTGATGCCCGCGACTTCGTTCAAGTTCTAATTCAAATGTATCCCACGGGAACTCGTATATTTTTCCTGGATAAAAAATAGCTTGTCCTTCCCAGTATATAATCTCCTTGAGAAATTTCATTACAATTCGTTTAGCCTTTTTGTCGTAAAAAGGTTATAATAACAAACAAACTAGAGAGTTACATTCGCATTTATAATATTAGTATCAAATCAATAATTAGTATGGATTTTCTGATTTATCTCATATTTGAAATTTAACTTTTATCTACCAAAGCTTTTTTACCTTTAGAGGCATAAGAAAGCCGAGCTGTATTATGTTTCCATAGAGAGGATAGAATTTTAACTTTTTCATAAAAGTCTGTTAGTGCAAGACTTTTACACGTTGGATCTTGCTAAGAATCCTCTTGCCACAGATTTTCTAAAAGCCGATCCTTACCTTGAATTATTTAAGATACCTGCCTCGTACATAAATCTAACAAAATTTAATGATTTAAAAGGGTCAGATCTTAAAAATATCACACTTGTTCCCACCGCATTTTCAACAATGTAAATTTATTATTATTAGAATTTAATATGTATTTGACTGTATAGTTTTAAATTGTATTGTTTTAGTCTTTGGCTGTCGTGAAATTTTTACTTACAAAATTCTTTAAAACAGAAACGCACGAGTTACAACTAGGTGTTGCAAGCGTCCATCAGTATCAGAAACCGGTTACTGAAAGGTATATGCCACCTTAGTGGTATAAAAATTTATAGGCGCTGATTTTATTACTTATTGCTGACCTAGAACCTTTATAAAATGATACTATCGAGTTAAATTTTTGCAAGTTCGCAATATAATTGTTTAGTTCAGATTTAAGAGAGAGTGGGAGAGCCCGAGAGAGAGGGAAACATCACACACAACACAAATATAATGGTGATCTCATCGTCCGATCCTTGTTTGTTGCTAAAGAAAATTTAAATTTTAGACATGTTTTTAGAGCCGTCGTAACTTTACAGATATGCAATTAACAATAGTAAAGTTCATTAGGAATCAACACAACTATTTGTGAATTTGACAAAACCTTTGTAACGACATAAACCGTTGCACCACCATATAATCAAAACTACTAACTAACATTTAAATAATATCACAAATGCTTCTCTTGAAATGGTTAGTATATTCAATCATCAGATATGTTCTTTGTAGCTACGGTTCGATATCAATCAGTCGAGGGCAGTTTGTAAGCCAGTAACACGTTAACAACACAAAGAGAGTGTTCGCAAATAATTTCAGTTTACGGCTTAACCTAACGCAGTATACGTACTTCAACACTATAGCTGTGTATATTTGATATACGTGCTTCATGCTTATAGCGCTATAGTTTTTCTTTTGTGTGAATGACGTCCCTTGCGAAACAGTTACATTGTTCCATTTTAAAGTAAGAAAAAGAGCGTTGAAAACGACAAGTATTTAGGTGAATACGCTCATTTGCGCTTTGATTGGTATGTTTTTTATGTACTGTATTTTTAATTTTTTTAAGAAATGCCTTTTACAGATCTATATCTGTATCTATATCTTTATCTGAGTAAGCAGTACTTAATATTTATACTCGTAAAATAAAAAAAAAAACAGCCTGACAGTGTGAAAAGTGCTAAATTCCAAAGCTTATAATACACACATATCTATGTTTGTTAGCGTTGAATCTGTTCATTGAACAACATTCAACGTGTATTTTGTATTTCTCAACGTCAGCTGAACTGACAGCCTCCAGTACAATTTAATTAAATCTAGGAAACTATTGTCTGGAACATTTGAACACAGATAAGATATATTGTTCTGTATGAAATATTAATATAATTCCTAAACAGCATGAACCATCAGTCGAAAGAAACAATAGACTCAAATATTTAGATATGCTTGCTTTACATGAGCTCATGCCGGGCCATAACTACCCCACAAGAGATGAAAATTGTT
This sequence comes from Euplagia quadripunctaria, assembly GCA_963859945.1. Classification (NCBI taxonomy): domain Eukaryota; kingdom Metazoa; phylum Arthropoda; class Insecta; order Lepidoptera; family Erebidae; genus Euplagia; species Euplagia quadripunctaria. The sequence continues at coordinate 16,332,551 of OY982562.1, read as the reverse complement.
TGGACCATTTCATACTGAAAATACAAAATAAAAAAACTAGTGCTTCCATAGCTCTCTTAAGTACAACGATAACAGACCACAAGATGATTTTCTTAACATTAAAACAAATTTCTCATAAAAGAAACAAATGCCTAAATGCTAAAACTATTACGGACTAAAGTGAAACTTCTAAAAACCTTGAAAAAAATAACAGAATGGAACTATTACTATAACTATAATATAAACGATCCCAACGAAACTACTGACTTAATAATAAAGAAAATAACTGAATGCATAAATGAAAGCAGTAGAGTAGTTAAAGTGCCCAAGAATAAACGTGTTATAAAACCTTGGATGTCTAGTGGTATTCTTCTATATATAATAAATAGAAATAAATTACAAAACAACTTAAGAGCTGTTCCCTCAAGTAATATACTTAGATTAACGTACAAAAGATATCGAAACTTTTGCAATAATTTAATAAAAAAACTAAAGAGACAATATGAAAGGGAATTACTTGCTAGCTCAACAAAAAACACAAAGGCATTATGGAAAAATATAAAAGTAATAACAAACACAAATAATCATAAATGCACTAATAAAACTTTTAACATATGATGCCCTCTCCAATTGATTCAGTCAACAAAATTAACAAATATTTTGCTGAATTGTTGATAAAAACCTTGTAAAAAAAACAAATGGAATTACAATACGCCATCAACCAACAACACAAACACCAACATTGTCGACACAATTAACTTTTTTTGTACTCCTAGATACTGATTCATGTGAGGTCAATGGGGTTCTTATGAATCTAAAGTCGGGTAGTTCTGCGGGTCTATACAATATGCCAACTGAATTCCTAAAAGTTGCTAAACAGATATTGATTCCAATTATTTTCCATCTCACTAACCTTTGTTTTAAATTAGGGACTTTTCCAAATAAACTTAAACAATCCACTATAACACCAGTCTACAAGTATGGGGGATAGAGATGACTTCAATAATTATAGGCCAATTTCGGTTCTACCCTCCATCTCTAAAATAATAGAAAAGCTTCTAAATAACAGACTGTTAGCATACTTAGAAAAAATTAAAATTTTATCACATTCACAATACGGGTTCAGACGTGGAATGTCTACTGAGGATGCAGTCACAGCTCTTAGCTCCCTTATGTGATGATGTAGATAATGGATTAAAATGTTTGACGGTCTTTCTTGACCTAAAAAAAGCTTTCGATACCGTTTCTGTACCCATTCTTGTACGCAAACTCGAAAAGATAGGCATCAGGGACTTCCCACTTGCTTTATTGAAAGATTATCTGAGTAACCGTAAACAGCGTGTCAAAACTGAATCATATATCAGTGATGAGATGGAGGTTACATACGGCTTTCCTCAAGGGAGTGTCCTCGGTCCAACGCTATTTTTGATATATATATATAAATGATTTATGCAATCTTAGAATAAACAGTGCAAAAAAATTTTCATTTGCGGATGATACCGCTGTTGTGTTCTCTGAGTCGTGAGAAGTCGTGGGAAGAAACCGGTTCATAGGCTATGTTGGGCCTCACTAGGGTTGATTGCTGGTTAAAAAAGAATATGCTATCCTTAAATACGACAAAATCTAACTACGTGTGCTTTACTAAAGATAACAGGACCCAACCTAACATAAACTTTAACATTAAAATCTATAGTATAATAAACCAGATTTTAAGTACGATTGTGACTGTCCCATATTAACAAACTTGTCATCCGTTAAGTACTTGGGCGTAATGTTAGATAGTAGATTATCATAGTTTGACCATATGAAACTTATTACAAATATAGTTAGGAAATTAATGCGATTTTTTTAAATATTAAGACATGTTTCTTCAGAATTACTTTTGAAACAAATTTACCTAGCCTTAGTTCAATCTGTCATCATATACTGTATCCCGATATGGGGTGGTGCTGCAAAAAGGAGAATCATTGAAATAGAAAGAGCCCAACGATGTTCAAAAAAAGTGATGTATTTCCTACCATTTCGATATGCAACCGTACAGTTACTACTCTATATCCGATCTATTAAGCATTAGAAAGCTTTATATTTTGAATCATATTCTCAGAAAGCACAAGATGCTACCTTTCAACCCCAGTAATTATGAAATTCGACGAAGGTATGCTGTTGCTAAAATAAATAGATGCAAATCAACCTTTGCACAAATATTATTTCATTTCCAGGCTAGCCATCTCTATAATAATGCCAACAAATTATTAAGTACATACAGTCTCATATTAAGAAATGTTAAAAACACCATAATTAAATGACTTGCAGTTTTAAACTATACAGAGGTCGAATTGCTTCTGAAGCGCTCCGTGTGACTGGTTCTGACTGGACTGATAGTATAATCACTACATATTATAAAACAAAGTCCCCCGTCGCGTCTGTCTGTCTGTCTGTCTGTTCGCGATAAACGGAAAAACTACTGAACGGATTTTCGTGCGGTTTTCACCAATGGACAGAGTGATTTAAGAGGAACGTTTATATGTAGTATACATGCATATTATTGTAGAGAAAAGTCGAGAAATGCAAAGATTTGTAATCACTACATATTATAAAACAAAGTCCCCCGCCGCGTCTGTCTGTGTGTCTGTCTGTCTGTTCGCGATAAGCGGAAAAACTACTGAACGAATTTTCATGCGGTTTTCACCAATGGATAAAGTGATTCAAGAGGAAGGTTTATATGTAGTATACATGCATATTATTTTAGAGAAAAGTCGAGAAATTCAAAGATTTGTAATGTCATGTCGTAACAAACATATTTTTGTGCGCTAACATTGCAAACGCTGGCTAAACCTTACGAGATAGATTAAATTAATGTACTACAGAATTGTATATCTTAAAAAGATCAATAAAAAAAGCCCGCGATGGTATATGTTTATCTCCTAAGGATAACCCACAGTAACAGTTTTTATCTTTTACATATTACAAAAAAATTATGGGTTATTTATCAAACTATTTTAAACAACACAGTATTATTCCTTCTTAAATTAAATACATTAGATACGTTGTGCATTTTATGTAGATCAAAATTGCCCTTTACAGCATATCATTAAAATGAATATCTTAGAAGATATCAAAGATTTAAAAAGCGGGGGCAGAGCGGTTTTGATTATTCTTTTTTGTTAGATAGGGTACCTCAAGGGTGGTCCCAAGTCAAGGAAGTCAGGATCTGATGATGGGATTCTGATAAAATTGAGAGAAACCCTCGAAAATTGTAGGAACGAATAGTGTTTCTGTTTACTTTTCATTACTTTATGAGGTTTTAGCGTTTAGAATCATCATCATATCATGTACCTGAGCTAATGATGAAAAAAAAATCATATTATAAAAATCTTCACTACATATCACTACATATTATATAAAACAAAGTCCCCCGCCGTGTATGTCTGTCTGTTCGCGATAAACTGAAAAACTACTGAACGGATTTTCATGCTGTTTTCACTAATAGACAGAGTGATTCATGAGGAAGGTTGAGATGTATACATTGTACCCGTGCGAAGCCGGGGCGGGTTGCTAGTTTTATAAATAAACCAATTGATAAAAAGGTACTGATGAAGGGTATATATAGATACTTTAAATGTAAATCTAAATCTCAACCAAGGTATGTCAACATATATAACTTATTATTATATTCATTATTAGTAGCAGTATTATGTTTGTTAGTTTATTTATTTATAAAAGGAGGATGATGATGATGTTGTTTATAAAAGGAGACTCTCTATTTTTGTAAATATGTGCACTGTTTATGAAATAAATTGTTTATTGTTCATTATTATTGTTCCAAACCAATCTGATATATGGTCAAACTTGAATGGAGTCTACTTTGTAATTCACTTCAACTTTGTAAAAATAAATAATTTATTTATAGTTCTTACCTGTTTTAACAAGTTTGAATGTCACTTGCTGTTGGTTTTTCAGTTGTTCATTGTGCATTGGGTGGTTAAGCTCGCGTAGTGCCATCTCCACAGAAGGTTGTTGTTGCATGTTGGTAGAGCGCGGCTGCTGCGCCTCCTTCGAACGGCTTAGCTTACGAAAGAAACTAACTTTCTTCGACTTGGAATTCGATGTCGAACCTGTGAAGTCAAAAAAAAAGCCGTAGTAGTTACGGATTATTATTGAGATGTTAAACAAGAAGAAACCTCACACTGTTATATAAAACCTCATGGGTGTGACTCGAGCCTAGTGAAGCGTTATGTTGTTATTGTGCCAAGTAACCATGCTAAATGGATGTGTACGAGTTAGTTGATGACCACGCTTTCTCAAAACCCAAATCCCACTCTCATTCAGAACCTTCAAAAGACGAGCGTTGTCGCGTTGGCGTCGAAGGCGTTGAGGTACGAGCGGAGGTTGGTGGTGTGGAGCTCGGTTCGGAATGAGGGCGTGGCGGGAGAAGGCTCAATGATGACTCATTTGGAGAGGGAAAGTGCGCAGCCGAAAGATCCGATTGGCGATCTGGTTCAGGCGTTGTTACCCGAATATGCGCACCAAATTGCGGGGAGCTCGCAACTTCAAAAAGTGCATCGAAGTTGCGATCAAATATGTTCTTTCTTGAGAATGCCGGAGTAGGCAGAGGAGCGGGCAATTCAAATTCATCAGGAGCAGGGGTTCTAACAATTTTTCCGAATTCATTGTCCTCATGGCGACCTAGCTTCTTAAGCAGCTTGGCTTTGGTGCGCTCGCGCAGCTTTGGACGCTCGAGCGACGGCGTCGGCGAGGCCGGCGCGCGCTCTGGTGGCTCCGGGGGCGCCGTTTTGAGATGTTTTTTGTCGCAAGTGAGGGTAGGGGCGCGGGGCGGGGGGTGCGCGCTGGAAGGCGCAAGCGGCGGCGGCCCGAAGATAATGTCAAGCGTAGGCCGCTGCCGTGGCCGAGGCAGCGATTGCGATATGTATGTCTGGGTAACTACTTCATCCGCAGGATATATTACGTACATCCCTGGCGAGACCGCATCGCGCAGGCCCCTCGCGCCCTCCGAAGAGGTGTACGCGTGTCGATTTAGTTCTACTAATATCTATCGTCAAGTCACTCACTCTGTTTCGAATCTGATTCACCAATGGGACAAAACACACAAAGATAAACTAACAACTGTTTGTTGCCTCAGGATTGGAATGTTTTCAAAATTTAAGATGCCTTTTGGGAGCTACTAAGTAAGTCGAAGAACGAATAAGGAATGTTTTGTGGAAGGGATCTTGAGCCATACTAATAGGAAAGGTAGGAGATTTCTTCGTTTAATGTCTGCCAATTCCGTACAACGAATCTTCAACCTAAACAAAAAATAAATATAGCTTGATAAAAATAATCTACCAATACAGGTTACCTAAAATTTTTTTATAAAAGTGTATAAAAAATATAGTAACGAAAGGATACGGTTAAAGCAAATAGAACAAAAATACAAAAAAATGACCAAACGCTGCGTTTACAGTGGACAGAGTAACACACACATACAAGTTATAAATGTACGATTGTACAAAGTTTCAATTTTAATATACGTTTACAGACTTCGGATACATTGGTATTTCGTATTGCTTGGCCGTTAAAAATGCAAGACAATTTGATTCTACCGTGTCTTAACGCTCAAGTAAAAAATCTTGTTTGTTTAGTTTTCTGTTGTTCCTATTACACGTAATACATGTCTAATATCTTAAATAGACATTAACTACAGAATGAATGAAATCATTATATTAATACGTGAAGAGAATTCTTTGTACCTTTTTAAGAAAATTTCCCGAACGTAATAACGTGAATTTTGGAATATATACAGTTTATATAAGTATAGAAGAAATGCTAAAAGTTAAAATTTTGAAACAAAATGTCTTACATAAATTACGTGAAAACGGCTTCGACCATGATTCTCTAGTAATCTTAACTAAGTAATATTATAAATGCGAATGTGAGTAGGTTTGTTACGCTTCCATACCTTAACTACATACTCAACCGACAGGCCGGGTACCCGGGTACGGAAAAGTACATAGGATAGCTTTCATCCTGCAAAAAAAAAGTAGTTTCCGAGAAAAATAATATTAATTGATAAAATTAATATTAACTCAAGCATAGCAGCGATAAAAGCTAATATGAAATAATATTGACAAACTACTTAAAGCATATTTTAAAACAAACTTTATCATAATAATGTCAGAGTTTAAGTACTTCAGTACACATTGGATTAAACTTATAATCACATCAAACAGCTTACGGTGTACGACCACCTCTAATGAACTTTCGTTGTCTCAGCAAACAATTAGTGCTGGTAGTTGGTCACGTCGATGTGGCTTTGTATAGTTTAGCTACAGAGTAAACCGTGCTGATACAATACAGGTCAAGTGTCGCCACAATGGCAGAGGGCCATCCAAGTAAGCAAAGGAGTAGCACTCAAAATTTTTACAAACGCGGCGATTCTATACAGATTCATTTAAATTTTACTTTGGTTACGCTAAAAAGGGACTGTTTTGTTTGTGTTAATAAGGTCAAAATATGCACGTAACTGTCTCAATGTCAGAACTTTTTTTTTTTAATATTTAAGTGATGACACTAATGATTTTACGTCCAAACGTAAGTTTAGTTGACAGAATATTGGGTATTCTGTGCCTTAGTATCTTTCTGTATATTATACGTGAAGATAATGCTTTGTACCTACGCCTTCTTAAGCAAATTTTGCGAATGTGATATTTGGCATACATAAAGTTTGTATGTACAAGAAGTGGAGAAAGTATTTTTTTTTTAATCAAGATATGGAAGTGTGTGATAATTTATAAATTCAAAAATAATGTGAAAACGGTTACAAAAAAAAACAGGAAAGTCTAAACATTGAAAGTTCAAGTTATACAGTAGTATAACTTGAACTTTCAATGTATAGACTTTCCTGTATTTTGGTTTAGTAAAACCTAATGAATTATGATCGAAATTTCATCATGACCAGGCCAGGACCTCTAGACCATATTAATATTTATATCAATAGTTCAGTTGCCTAAAGTAAAGATAGGACCATCTCTGTTTTCAGAATGACCTGCTGGTGGTCTGGGCTTTATAAAGTCTACTGGTCGCAAACAATGCCAGAGGTAGTAATAAAAAAGAATTTTTCAGAGCTTTTCGTCCTTGAAGCCCCAAAGAGTCATCATTCCCATGTGCTACCCGTATAAAATAACACAAGATCTCAAGCTTTTTCACTTCCACTTCCACATGTTAACGCGTTCCATACAAATGGGATTCATGTACTTGACCTTTTTTAAGGATTTTAGTAATTTGGTCAGTATAGTATAAGTGCTCCTTGAAATCCCTTTTTTGTTGACATTTTTTCTAAGGCTAGAAGGCCTTAGCTAAAACGTCAACGTCTTCATTATAAACTTTTTGAATAAAAATACCGATTATGTTTTTTTTACCACCTTGAATGTTTTTTTTTTTTCGCCATTTATTACGTTGACCTGTAAGTATCCATTTAATTATGTTATTTTTGTTACGTCACGTTGCGTTTGTGGTCTATATATTATTATGTCTATTGATAATAGGTACTGATAGGTCTTTAACGTCAATAGTTCGGGATAGTTCGGGAGTTTAGGGTGGAAAACAAAAAAAATGGAATGCAATATAATATGTAAAAGATGCTAGTTAGTTTATGAGATACGTAATTCGTATATTTGCTAATTTCATGGCCATGATGACTTGAGAGCCACTGAATTGAGGTAGCGGTAGACTGCTAGCTGTCAGAAGCCTTTGAGATCATTCCCAAAGACTTCTTTCAGTGAGAGGTCGAATATGCCTGCATAAAATAAGCAGAAGAATGAATGAATATAGAACAACATGCTCCGATTTAAGAGTCGTTTAAAATGATGAATATGTTTTCCTTATGCGTGTACATTAAATGTGAAGAAGTGTACAAAATGAAGATTTCTTTTTAATTAGTTAAAATTAATTTTGTTAAAAGCATTACTATTGTTTTATTTTCTTGATCTATCTTTTGACTAGGTTACCGGGTTCAACGTATGCGGCTTGGCGTCTTGCCTACGGAGTAGGTAATTCAGTGAAATAACGGAAACAATATGTGGCTATTTATATTATGTTTTTTTTAAATAGCTGAATATCAGATTACATTTTAACATTTTAGATGATATTTTATATACATTTACATATTCTTTGAACATACCTAGAGTTCTGATTTATATTAGGTACACGCAGAGTGGTATAAATGTAATGTAATGATAAATTATGTCAGGTTAAAAGATTATAGATTACGCAAATAATTTAGAGAAGAATAGAATAGTCGACTTTGTTCTTAGGATTATGAGGCGTTTTTTTAATATAGTAAATATGACACGGTAAGGCAGAACCTCAGTACAGAGATGACGGTTGACAGAAGTAAATCTAGACACGCGACAGCGTGTCAAGCCAAGTTCAAGAAAAAGTAACTGGCGACACAGCAGCCGTGCGTTTTATTACACGAACCATTTGGAGCCACTTTTGACTCCTTAATCATTTATAATCTATTCATCATAAACACACGAAATTTGGGTTATTTATTAAAGCCCCTTAGGTTAACTAAAACCCCAAATTTTATTAATACAGCTCAAACGGTCATTGCGATATTAACGTCTAAAAATAGGCATTTTTATAACTGACTGACTGACATATAGATCAAAAACCTAAACCACTTCCAGATAACCTAGAAAGTTGAAATTTGGCGTCCAGCTAGTTATTGTGTGTAATCGAAGGAAAAAATCAGAAAACAATAAATTTTTACGATTTGAAATATTTTCCAAGTAATCGATTTTTTAACACCTAGCGCCTTTCAAAATTATAATAGCATTTTTTTTTTTCTTTCCCAGGAGAATAGGTTCCATGATGAAAGATCACTTTTATTATCATTTTATATACCAGATTATTTATAAAACGTAGACAAGCAATAATAACACAAACTGGCAGCGCCGGCTCAGAGAGATCTGACAATAATACCTGATTGCAAATAATTGTGTTAGGAAAGAAATATATTCTTACACAATCTTGCTACTTTGTATTAATAAGTCAGTGATTTACAAGAGCCTTAGAACAATTTTTTGTGGTCTATAAGCGTTTAATAGACACTTATATGACCACACCTTTCTGTAACACGAGAAAAAGAGAAAAAAGAAGAGGTTAAGCAATTGGGATAAATATAGGAAGATGATGAAAATTATTCCGATGTTATCGCATTAACTAAATGAGTCTCCTTAATACAATTTTGACAGCATTGTTTTAAGGCTCCTTACATAAATGTACTAGTCTAGTCTAGTTTTGTATTAGTCTAACTACGGTATCTATTAATTTGTCATAGGGTTACATTTTTGAAACCGTTAAAATTACCTCAAATAATAATATAATCTTCAACCAACAATTCTCTCTATTCTGGACCTGAAGAAAACGGAAATTAGTATTCAATATGATAAGATAATACATCACATACATACATTTTCTAACATTTATGTTTATGATCTTATCTATTTCTATATAATAGAATAAAATACTTCTGTTTTGCTTTTCAGTTACCAGTTATTGAATTTTACCAAAAAGACAACAAATATACAACACGTTTTTAGTAAAGTAGTGATTTTACTTGACATATGAAGTGTACTTAATCTTTACAACATGTTTACCAACATATTTTTTTACAATATCTTAACAATTATATCTGAGAGCCCAATACATGCAGATATTTCAAGTCAATATTGATAAGTACAATCGACGTGAATCCACTTTGACATCTCAAGTATTGGAACAGATTTTCATTCAACAACATAACACATTCGCTTACTATGTTTGCATAAACCAAAACTTGCTTTGAATCATTGTAATCTAAATTAGGCATGGGCAGGCTAGGGCATGTTAGGATATTATTTATTTAAAAAACTGACTTAGGTGTTAGCAATTTTCTTTCTACGTTAGACGCGGGGGTCGGAAAGAAAGAAAATTCCTAACAGTCTCCCATGACGAAACAGGATGGGGTTTTATTTATCACAAAATACCACTCAGTTAACTTCTTGAAAGTTAACATACGTCAAAAAAGGATGTTATTGGGCTAGGTATTAAAGCTTTCGTGTTCGTAGATTATGACGAGTGGACTACTGGACTGAATAAAGTGCTGCATACTCTGAAGTCTAATTATGATTGAGAAACTGTAAGATTCTAAGTACCAACACATACCAAAGTGCCTATGCATCTATAGTATTGAGTATCTAGGTACATAGACAATCAATACCATATGTAATAATATGTATTAAGGAATATATTGCTTTGTAGTTCTATCTATTATTAACCATAACTATTAATACCAATGTGACTGATTCCGAAATAGGGATATGTTGTCACGGAGAGATGGATTACAAAGGATCACACACACCTCTAGACTCAAATGTTAATTATTGTTGCGATGCCGAATTGTTCCCGATCGATTAATGAAACGGGATAGAGATGAGAGGGTTGTGTAACTGTAATGTTGTGTATAAAACAATTATGTCATTTTAGAAAATAATATTAATTTTCTATTAGCATTTTTTTAAACCTTATCGGGTGTGATTATTCAAAAACAATGAAATATTCTTCGTAAGGAATATTCTCTAAGAAATTTAAGAACCAGTTCCGACTGAGTTATGACTACAGGTGTGCCTATGTCATTGTGTACGTACTGTGAAAAATTAAACCGTTATAGAATCTTTGACGTATCTATCAGCTGTATGTTCATTCGTCACAACCTATTTTTTGGATTAAAATTTCATACATACACAGAGTGAGGCGGTTTAATTCCTAGATTGGGGCATGTAAGAAAATTCCAAATAAAACTCAATTATGAAATATCAAAACAAATTGTAGATCAAAATTTATTAAATCTTTCTTTTTATTGGTTAAACCATTTCTATATTAACAAACCCCTATACTTCTCTTTCCCAACATTTCACAAAGTTGTAGATATAGCAAGAAGACTATTGCTTAAAAGGTCTCCAGAAATACAATGACATTTTACGCAGTTGAGGGTCTGTATCCGTGTCTTAACAAGTACCGACTCAGTATTAATAAGGAGTAATGAATCCTAAGCTCTGTCATTTAACTCCAACAAAATGATAAATAACACACAGTACTTAGTTAAATAACAAAGGGTCAATGGACCCACAAAATTTTATTAAAAATACTACAGCAAGGGTTATATATTCAACTAGTTCGCTGTAATGGCTAAAAAATACAGCCCTTTAGGTATGAACAAAACCGAAATTCCTAACTATATAAAGAATGATTTTTAGAATATAGCCTACATTTCGTTAATGTAAACCCTAATTTTGTTCAAAAATTGGGGTTACAATTTGTCAAAGGCAATATTAAACAATTTTAATTAATTTTTGAAAGCATTATATTAGATTATTGCAGTTGCGTATCAACTAGCTTAACTTCAATGAGTTCCATAACAAGTTCTTAGAATCAGCAAATGCAAAATTGTGTTCCATTTTTTGTCAACGAATACCGACAACGGTATTCGTTGAATAACTAGCTTCAGAGCCCCCAACAACGGAAGCTAGTGCTTAGGTACACGGGACTTTTAAGTGTGTTATATTATATTCTGTTATATCATTTTAAAATATTGTAATATCTCTTCCGTTCTTTAAAATATTGCAATTAAAAAGTAAAAGAAAGTAATAGAAGTTTTTATCCACTTATAATATTTATAATAATATTATTAAATGTGAAAGTAACTCTGTTTGTTTCAAATTCAAATTCAAAATTCAAATTCAAAATCATAGATCGACGCAAACAGACGCCACAGCATGTACTGGATTGTCGAGTCGAATTAGGTGAAAACACCAAAATCTACTGCCTGCTTGTGTCGATCTATAACTTCCAGTTTCCAAAATGCGTAGAGCCTTATGAGAAGAATACTGGCAAAGAAACTCATAGCCACTCTTTTTAAAAGTCAGATCTTCAGGTTTGTCATGTTAGGTCATGTTTCTTACCTTTAAACGACTAAACGATTATATTAAAATTTGGTAAAGAGATAGATTATGTCCTGGGGAAGTATCCTTCCCCAGGATATAATCTATCTCTTTGCCAAAATTTTAATATATATAATCCTATCGGATAGGCTACTTTTTATCCCAGAAAAAATGTAGGGCTCCCGTGGGATAAATTTGAATTTCCACGCGAGCGAAGTCGTTGTCAACCGCCAGTGTATCATATAAGAGACTACAAAAGATAATCCTAAAAGACTAGATAAGCTAGGTTACAATTTAAATATGTGCTCCGCGTCTACGCTTAAAAGGAATCTAGTATACATTAATGTGACGTATAACACAGTATAATTTACGGTTGTGTATAAGTGTATGCATTATATTTATATCAATACATAATTATGTTTACAATGAACGCCATGTATGTTTAACACTATGTCTAATTAAATTAATATCTTATGTAATACATATGTTCATTGTTCCTGTATAGAAATAAGTTAAATGGAAAAAAATATTTAAAACAAGCTTTTATACAAACTAAGTTTCATTTTGGTGTAGATTTGATGTTTGAAAAAGTACTCCTCAAGATGAATCCAAAGACCAAACTCGATTGGTTTATCTTGTTTTGTTCAGTAGTTTCTATGTCCATCTTCTGATTCCATCATCATACCCTGAATATCATGTAGCACCAAAATCCTCACCAAGACAAAATAAATGAGCCCATATTCGATGGGTTTATCTTGTTTAGTTAAGACGTTCCTATGGCCGTCTTCCGGCACCATCATCAGAATATCTCTCTATTATTGTATTGTCATCGAAGATACATATGTACACCAAATTTGAGCCCAATCGGACATCGGGAAGTGGTTCTAATTTGGCTTCCAAGATTCGTGCCGAACACACATACAACAAACATTGCAAGTTAAATGAAAGCTTGTAAAAAGCACTAGAACTGTTATATATTCGAGTTATGAAGAGTGATCAATACGACACAGATTTTATTAGAGAGAGAGAGAGGCAGACAGAGTTACACGTTGTTCACTTTTACCTGAAACGACTGAATGATAATCAAATAAACCCGAACTGCGAGCCACATATTATGCATCTATGGAAATGGGCTGGGGTGCTCTAGTTTGTACAATAGGGTATAAAAGTAAATATATGTTGAATCAACTGTGCCAATGAATAAGTTCGGTAAATTTTAGAAACTGGAAATGAGTAAAATTTTTAAAATAGATTAACAAGGATGAATTTTAACATTATAATTGAAAAAAGCGTAATTTTAAAGGGCGATTTTTATTTATATATGCACAATAATTGCTTGTTTAATTACATAGATTTAGTGTGAAATATAGACGGATAATGGTTTTGTATTCAGTGAGATAACCACGGGTCATGATGTATTATTGGGTTCACGTACGTGTACGTATTTTTGATTTAAGGGAAGGGAAGAATTATAACATATATGTAGTTTTATCCTCTCAAAATTCGTTACAGAGACCTTTGGTAAGCTAGATTAGTCTACTACAATGCGACTGTATACTTTTAAAAGTTCTTGTTTTTTTTAATCCACAAAAAAGAACTACACAAGTAATCACACACACACACAAGAGGGCTATAGATTATTTGGCAGCTTTGAAACTGCACAGAAAATTGCGAAGCTGCAAATATCCTTTTTCTATTGATTGCACTCACATGAGCAGTATGCTGGATTACCAAATAGGATTGCATATAGACATTCGGGAATCGATATTTTGAATTTGCATAATAATAATTTCCTGACGTTACAAAATTTACACACGAATACATCGAAAGACATCTTCTAACATAACTGTAAAAATGTTAATTTTACATTGGCGTACTTTACAGTGCAGTTATATCTTTATGTTTCAGAATACGAGTGCAACGACAAAGGTCAAGTGCTACTCCACAATAAAAAGTTGCCAGATCACCAAGTTCCTCATTAGTATTGTTAAATTTTATGCAAAGGAAACAGAACGTCACGTTTCACGACTGCATAAAAATCCTTATACATACCAGATACAGTTAGTTAGGTAGATCTGTAAGTTGTGTCTCTGTCTGTTACTGTCACTGGCAGAAATAAATACTGGTATACAAAGAAAAGCATTTACTAATACATTAAATTTACTACAAGGAACGCTGACATCTTCAAAAGTTAATTAATTGAATAGTGCTATCAAATCCATTCTACTCCACGCCTAATGGTAAGCAGCTATACCTATAGACCAAGTTTGAGCAAAACATAAAGCATGTCAGAACAGAATTATTTTTTCTGAAGATTAAGTATTAGTTTACCACTAAATATTATTTATTACTTAACTTAATAAGTATCTTAAAAAATATAATAAAGGCAGATATCTCTCAGAAGTTCAGTCACATCTGTTCTCTTGCGAAAAAAACTCAATAGAAAAGTAAAGTTCTCATGAAGTGAGCTTGAATGCCTGCGCGCCCTGTGCTCTGGTATCTCGTTATTAGAGAGAGAACATTTTTTTTTGACGTGACTTCCTCTTCATGCGTTGAACTTAATTTAATCTATAATTGTCGATGGTGTGTAAAATATTAAATTTTTACTCTACTTTAATTCAGTAGAAAGTACTTGTACAAACTGAATACATACATATTTTCGGAACTGTAAATAAGTATAAGAATACGGAAATACGTACTTCTAAAGTCTTTATAGTACAAGTGTATTTAAAAATTGTGGTCAATTTAGATTCAACAACCGGTGACTGAAAAACAATACTACCAAAAACCACGTAATTTGGCTTCATAGTAGGAGTTGATAAATATTTAGTAAATAGCGAATTACGTTTCTCCAAGTTTATAAAAACGTTGAAAAGAAGAAAGTTCTGCTACACCCAAACCGTTATTTTAATGTGATAACGACTCTTTCTATCTATCTGTATGTTACATTTTCACGATTTAATATCTAAACTGATTGGAATAAATAAATTACGTTTCAAGTGGGTTTTTGCAAATAACCTAGGAGGAAGGCTATAATCATAAAGAAAGAAAAAACAGCCCTATGACAGAACGTATTTTAAATTCAGTTATTTAAATATATATTTATGTACATAGGTACATAATATAGTGTACATAAATATCACTCAGTAATTTTTATTGCGTTATGTACATATCATAATCTTGTCTGCGTCTCCGTCTGCATTCATTTCCTTAGTGTGTATGTGTAACCAGGTCACATCGAGCGCACGAGTGTCGTTTTACTCAGTGAGTCAGCAGTAGGAGACTCCGGCCGGACTAATGTTTGCCACTACAAAGTGAGCCAGGCAGGTTTACTTTAACATAGTGTCATGGCATCTAGTGTCAATCTAGTGTCTCTCCTATCATGCTATAAAAATCGTATTTAACGTTATCCTATTAACATATTATGTGAATAACATGTACGAGTATAATATAAGCAGATAAAACTAGATCCTCGTAATTAAAGAATTTTTTTGGAAAACCTTTCTAAAGAATTCATATTACATTTACAAGTTACGTCATTATCATAACATAATATTATAAATAGTGTATTGTTTAAACTTAAGACGTATAAACAAAATCATGAAAGCATTAAACTGATTTGACAAAAAAAACATCTAATAAATCTTGGTCTTACACAACTGTAATGATTTTATCATTCTTTAGTATTGTAAATAGCATATATTAACAGTGAACGAAAATAGGTGTATGTATTATTATCCATGAGCCCTTGAGGCGATTTCAAGTGGATGTTATTTTTCAGAGAGTGAGGTCATTTGTCACGACCGGACACGGACGTTTATGTATAGGTATAGAAAGTAGTTAATATTAATGCTAGGAGCACAACGAAGAGAATTAAAAACGCTTACATGTATATATCGCTACACACTTTAAGGATACAAAGAAAAAGTATTTTATTATCGATAGTAGAAAGTCCGAAGCGAAGAATTATCTTTGCCTTCGCTTCGGAGTTGCTGATTTTATTGTTTTTGATTATTAAATCAAGAACAATAAATCAGCTGCTTCGAAAGGTGTGAGTAAACGAAAATAAATAAAAACATATAAATACCCCCGACTTAAAAAGAGGGATTTTCAAAGATTAGTAAAGAACTGACAATATTCGAACGGCTAATCAGATTTTCTTGAATTATAGTTAAGAACATATTATAACATATCTCGATCATATCACGTTTCAAACAAAAAATAAATTAATAAAAATTGTGTCATCCGTTTAGGAACTATGATGTTACCGAAAGACACGCAGCCATGAGACACCCATATACTCGTACATATGAAGAAAAGATTTGAATCATATCTTTTACTCTTCGAGCGTTCTGAATCTATTCTTTTTAGAAATATTTATGATATTTGAAAGGATTAGTTAAGTATAGATAGGATAGCGAAGGCATAGTAGTAATATTCTTGAGCAAAATGGGATCCAATATACCAATGGTGCATTATATTAACCATCGTAGTACGGTCAGGAGTTACGAAATAGTTCGTTTTTGGACGCTATATGAGTATCCTGAATGTGAATTTGCTGCACTTTTTCAATCTTAAAAAGATGTTATTATCACTGTTACGCTGTTAAATTACTTTCTTTGACAATAAAACTGATGCAATATTAAGTAGAAAAATATTAACAGTTCAAACTTCGCGCGAATTTTACTTAAACATTATAATTTTAGTAATAAATTTTGGTTTGTTAAATGTATGGTCGTTCTAGTAAGTTCTTGTAAATGTTATGCAGAAATATATAAAGCAAAAGCAATTAAGGTACTGTAATTAACCTTTTGAATGTGCTGTTTATTGTAGAGATGAGTTTTGTTACCCACGAGATTCTTTATTCGGGTTGGGCATTCCAGCTGGCGCAAGGGTTGAAAACGGGTCTACATGTTAATATAACATCATTTTATTTATGTACACGTAATCTAATTTGTATTAATTATAATCGTTCGTTCGATAATTAGGCTCGGACTTCAAGACAAAAACCACTTCAATTACAGATATGAGGGTCGCATACCTGTAATTGAAGTGATGGTGGTTGGTGGGAAGTCTAAGCTCAGGTGAGCCTGAGCTTAGACTCCCCAAAACCTTTCCTTCTTCCTTAACTACCTACCTTTCCTTTTCAGTTTACTCCCAATTGTTCAATTTTTTATTCCCAAAATGCCCGGTTAATGGCACTAGGCGTGCCTCTTATTACGTTAGTGGGACCAAACTACAGTTGGTAAAATATGGGAGTTTGGTGTACCAAACTCCCACTTTTACTTTTTTATACTGTTTATGTATGTATTAATTGTAACATATGTAACACTGATGCAGATAATATATAGGGCGAAAAATTATAATTGCATATGTATAATAAAGTATTCAGTGAACATTTGTAGACTCAGGAAAATTACAATCTACCACTGTGCAGATAACGAGGCGACTTCTTACACCACTGCGCCATTTGAGATGTAATTAAGACATCACATGATTACTAATGTTTACAGAATAGCAATGATCTAGTTTCGACAACTCAACTTTTGAAAAAAACGGTCACCTCTCGTAAAAACCTATCCTACGTAACTATCGTAAATAGCCCTAAACGACGACCATTTATGTTCTCACGAGAAGCGATACCGGCTTGATAACTCCTAATGGCAATCTATGATATTGAGTACCTATGTAAGAGGTTTGGTAGAAAAAATGTGTAATATAAGTAAGTGTATGTACTTGTTTTTTGTCGCACTAATATCGCGACGAAACATAAGCAACATATGTTAAACAAACGAATCCCACATTGACTTGACAAATTTAATTATAAAAGGAACATCGTAACATTATATATTTTGTAGTAACAGTGAGAAACAAACGATTAAATTAACAATGTGTCCATTGTAGTTGTTTTTAAGCTTTCGACACTTGTATGCGTATTAGATATATAATTGCATGCATAATGCAGTAGATGATGAATGAAAAATATATTTTTCATTTATCATCTACTGCATTCATAATATTGAATTCATAAAATATTTACATACATTTGTAAAATTTTGTTTTTTAGATAATGTTGTTATTTGACAAATACAAGTTACTTTGTTCTCAAAGATTCACATGGCAACCCTTAGCTTTCTTTGAAATTCATAGGCAGCATTCTTTTGCTATGTCATCTCTTGAATTCAAAATCAACTTAATTTACTATTGCATAATTTTATCTTATTTTGTAATCTGTATCTTTATTTGACGAAAACAGGAACTATGGCTCTCGTGCCGGTTAAGTTACACTTAATTTCAGTTCAAGTGTGTCAATATGGTTTGTAATTGGCTACGGATTAGCGTAACCCTTTTATGTTGACTCACCATTAAAATTCACGACTACTATAAAAGTGAGAAATAGGGCACTCCGTTGACAGTGACCCAAACTTACAAGCCGATAAAATCGTATATCAAATAAAGCAGCTTCAAGGATAAACTAAAACATTAAAATAATTGTATTTAGTACTCTTTTACCAACTAACATAATATAAAGAATACTGGTTGTGCATAGCTTCATCTAGTATATCTTCTATCTATATAATAATACTAGCGGACCCGACAGACGTTGTCCTACCGGAACGTATTTGACAGGGCAACGTCTAGTTTTCGATATAATGTATAAGTGATTTGGTTAAACCTCCATTCTGTAACAAACTGTAGTCTTTGCAGATTTAGAGACAATGGTGATTATTTACCACCAGGCGGGTTTGTTATAATGGTGTAAAAAATATATATCTCTTTGCTGCGGTCTGCTGACCTAGATTAGGGGAGACCGGGGATGGTTGGCTATAGGGGTAGGTAGACTAATTATCAAAGCATCAAATATCATTTGGAAGCAGGAGCATCATATCAAAAAGCTATATACGTAAGTAATTTTTTTCTTAGTAATATTATTTGTAGTAAGGCCTACAAATTCGTTGTTATTTATTTTCAAGCCATTTAAAATAAAAGTTTCATGGTTAATCTATTTATAACATTTCTTTGGATTCCACCGCCATTTTGAAGGTATGGTACGTGATGAAAAGTTACAAAGCAATCTGGGGTTAGTAGACAAATTTTTAACGGGGTTGGTTGACCTAGCCTATAGTAGTTTGAATTTACGTCACATCAAATTAAGTCAGTCTTTTGACAAAATTTAACAAAAAAAAACAAAAGTTGTTGTTTCAGAACTATATCGACCCCCAAAAGAAAGGCTGATTGAGGAAGTACACCCAAAGATGTCATCGATAAAGCATGTCAACATCATCAAGAGCATTTCATTCTATTTTCATAGAATTGATAATTTTGTTTCAATAAAGAAATGATAAATGCAATTAGTTCTTGTTCTTTTATCCTTTGTGTCCATTGATTTTGTACTAATTACTCTACAGATCAACTTACCCCTAGTGAAAAGTCAACCAGCCCGAGGTATGGGGCAGGTTGACTTCGATTTCAATTTCTACGAGATCAAGCTTGTACAATACATTATAACTAATTGCGAGCTGTTTGTAATTTTTTTCTAAAGCTTAATAGTGTATCTATCAGATGTATTGGTTCACACCAACACAAAAATAAAACAAGCGTTTAAACAGATATTTGTTCAACCACCCCCGGTCTCCCCTACTATTGTTTTATAATCAATAATTAAACATATAACACATTATTCCTGCCAGTCAGAGTGTCAGTGCTGAGGATTGTGATAGCTGGACCGCAGAGGGGAGAGGTTCCTCAACGTTGTTTATTATAAGGAATAGCAACTAAACATATACTTTAGTAAGTTCAATACATCTTGTTCTTGGGTAAATACTCGTACCTAATTATTTTTCTCCCACTCATTATGTTAGAGCCTAACATATTGTATCAGGTATTCAGTAATATATCGAAGGCGAATCTTTTCTTAACAATATCTCACTATATTGGATTGGGTTTAGATTACTGGCCCAAATCCCTCAGGATCGCAAGCAATCTTTGAGGACTGACATCCAAACTTTAATTTCGTAATATAAAAAGGAGACATACAAACGTTAGAATCTACAACCGGTGCTCTTAGTTTTTTACTACTACGACAATTTTTGTTTCATTTTTGTTTTAAATGTCTTGCACACTATATGTGTAGAGGACGACCTAATGCCTAAGGCATTTTTTTCATTTAAGGGATCCAAACCTCAAAAGGAATCCTTATAGGATCCCTTCGTTGTCCGTCTGTCTATGTTTCTGTCTATTTAGACTGTGTTTCTCAGGAACGCGTGGAGGTATTAAGTTGAAATTCCAATAAATAATTGTCAGGTCTTTTAAAGCTGTAAAAAAATCTAGCTTTTACGTCAACGCAATCAAAAGATATGACAATTTAAACCATATATTTTAACCAATTTTGACAATTCGTACGTAAATCAAAACCTGTAAGGTATTTCCCATTGACCAACAATCAAGAAATTTGAGAAAGAGAAGGAAGGTCTTACAGTATAAGTCCATCTCAATATATAAGGAAATGTTGAATGTTTAATTCGTCTATCTCGGGAATCTATTCTCGAAGAAATACTCCCCCACTCATCGATACTTCACAAGTCGGACTGAAAGTCTGTTAACTTTGCCATTCTAAAAATACAGGTACAAAAAAATACAAAATATAAATCTTAAATGGCCGTATCTTTTGATTGCGTTTACTGCAGCAGCTTAATTTTTTACAGCTTCAAGGGATCGCAGACATAAGTATTTGATGTTAATATCAACTTGATACCTCCACGCTTTCTTCAGAAAAAAGATCTTGACAGACAGACAGACGGACAACGCAATGATCTTATAAGGGTTCCTTTTGTTCTTTCGATTAACAGAACCCTAAAAGTGATCCAATAAGGGATCCTTTTTTTTTAGGGACGGAACCCTGAAAATAATATGACGGGTCTTTATCAGAGCAATAGAAGCTAAAACATTATATTTTTCGTTTGCACGAAGTTTGATGGAGTTTTCGTACACGTGCACGTTTCATCATTGATATGCCACCTAGAAGCCGACTTATTCATAATAACTGTTAACTTAATTACCTGTTCAATTTGTGTTTTCGCGGGGCAACTTATCAACATGACGTCTTTTTGTACACAAATTGCTATTTTGTGCTAACGTTATAGCATGCAATAATCAAATAAATAATGGTAATTATATATATTAGCAATATATGAATAGCAAATAATCTTCATGCGCAACACTAGATGGCGATAGAGAAAACCTAATGTAGGTGTTAAGATTATCCGTGGCTTAATGATTAGCCCAACCGGCGGCGCCGGAGAGAATTTTCCCGCCTCCCTCTGCGAGTCAAGGTGGGTGTGTATAAACTTTACATATAATACGCCGCTCCGTCGTGGTTCGTCGTGCTTTTCCAGAGGAACCTTGAGATTAAGAGCCTGGACAACACATTCTCCGCCTTGCTACTAAAGTGAGTAATCTGAGTATGTTGATTCGGAAATGAACACCTCCGAAACTGTGTAACGGAACTCTCCTTAAAGTGGTGTCGCTTCGCAACAGTATTATAGAAGCTGAAATTCTTACGGGCCGTGGAGCAGGTGAAATACTTTCCATATCGCCCATACCCCTCATTCCCAACAATTTAGCAACTAGTCGCAAGGACAGACTTTTCGAGCCGCCTGCGTTGACCTGGGGACAAATTTTTCTTAACTATACGTAGCTTGCTCGTGCGCCATTACGCAGCTACGTATAGTTGATAATAATTTGTTTACAATGTCTCCTATGGGCAAAACATAAAATGTTGTATTTAAAAAATTCTTCAATTTTCGTAATTTCTTTAAAATAAACTAGGTCCTGGTTTATTCAAACTTCAATTATGTGTGCTAAAAAATACATCGATTCGTTGCCGTACTGACAGCTTCAAATTAAAATTTTTATATCCGGTTTTTCTACTGAGATAATAATAAGATTTTTCACGCTATTAAAAGTAGCGTATGTCACCTTAACTATCCTTATGCGATCCGTGACGTTACCGCGTTGTTTTGTTTTACCAGCGTTACAAAAACAAAATGTGTCCTTAATGTTCCTCTAGGCAACTCAGCAAGTTCGATTAGCAAGTTAGATTTCTGCGAGTATATAGTAATTATATACGATTATGTTTTATATGTGTGTCAGCTTCTTTTCATATGCAAAAAAATAGACACCTAAATATCCCATCCGAATGAAGTCGCGGACGGTAAAAATATAGATACATGTAGTGTTGTTCTTGATGGTACGTTGTGTCACCAAAAGTCAAATGATAGGTAAGTTGTACTGTATTAGTATAAGTAGTTATAGTATATATATTAATTAATGTATCGTCATATATTGGACAGTAATAAAAATTTACTCTTGGTGTATCTTTTAGTCACCCGAACGCACAACCTTATATGGCGACTCTGCCATGTATGGCGATCCGGCTCGGGTTCGATACGGCGCGACCATGTACATTATCAAATTGAATTCGTTTGATCGAATAAAATGCAAGGAGTATTTTGTGAACGGCGTACAATATGTGTCGGTCAAATGTAGATAAAGAAAACGTTTTTATGAACCAAAACACACTGGTTTCAAACGCAGCTACCCTGCTAGAAGTAAAATATCAGCTTTCGGCTATAAGCATTGTTCTCATCGTTATGTGTTGCTTACAAGACGTATAAATGTGATTGGTTATGAATTATAGAGGAAACAATTGTCCAAATTTTAAGGCACTCCTTCAGGCTTTCGGATGGCGGTGGATTACGGAAGCCTCGAATGTACTACGATGCTGCCACTATACTACAACATGTCAGTGACGATGTTACTAGTATTAATGTAGTAGTTTTTAAAATCTTTTATAATATTATAGATTCTAATAAAGATTGAAATTCAAATTGAGTGTGTATAGTACTTGTAACCCGCTTATTGCAAGGCATGTATAGTACAACAGTTTTCTACTAAAACCTATTTGCATAAATAAATAAAGAGCTTTTCCTTTGTTTGAATGAAAACGCTCAAATGTAATAATAACGGACATTGTATTTAACTTTTTTAAAGCATCGTGGAAAAGAATTTTCTATGGAAAATATTAAAGTAATGGAAAATGCAGATACGGGCGTTTTTGCATAAAATTAACCTAGAATACAATTGGGCATAGAATCAACGGAGTAGGATAAGTGTCATCAAACCAGATTTTGCGGTTTGCTGCCCATTTCCTACGGGACTTCAGTTTCCGATATGAGAAGCGAAGGCTTCATTGCATTTGTAATGCGTTTCCTGATTGGAGTCATTTCCGGCCTACATGTAGTTGGTATAATACGTTTGTTTATGCATGATATGGAGAGTGACTCTATGAATACAAAATGGCTTAATTGCAATTAGCAATAGTTATTTTTTAGATTTACCCGGTATCTAGGTATCTAAGCCACTTGAGCTTATTATTTAAACCTATGATCTTTTGTGGAAGTATCCTAAGTGAGTCAGTAAAATTGGCCATTTTTATTTAAAAAACAATTTTGCGCAGTCGTAGTTTAAAGTCATAAGTTCACCATTTGACAGATTTGTGTTGTTAAAAAGAAAGGAGACTGATGGAAAATAACATGCCATCCATCTAATAATTATGTTTACGGAAATTTACCGACTGTCGTTGCTATAACAAAAACATGCGATGTAAACATACAATGACAATTATGTAAATTTAACAAAATATGATATGAAATTGTCTTCATTATTAGGGCAAGGTATGATTGTAAAGATAAATAAATATGACCGCTTAATCTCAAACGTGAAAGCGCCTAATCTTGGAGTGGGCGAAAGAATTAAATTATTTTCTTTGAGCAACGGCCTGTTATATTCTGGAATATAATTCTTTTGATTACGTCAGGTAAACAAACTTATTAAGTTTTTATTGCGTAGATAAGCTTTTCTTTTATAAAATTAAATTTGAAACGCCATTGAACTTAAACGGTTTACAGTAAAGCTTAAATCTTTTTAAGCTGTTCACCTGCACCAATTTGTTTGTTTTTTTTGTAGTAAAGACATACCGTTTTAGAATAATACTGCTGGCATAATATTTCTGATACCATTATCAGAAATGCTAAGTTACTAGTGCTTTCAACCACGGTCTCTGGGATTAGTCGTTACGGTTGCAAAGGTATGGTTGCTTAAGCACTAGTTATAACCCGGGTATTGCGGTGCGGTTATAGGCAACATACCACTTACCATCTGATGAACCGTGTGCTTGTTCCCCAACTTAATTGCTTAAAAAATACATAGAATATTTATTTAGGTGTGTAAATGGTCATTTACTAAATGTACTCGTATATTAAATGTGTATGAATTTCTGTTTGTTGGTGATTTTTGGTAGATTTATTTTATTTTATAGATATCCAGCATAGACACATATTGTATGTATGCTGCATAAAAATTACACAGCTAGTAATTTTTATTCAAATAAAGTGACAATACTTTAATAGTTATGTCAATTTAAGTTCCATCTTAATAAATTGAGTTTTTTTTTCATTCACAGATCTGAGTTTGTTCCGATTAGGTCGCGAGAACGACGAACGTGGTAAGTGCCTACGTTTTAAGTTATAACTTTCATTTCTTGAACATTGTAATCGAGATAATAGTAATAGATAGAAGGCGGGCTGGTTTTGTATACAGTGGTACAAACAGGTTTCAGGATATTAATATGATTAAAATTTGTACTAAAATTACTACGTAGCAAGGCATCGCTGGACAGAGTATTTTCTTTTCTTTTATTATTAACTTTACTAAAACAATATCAGTAGCAATAGCTCCACCATTTGTGTTTTGAACTAACTAACTTTGGCTGACCATATGGAGCGACTCCTCTTCTATTCCCATTTTGACAGAGAAGGAATTTACTTTGTTATTGTTTCGAGGAAATTATGCTGATGATAAGCTCATGAGCATCTTCAACATAATTCATTAGTCGCCTAGGGAAGCATCTCCACCTTTTAGAAGACTACAGTACTACAGCACAATGAATTTATTATGGGTAGGATGAGACAGCAGACAGACCTACAAGGCATAGTTTTAGCACCAAAGAAGTTACGCGATTGGTGTTGCCACCGCTCAGAATCACAGAACGTGTGGGTACAGAACATGTTTGCAAATATCTGTGGACCGTCTGTGTTAATAGACATCTAAGGGGCCTTTACCGTAGGTGTTGAGGATATACTCAATTAGATCTATTGTATGGACATCGCATGAGCGGGCAAAGGATATAATTTGTAACAGATAATATTAAATGGCGACATTGAACCTCAGTTAAACCCCTTCTTTCATATAATTTCGACGGTGAAGTAATATTTGTTTTTTTTAAAATAATAATATCATATTTTAATAATACTTACTAACCGAATTCAAAAAAGAACTTCTGTATAAGATCCGTATGTATGTTTGTATGTCCGCGTTTTTTCTAGAAAGTAATGGACAAAGGTTTTTGCGTGAAAGATTAGAAACATCCATCCATCCGAACTTTCACATTTATAATATTAGTGGGATTATTTTGAGGAAAGTTTTAGAATACTACATTAGGTATTTATTAGTTCATTTGTTTCACAATCAATTTTGATGAAATCGGCTAATTTTATGTTAAAAAAAATATATTTTCAAGATATTGTACACGAAATCTCTTTTTACAAAATCTTAATGAAATGTGTCACTCAGTCCCACTGCGTCGTGTTGGATGCAAGACTGATGTCATTAGTCAATTTGATGTAAATAATAATTTTTATTCCTAAGTAAATTAAAATATAGCGATGAGTTCTATATTACATAAATAGTAGTAAAGATTAATAGTTCCTGTCGTATCCACCTCAAATAATGAAATAAGCGGTTCAATAAATATATATGGAATAATACAATTTACCGGGGCTGGCAATCTTGGCGGGGTTACAACAATATTGCATCTCCATATCCATTTCAACGTAAATTATGTTACACTAGGAATAAGGTTTTAAGCGCATTATTACTCTACGAAAATAGGATAACTCGGTTTAGCCCGATTGTGTAGTCAGACTTCTTATTAATTTACCAGAGGGATTGTTTTTGTGTGGCTTCAGCTAGACGCCCGTGTGATTTCATACTTAATGATATGACACACCACAAAAATGTCAACGATTACCCTATTTTACTCGACTGGAACTACTCGACTAAAAAAGGAGGGTTAGCTGGACTGATTTTCATCGTGGGAGAGCCATGCTTCGGCACGTATGGGCCGGCTCGACCGGAGTAATACCACGGCCTCACAGAAAACCGGCAGTGAAGCATTGCTTTTCGCCGAGTGAGTGAGGTTACCGGGGGCCCTAACCCTTCCTTTTCCCCCCTCTTAAAATGGCGGATGTTAGAGGGCTGGGTACTTTCCAGCCACAGCCACTTTGAGTTACAAGGTCGACCCTGACCTGCTCCAGCTGTTGCTTATACTCCTCAATCAATCCTTCCATTGCCAGTCCCATTTTAGCTACTTTTCCCTGTCTATATATGTACTCCCAATATACTTAATTATGTATTTAAACGAGAATTACGAAATAGGTATTTCATACCCCTGAATTGCCTGACGTTGCCAGTCAGCCTGGGACCACGGCCAGTGCCACCCGGTTGAAACGTAAGACAATTAAGAGGTGTGTAATACCTATTTCGTGATCGCGTTAATTCCCGTATGAATACATAATTAATGAAAGTTTAAAAGTTAGTACTCGGCCTTTTGAAAAAGTGGACCATCTATCCCGGTTTTACCCTACATATAAAAGATATGTAAAATCGTTACAACTCTGAATGGCTGCACAAAAATACTTTTTGTTTTTGTGCAGCCATTTCTATGCTACGAATTGAATATAACAAATTTCAACATTCACGGCCGGTATTCTTCAAAGCTGAAAGGATGATTGAAAAAAACCTCGAGCACTGGTAAAATACTAGAGAACTTCTGCCTCGTACTGCAAGAGAGATCGAAGCGTTCGGCATTTGCCGCATACATATTATATCTCCTTTTAACCCTCTATTACATCTTTAGGAATGTTAAGTGTCACTAACCGAAATAATTTTTAGTGATTTATTCATTTCGGTTACAATGTAACACTTATGAATGTAAGAGGTTACATTTATATTTAGCGGCGTGGTGGCAATGCAAACAGTACAGTGTTGCGGTTAAACTTTCTTTTCAATTACCAAGTAAAATCATATTTTCCTCAACCTTTTCTTTGTTGATGATTTTTTGCAATACACTATAAAGATTGAGTATGTCTAAAATGCAGAGATCTGACATTTCAATTGAAGGCCAGTCATTAATTTTAATGACAATTTACATTAAAATTAATGACTGGCCTTGAGATAAAACACCATACCATAAAATAATGATTATTCCTGTAAGATATGTTTTTTAAAACTAGTAATGAAAACAATTGTGTTGAGGTATCACAGCAGCAGCAGATTTCTGCTCGAACTGGAGCTGACATTGATTAGTTACAGAAACCAACCTTTTTTAAATTTGATTTATTCCTTGCCAAAGAGTCCATCTTAGAGATTTTGTATATTAATATTTTAACTGGCTTTGACTGGCCTGTTGGCCTAGTGGTTAGTGACCCTGACTGCTATGCCGTAGGTCATGGATTCGATTCCCACCCGAGTCTGGGTGTTCTTTGTGTCCGTTGTTTGTATGTTTGTAAAGTCCCCCGCGACACAGGAGTAATTCCTAATGCGGGAGTTGTCTTTAAAAAAAAAACTCCGCATCACTTCAATACAATATCATATATATCCGTGTAGGTATTATGTAAAAAGCGTATCAAGTGTTTTGAGCTAATATTTGATTTCATAACAGCCCGCCTGTTGGCGGTCGGTAAAAGGAAAAATTCACAATCACAATAAAAAAAGACTATTTTCCTGAATCAAATAGCGGTAGTTTAACGTGGTTGTATACTGAAACTATAGCCATGTCGGCGATCTGTGTTTAAACGAGGAACATAGTGTTTGTTTGTGTTTTGTTGTGTTTGTTTTTGACAAACATAATAAAACTATGAGAACTGGCTCTAACGTAACTGAATCCACAATCAAAGTTATCTCACCACTGATTTGTATGAAATGCTGTTTTGTGTTTGCAATGTACTTCTTGTGTTTTTATTAAAAAGTGAACAACCAGAATATTCGTATATAATAGTAAAATTAATAACACAATCTTAGTTTTAAAAAAAAACAAAACTTCTAACCGTAAACCGATTTATATTTTTTACACTTTCGTTTCCCCTCAAAATTTTATCGTTGCATTTAGCGTGTGGTACGTTTTTTATGTTCTAAGTTATCTTAACTTAAAACCAATTACAGAATTCTTACCAATCGTGCAAATAAGGAAGGGTATTACATAAGTTCGTTGATGAGAACATCACTTAGAAACGACTGGACGGAAGATGAATTAAATATATATAGATATACTTTATTGCACACCAAATACCATAAAAGCAGTCAATGAGATACAATAGTATGTTATAGTATTACAGTGGCCGGTCTTAACGATAGCTGAGATCTCTTATAGACAATCTTCAATGGCTTATATGTACTATAAAGGTAATAGGCAGATTGTGGTGCACAACTACAAGGAGACTTTGGATATTTTACTGCTAAACAATCACATTATTTACTAACTTATATTGGGCAAAAATACATTTTATTATTTGTAATAATACGTCTATACATATACTGACTTTAACACTTATATAGGTATGTATATTGTATATATCACATACAAACATATGCAGTTAAGTTTAAATAAACTACTTAAATACACATATTGAATAAAATATAATATTCACATGTACCTACACATACGTACCTACACGTACATACTTATCATAGAAATAGATAGTAGTCCTTATCGAGGTTTTAAAAACTTGGAAGCGATTGTGACTCTATCGTCTGATAGCCTTGGACCGTGAAGGAATTATATAGAAGGAATTATATTTCTCAATCGAACGGATTCGGATAAAATTTTGCACACAACTTAGTTGTATCCTGGATTAACCGAGAGCCACGCTGGCAATAATACTCGCGAAAGATAAATATGGCTATTGAATATCCTTTGGACATTTATACAAAGAGAGATCACGATTCAGCAGATGATTTAGGTACCAAACAGTCATGTTGACATATTTAAATAAACAGTAACTATACAGTTGTTTACCTGCGATAATAAATATACAAAAGGTATATGTATGTCAAGAACGTTGTTATTAGGTATTCATTACCTAGTACAATATGTATGACTTGGAGCTAAGGCACTTTAATTTACAAATTGTTTTGATTAACAACGCGGTTACAAGTTATGAAAATAAATTATTTACACCATACCCACCTTGACAACACGCATTAATTAGGTCAAAGGGATAGCGTGATGGCTCCATGAATTCAATTTAGTTCTTGCTAATATTTTATTACTTCATATAAAAAATAACTGAAGACTATACGACCCTCATAGAAATACAGTTAACCCTGTTTTTCCCTAGGGATCGAACATCGTGAAATGCCACACGTTTAGAAATATCTCTTGTGTCATGAAAAATGCATTCTACCCGATCTTCAAATGTAGGTCTGAGGGACAGGTTTCGTGAATAATTTAGCATTATTTATGTTGGTAGGTTTCTTTTGTATTCTAGTTGAGCTGCTAAAATTCTTTTTTAACCCCCGACGCAAAAACGACGGAGTGTCACACACACACACAGACATCGATGTCAAACTTATAAGTTTGACGTCGGTGTCTCTCTGTGTGTGCACCGTAGTTCTCAAACGGATGGACCGATTTCGATACGGTTTTTTTTTATTTGAAAGCCAGTTTATTTGCGGTGGTTCTTAGCTGTGTTTGGTTAATATCGGTCCAGCAGTGTAAGAGTATCAGCTCTTTTCGAAAATCATGTAAGGCATTTTGTAATCGTTGAAGAGATTTTCGAGTCGGGGGTGTTTTAAATTTATAGTTATTCTAAGTATTTTAATAAAGTTTGTTTTTGTGTGAAAGCATTTTGTTTTTGCATGTACTTACTACTTTTATGCCACTAGTGTTTCATAACATCCTAAATGTTTTTAGGATGCCATGAAACACTCACGAACTGAATATTATGTCGTAAAGTTCACCTATTGAATCTGAATCGTAATAAATAGGTATGTCAACATTAAAAACGTACGTATAACTATTAGTACGTCAACATTCCGTTCTACTGATATTAAACGACTTTATGGCTATCATAAAATTCTTAGGTTATCCACTTTTCTAAATATTTTAGCAATTCGAGTTCGCATAAAGTTACGCCTTTCGTTTTCCTGTGCTTTATATTCACGTACTAGCAGCGCCCCGCGGTTTTACCCGCATAAGTCCCGATCCCGTGGGAATATCGGGATAAAAAATAGCTTATGAATTAATCCAGGTCTCCAGCTATCTACATACCAAGTTTCATCGCAATCGGTTTAGTGGTTTTTGCGTGAAAGAGTAACAAACATCCATCCATCCATCCAAACTTTCACATTTATAATATTAGTGGGATGTAAATATTATGTCACGTAATATTTAACATTTATATAATATGTAATAAGCGTCATCATGTGTACATTTTATAGTTAACGTCTGTTTCCGTTTTTAGGGTTCCGTTCCTCAAAAGAAAAAAAAATAGGATCAGTTTGTTGCACGTCTGTCTATCAGTCTATCCGTCTGTCAGAACCTTTTTCTCAAGAACCCGTCGAGGCATCAAGTTGAAATTAATACCAAATACTTATGTCTGCGGTCTCTTGGAGCTGTAAAAAAGGCCGTTTAAGCCTTAGATTTGACCAAATTAGAATATTTCGCAGGTGTTTCAAAACCTATACGGTTGTTCCTATTGACCTAGAAACATGAAATTTGGTAAGAAGCAAGATCTCAGAGCAGAAGTAAAGGAAAAAATCCGAAAGTTGTTATTTTGTTGTTATGTCGCATAAAACAAAATAGTT
Organism: Euplagia quadripunctaria; assembly: GCA_963859945.1. NCBI lineage: Eukaryota > Metazoa > Arthropoda > Insecta > Lepidoptera > Erebidae > Euplagia > Euplagia quadripunctaria. The sequence goes on along the minus strand of OY982562.1, from coordinate 16,301,607 downwards.
TTTGTTATTACAAACTTATATTTTGCGGTTAGAAAGTTGACTTTGTCGTAAATCGATGTACGGGAGAGTATTTTTAGAACTCAAAAGTTAAGTTTCTTCTTTTGAAAAAACGGGCAAACATCATCATTAATTCCCAAGATAAACGTACTATCTACATACGAGTTTGTTTGCTAACGGAACCATCAGTGTGCCAGTCAGGCTCGCACTTGTCCGGTTTTTCTGACTAATTAAACACTAGGAATATAATCCTGTGCCGCAGGGGACTTTACACATTCAAAGTCAATAAAATTCGACGTTTGTCAATAATTTTTCAGAAAGATTTATGAAAACTTATAGACAAACGATAAACGCTTAAATATGTATTATTTATAGATATATACATAAATAAAAATGGATGTGTGTATGTATGTTCAGTATGAACTGCAAAACGGATGTAGGTACTGATTTTCATCTTCAGATTAGCCTATCGGATGATGATCCTGTGAAGTTTAGTAGCGATCGGATCAACAGAAATTATAATATTTTTAATGCAATTAGTGTTACCGTGCGAAGCCGGGATAGGTCGTTAGTCTAAAGATAAATAAGCAAAGAAAGAACCTTTTCCTCCTGTTTGTTAACTCAATTAAATTTTTCTTCTGTTTAATAGCTATTAACTAGTTCTTCTCCCTACCTTGTACGGAGCTTTATTGTGATCAATATTTATTTTATTGAATATCGGCCGAATGTTGACCTCTGGGCGAACATTAGTATTCAATATTCTTCGTAATTGCTGTTTTCCAGATGATCTTAAACGCTTACCATCTTAAATGTTTACCAACGCATAAGTGAACATAAATAAAAAAATGTTTTTACAGAAATTATTTGGATAATACCCACACAACCTGCTATATAGCAACTACCCGAGCCAAGTGGCTCCAAACAGAATCTGCGGCTTCCTAGTCCTTCAATATTAAACATACACTTCGCTACTTTCAATGTAATTAATACAGAATTACTTCATTGTAATAATTACTGAAAGCGATTTAATAATTCACAAATACCGCGTACTGAGTCTGCCAGAGTTATATTTCAATATACGGTTATGTATACAGTTTTATTACACTAAATCAAACGGCAATTTTGTATTACTACTGTAGGGGCTTTAAATTAATATTTGTGGTGTGTCCTAGAAACGAGGAATCAGAATTTCATATCTTTAGCTCATCTTTGCAGTCAATCAAAATAACTTCATTTCCAAAATTCAACGGTGACAAAAGGGCACGACTAGGAAGAATAGAAAAAAAAATGTAACTACTGAAAATTTGTCGCTAGTACCTATTCTATTTTAATGTTTATGGTAGCTTTTTTATGTTATAGGAGGCAAACGAGCAGACGGGCCACCTGATGGCCAAGCCAATCTGAAATATCCTGGCAATGGACGATTCGAGTTGCTCTTCGTTGAATGCGGTCCAGAGGGAGAAGCTGACACTGGGGTGCATTGCTTGGGCTTTAAAGATCCAAGATATGGTGGCTTGACAGTCCAAGATCAATTTCATAAGTATCAGATATGTTATACTACTCTACAATATTCCAAGCATCTAACTCTCAAGCCACAAAAAGAGACGAAACCAAAACATTTCTGTATTACTTTGAAGGGTTAAGACTTTACTTTTGCGGCAAAAACCTTACCCTTACCCTTTGTAAGAACAATTAATTGAGTGCATTCCGAACCATGTCATTTTTTCTTTCTTCGTAAGTTGATTATTCATCAATATGTTTTATCGTACAGTTGAAAATGCAACCACGAACAATTTAAATAATGCTGGCTCTTTTGCTGATAGCGGAAAAAGCCGATAAACCAACCCTACATTATCTACCGGGATTAATTAAGCTGAATGCAACACTTAAATACGTAAACGATTCGTGAATTCGTAAACTTGTGTAAATAAAATACTTGGTTTGAAATAAAAAAGAGGTTGCTGGAAACGTCTTTATTGTTGATGTGGCTTTAAAATTCGAGTTTCTTTGCGGTTGACGTTAAGAATGTACATACATTAATATAGTATGAAGTATTCAGTAAAAGATTGTTAGCGATTTTAACAGTATTAATTACATCTTGTAGATTTTTAAAGCCTCATCTAGTCTCAAAGTTACCTTAATTATAATATGGGTATTGTATAAATACCAACTAAATAACATCCTACTAATATTATAAACGTAAAAGTTTGTAAGGATGTATGGATGTTTGTTGCTCTTTCACGCAAAAAACTACTAAACCGATTGCTATGAAACTTGGTATGTAGATAGCTAGACACCTGGATTAACATATAGGCTACTTTTATCCCGATACTCTTACGGCATCGGGACTTACGCGGATAAAACTGCGGGGAGCACCTAGTAATTAATAAAATTTTGTATTTTTTTACTAAAACTGGCTTGACTTGTTTACGAAGATTAAAAGTAAAAAAAAAACAACATTTACAGAAGCATTCATATACTAAAACGTTTAACCGTTTAAAACTACACTAAGGTAAAGGCTCTCAAATCCGAGGGTTTCCAAAATTGTCACTCTTATTCTGAGGTATTTAGAAAAACAGTGTTTTCAAGCAAATAACAAGCTCTTTTTAACGGCAAGATACCTTATTCTACTAATGTTTATCTGTTCGCGTTTATATAAGAAAAATAGTGCTGTTTCTATTTTTAAAATAATCGATTATTTTGCGCTGACAGTCACTTCATACATTTTGGACCTTGTCACGTGAAAACTAACCCTAACTAGTGTTTTAGTTGTGATTTTTGTACTGTGTATGTTTTTGTTTGCTTGGCATATTGCAAGGGTTATATTTTATATCGAAAACTCATAACCTTGTGTATTTTTTTCACAAATTAAGGTGAAAATTCGTTTTTAAAATACCACGGCATTAGCCAAATATTTAAGTAGGTTCCTAACTGCCGAGTTATATTACGGAACAGCAATTTCATCGTAGTTTTATTTTTTAAATCAATGTATATATCTTTGTCCCTATGTTTTTCCGACCCAAACAATCTATATAAAATAAAAAAAATTACAATGCAACGCATGCCGGGTACAGCTTTATGATTACGCTGTCTTTGTTTTGGATTTGACTACTTAAATAGTCAATTAATATTAAAATCTATTTCCAAGGTACACTTTGGCGTTGCATTTATTAATTATAGCAGATCAATGATTATCCAAATATTTCATTAATTACATATACATTGGAGGGAAAGCTAAGTACGAAAAATTAAGTTAACGTATTTCGATATAATTTTGAGTAAGTATTATTAAATTTTTCGAAAATATTGCAATAAGGTAAATAAAACAAATAAATGCCTCAGTAGTTCTACTAAGTATTTTATATAGATCACTACATATCATAAAACAAAGTCCCCCGCCGCGTCTGTATGTCTGTCTATTTACGATAAACTGAAAAACTATTGAACGGATTTTCATGCGGTTTTCATTAATAGACAGAGTGTTTCACGAGGAAGGTTTAGGTGTATAATTTGTAGAAATGTTGTGTAAATTGATTGAAACATGATGATGACTGTTGAAGATGTCTCTGCTTCCCGTGCGAAATCGGGGCGGGTTGCTAGTTTGTTTATATACTACAAAAAAAAAAATGTTTACTTTTAGTAGTAGGAATTATGATTCAGTACTTTCAACGCTATTCCAATAGATAGATAGATAACACTTTATTTGTACACCATTGATACAATCGGTCGGAAGTCGGAATAAGGTTCTGTTGACACAAGTAAAATATGTGTTCATTATTATACGAAGCTTTTTATGGCACTTTTGTATGGTTTTAGTAACACAAAGTATCTTATTTGCCCTTTACAATAACTTTTATAATCCAATATTTTTAGGTATTTGGTTATAAACGTTTATAATTAAAAACAATAAATTAAAGACTTACACTTTACACAGTATCAGTTTTGATCAATGAATTACATTCTTATACCCACAAAGAAAAATAAATTCAGAAGGCTAGACCTTTTGCCAACGGGAATATTTATATTATTAAAGTTGTGTTGTTGTAAGATGCTGAAGCTAAAAAAGTATCTACACGGAAGAGAATCTATAACAGCTTTTATTAAACATATATTATTTTTCAATAAACTTAAAATAATGTTACTTATTATCATAAAAATTACATATTATGATGCCTTTTTTAAAACGCTTTTATTTAAAATTCACTAGCTGTTGCACCCGGCATGCAATGCCATTTTGTTATGACGAGTATTTGTACAAGAGCAGTCTTAAGGCAACATATCTATAAGCGAAACTGTTCTTATATTGTAACGACATAGCTATGGGCACATAGCGCACCTTCCCTTCCTTCCCTTGAGTTATGAACACCTATTAGTCTTTTCCTACGTACTTTAATAAATAAGGGTTATTTTTCAAATAGAGTTAACAAACATTCATTACGCTTGAAAGGTGCCATAGCGACGGTGAGTCTCATCGGTATTGCTGACCGTCATATAAATTTTCATTAGTGAGACACGCTGGGAATGCCTTCATTCGCAATAAACACACGCTATGTGGGCATATTTTTTCACTCTTAGGAATGTACCCCCTTGGTAATCTAAATTGAGGTAACTTGAGCATAAATATTTTTTTGATATTCTTGGTAAAGTTTGAAAATATCGCAATACAACGTTTTGGTCTATTTCAGTGCTCTTCAAATCATGTTGAAAGCTCTGAAGATACTTTGAAAATGCCTTTTAAACGTTTTTTTGCCATTTTAGGTTGAGAGGCATAAATACCCCAATATAATAATTTTAAACGTAAAATGCCCGGAAAAATAAACGTTGTAATGTGAAAATTAAGCCTTTTAGTATTTTTTTATGTACAATATTTAACAGGATAAGTTGGGACGATATTTTGAGGAAACAAAAAAAAGAAAATAGAAGTTAGAAAGAAGGGCCCTTAACTTGTTCATATCACATCACTTAAATTAACTGCACTAATCGATATTATAATGACCTGATAAGGGATAAAATTGATTTGGCTCCTCGCAAATTACTAGTATTATAAAGTTAACATAACTCTACTATGGGCGCAATCCTAATCCTCCTCCTAATCATCCTCATCATCCTCCGCGCCTTTTCCCAACTAAGTTGGGGTTTGGTTTTTAGTCTAACTACGTGAAGCGACCACCATTAGACCTTCACAACCCGCTTGGGTTGTGAAAGTCTACGATATCGCCTAGTACTTACTAGGCGATATCGAAGTTCTGTAGTTAGACCAGGTTGTCGGAATTTTTAGAGCTCTAACTACTCGTAAGGAATGCCACAGAATGATGTTTGTATGGCACCCGGGACCGACGGTTTAACGTGCTCTCCGACGCACGGAGGGGTCTCAATGTGTTATGAATGATCACCTAGACTGACCTGGCTAGTATTACTTAACTTTGTAATGTGCTAACCTACTCCGTTACCACTTAGCCACGAGCCCCTCGAGGGTGCAATCCTAATAAAATGTATATTTAAAAACACAAATACATTTTTATTTTTACTCGCAAAATCCACTTTTATAAAAGGGTATTATATAAAAGCGTACACAAAGAAAAACACGCATTGTAGTCAATTTCAATGAACTCCATGGAAATAAACTTACTTTAAGGCTCTTTGAATAGCTTTACTACGCAATTGTTTTACAAATATGTCATTGTTATCTCGCTTTTTAAAAGACTGACAACAAAAATATCAAAACCTAATTAAAGATATGAAATATCCGGCTGCGTATAAAGCTAACTAAAATAATGGAAACAAGTAAACGTAGATACAGTAAAAAGATTAGCATTGAAAGTATCAATTTTATGGTGTAGGTTTTTGCTGTAGCTTTAGCTACATACATTGTATTTACCTCGATTATATCAACTTATTTATGACATTTGAATGATCTTTATTACTCTCATTTTGGTATTTTATATTTTTTCCAATCCCTGGATGGTCGTATTCGCCATTATTGACGATAGGAATCTGTTGGTTTCAACACCTCTTTTCGAGCCTGCCGAACCCGATGATCGAATAAATTATTCGATCATCGGGTTGGGCAGTAACAAGCATGTTAAAGCTAGCGTGCTTTTTACAGCTTAAAATGTTTTTTTTTTTACTATCAAAAAACAGCAAAACTTTCTGAAAATCCACGGTAGGCTTAAGGGAATAGAGGTCTGTCATTCGACCACCACTGCATTTTTTCTAAACTATATGTAATTTATTAATATCATAAACATTAGTAAAGTAAAATATATGTATGTATAGTAAAATATATAAATACATTTAAAACAATATATAATGTACAAATTAACATGACATCGTTCATAAGTGCCTCTTACTATGTTCTATCCAAAAGAATAGGGCATCACGGGCAGTACGTATACCTTGTGTACTTAATTGTGTTTAATATAAATAAAATAGATATAATGAAATCTTATTTACAGTGTCTTTGCACGCTAAGTTGAAACTTGCAAAATTTACAACGAAGGTAAACTCAATCTTTCAAACTACTAACTAGACTTTAGCCGTTTGGCAAAATAATTCTAAGAACACTCGAAACATCTAATCTAGCGTCATATTCATACCGTTCCGTAACCGAAACTATCAGATATCTGAAATAAGAATCTGTATAAAACCGTAACCGATTTTTTTATAAAAGTTTCGAATAATTTCGGATAGGGGCGGAGTCTAAATGGGACACGTGACACAGGTGTTGATTATTTCTATGTGGCTGAAATTGTTGTTTAATTTTGTCCTGGTTTTGTAATAATTTAAACATTATTAATAAATTGTTTAAAAATGAGCAGTTATAATAATCACTTATAAGGCTAACTGTTTAGTCTTTGATCGTAGTAGAAAATGATAACTTAAAAATAAAGTCCAATTACTACGTACATACGTATGTATTTTTCTGTTACGTTTACTTAATAAAATCTATGTCAGATAATGCAAAATAATTTGATATCCGCAACCATATCTGAAACCAGTATAATATCATTCATATACTATAACCGTCTCCATATACAAATTCGAAATTTAAAATCCATAACATCACTGCAAGAAATATCAAAGCACGAAGTTGATCTTAATTTAAAATCTTGTACTGCAGTGTTAATGGCAAGTTAGAGGAAATAACCACCTACTGTTGGATATTGAATTTCCGCAAATTGTGTGAAAGTATGATTTCCTTACAATATACCTTCTATTAAGATCTGTTTTTAGGATACACGATATATTTCTGTAAGGTAAAGGCACGTAATTTCGCGGTATTTCCACAATAACTTAAAAGGACATTGAAAATTAAGCATTCACTATACCTATACGAATCGAATTTATATGCAAATGTGCGATTGTTACCCTATCACGCCTTACTTACTAAACAGATAATCATGACATTTTATATACACGTTGCTAAGGGTACTGAATAGAACATGGAGTACTTTTCATCCAGAAAATCTCACGCGAGTGAAGCCGCGGGCAAAAGCTACTTTAATATTTGACTGGCCTCTTGGTCTAGTGGTTAGTGACCCTGACTGCAGAGCCAGAGGTCGTGTGTTCGATTCTCACCCAGGATAAATAATTGTGTGATGAGCATGATCATTTGTTCTGTGTCTGGGTGTAATTTATCTTTAAAATGTATGTATTTAAAAATATATAAGTATGTTTATCGGCAGTCTGGTTAGCATAATACAGGTTCTGGGTAGTTTGGGATCAGACGGCCGTGTGTAAGATGTGTGAAGTTATTATTATTATTAATATTATATTCCAATTCCTGTTTGTATTATATGTATGAATTGACTGATGGATGTCGATTGGAAGCGCGTCCGGAAGAAGTCTGTCATCATTACAATCTTTATAATCTTTAGTGACATATCCAATTCTCCGTAAAGCTCCGACATCTTGGGTCACGGAAATTTTGATCAATAGCTGTGATATTTTTTTATTAACATACAAGAGCTTCCATCGTGGGACCCACAAACCAATAAGTTTTTTTATTAAACCAATTTAACAAACAATAACATAACCGGCTAGACGGAAATCGGAAGCCGTTTCCTAAACACTACACCAGAATCATAGGGTCAAATTATTCACCAATACAGCTATGACACTGCGGTAACCTAGAATGTAAACATACTTCTTCAGTGGGACGGCTCCAATCTTAGTAGAAGTTTGTAGTACCCTATTTATAGAATTGTCTCGACTCTAAAGTGCACAATCTACTTAAACTTTAAATAGCAATTCTAAATCTAGAATATTTTTAGCAATTCCAATTTAAGAACCTGTTTTTAAAGTTTCAGTAGATTTGTATGTTCTAATTTATATTATAAAAGCTTCCAACAGGAAAAGTTTGTATTAAACTCAGAAATTTTGAAAAACATCTAAAAATATAAACAGCAGGTGAAAATTAATAGATTATATGAGTTAAGAGGTAGTGCCTCAAATACATACTCATAATATATCATTTTCTTTTGTGTTAAAGCCATTCAAGTTCGCCTTAAACCTCTTGATACTATTTAGTAAAAAGCACTTAAAGAAACCTCCACATGAGTTATTTGTGAGAATTCCTTGCTTTGACATAGTAATGACATATGTTATTTTTGAACAAAGGATACATAAGCCTACATCAAAGTGACCCAAAAGGGTCCCCTTGTCTTTTCAAATAATACTTTCATTTCAATAAAATAATGATATTGGGAATTGTGTCCAAATATTTCACATAAAGCTGCAACTATTTATTCACTTTTTGGTAACTCCACGAAATTATTTTGTTTGATAATTAAGAAACAAAAAGCATAATCTATTATAAGTTATAATGTAGATTACAGTAATTTTTAAACCTTGTTATTGGTTTTCACATAGTCTTTGATAGGTCTAAAGATATTTTAATTTACATTTGGGTTTTGGGGACTTCTTTAGCTTTTTATCTAGACCCACGGTTGTAAAGTTTCATTCAGTTTCAATATAAAGGTTTGCTAAGCTGCTAATGCTGTAAGTGTAAAATCCTGTTGCCACTTTTTGGGTTTTTGGTCCTTTTGAAAAGATCACAAACTTAATTAGTAAGACTCCCTGTCCGTAGTTGATCAGACCCAGAGGAGGCTGAATATTAAAATCACGTCTCGTGTTCAGAGGGTACACAAAGCTGTTATCTACCGGTCGGCCGGTCGATTAATCGGAAGCTCAAACATGTTCGTTCAGCCTATTCACCTATAAACTAACCACAATATCCCTAGAAATGACAGGGTTAAGGATGATGCACACATTAACGCACGGAAGCGTTATACATAGTGACAATAATAAATATCGTATCGTATCAATGTCAAGTTCATAATATTAAATGTTTACAATACAATTATTAAACGTGCACCAAACTTGACCGACATGTAGCACCGTTATTGGCCGCGTAACAAAACCGTGTCACATCGCGATCGCTTGGTTATTTTGGCAGCTCATTATCTCAACGTGGCAGGCAACCTCGGCATCTGACTCCAAGAATCACCACATAATATTTTTTAAATGAAATTAGAAAGTAAGAACCTAATCATGAACAGTTTTTATGTGTGTGTACGTGGGTGTCACTATCTCGGATGTCTAAATAAATGTTGTATATCTGTTAGTAGGTATAACTATAAACATGATGAAAAACTACAAGATGGTGACTAATAGTGTTCCTATTAATTTATCTATATAAAAATAGGTTAGGGCTAAACAGCTTTGTACATTTCTTCTCATCCGTTTGTCAAATGTTTTTCTGTGTTTTTTAGTTAGCTATCAATAAAAACAAAAAAAACTATTTCGTAAAGGAAATAGTTTTTTCTCTGCCTTCGACGGAGCTTTACTGTTATCAATAATTTATTGAATTACGATCGAATTTCGACCGCTGGACGAGGTTGGTCGTGCTGGACCCCTAGTAATTATCAAAAAACATTCTTAAAGAAATAGATACAATATTTAGTGTAATGTCGTCAGAGGCTGTAAAGTGTGATTTTGCCTTAACTATACATAATGCTAGTCTATATTATAGATTTGTCAGGAGATTGTTACGTCACATCATGTTAACGTCACAACATCATGTATTAGGCAAATTTGTTAATTACTTAGTTCCCTTTTGACATTGATAATTTGTCCATATTTATGATGTCATTTGTGAATATATTATTTGAGCGATGTTACCAGTTAATTAATTAAGATATGTCTGTCTTGTTGGGACAATTAAATATTCCTTCAACAGTATTAAAAGTAATCTATTGTAGACAGTAAGTAATTAATCGTCTATTGTATAAGTTAGAGGGTTTGGACTGCCCGGTAGTAGACAATTTATTCAAGGCGGGTCTGACTGTCTTGAACTATTGCTTACCATCCGTCTAAGTCTTTTTTTTTTCCTTTCATTGTCTTTTAGATTTCAATATACTCCCAAATCTTTAATTCCTTAAGTGCCAGGTTCGGTGCCAATAGGCTTGCGATTATCCGAGTGGCACCTAATTAAAGTTTTTAACATGTGGGTTTTTAATACGTCTCAGTTTACCCCTTCGGGGATACAGTCATTAATGTACCTATAGGGACGTCAGAAGAATACAATATTGCGTCTATATCATCCTCAATTTTTTTTTAAGTGAAAACTTCTTTAGCGGCTTTGTGCACTTTTTGAATGGGTAAAAAATGTTAAACTCGCGTCCGGACACGTGACCTGATCAAAAATTCGTAAGACGGAGCAGAGTTTCTTCTATTTAAAAAAATATAATATTCGAAATTCAAACATTTATGAGCGGCCAGAAGCGCTGAACTTCCAGTATACCCTATGTATACATTTAGATATGTTATTACCTACTTTTTATTTTTAACCTAATTATATATATACAGATGAGTGTGTGTGTATGTATATGCAAATACATTGTGAAGTTATGTTTTCACTTCTGACGTGCAGTCCTACGACTGACTGTTTTTTTTTGTGAACCACTCAATAGACATAACCTATCTAATAAAAATGATCATTAAAATCTATTCATAATTGTTAAAGATTGCGTATCGTACCTAATTTTGTTAAATTTAACAACTTTCTTCTTTTTGAATTCGGTTAAAAATTATCGTCGTGATTTTCATAAACATAAACACGATTTATGATCTGGTAGGTTGCAGTATTCATCTAGTATTGTTTTCTTGTTTTAATCATGTATTTTACAAAACTCACAAATCACCTTAATGGTTACCTACGTATCTGCACAACTAAAGTCTATAAAATATTAGCTTTGTCAACATTTGGCTAAATATAGACAATTCTTCGTATTTTTATATCCTCACGGCACGGCTTCTAAACCAGCGCAAATATTTTTTTCAAAGGAAAGAACGAGAAGACAGCGTAATGAACAAGAAAAATAAATCAAAGTTGATCCGAGTTACGAGGGTGAAATGGGGTGAACTTTTAGGGGTGAAACATGGTCGTTTACGATCGGTTTTGTATCAAATAACCTTAAATTTTCTGAAAAATATCAAAAACTCGAAGTTGGTGGTTTTTTAGGTCCATATAATATATAAAACGCTTTAATTTTTTTCTATTAAAATATTTATTTTCACAGTTTATTTGAGCCGAAAATATCCACGTGCTGGGCACAGTTTGCCCAAAAATGACAGTGATATTTTTTTCGTTGAAACATCTTTTAAATGGTGTTAAAATAAAAAGAAATAAAAACATTATCGTGAAAAATGTTGTTAAAATTTCATTATTTATTAAAATTTGCAGTTCAAATCCTTGAAAAATGTCATATGGTATTTCATGACTAATTTAAGTATGTAATTAATAATTGTTGAAGTATGGGGTTTACAAAAAAACTATCTTAGGGTAGCTTAGCTTATTGAGATAAAATGTACTATTCCCGAAGGATGGAAAAATTACTTTTACGCGAGCGAAGCCGAGGACAAAACCTTGTTTTTTAGCATAAAAATGTTTGTTAGCCGGAACTCTATCATGGCTGTTACTACGTTTATATGTTTAGAATCATGATTCTTAACAAACAAACACTTTGTCATTGTGAAAATTTAGTGAAAATAAGGTTTACCTTTTACTTTATATTATATGATGGAAAAGTTTAAAAAATAATTACTGCCTTTGAGTTTAAAAAAAGGAAAAAACATTTGAGAACGTTTTGGAGAACTCCCAAGAACTCTCAAGTATGCAGATTTTGTGCGATGCTTTATTCACCGTTAAAGCTGCGTACCTGACAAATCCCTAGTCATGTTATGAAACGTTAATGTGACTTTGTGTCTTAGTTACGCTTTCACGCCTAACTGCTCAACCGGTCATCATGAATTTTTTGCATATGCGTCGAAGTCGCGAGCAAAAGCTAGGGATATATATTATGTCAAATCTATGCTAATATAATAAAACTGAAGACTTGTATTTTTTGGTTGAAGAAACTTTGCCAACTTGCCCACTTTTGGGTAAGGGCCTTCCCTTTCACAATAAGCTATTTAATATCCCGCTACGACCATTCGGAGAGCTGGTCACTGAGGTTTTAGTCACTGCTGCTCTCTTAAGGGTCGTAGCGAAACTTTAACCAGAGCAGCAGTGAAAAACACTGGTAAAGCTGCGAGAAGCTGATTGTAGGCATTTTTATTCCAAAAGTCAGTGGTCGGAAGATCGAACCGGTTGGTACCTTCTTGATAAAATGTTATAAAACGGTAAACCTAAGTTTTCGCCGTATGTGGATGTCGCCACAACCTATTTATTAAGGAAGGTTATAGGCTACATAACTTCGCTACAGCCTATAGTAGTTTAGCATTAAAAACAAAACGTCAACAAATCTGGTAATCTGTTAGCAAGAGCACGGATCCAAATGATGGAGATGGTGTTGACATATAAGAAAAACTAGACTGTAAAATTGAGTTATTTCGCAGAACAGTTGGAAATAGATATTTGGGTACACCATTTGAGTGATATTACCAAGATATTAACTTTAGTAATTCAGTCATTCGAAATATTCAATTTCAATCATTCTAAATTATAAGGCGTGATATATGTATCTAAATGAATTGTCTATAATGACGTCAACATATAATTACGTATAGTGCGATTATTGTGGCTTATTATAATCATCGCCATAATTTCAGCCATAGGACATCTACTGCTGAACATAGACCTCCCTTAATGACTTCCGAGAAGAATTATGACTCGGAAAGCAATATCTTAGTATATTTATCCCGTTGCACATTATTATATAAACACTATGTGAGCTAAGATAAGATGTACTTTAAGCCTGACATAATAGTGTTCTCTTTTGAAAAATTTAACGTGGTAACAAGTCTAAGGCGCAAGGGACTATGTCAGCATCATCATGATCACCGCATTGTAAACTAAGTTCTATTTTTAGCGAGGTTTTTAACACGTACATAAGACAGCGTTTACGTTTAAAATATTTAATTAACGTCCGGTCATCTATAATAAATCTATTATAACATAGATTGTGAATTGAAAACTTTGATGTTCTATGATGAGTGAAGACGTGCCAAGAGTAACACGAGACCGTTTACTGGCCTGTAAAAATGCCGTCAACTTGTTAGAATATATAATATGTAAAAAGCGTCATGTATCACGGTATGCTAGAAAATGTATTATTCTACATTGTATATTCATCACCAAGGGAGGATCTGCGGACTAGGCTAGGTGATCATGCCTGGCTGACCGCATACCGTTACTGTTCCGAAGTTGTACATATACAAAACATTTTATTGCGCGATGCAGAACCAGTAGTTATCACGTAGCTTGGCTCGTCGAATTAATATACTTTTCCGAGCTCGTTGGCCGTGGGTTGCTATTCGTACTAGTTTGTGAGACAGCAAATATTTTTTTTTTTACTTAAACATGGGTATGTCTTAAAAACAGAGCTATAAATAAAACTACGAGCGCAGTGCTTCTTTTTTGCTGCTGAGTAGAGTCATTGGAACTCCACGGAGGAGGCTTTGGGGTTGGCAACACACAAGACAGGTATCATTGGTGTTGCAAATGTTTATTTTATACGCACGGGTAACCGTTTATTATCAAGTAGTCTGTGTGTTTCTCTTCCAAATTTTCAAATATGTTGTATTAAAATATGATTAGTATGTTTACTTCTACATATGCAAATCAAATGCATAACTTAACTCAAACGCTCACACACCACAAGTGGCATATGGTTTCTCCCTCAATGAGCGGACTCTCAAGCAATCCAATGCAAATATTGTTGACTGCGGTTTTATTCAAGGTGGACGATGGCAAATTCTAGATTCTGAAAACTTTTACGTAGAAATTTGTTCTTAAGTTTTCCTTTTGTATCCTTACCTCATTTCATACCCATAAATAAAAACTATATTATTCGGATCTAGTATACCTATGATCTTGTTTGACCTACTAAAAGAGACAAAGTACCAATTTAACAATTCATTATCCCATATTATTTTCCAATTTTAATTATTTTCCCCATTTTCTTGAAGGCTAACACACCGTCACTGTAACAACTATCAATTATTTCTATAAATTAAACCGTTTCTTGATTCCAAGACCGTTCCTTAGGACTCACCGAGTGTCTTGCTTCGTGTTTTAGTGGGTCAATACAGCGATAGAAGTATCGATGGTATTACTCCTAATAAAAAGGTGTAAACAAATAAGGACAAAAACAAAAAAAGCTAAACTTCCAGCTTACGTTATTAGAGCATTAAATTAGGGTAAGTTGTGAATAAACAAGTCACATTATTGTAATTCCCGCGGACACGACAAGCGCTACTCGCTGCCTTTGCGGCGACCCGGGCCTCATCTACCATGAATTAATAATTCTACAACGCGTTCCACTCTAATGAGTGGTATTAATATAAAATATCATCAAGAGGTAGTAATGGTGTTCAATCGTTTACTTTACACTTTTTTTTTCGAAAAGACTAAATCATTTGAGAGGCCTTATACTTTCATGACAAAAGTATGTAACCTCGGCACGCCCGTAAACTCTTTTTTACTACTTTCGGCAGAAACCCACCCGTCCGATAGAATACAAATTCGTTAATAAAACTTAAATTCGATATGTTTAGGACAACGAAAGTTCTAAAAGTATTTTTGGAGGTGCGAATTTTTAGTTTATTTTTTTTTGCATAAATACATACATAATACAATACAAAATGTGGTAAAAGTATAGCTGGGAATAAACTTTGGACTAGGACATTCGAACGAAAATCTGCTTTGTAAACTGCTGCCTGGTCCAGTAAATCCACCTTATAGAAGCCAGTGGTGAGGTAACTCTGCTGGCGCATTGCTGTTCTTTTTCTGATTTTGATTACCTCTGGAAGGCATAGAGATGGAAACGTGCAAACAACGCCATTGATATTGCTGGTTAATCACGATGTATAATGGGAGTGATTCTCTAATTCACTAAAACTGTGGCTCTGGCTATCAGAAATCTACTGTGCTTTAAACTTCTTACAGAGCCAGCTAATCTTCTTACGGAGTCTGTCAATTACACGGATACAGTTGTTGTTGGCATATCTATAACTCTCCAATAACTAAGTTTGCATTAAAGTTAATCTGGCGTATATTCACATTCTAAGCCTGTATGAGCCAGCTAATCTTCTTACGGAGTCTGTCAATTACAAGGGTTGTTGTTGGTATCTATACATTAATACGTGAAGCGAAAACTTTGGATCCTTTTTTACGAAAATTGGGCGGACGGAGGAGTATGAAATTTGGCACACTTATAGTTTATACAGAGAAGAAGTGGCAAATGTTAACATTTTTGAACAATATTTGCTACAAAGTTAAAAAAAATGCAAAAACGGATACATAATGAGTGTCCAGTATATATTTTGACCTGTCATGGTACAAAAGTCGATAGAATGACAGGTCAAGTAAAATTGGCCTCTGAAATAAACCATGGTCGAAATTCGACCACCAGGCGATCTCTAGTTTCTATAACTATCCAATAACTAAGTTTGCATTTAAGAAGACAATCACGAAATGGCTTCTGACCCTAGATTCATTCTGCCTCGTACACGACTTTTAACAAGTACACAATTACACAAGCCCTCTGAAATGTACACTCAAACTCATCGTTCATCATATATGTATGATGAGTTGAACTGATGAGACTGAACACTATTTTGTATTGCTCTGTAACTTTTGTGAGCTAACATTTTTTTATCTTCAAGACAAAGCGAGAAGTTAAAACTTGATGACTTCAAACGCAGGTTCTCACCTACTTTATACGTCAGAGACAATCTTAATGTTTACTGCTTCCGTAACCATATCCTGATACATATTAGGTTTTTAGTACAAATTTTGTAGATTGGTAAAATGTATTTATGTTTTTTGTTATTGTAGCCCACAGTCGACGATCCGTAAAAAAATAAAAAGATACACAAAGCGTCAGTATTGAAACGTCAAATAGATAAAACGTGATCAAAATAGCCAAAACCGCCCAAGGCAACTTTTTTAACAGATATAAAAAATATATAAAAGGAATCAGTTTTCATAATGAAGAATAGAGAATTACGTATCAAAACATAGAAAAAATACCATAAATAATTTATACACACGTCGTCGTACATAAACTGATTTGCTGTTGACAAGGATTTCGTTCCTTAAGCTAGATTTATTATACCTATATTTTATTAGTCTCATATTTTATAGAAATATTACGATGTTTACAATGTCTATACTGTTTTATTATATTCATTAGGGTTTGTATCATTTGCCTATTGTAATGGCTCCATTTATTCTGAAAGCACGGTCTGGTGTTTTAAAACAAAAATTATAAAAAATATACATATGCATATATATGAAAGCGGCGGTAGCGTAATAGCTAAGTCGGACTTGCGATCAAATGGTTACGGGTTCGAACACCACCCAGTGCACTACCGCCATGAACCTACTCCAAGCGTTAAGCATAGCATGAGGGGTTAA
Source organism: Euplagia quadripunctaria (assembly GCA_963859945.1). Lineage (NCBI taxonomy): Eukaryota > Metazoa > Arthropoda > Insecta > Lepidoptera > Erebidae > Euplagia > Euplagia quadripunctaria. Next base: position 16,284,686 of record OY982562.1, on the reverse strand, counting down.
CAAGAATAATAGCAATGTGTGATCCACGCCACGTTACGAGCATTCTTTAAAAAATTAAAAAAAAAAACTAAGTAATACTGTGGAATGTTCCTCAAATTATGTAAGAAATTAGTATAATTTTTATTATAATTTTGAGCATAAAAGTAACTATTAAGACTTACCTTTGAAACAACAAATAGCTTGGAACATTGTAAATACTGTTCAATTATTCTTTTTTAAAAGAAATTAATGAGGTAGTTGTGATCTGTTTCGTTAAGATAAAATTATCTTACCTATCTTTTATCAACTCTGAATATTTGTCATTACACGTCACATTACTTGTTAAACATAGTTCACTTTTTAAAAAAGTTTTTTTTTTTTATTTCATAAAATAAATTAGTCTGAAATAAATATTTCTACATATTAACCCCTTTGCGGAGGAACTTTATAGTCTACCCTGAAAACAACTATCACTGTGTCCTATACTATTGTTAAATAGGTAAATAGTAGGTAAATACTTCATCCGCAAGGCTGTTCTAATGTAGCCAGAGGCAATTGTTTACAGAGACAGAAACTAGTAACAGCGATTGTTAATTAGCAAACTACAACTTAGTGGATATATCTGACCTAATTCAGAAATAGAAATGGTTACGCGAATACAAGGATACGCGACTTTAAACAATCTTCAATATGTAGTTATTAAGTGGTGATAGATCGGTAATAACGCGTTATAGTTGTCAATATCACCGCCTATCCAACAATAATTTCGTAAAGGCCAAAAAGACAATCAAATACTACAAACGAAGTTGTTTAAATGTGGGTCGTAGATTCTTTTATCACTGTGTTGTTTTAGTCGAAGGATTGTTCGCAAAGGCCTTTGACTAACTTGACCAGCAGCTGCGGTAATTAAGCGGAAAGCAATGTCTCTTAACATATTATGCGTAAAGGAGACTCACTTGTTAATTCTAAAGCGTAAAAGTCTTTTCCTGTAAGGTATTAAAATTGTGAAAATAGAAATATAAAGCCTATCGATATTAAAAATAGGCTAAATTAGGAAGAGAAGCGGTTGTAACGTGCGCTTATTGACACGATATCGTTAAAGCACACTGACATTGACAGATGAACCATATACCATTGGCCCAGTTTTACTGTATCACTTCTGGAACATCATATGTAACCTATTTAAAAGATAACACAACTAGTTGCCAAATATACAATATATTTGGCAACTAGTATGAGTAAATACAATGATATTATGGATGTTCTTAATGTGCTTATTACTTAAGCACTGAATACTATATGTATACATGTACTCGCACATATGTATAAGATATGTAGATAAACAATTTTATAGCGCTCTTACGTTTGATTTAGAATTAAATTTTTGAAGTGAAAACTTCTTTAGCGGCATTGGGCACTTTTTGAGATGGGTAAAAAATGTTAAACTCGCATCAGAATTCAGGGTCACGTGGACCCTGATCGAAAATGTATGGAAAATGTGTCCGAGTGAAATATATTTAAAAAAAATATTTTTATGACGAGATCGAAAATTATTAAGACGGTGAGTTTCTTATATTTACATGTACAGTGTCAGAGAAACATGGAGAGTAGGGAGAGTGTTGAAAGTGGGGCGAGTGGGGAGAGTGGGGAGAGTGGGAGAGTGGGTTTTGCGTCCGAGCACACACTTTTTTTGAAGTGTAAACTTCTTTAGCCACGTTTGTGCACTTTTGCTGATTGCTGTACTCGTGACCGTGATAATACATATATACATCCACTAGATGGCGCTAATCTAAACACTGAGTTCTGTCAGCTCCTTATTAATTAATGTCACCAACGTGTTAATGTGACGTTTTAACTTCGTCGTATCGTTTAAGTTTGCACTTCTGTCGGTAGTCCCATGACTGCCTCTTTTTTTATTGGCCTTTTTTTGAAAAAGTTTACGTATGGAGTGCATGTTTTTTTTTTTTAAATAAGAATTTTCTTTATAGCAAATAGTACTACTCTTGTAAGCGAATACACAACCGCCACACTACATAAGTCGTTGTGTTATACATGAATTTTTGAAGATGTAAATTCAATTTAGTATGGAGGTTACTAAATAATTAACTGTGATATATAAAGATTTTGATTTCCACACTTGAATAGCATTTCTTCTCTTGTTAGTCAATTGTTTCAAAGCCGTTCGAAATACAAATGAAAAATGCCATCTTGGATCTAAAGCTGGATCGTATTAAATTAAGATTAATATTTTCCGCACTAGTAATTTATCTTGTCTGTAGTTTAATGGCAATTATTCCAATCAAACATTTACATTAGTATTGAATCTAGATCGACTATTTAAATAGAGGTCGCCAGGTGGTCTAATATCGAGCATAATTAATTTTTGGTTTATTTCAATGGTCAATAAAACTTGAACTGTCATTGCACACTTACACTTACGTATTGATCAGGTTAACATATATACTGGACGCGTGTAGCTTGACGTAGCCGTTTTCATTTCAATTTGTAATACATAGTCTAACATTTTTAGCTTATGAACTTCTAACGATATAGATTAGCCGTTAATTTATTGTAGTATTTCACAGTTTAAAATAATTGTACAAGTATAAATTAAAAAATTAAAATACCTCCGTCTCAAAAATCCCTTCACCTATTAGCAGTAATCTGATGATCTTTGAACGTCTGAACAGATTTGCTTGAATTATACTAAGAACACTCTCGATCAAGACACCTTCCAAAACAAAAACTAAATGAAAATTGGTCCATCCGTTTAGGGCCACCTCAACAAATAATTACCTATCAGTAACCCAGTTTAATTACCTAAAGACCCATTCGATCGGTCGCCGTTTAATTTTAGTTAGAAGTTTATAGCTGCTTATTGAACGATATACTCATAAAATATGATTAACTGGTTTTGGTATACTTATCATGTAGATGTCCTTGCTTATCATACAACAAAAACACAATAGCCCAGTCAATCGGATCAACTGCGTGTCCAGTAAAATTATCTTGTTACTGTTTGTACATGGCGTGTTTATAACGCGGCTTGTAAGAACAACAACGTTTAAGTATTTTATGAGTAACGTCGTAAAGTTGTTCCCGACTGACAGTTTATAGAGGGACACTTTGTCATATTTAACGTCTAACTTGAAATATAACTTCTAGTTTGTTATTGTATGTCGTTGGATAACTAAGAAGTTGTACATGTTTTATAAATGTTCTGCCGATAAAGTGCGTAGTGCTTAAAACTTGTTAAAAATATGAAAATTGTTAAGTTTGAACATCTGATTTAAAAAGTGTTGCAGCATATTTTAATTGTATGATTGAAAATGATTCACCAAGTGTTAGTAACTAACGTAAAAAGTAATTTCACTTTTTTGAAGTGAAAACTTCTTTAGGCACGTTGGGCACTTTTGGTATGAGGAAAAAGCACTGAACTCGCGTGGCCTTAACGCTCAGATACATACTCGGATATACAGATGTGTATGTATTTTCACGTGCAGTCCTATGACTGACAGTTGTTTTTTTTAAAGTTGTATTTTTGTAAAATTTAAATTACTCGAAAACTGTTGACATTTGTCAACCGTTTTCGAGTAATTTAAATTTGAAATGACCCTGTATGACCCCTGTGCAATTGAATTTGTATATTTTCCTTGCATATAATCTCCTCTACATCCCTTAATGGATTGCCGACATTTACTGGTAACACTATATACATTTACTTACACAGTACAAGTAATTCCAACATAAAATATTTCATCGCTTGTGCTTTGTGTAGTTTGTCTATCTCTAACGGTTTTTTAAATTACTGAAGTGTCAGCCAAGTATAGGTACCTATATATATATAAAGGTGACATGATTGAAGTCGGCCTTAGCAGCTTTTTAGCTTTCAAATACACTTTATTTAAAGAAGGATTTTTAAACCATTTCAGTAGTATCTACGACGCAAAAAATCAATTCGATTTATTTTTAACTAAGTTGGCCCACACAGAGGGATAACTATAAATACTCGAGGTACCAGTGGGGTTATTTTTGAATTAAAAATCCTATCGCCAGCTTTCAGTAGAGCTCTGGTGACCTTTTAGTTACCAGTGAAACAAAACAATATTAAGACGTAAACGTAAAAAAGTACCGTGGTAGCAGTGCTATTTAACTACTGTCGCTTCTAGGGTGAACGATAAGTCTGACGACTTTAATACGAGCAGAAATCTGCAGTCCCTTACTTCTTAACACTATTAGAAATATATAAGTATGTTTATCAGCAGTTTGGTTACCATAGCACAGGCTCTGTCTAGTTTGGGATCAGACGGCCGTGTGTGAGATAAGTGGAGTTATTTTTTGTTTTTACTATAGTTTTCAATGTTTAAATGGAAACTGAATGTTAAAATTAACCGTCAAAATACATAAAGAAACTGTTTGTTGTTTGTTATTTTGCATTATTTTCTTATTTTTTGAAGAAAGTAAATTACAATGAAAACAATTTTTACAGTCGATTTATTTAAAAGATTTCTCTTTCTGTCTACTTGAGTGTCAAAAATCATATAAAACTTGAGATGACCCGGAATTTAAAACGAGGGTATCGCGTGTTCAACTCAACTTAAATTAAAACATCTACTTTCAAATTAAATATAACTTTTAAATAAAGAACGCCGGTAACGCGATCATGTCCCGGACCTGACCATCATACCGCATTGTATTTTCTATTACTTAAAACTATTGTGCTTTATATCTATAAACAAATAAAATGTTAGGTGTTGTATGCTTTTAAACGATAGAATAACAATGTTTTTGGAACGAAGTTCCTTATGGGGCGTTGCGGAAGGGTACCCTAGGTGGCAAAAAACGTCCGTAACGTAAGATTTTTATGTATAGTCTATAATGGCTATACAATGTGTAATGTATAGTCTACGTGATGACTGATATTATTATTATATATTGTTATAAATCATTGTAAATAAAATAAAGATGTTAAGAGAATTTTGTAAAGTAGTTTTTTTTATTTATATCGATAAAAAAATCATAATAAAAATGTATACCTGAATCATTATTTTCTTTATACCTCGAATAGAACTTGAAATTAATATTTTTATATTAAGGAACTTCGTTCCTATCTGGTATCCCACGACACCGCACAGTTTTTTTTAAATACTTACCACTTGTTTTGTATTGTACATGAAAATGAGCAGTGTTACAAATATTTTAGTACTACTCAAAATAAAGTTTGATTTTCAAAATTCAAGTCAGTTTAATTTGTTTCGATGATATCAAAACAAAACAAAATGTTTTAAGGCTACGAATATAATTTATTCATACAACACCTAGCGAAAACACATATAAAACCTTCTACTAAATATAGTCTGAATATCTCAAATCATTTTTTCCTCATTTAAATTTAGAATTTTCACACTGTCTCCCGCCTTTATAATTCAGTACCTATATATGTGTTGTACAATCATATCGACTAGGAATGGGGGCAGCGGTGTAGGTAGTCACGCCAAATGCCATCGAGGCGGGTTCGTGGGATAATTCTTCGTGAGATAATTGTTCTCAATCGAGGTGTATTTTGTGTCGGTTAATTGTATTTATGTTGGTAAAGGCGCCATTATTTAGTGTGGGTATGTCTCTAAAAATAATCTCATCGTTCAATTTCACTTTGAATGGTTTCAGTTGAATTTCCACAGTGTAGGTAATATAGGTTCTGAGCTTGTGAACTTTGGGCGATAAATTCCCTACATCGATTAAACACCGATTTGCAGGTTTACCGCCAGCATCTCAATCTTTACCACGGAAAACACCTGCTTAACTATTACTTCAGAACAGTACGTGAAACATATCGAACGTCTAAATAAAAAAATATAAAAATTTAAACCGAGAAGATTAGTATCGCTTGTCAACATCTTGTAATCCTGTCATCAGCAAATGCAATCGGAAAATAAAAATAATGAAGACCAAGTTGCGAAAACTTGCACTTCCTGTAAGCGTCGCTGAGCTCTCACTGGTTCGACCATGACCGCGAACGGTGCAATTCGATCGAAACTTAACAAAATAAGGTAATAATAATAATAACACCTTAAGAGGCTCGCTTTAGACGGCTGAATCAAGGGACTGATGCAGAAGGCAATTCTCCTCGACACGGCCCGTATAGTGAGGAGGTTCCCTAACAAACCACCGGTTAACCACCGGTGTCTTGGTCCCTGTACCCGATGTCGGTAGTTTACTATTTTTTATATTTTTAAATATATATTTTGTTTTACATATACATGTTTAAAAATGTAATTTACACTTTTTAAGTGTAAAAAAGAGAATAATAATAATCACTTGAGACACCTCACACACAGCCGTCTGATCCCAAACTAGGCAGAGCCTGTACTATGGTAACCAGACTGCTAATAAACTTATATATTTCTAAATACATACATATTTTAGATAAATTACATCCAGATACAGAACAAATGATCATGGTCATCACACAATTATTTGTCCTGGGTGGGAATTGAAACCCTATTACTTAGAATTTATGGATATGACTTCAAAACACCATATTATCATGTCTAGTTTGCATAATACGACAAAACTAATATTAGCACCCATAACCTGGAAAATACAGTCATACATTAAACAGGGTCTTTTTCTTTTCTTTGAAGTTAAAATTAACAACAAGTATTTATGTCTGGGACCACAGACTTTAGGCTGTACAAAAATCAAGTTTCTAAGTTAACGCGATTCAAAGATACGGCTATTAAGATTTTAACAAATTCGAACATTTCGCAGGCAAATCAAAAACTAACTTCCCATTGAAATAGAATCATTAAATTTTAGTTAGAAGCTAGGTCTAACAGCACCAAGTCCGAAAGTCGTTAATTTGATGTTATATATTTTTTTTTGGAATTAAAAACTTATAATATGCGCTAGGAAAGTTGACTTTGTCATATATCGATGTATGGGAGAGAATTTTGAGAACTGAAAAGATAAGTTCGCCTTTCGGAAAAAACTTCGATATTCCCAAAATGGACGCACTATCTGTATGCAAGTTTGTTTGATTACTCGGTGCGCGAGTCAGACTTGTCCGGTTTTTTTATATTTCTTTAGTCAAAAAAACCAATAGGTTTTAAAAGAGATCTTCTAAAATTAAAAAAAACATCGATACACGTCGTTGTCGTACGACGATTTTCTTTGTATTTTAGTAGATCACTATTTTTTAGTTCTGCAAAGGGCCTAGATACCTCACGGAACATAAAAATTGTGATCCAAAAATATGCTAATGTGAAACTCTGAATGCAAACTGAATGAAAACAGCAGCAACTTCTAATTAAAACAATAATAAATCTTTAATGACGTTATCTTCGACCGTAACTTGGCAAGAGAGAAAACTATTTTTTTTTCTGCACTCAGTCCGAGTCCCAAATGTTTTATAGATAGCATTAATTTAGCTGCTTTCACCAAGTTTGAATAAGTACTTAATGGATCTCTAAACTTCTAAAGAGAATGCTACAGTTGTTACTAAACTTAGTATAGATTGCACAGCTGCTGTATTGAAATAATAAGTTAAGAAAGTTAAAGTAATAAATGGAAATATATAAACTGTCTATGCTAATATTATAAATAGGTAAAGTTTGCGAACTTATTTAGATGTATTTACAGCAATCTTGCAGTCTCCAGAATTAAAGAATTTTTTTTGGGAATTCTCTTTTTAGTAACAAGACATTTTCCCTAAGTAATGTAGTCGAATTTTTTTTTTTTAATCAAAGGGTTTTCCTTTGTATAAGCATATAGGTGCATACATACAAGGAGTAGAAAGCCGATGGTGGAAGCTAGCGTCACACTCATATGTATATTTTTATGGTTGGTTTATATTTTTTCGGGGTATTTTCATTCTTGAAGAAAAATTACGAGTACACAGTAGAAAACCTTTAGTTTAAGGAAATTAAATCACCTGTCAAAATGTAAAGGAATTCAGACGTTGGTAAACGTGCATTCGATTACCAACAATTGGACTATTCTCAATACACTCTTGATACATTAAACACTGCTGACCTGTGGAGATAAGAATGTAGTCTGCGGTTTTTTCTCGAACCTTTGGAAGTACTTAGTTAAACAGCATGTTTAACTAAATACTGTGTACGGTAAGTGTGTGTGTAAGTATTGTGTACTATACTAGCAACCCACCCCGGCTTCGCACGGATAGTAGAGACATCTTCAACAATCATCATTATATTTCAACCAATGTACACAAAACGTTAACAAATTATACACCCAAATTTCCTCATGAATCACTCTCTCTATTGGTGAAAACCGTATGAAAATCCGTTTAGTAGTTTTTCAGTTTATCGCCAACAGACAGACAGACAAACGCGGCGGGAGACTTTGTTTTATAATATGTAGTGATACTACGGTTATAATACTTTCATAATTTTGTGTAGGTGTCAAAAATAACATTTTTAAAGAAAAGCCTTCCGGTTAAATTCAATTACTTATATATAAACTTGTTTTACATATGTACCTTCATAAAAGAATTTTCTAGACGAAATTTGTTCTACAATACCACCGCCCTGGTATATATTGTACGACTGTATTTTTCCCTATGTAGCACACACTAGCAACACATTATTTACTGCTGATGGCAGCAAACAGTAATAAAGTTTACTAATAAATGACCGTTTGTTAGGCCACTCTTCCGATACCGGCCAAAAGTTATAAAACATGTGAATCATCTCACCCTAACACTTCGTAATTCTACTATGAAATTATTACGACTTGGTTAATTGTCCATTTACCTTCTCATTGTTATAAAATTTGATTTATTAGTTCGATCACTCAGAAAACGTTAAAGGAGTACATTTATGACTAATTTAGATAAATAGGCAATATAATATCTGAATGTACTAATGGCTCAGGGGTTGCATTGTCACAATATTGTCTCCAAGATATATACATAAATAATAATATATGCAAGCGCAACGTCTACGTAGGGCGCTACATATGTTTGTAGTGTATGTAAACTAGATTTTATAATATTGTGATTTGGAGTCATATCCATAAATTCTAAGTAATTAAAAAAAGGTGTATGTCAGCTCCGATGCAAGACTGTCTCTCTGTCTCTATCTCTCTCATCATTTGTAGATTCTGTACAGTATAAATTATATTAGAGGGTAAGGAGTAAACTCCAATAAAGCACAAAAAGCAAAGCAAAGCGTTAAAGCGTTACGCTGCCCTCCGATCACTAAATTTACTTTTCATATTTTTTTCATACCGGGCGCCTAATATGAAAATCGATTCTTAAGGAGTAAACTCCAAAAACTAAAAAAAATATTTTCTAAATGAAAATAACGGGCTTCTCTCGTAATGACATCCCTGTAAATATTTTATATGAATTAAGGCGTGGCTTAAATAATACAAATGTTTCTAAGAAATGAGAAGTGCACTGAGGGAAACTTGTCATCTCTGAGGACCATTGAACGATGGTATACTTAATTCAATAGCGACAATTTTAACAAGCCGATAGAAGTAACTACCGATAAGAACATTGATATTGTACGAAAATTATTGAAGGAAGACCGCTGTGTGACATATCGACAGATCCAGGAAACCCTAAGATTACGTGCACCAACTTTTCATCGAATTCTTTACGACCATTTGAAAGTACGGAAACTTTGTTCACTCTGGGTACCGCACTTAATTACTGGCGCACTGAGGAAGCAACATTTGACTTGGTCTTGTGATATGTTAAAAAAATTTGAAGACGGTTGATCTAACTACGTGAACTCGATTGTTACATGTGATAAAACCTGGCTATATTATTTCGACGCTCCTATTAATTCTCAGAGAAAAGTCTGGGTTTTTTAAGATGAACCAGCGCTGTCTGTGAAAATATCCCGATCCGTAAGAAAGAAGAATGGTTGTTGTATTTTTACTAAAAGAGGAATATTGGTTACGATTGTGCTCGGTAAAAGGAATACTGTTACTACTTCAAGGTACACAGAGGAATGTTTAACTCAAAGCTTTAAATAAATTTTGTTCTGGATCGTACCTAAATTGGCTATTGTAAAGGTGCCAATCGATACTGAACAATTGTATTAGAAATTTGGCCTGTTATCTTAATGAAAGTAAATTGAAATGTCACATAATTTCTAATTGAGTGAAAATAAAATTGTACAATACGGCGACTATTCACGTCGTGTTTGTTCAAATACACTTACATAATTAGGTTATAGTAATTACGATCCGATGTATAATTATATTGTACATCGACCATTGGTATTTGTTTCTAATTGTTTGGCACACACTGTGTCTAATTTTTTTTTTATTAAAATACATTCTGTCCTTAAATCTATGAAAACCTTAATTTCGAATTTAATTAAGTGAAATGAAAAGTCGAAGTGTGTATTTTATACACCTACATTTACGTCATTAGCAGAACTACAAATGATAGAATAGTGACAGATAAAAACAAAAGGTAAATCTGTTCTGAAGTTTACCGATTCATTTAATAAAATGTTGAGACTTTAAATATACTTATTTTTATTTTATTTCACACATAGTCACAGTGACCAATCACCGTGAATCAAGGACATCACAAAATTACTCACTTATCACATATGAACGTGATGGTGCCCATCAAAGTGCTTACATAAATAAAAACGGAAATGAACAAATGTTGCAAAATTTTAAAACCTCTGTAATATTTTTATAAATAAATTAAATTATGTCAAAATCTGAATTCTACCAATTATTTAATTTTTTCTAAGGTACATATAATGATGGGCTGAGAACCTGATGAATGTAGCTGTGATGAACTTATTGCGGAAGGCGGAGAACCGGGTGCTATGGCACACATATGTAGATATTCCATTAACATTGAATATCAACCCCCTTCGAGCATTGTAAGATTAATTGTGGAACGTCTTTTTTCCCTTATTTCTCTCCAATTATAAGATTTTATCCTTATCTGAACTTTGTGCTGGTTGAAGTTCAAGAGCCGTAGCTATGCTCGCCCGTAATCTTTAGTTATAACATCTCTCTTTCAAATTGGGCTCTCACAAAATTAAAAAAAAATAAATGGATTCAGTGTGCTCAAGATCCAGCAATCTATACACAATAGCCATCCGCCAAAGATAAAAACAGTCACATGCGATTGTTCTGGATCCATGGGGCCTTGGGAGAAGCGAGCAAAATGCGTCTGTCATACTGCGTACTGGAGTGACGATCTGCGCAAAACGGCGGGGAAAAACTAGATGAGGAGAGCTGACGATCGAGCTCAGTGGCGTTCATTAGGAGAAGCCTATGTTCAGCAGTGGATAATGAAAGGCTGCTGATGATGATGATGATACTGCGTACGCTTCGGCTTACTCGTGGAAGATATCTAGAAGGGAGTGAAGTTACAGTGCACACACGTTCATAAATTAAACATAGATCCAGTGGATCCGTGATTACAATTAAGGGTTAAGGAGTCTACATTTTTAAACCCACCTAAAATTTTATACTGATTGAATGCTAACCGCAAGAGATAAAAGATAGTTTGACTTGTATACGAATGTGAGCTTAATTCTTTGTTTGTTACGCTGTCAACTACTCGGCCCATTCACATGATATTTTGCATACCCTTTTGATAAAGGGTATGAAAAGAACATAGGGTACTTTTCATCCAGAAAAAAGTACCTACTGTTCCTGACGGATACGTGATTTTACTGACAAAATCTACATTAATCTACATGAACGAAGCCGCAAGCAAAAGTTAGTTTACAATAAAGTGGTGTCAAATTTTTATTATTATTTTCTTAAAGCTTTTGGGAACGAACCTTTTCGAACGAACATTTTCTTTACCGCACGTTACACTTCAGATGCTTGGCGGATGGGTGCAACGAAAAATGCTGCCCCCGAGTTGATTTATTTTATACTACTGTAATTATATAACGGTTGTATTCTAATCTCACTAATAATAATATTATAAATGTGAAAGTTTTGATGGATGGATGGATAGATAGATGGATGTTTGTTACTTTTTCACCCAAAAACCACTGAACCGATTACCATGAAACTTGGTATGTAGATAGCTGGAGACCTGGATTAAGGCATGGGCTACTTTTTATCCCGATATTCTCCCGGGATCGATACTTCAGGTTCAGTAGTTTTTGCGTGAAAGAGCAACAAACGTCCATACATTCATAGAGCCTCACAAAGTTTCACGTTTATAATATTAGTAGGATTAGTTCAGGCAACTTTCGCTATTCGCAACAGATGGTGCAATTTTAATTTCGAGTTTTTACAATATTTATTATTATTATATTTTAATACAATTTATTAAATTGATTAAATATATTTATATACTAGCAGTTCCCGCCGTTTATTTATTTGTATGTATGGCAAAAGGAAGTTCCAAAGACTAAAGTTTTATTCTGATTCAGTTCTTGCCAGTATCTGGTTGCAAATAAAGTAAAGTTGGTATGTATCTAGCTATGATGAATGTAGTTAACCTATAAAATGACTTTTATCTGGATAAGGGCCTCGATGAACTTTCAGTTGACAGAAACTTTGTTCCTAATTCATTTTCAGGTACATAACTAATTCATGATAACATTTCTTTAATGGATTTTGAAATTATCTGCTCCTACAAAGGTGTGTGTTGCTTTTTTCCCGATGATTCAATGTTAATGTTTTATTTTTTCAAGCGTAGTTTAATATTTATTCAACCACTTATTTGGATAATTATTTTAAATTTAAGCATGCTTTATTGTCATGTGGATCATCCACGGGTCATCACCTCACCGGAGCTAACGGTAAAGTGGTATGTCGGAATCGAACCACGAAAACGTAATAAAAATATAACAATGAAATTGAATATAAATTAATGTTTATTGATTGCTTCTTACATTATTAATTGATTGCTTCTTACATTTATTAAACATTTTGATAATCAAAATATTAAAATAGCATAAAATGACTGATTCCTATGAAAAAAAGTATGTGTGCGCAATTCACACACGGCAGAAGTTAAACTTCAGAAAAGTATGAGAAATAAAAAGTAAAATCAACACAAATAATTGACTAATGTTAATCAATGTTATTTTAGATAATTTATATAAAAGTTATTGGTCAAATTAAGACAGGTGTATTAAAGAATTAACATAAATTAATTAACCAACGAATTTTAAGATTATTGGAAAGACAAAGATTATTGGAAACACTGTATATTTGTATTCTATCTCATTCTCTCGCAGGCTAAATCCTATTGTATTGTGTTTGTCTCTTTTTGTGTGACTTAAGGCTTCGTAGTATGCAGGCGTAAAGACTGTATACTTGTATTCTATCTCATTCTTTCGCAGGCTAAAACCTAAAGGCATTTTAGTGTGAGTTTTTCGTTCCATCGAATTTCAAATCATAACGATTCTAAAGAAGTGTCACTTCAAAATTAGTGTACGCGATGTTCTGAAATTAATTAACACGGAGAAAACTCTTTTTTACATTTACGGCATGCTAGTTATAAAATTAATAAAACAATGTTACAAAAATTTAATATTCTGCTTTTCGTAAAATTTTGTAAATGTGAACTAATATTGAAATTTTAATTACCCAGATATTTCAGATTATTTCTCGCGAAAAAAGGTACCGTAATTATCGTAAACGTTGAAATTATATAATGCTAATTTAGTATATGAACGATGCGTTGCTCCAACGATTTAAAGTTGGGCCTTGGCTCGTGTTGGTGACAATGAACGCACAACGACTCATAGGCTAAATATAAGTGTGGCGGCCCACCTGCGGCCGGGAGCTGGGACGAGTCGCTCAGCTGTTCGTGACGTAGCATTGGCTCTAAGCGATTTCCTCAAGCCACGATTGAAACGATCGTCGACATTGGCGCGACAGGCGTGAGTGCCGAGACCTTTGAAATTTTCAGGCGACTGATGATTGTCTGTCTTCCGGATTGACAGAGGATTTAATTAAAAAACAAGAACGTTTTGATAAAAACTGTATTAAAGCCCAACATATTTATAGATTTGTGGAAACCAGGAAGTTATTGCTGCACCTTCTTTATATTTTTCTTTGCTTTTAAAATAATACCAAGTGATTAGGGTGGACGTTTCCTTGTTCAAACCTCCGTCGAGAAACAATTTGGACTGGCAACGACTCTCAAAGTCAGAAAATAGAAAAAATACTGAGTACTACACCGCGAGAAAATCGAGTAACCCGCACAGGTCTAAGATTAAAGAGAAAGAGATAGAGAGACAGAATTTTCACCATATTAAATAATATTAAACACACATCTGGTTACAGTCGATTTACAAACGTAAACATATATTTTGTTAATAAAATAACTTTGTCCATGTAAGTAGTAGACAGTTCGATAATATTATTAAATATGAATAGAGCGTTAGCTTCACCGTACAGTTAGTAATATAACTTAACCAAGTTGTTTTGTGGTATTATGGAATATAAATAATCGGTAATACATAAATATACTTCTTCTATTTAGTTAAGAACATCAAATTGACGTTTTTATTCGATATTTATTCCCTGAGTTGCCTTTAAGAACACAGACTTAGAAAGCACAAAGCACATTAAGATTTAGTATTATCTGTAAATAATACAAATTATTGTTATGTGTGAGGTCGAAACCAACACCGGAACAAGTTGTTCCATCACCCTCTTACTACTTTCAGTATTCAGTATCCGGCATGGATCCTCAAAACAAAACTACCCGTTTATAGGTTGGTATATCCAATAACTATATTGGTTATCCAATTACAAAATGGAAGTTAACTACAAGCTCCTTTGTTTTGTAATTATATCGAAAGGTAGACAGACATTTCGTGACGATAGTTAATTAAATAATGTACGTGTTATTTGTGGTAGGATACATTTCGATTCATCATCAATCATTTTATTAACTATACTTGGCCGTTTCTTTTACAAGACATTTGTTTTCATTTAAATCACAGAAATTAATCGATAGGGAACATTTAAAACCAATTAAATGGTCAAAGTTTTGGTAATACTATTATTGCAATACAGATTAATGCCACGTCTATACTGGAAAAGGTTGTTGCAATATTACAAATGAAAAATTTGATAGCTGTGTTGTGTATATTAAGGAAAATACTACTATGCAATTAGGTTCCGGGAATTTATCAATAAAACAAAGCAAGTGAAGTTACGAGCAAGGTATGACCTTCACAATAATTTTTTTTTATGGTATAGGGGGCAAACGAGTAGACGACCTGATGGTAAATGACTACCGCCGCCCATGGGCACCCGTAACTCAAGCGTCACAAGTGCGTTGCCGCCCTCCAAGGTGGGAGTTGGCGAAGAGGGGGAGGGCGGTAAGAGGGGAGGGGGGAAGGAGAAGGACGGGATTAAGGGAGAGGGAAGGGTTAGGGCCTCCGGTAACCTCACTCACGCGGAGAAATGCAAAAATTATTGCTTCACTGCCGGTTTTCTGTGAGGCCGTGGTAGCGAGCGGAGTCGACCCAGCCCATACATGCCGAAGCATGGCTCTTCCACGTAATGTTCATTTAACTGTAGAGTTATTGTGTAGACAAAGCTATCAACATTGGAAGCACCCTTGGTAATCCTCCGAAGTTAACCGGAGTAGCAACCCGGTTACGGCTTCCTTGACTTTCTGTATGCCGCCATGATGAAATCCATTGAAGTGCGTCTTCATCTTGGGGAATAAGAAAAAGTCGAAGGGAGTGACATCGGCTATAAGGTAGGTGCGGCAAAGTTGGAATCCCTTTTGACGCTAAAACCTCTTGCACAATAAACGACAAATGGGCTGGCGCGTAGTCGGGGTGCAAGATCCAGTCGGGTGAGCTGTGGTCACACACGGACAATGCGTGACCGGAGCCCCTCCAGGACGCCACAATAAAACTGTCCAGTCACTGTCTAGCAGAAAGGAACAAATTCACGATAACATATGCCGGGGATATAGAAAATAACGACATTGTCTGTAATCATGTCCAGTCGCGACTTGGACATCCTCACTTTTTTTGGCGACTTCCCACTCTTTTCCACCCACTGCTGACTTTTTTACGGTTCTCAGAATCATACTCAACTTATTAAAACTTCGATAAAATTTTGAAGTGAGATTTTAACTTTTTCAAGATGGCGGTTTCTTTTAAAACTGAATGCGGGAACTGTCAAAAACACATAATTATTCACATTATTTTATTGATGACAAACATTGTTTATTGAGTTTATTTAACGCAGCTATTGTTTCCTAAGTAATTACCTATACAACAAATTGAATTCAATTCTTAATATCTATCATTTGACGAAGGTTAAGTGCAAACAAATTCTCACTTCCTATCTTTTAGACCATAACTATGATTCGACTGAAAACTTATTAACCATCCTAAAATAAAGACTGAGAACACAACACGCCACACACACACACACACACACACACACACACACACACACACACACACACACACACACACACGCACACACACACACACACACACGCACACACACACACGCACACACACACACACACACACGCTTATTTAATTTTAATTTGATTTATGTTTATACTGTGATTCGCGTGCCAAAGTGACTTTAATAATACAAACACTGTTCTATGGGGGGGCTGGTATACTGTGTGACAGGGAATCCTAGTGCAGATACCAGTCTCCCACAAGGGTTTATGCTAAATATGTAATAGTATTAACAACCATAGGCTTAAGTTACCTTTGTGGAAGAGAAAATAAATATTATATTATTATTATATTATTATTTACATTTTTTCAATGAAACAAAAGTTTTTGAGTATAGATTCTATTGTTACGTTATTTTCAATTTTATCTAGTTCAAACCTTTTTGGTAGATAGACTTGTAGTCAAGCGTGCGTGTTTTGTTAAATGATTTAATGTAAACACTTGTCGAAAATGTATCATATTGTAATAAATGCCGATAGTTAACCTATGTTAGGTCAACAACAATTGATCAAAGTCCATTAGCAGGCAAGAACTGAAAAATATTTATTAAAACGGCACGTCATCTGATCAATACCTAATAAACAAAGTTTCAGAAATTTTACGTAATAATGAAGTAGACATTCTTTCCAAACTTATGTTAACGCAGTGTTGCCAGTTTGAAAGATATAAACAAATTCCTAGAACTTAATTGCCAAACCATGTAGACAACTCCAATCCATAGAACGCTTGGTGGGGTCGCAGTGGGTGCTAATAAATTAAATCTTTAGATATTACAAAAGCGCTGCACTTTAATTCTTTTAATTGGTCTGTGGGCCTCTGTGAAGATTAATTTGTCACTAATTGGCTTTTAAACCCACACACCAATTAGTGGGTTCAAAAACAAATACAATAGCTAATTTTACTTCTGAAAAGCGAATTTCTGATGCAATGGTGTTATACAAACATATCTCTGATCAGTATTTTGGTATGCATTAACCGAATTCAATATTTAAATTGAATAAACTAAGAATTAATAAAATATAAGTTTTGTACAGAGACTTTCATGATAATCTGCTCCTAAAGACTACCCCTGTTTTAAAAACTACATATATTATCTATCTAGACTGTACTCAAAAACCCAAGCTACTCTCATATTAAGTTTTGAACTGCTGTGATAAATTCATCGATTCGATTCAATGTAATAATATTAACAGATTATATGATTTGTTCGTTTATATCAGACAAGCTGGCTATCAATCCAACTTCAGTCATTCTATATAATGTATTATACCTAGTTCGGTCGTCGTATTAAAGAGCTACATGGACGTCACTTGTTTTCTTATTGAGCATTCCATGCCAACGGTTGCCTCAAATCGTGTTGTATCAAACTCAAAAGTAACACAATACCCGTATTAGAGCTGGTGATGCCTCCAGGACAAATTGATTATGATCACCTTTGTCTTTTTTAGAGTACCGTACGTCCGAAAGAAAAAAACGGAATCCTAATAGGATTACAAGTAGGTCTTTCTGTCCGTCTGTCACAGCCAATTTACTCTAAATCTACTTTACCGCTCAAGGTGAAATTTGGAACACATACATACATCCTGTGATCCAAAGACAAAAGTGTAAAGTGAATAAATTAACTTTGAATATGGGTAACTTATGGGATCCCAATTAATTGTGAAATTTGTGTGTTGTATTAAATAAGTGTACGATGAATCGTACGGAACTCTCTCCAGGCGAGTTCAACTTGCACTTGTAATGTGGAGGGTGGCGTCGTGGTTTACACGTGGTCCCCCGAAGGTAAATTTCTGTGAGGATAGGAATTAGACAGGTTTAACCACTTTCACAGTTTATAATTTAAACTTGTAGAAAAGTTATTTAATAGAAATTGGATATTATCTAGGCTAGGCTCAGGTCGTGGAGGTCTTGAAGAGGCTTTGGACGCAGTTTCGGCGCTCTGGTAGATGGTGAGTACTTAACTTCGTCGTAGTCTGGAGCGGAAGAGGGCCGCACCTTGTCGTCTGCCCTTTTTATAAAGCGCGCGGTGTGCGGGATGCGGGGTTTCGAAGTATTTATGGCTTGAGGTAGGTACGCGTACGATTCGACACACTTGACCGATTTTGATTAATAATAAAATCAGGGCTAGGAAAAACTTTAAAGGCCAAACTCAGAACAAATATGCATAGGACCCTTATTATATATTATCAATCATGCTAGTAAGTGTCCTACAGGGAAACTTAACTGTGTGTGACTGGTTAAAACAACGCCGCAAGTGAAATTTATTATTTATTTTAGCGGAGATTTCTGTGATGATTAGAGCAAAGATACTGGATAATGGAGGTAAGATATGTAGGAGAAGTGGGTGAGTTAAGTATTGAATATAGAGTGGTGAGGGCGCGTAGATGACGGCGCTGTCGAATAGGAAGCCACTTCCATACAGAACGAAAAAAAGGAAACGCGATCATACTTACGAAGATTAAAAATGAATCGAATGCAGTTATTCAGAAGACGTAAGACGTATTTGTTGAGAAGATCTGCATTCAGATCATAGTAGCATACATCACCATAATCAATAATGGGTATAATCAAAGTCTGAACTAACATAGCTTTGTCTCTAGTCTTGGTTGGGAGAAAGTTTTTAATACGGTATAACGCACGCAGTGTGCCTGTAACTCTTTGGCTGACACTAGTAACCTGGGTAGGTTGGTATCAATAATGAGGCCTAGATCCTTGACGGAAGGACTATAAGGTATGTCAGATCCGTTGAAAGTTACAGGCGGCAGTCTATCTAGGTCAAGCCTCCTGATCAGACGTTGACTGCCTACAATGATGGCCTGGCATTTGGTTGGGTTTACTGATAAACCATATCTGTCGGACCAGCCACTAATAGCCTCCAGGTCGCGATTTATCATGAGAATAGCCTCAGATGTGCGGTCTACAGTAGCTTGATAGTACAGTTACAAGTCATCAAGTGATATATCCCACAAAGAGTAAGCATTTTTAAATAGGGGTAACATTACTTCATCTTGATCGCTAAAAGTCTTTAAAATGTTGACAGTCTTCCACATTTAGAAGACTGTTAGCGCTAACCACGACCACTCAGTATAGATACACCATTAGAAGCAACTGATCTTAGGTTTTATGTGGTTACATTATCCACAGTTTTGTTTTAGATTGTACAAATTCACAAAACTTGCTATGTAGTATTTCTGGATAAAAAGAATTAACCCCAGCCAAATCGTGTCGTCTGTTTATAGTTCTAAGCTTAAGCACGGTTTTTTTTTCAAAATTCATCAGCAAGAGTTCAACCAAAAAAGCAACATACCAAAAACTACATTATTATTCCAGCACGTAATAAAACTAACATATATTATTATGAGTCCAGCCATTTGTTTCAGTTGTAATATTCTACAGTTCTAGTATTATAACTTTGAATTATTACACAGCTGGTCTATTTATAACTGAAATATTTTGTTCTTCTGTACTTCACAACACGGTAGCAAAACTTTGGACTATTTACTGTTCGGTTATATTCGAGGAATTAAGTTTCAGCATCGGATTTCAAGATCGCTGATTGGCGGTGTATCGGGAAAGGTAATACAAACCAATTATGATATTGTTTGAAATTTTACTACTATGAATACCAAGGTATTTTGTTCTCAATGTTTAACTTTGGTGTAGACAATATATATATACATATAAATATATTAATTTTTATTATATCTTATACCTTATTACTGAAGGCGAGGCAGAAGATTTTAACCCTACTATTTGACATTTACAAAATATATCGGAAATTTCAATCAAACGCTGTTGGGATTGATTTTGCCCTTTTGATCTGAACTCTCATAATTTAAAGAAGTGATTTCATGAAGAGGCGTACTCCTGAATCCTCGCAATTTTCCGATTACGATTCAATCAAATCAATGTCTCAATGTAATGAAAGGAGTGGTTATTGACATTTATAAGCTACTGATTTCACTTTTATCTAGAAATTTAAACGTATAAACAGAAATGTTAAGAATTAAATCCTACGTATACGGACCATTCCTAAACAAACGTTATTCTCTCTTCATGGTAGACGGAGATAATAAAGCTTCATTTGCTTCTGTCCTCACACACGTGACGAATTAAATTCCAAAGGTTGGCTGACAGACAACGCTTACCATTAAGTCCATCATTGTTCATTGTTTTCATGCATTTGTCATAATCAGTATATCCAAGTGAGTAAAAACTATCGTATTTGTACTGTAGAAATTAATTTGTACCATACTCCGAAACGAATCCGATAGTTCTGATAGTAAACTAAATAACAGGTCTATTATTTGGTCCTAGTGATGCAAAACAAATGCATTTCGCCATATTCCGACGGTTTGCCTGTATGTCTTACGGATTCGGATTACTATATACTTCCCGATTAAAACATTACTCTGTTCAATTAGCTGCCCGACAATGACATAACATTGACAAAAACATATATGGAGATAATAATTTTGATAAAAATATAGTATAGTATGAAAATATAAAGTTTCCATATATTAAAGACTTTAAGCGAAGCTTTGTCACCTCATGTGACAACTTACTTATTTGCTTTATTTAATAGAATACCGAAAGTGACGTATGTGAAATGAAAATTATGCTTTTCTGGAGTTATTATGACATATTTAAATACAACGTATTCAATGTCAAGTTTATGGCATACTAAAAATAATGTTATATCTTTAGTTTTAATGCCATCGTTATGATGTTACTATTGTAAGCTTCAACTGGATTTATTAACTATTTTGTTACACTCTTAGTACCTACATAATATGATATATAGTTTTTTTTATGGTATAGGGGCAAACAAGCAGACTGGTCACCTGATAAATGTAAAATAAATGGTAAATGACTACTGCCACCCATGGGCACCTGCAACTCAAGAGTCACAAGTGCGTTGCCGGCCTTAAGGTAGGGGGTGAGGGGGGAAAAGGGGGAGAGGGAAGGGTTAGGGTCACCGGTAACCTCATTCACTCGGCGAAAAGCATTGCTTCATTGCTGTTTTTTTGCGAGGCTTCTTGACGATTGGTTTCAGTAGTTAAACCGTGAAAGGAAAACAAACAAATATTACTTAAAATTTATCATATTGTCCAATATCTTTAGAGTATTAGTTGCATCTAGTTAATGCCAAGTTGACACACTTCGAACTAAAAGAAAAATAGGTACGGTAAGGAAACTTGGACATTTAATAAATACTTTCAACGCGTTCATGGGAACTTCGGTAAGTAACCACACCTGTCTGTCTAATGCAGTGAGACTGTTATACACCCCATTAATAATACGATGTCAAGCTTAGACGCCAAAACACTTTTATTTTCTTCATTGATGTTACAAATGAGTTGATATTAGACTTATGAATAAAACGGTAGTCGTTACTTCATAAATTGACAGCCCTTAAATTATCTACGGAAATATATAGGACTTTAATAATCTTGTCATGTTTTGTAATAATATCCGTTTCATTTTACTTATAAATGTTTTTGTGTAGAAATTATCTCTATTGCTTTTGTGTTCTAGGAAGTACATGGTTACATAATACGGTTTTGCCCAATATAAGGTCAATAGACGGAAGATAATATAGATAATTGTTTTGTAATATGATTAAAGTGCAAAATATAAACCTTAAAACCGATAGCACATAACAGATTAAGATCTTTCATTGAGAATTTCTATTCAGTGGATTGGGTACAAAATTCGTAGAGTTTTTAGTTAATTTTTTAGGCTTGCTTGCCAATTTATTGGTTAAAAATATATCTCTGTTAGCATCTTTAGGATTAATTCATTAAATTTTAGAACATAAAATACACTGAATCTGCTAATCCCGATTGAGTTCTGTTTATTCCACACGACTAGGTACTCCCAGTCGTTGGATGGCAGATGGCAATTAAAACGTGCAGTCACCTATGTAAATCTTTATACATATTTATATGTAGGATAGTAAGATAATTATCTCTTATCTGTTTTTTTTTTTACTTCAGTTAAATTGAAGTGACTGTAATCATGCTTAACACCTAGTAAGTGCTTATTATTCAAACTTAGCCTTAGAAACTGGATATCCCGTGATTGAGATGGTGATGAAAACCAGTGACAGCCTAGCAGACATCCGGAAGTATTCCTCAGAATTTTCGAAGTTCAAATATTATGCTTATTATAAATTGATCATCACTCGCTCTTTAATGGTAAAAGAAAATATCACGAGGGAACCTGCTGACCTATAATCTTTTCAAAATATTCTCGAAAGTTTGGGCTTGATATAGAATCGGTTTTTTAACCTATCATTGCTGAGTAGTTCTGGTTAAAGTGACTAATTTCTATAAAAGTTTAGAAACTTGCTTTAATATCCTAGAAGAGCATTTATTTTTATTTCAATTTACGCTCAACTGTATGAAGACACATTTTTGTTATTATGTCTAGTTCACTTTGAAGAGAAATCCTAAATATATACTTTTCTATATGATGACGTCAGTAACTAAATTTACTCAACCTACCAAGTTGATAGTTAACAAAGTTATTATTCTGTTATGATTATTCTTCACCAACGCGCAGTGAGCACGAACCTAACGGAACAACTATAAAGGAGGCACTTATATTAGGCTAAATATATTTTGGGGAAAAACTCTATCCTATAGAATAAATCGGTTAAACTCAGTTATACGTGGTAAAGACCGTGTAGAATAAAAATATTTCTGAAGATTAATTAATGGCTTTCATAAATGTGGACAGTCAATATTACTTGACAAAATATCATTTTTCTGACCGATCCATAAAAAGATTTCATTTATCTATTTCCGATACAAGTGCCAGTTTCTAGTTTATTTACGGGCCTTAAAATATAGGACGGGTAGTGTTGTATCACTGAAACCCGCGACAAATCCTATTCCGGAATTAGTTCAAATGTATCGATCGTGTCGCTTATAACGCGAGATAAGATACTATCGATAAATAGTCATATATAATTCGGTCGTCCGTTAAAACGAAATATATTATTGTAGCTTTTTTGTAAAATCTATTGTGACTATTGTTAGATTCAATTTGTGTTGACTCCATCAATTTGGAATATATTACTTATTTCTTCCAAATTCAAAAAACCATTCAGAAATATAAATATTGATATCTTGTTATTTTATCTAATTATTGTCATATTAGTTAATTAATTTTGTATCTCATCTCATATACTGCATGTTAAAGACGTTAAAAGAAAGAAGAAGAAGAGAAGTTAGAAATTGACAATGATACTATTAATATGTTAGTAATTAGCAGTTAGGGTATAATATTTCACCTCAAATTGTAACCACCCGGTTCTAGTTCAGGATTGTAGAATGCTCCCGAAGACCGCGGTTAAACAAGAGGACTAATGTAGGCCAGAGCTTCAGTAGCAGTATTAGTTTCCGTTTGAGTGACACCGTGGGTAATCATTTAAACTTACCTAGGTAGCCATGTGCTTGTTTGGCGACTCAATTTTGTAAACAATTTCTAAAATCAATTTTAGCGTAAAATTTGCCACGAAGACAGAAATAGAGACCTGAGTTATGAAATATAGTCAGCAAAGCAACTAAAATAAAGGTAGATACTTGACTAATCCCATTATTGTATCCATAATCACAAGTCTTGTTCTTTTTGACAATAGTGTACAAAAGAAATGGTTTATTTTTTGCTCTCTACCTTAGAACAAACTAATTAGGATATTTCTTACATTGGTACGGTACTTATTAAGATAATTCTACAATTGTACATCATAAAAAACTAAGAAAGGTACGTAAGTAGTTATGTAGTGTCCACAAAGTTCGTTAGTCGTCGTGTTCTGATGTTGTTTTCTGATACAAAAAAAAATGCTTATTAAAGAAAATAGAATAACTTCTTGTAAAAAGCTAATATAAAAGTTATTCAAATATAACAACAACGAAGCCCCTCCTTCGAATAACGAAGGGCTAGTTTGGGATTTATTCAAAGTAGACGAGAGACAATTGTTTAATTACAAATCCTCGTTAAGGTGTAAAAGTTAAAACACGGTTTCGGTTTCATTGTCTCTTTAATGAAGAAAGTTTTAGAAGTGGAGCTGTACCTATAGATACAGTTTATATATATATATATACGAGAATAATGTATAGTATGTAGTATGTATGAATTTTTTGATACCTTAGAAATGTTTTAGTAGTTATTTTAATAAGAGTTTGAAAAGACTGGGACAGCAAAATACTGGGACCTCGGCCTAAGTCGCATTGACTTCGAAAAAACACAAATGGTTACCAGAAAAAAAAAGATTATAACGTCAGACTTGTTAGGGACGATGGATCGATCCCAATATAATGTAAAAGGATACCTTTGTTTACATCGGCGCATATCCGTTCCTAAGACTACACAAGCCGT
Source organism: Euplagia quadripunctaria (assembly GCA_963859945.1). NCBI lineage: Eukaryota > Metazoa > Arthropoda > Insecta > Lepidoptera > Erebidae > Euplagia > Euplagia quadripunctaria. Next base: position 16,259,889 of record OY982562.1, on the reverse strand, counting down.
TGCACAATCCTTAACACTTGGTTACGTGTGATGACTCGTCTGATAATGTCTACCTTCAATCATCGTATCGTACGATAAGAATCCATATAAATTTTATACTTACTTATCTAGTAATGAAACATCACTACTTAAAGTTATTTACTATACTTAGATCTTATAAGAACTTATATTTAATTATTGTGTATTCTTCCTCTTAGATGTATATAATTTCAATAATTTACTTAGCTGAACTGGTGCACCTATTAACTGCCCTATAAACAAATCCATTGCATCTGTCCATCTAAAGGTTGTCTGTAAGAAATCGCAAGTAGCGATAAGACCGCCGTTTGTACCATGACTTGTTTTTATTTTTTTGTAATATTGTAAATTGCTTTATGGTGTAAAATAAAGAATATTGTATTGGATCTCCTTAACAATGAACAGAGTCTAAGATACACTATTCTTCAAGTAGGTTACACCTTATTTTTTGAGACTTTTAATTTAATTTTCTACTGAACCTGCTTATATCTACTGACATCTATAGTTTTAAAAATCTTAATAATCAAGTTTCGATTTGAAACTCAGATTTTCTGTTGCGTAGTTACTTGTGACAACAATCGGTAATTTCACAACACTGCGTGACTAGAAACAGCGAATGTTTAACGCGCTCATTGAGTTGTAAAAGGCCCTGGCAATGTAAACAGTTTTCATCCAACTATGAATAATCCGAACGCCATATTGTTTAACTAACCATAGTTTAGCACCACGTGAGCAAATAACTTTAAAATAATTATATATATATGTAAGTATATGTATTAAATTTGCTATTATTTCCATTGCACATTGTTTTTCAAGCACACAATCTATTTATCACAACTAAGTATCCAACAGAACGGACTTACAAATATACAAAATATTTTATAACGCATGTTATAGTAAACAGATGGTGTTTACTCCTACATTCTTGACAATCTTATATGGTGAGAACATATTTAGAAATTGCGGAAAAGAAGATGTATGTAAAATGAATTATTATTCTATATAAATATATATATCAAAATATATTCTACTAGCAACCCGTCCCGGCTAGGCACGGGTAGCAAACCATATATTGTTTTTTCCGACATCTTCAACAATCATTGTCATATTTCAGCCATTTTACACAAAACCTTAATGAATTATACACCTAAACCTTCATGAATCACTCCGTCTATTGGTGAACAGACAGACAGAAAGACGCGGCGGGGGACTTTGTTTTATAATATGTAGTAATTTATTAAAGAAATAAACATTTCTAATATATATTCATAGTCACTATAAATTTTGTTAGAAATTGAGTAACAATTAAATCTCACACCTTTTTGCGGTAGAAGAACAGCGTAGCGATTTGCGAGATTAGGGTATTTGTATATTGTGTTATGTATTACCCATTGACGTTTATAAACGAGCTTTCACGGAAGATTCACACTTGGAACCTAGGTTTAAATGCAGTAAGACGTCCCTTTTTCCATTTCTACACGTGGTTACAACAGATCTAAATTTCTAAATAGTTTTCCAGTTGCCTCAAATTAATGGGTAGCGTAAAGACCATTGGAGACCTAAATCGTAAAAAACCGCGTAGGTGCATGAAGGTTCTTAAACTAACGAGCTCATTTAAAAGCACGTTAAAGACTCAAGTAGTTTGTCAAGCATTGAGTGTGCAGACATTACAGCGTTAGACTGTACCTAATTTGAAAAAAAAATCTTTTGCTTGAAGGCTACTCTCAGTCATAGTGCAAAATATGAAAGATAAAACGTATAAATGAATAGGTAATGAATCTCATTTCACGGTAACACTTTTTAAATTTGCGATAAATTTACATCTATTTATTTTAGAACTGATAGTAAAAGAGCTTGTCTTTTTTCTGTCGAATAGTTGGTAACATAATTACCGCTCGCCTGACACCACCTTTGACATGCATTTGTGAGCGAAAGTAATATAAGCGTTAACATTTCATTAGAAAATAATGATCATCATATTCTCGTATTGGATGCATCCAGATATTATGTACTAGAGACTTCGCGTTACACACTTTTTCTTTGCGGTGTCTACTCTATACGCTAGTAATAATAACTCAGTGATTGGATGTAACGTAGTATATTATAAAAATATGACTATGAATATCTTTCCAAAGTATGCTTCACGCCAAGGGTTAAGGATGGCACACTGTGTGATTCGAAAGGAAATCCTTTCAGCGGACGCACAAATAAAAGAATGAACGTCCCTGCCATAATTTTTCTAAGTTACTACAGAATGAACTATCTCAAAGCAGCTATTAAAAGGATTTTTCAAACAACAACAGACTGATTAGCAATGCTAAGAAGGAGATCGCCTAGAGATTTAAGACCTCAAAAACAGAAAGGAAGATTGGTTATAGAGACAGAGAGAGAGATCTGTTTCTGAAAATTTAGCAAAAGGTAGACAGATCCGCTGCCGCCGCGAGATGACATTCTCGCAGAAGGACCATGGTGGGGGTCCGGATTGAAGATCTCCACTCGGACCCAATTCGTCACCGGCAAACCGGGCGGTGGAGGTTGGCTATCCATGCCCAGAGAGAGGTCGCGGGTAGACGGGACGGGTTTTACCCTTCACCCGCTATAGCGGCCAACCACGACGAGGCGACGTCTCCTAAATGAGCCTGCTAACCTCAGCCTGTACTAATAATGGCTTTAAAAAAGTTTTGCTTGTACCACCAGGGGCGTCAAGGGAAAACATTTAATCGGATATAAGCAAAATAGCAAAAAGGAAATCATAGTCCGTTAACACTAATGCAGTCGTCGCATTTAATAAAAAAACCGTATCGTATCGGAAATGAAAAGGTAAAGTTGTCCGTTTAAGGTAGTAAGGTAGGTAGGTATTTTTAAAAGAGAAATCGTATAAGATATAAGTAATGTATGTTTGTGTGTGTGCGTGTGTGTGTGTGCGTGTGTGTGTATGTGTGCATGTGCGTGTGTGTGTCTGTGTACAAATTAAACAGGTCAAGACTAGATGGGGTCTGCTTCCAGGTGGGTTTTCATGATAGAACATGCAACAGATTTTAAGCTAGACCACCAGCAACAAACGTACATACAGACAGATAGACAGTCAAAAATTTTAAAAAGCATTGTTTAGGCTTCTATTGCTCTTATAAAGACCCCACACATATATTTTTTAAATTATTGCCAATGTCCAGATATCGGCCAGTTTTTTTTTTATGGTATAGGGGGCAAACGAGCAGGCGGGTCACCTGATGGTGAATGACTACCGCCGCCCATGGACACCTGTAACTCAAGAGTCACAAGTGCGTTGCCACCCTTTAAGGTGGGAGTAGGAGAAGAGAGGGTGGGGGGAAGAGTGGGAAGAGGGGGGAGAGGGGAAGGACCGGAATAAGGGAGAGGGAAGGGTTAGGGCCTCCGGTAACCTCACTCACGCGGCGAAATGAAATGCAAGCATTGCTTCACTGCCGGTTTTCTGTGAGGCCGTGGTATCGAGCGGAATCGAACTGGCCCATACGTGCCGAACCATGGCTCTCCCACGTTATAATTTTATTATAATACATGATAGATAAGATTTTTAAATATTTAAAAATAAATGTTGGGTTGCTCATTCGGGTGGACTGTATTTATTTGGTGATCTTTGGAGTTCAGTAAGTAAATTAAACAAGATGTTCGTTCACTACGTGCAATGTCGCTACCGATGCGTGTACAAGAAGAATTAAAGATTGTCAATGTTGCCATATACATATACAGTTATTATTGTAGCCTTTATTCAAACTTAATTATTGTTGGAAATGATTCCAATAATAATTAATTGGAATCAATATTTAACCTTAGGCAAGTTCAAATAGTAATTGTCCTAATTTCTATCAGAATTTCTATAGAGCATTGTCAATTCGGTCTGTTTTCGTGGATATATTTTTAAACAACAGCTGAATTCAGGAGGATCACGAATTGCATTAATATTGATTGCACAGTGAATAGAAATGGTATGCGGTTTTTTATTTTATGTTATAAGAGACACACAATTCGGAAAAATATATTGTGCTCATTTCAAATCTGTTTAAAAGTGAACAGACGCAATTGTGAAGATGTAAACCTTAGGAAATATGTTTTTACAGAGTATTACTATATACATAAAAAAAATCGTGTCACGTAGTTTGTTCGCGATGAACTCCTAAACTAAGAAAACGATTTTGCAGTTTGAAGGTATATTATATCATCAGCCTATCGCTGTCCACTGCTGGACGAAGGCCTCTCCCAAGAAATGCCAACTTGAGAGATACATATATTTTTTCAAAAATCATTATTTCACGGTGTTTTGCATCAAATGTTCCGATTAATCTTTACTCCATGGAAGGCGTTTGGCATTATAAAATTATTTTATAAATATCCCACGATGTCATTGGACTTGGCACAGTCAACTAGATAGGTATTACAACAACTATATAAAACACCTACTTACGTGAAATATACAGCGATACGCGGTTACGACACCGTAATGATTTTTTTATGAGTGTACTCAAAAACATTATCAAAATCACTTTTGAATAAATATGCCTGACCTGGTTTTCGTTTCAGTTGAAAATTATCGCATGTCCTCATTTTATAAAAAAATAGCATTGAAGTACTGGCACGCGTACGAAAACAAATTTATTTTAAGATACTATTGTAGAGCATTTTACTTCCTATGAAAATGTTTGTATAATTCATACAACATTTGCATCGTGTGTATCACTTTTTCTGTGCACTTTATATTAAATATTAATACAGTAGTTCGTAGTTATGAAGTAGTAACTCCTTATTTCATATTTTGTGATAGTCATCCTATTTTTTTTTGCCGCAAGAAATACACCTAAATTTATCTAACATATTTATCAGTTACCATACTTACCAAATAAATTATGTAGAACTGCAGGATATACTTTTTTACAAATTTACACTATAACACACACACTAATTAATCTAAAAGTTAAAATTTTGTATTGATAACCACACGAGATTAAATTAGCACACTAAAAATATAATGTTTATTTTAACGTCTTTGGTCATAGTTGCTTAGCGTTCTAGGGGTAGTCACGAAGGATAAAAATAATGTCCAAAACTATTTGTAAAACGGTGTAAATAGTTCATAAACTGTGTGTATACTTTTTAAAGGTTGCATTCAGAAAATTTCAGTCGTTTTTTGTGTGTAAATAGGTTGCGGTATAATTTTACTCCGAGATGCATTTTTAAGTAAGAAAATAACTTTTTGAAGCAGGTTTTTTTTTAGCCTAATGGGTTGTGTCAATCACTGAGAGTTTTAGAAAGTCGACAAAAGTTCTTGTAAAAGGATATAAGTGTCATTATAAGCTCGCACAATTCGTTCGAAATAACTACCGGGGACTAAGTAGGGGTAGTGAAAAGGTGATTGAAAAATAAAGTGTTGGTTCGCTTGGTCGATCGTAGTCCATGGATTCGTGAGAGCGCGAGCGAGGCGCGAGGCGGGCGCGCTGTTCGACGTAGGACTGGCGCGACTGACGAACTCCCTCCGTACGTACCCGATGTCCGACAACCCTCGCGTCATGCACTCCACGCAGCCCACATGCAAACTTCGTGCAATTCTGAAAGGCCGTTGTATTTTTGTGTTGTCGCCAATAAGTCGTTTCACCCATTAACCCAATCAATTGAATCCATAAATATGCATAATAAAATTATTTATTTTCTTTATAAATCTGCAGAAAGTATTGCTTAAACTGGTATGGGATATCTACAGTTAGAAAGCAGTCGATGGAGTTGTAATCGTAATATAAATGTAAATGGCCTATTTGATTCACAACTGGAATTATTATTTGAAAAAATAACAAGGTAATTTAAATTTTATTGCATAGGTACTGTCTCTGTCTATAATTGGATTTGGATAATTTATTACAAAAACCGGGCCAGTCGATTCACTCATGTACGAAGGGTTTCGTACCAGTTTTAACACTATGTACTTATTAAATACTTTCGTAAAAGAACCAAAACCAAGGGGGCTTGGACAATATGTAAATATATGTAGTAATATAATTTTCATTCATCATTAGAAAATAAATATTCTCGTACACAAGAAATAGTGTATACAAATTGGGACTTAGTCACTTTGAAATGTATCAGGTACATGTACCAGTTTACTAATTTACTTATTTATATATAAGACTGGAGTTGTCCAGGCTATTATACATGTACCTGTCACCAATAATGACAGCTTGCGATTAAGCGGCAATAACAAGCAGTCCAAACAATTTTCCCGAATTACAGAATTCTGAAGGTCGTTATTAATGGCAACGTTTATGAGATACGTATTAATTTATTTGCCTAATGTTAAGCTTCACAAATTTGGTGATAATTGTCTACGATGCTTTTTTTGTGGTGTAGGGGTAAACGAGCAGACGGAGCAATTGATGCTAAGTGACTACCGCTGCCCTTGGACACCTGCAACTCAAGAGTCACAAATGCGTTGCCGGCCTTTAAGGTGGGAGTACGCTCTTTTGTTGAAGGTTTGAAGGTCGTATCAGTCCGGAAATACCGCAGGCGACCATTTGTTTCACAGATTGATTGCGCGAGGCAAAAAGTTTCTGGAGAACCGCACAGTGGTGGATTACCAATTATCCAAGTGATGGGAAGGCGGTGATGTGGCATAAGAGACAATATGTTGCCTTCAATTTTCTCATATCGAAACCTAACGATACCTGGATATTACACTTCTATAACAAACGTTAAAAAACCCTGTCGAAACAAGTACTATTTATTACATTAATCAAACAAAAAACTAGTTGCGAACTAGCGTCTAAAAATCGAAGTCGAATTACTCTAGCATAAATTGCTACGATATCATGTGGTATTCGAAAATAATTATTCGGAAGGAAGACGCTTGAGACAGTGTTGAGTATGCGCATCAGTTGACGTGAATATGTGACGTCATAGCCGACGTGCCGTCTATTCTGGTCGTTGTCGGCGACATTTCCGCGGCCGCGTAGAACGACGCGCCCTGCGCAGGCGACGGATACGCGACTAGCGCCCGAAATATTTCACGACATTCAAAGGTCAACTTTATAAACAACATAATTAGTTTATACCCATGCATGTGTGGTTGCTGTGACAAAATTATACGAATGTAGCATTAATCCAGTTATATTTTGTGTCTTTGCATAAGAGAGCTCAACTTTTTAAATCTTAAAAAAACGAGAAGGTATTTTGTCTAAATTTTTTTTTCTGTATGTTCACAGATGTCTCGGTAACGGCTGAATTAAGCAGAATCATTTAATTATATTCCATTAACTTAGTATGTTATTACTATGTATGTACGAGTAAGAAAATTTCAAAATTATGTTCTAACATATGCATTCTAACGTGCCAAGAGAGTCGTATTAAAAATTTTGTAAGAAAAACTAAAAAGACTACATAGAATTAATTTCACCCATTAATCGAATATGTGACCTACATTTCGACTCCTTTCCACACAGCTGTCAAAACTTATTAGCAGTAAGTATATCAGAAACTTAATAAAACTTTGTAAATTAAAACATTACTTATGCTTAACTTATTAATAATTTGTCTCTCTTATCTCTTAAAATAAAATAAATTTTGTCTTTCCTTTATTGACTTAATATAATATAAACAAACAGTATTTTTATTATTACATATTATATATTTTGTAAGTGTTTCTATGTGTAAGTAATTGTTGGTGAACCTTAAATAAATAAATAAAACATTACACATTTCGACGATGCGATCGGTAATCGTTCACAATATGTCAAAGGATATTAGAAAGGGTCGCCAGTCGGTCTAAGGTGCGAAAAGGTTATTTTCAGGAAGTAATTAGCAGACAAACAGTCTGTATGGAAACTTCAAAGTGCCTTACTATTTGACGAATTCATTGAAGATTGTGGGAGAGCCATGCCTCGGCACGTATGGGCCAGCTCGATAGAGTGATACCACAGACTCACAGTAAACCGGCAGTTAAGCAATGCTTCCATTGTTTTTCGCTGAGTGAGTGAGGTTACCGGGGGCCCTACCCCTCTCTCTCCTCCTCTGCCCCTCTTTCTCCGTCCTCGCACTCTCCCTTTTCCCCCCTTCCTCTACTCCCACCTTAAAGGCCGGCAACGACTGTGTGTGTCACTCTCGGGTTGCAGGTGCTCATGGGCGGCGGTAGTCACTTAACATCAGGTGACCCGTCTGCTCGTTTGCCCCCTGTCACATAAAGAAAAAGAATCAAACAACTAGCACAATGATTTACATAATTAAGCTGGTAAATGAGTACACGTATGACCTGATGATACGTGGTTACAGGTGCCTACATATACTAGCGGCCTCACTTGCGTGGTTTGCCTATTGCCTAACTTTATGCGCTTTCTTAGATTCTTTTACTCTCAATTTTGAAAGTCTCTTTCAAAATTGAATTCTCAAGTGAAATGCAAAGAACATAGTCATTTGGAGACTTATAATAATACATACACTCTAGCGGTAGTGAAATAGTTAGGGCATCGGTCTTGCGATCAAGTGGTTGCGGGTTCGAATCCCACCCAGTGCACTACCGACGTGAACCCACCCATTTGTCCGTGTGGAAACTCACTCGAGCCGTCACCCCACCGGGATTTTCGGTGGGGCAGTGTGTCGGAATCGAACCGATCAAAACTTCACGGTGTGCCGTACTGCGCCTTAAATAGGAGGGATCCGGGAACGTGAACCCACTCACACCCACAAGCATTTAGCTTGGCTGGAAGGTTTCCTAGTATTTTTTAAAAAACTTGTGTTGTCTTTAAAAAGTGTTGAAGTATCTTAAAGAATGGTATTGACGCGATTGTCTCTAGGCTGTTGTATTTGTATTGGCCTGTAGTTCTTAAGGATAGCCTAGAAACTTGCGTTGTGAAATGTATTAAATAAAAAATATATTCAAGAAACTATTATTACTTTTTGTGCACTTACTATACTTTGATGGTTCCAGTCTTCTAGAAAAACGAGTTCAAATACATAAGTTTATCTTACTAATATTATAAAGACGAAAGAAATATTAAATAGATGGATGGATGAATGTTTGTTACTCTGTCACGCAAAAACGGCTGAACGGATCTGCATGAAATTTGGCACAGAGTTAGATTACAGTCTGGAATGGCATATTTTTTATCCGGGGAAAGTGCGCGGTTCCCGTGGAATAGATTTCACCAATATTTCCACATAAGCGAAGTTGCGGGCAACAGCTAGTTTTTTATATAAAAATCTATGTTTTATTCGTATTTTATGCACTGCCGTCCATCTCATTATCATGATATTTTCCATACACGTTGCCAGAGATTCAGCAAAGGACTTAGGATACCTTTTATCCATAAAAAAATGTTCTCGAGGTCTAGAAAAATTACTTATACGCCAGTGAAGTCGCGGGTAAAAGTTAGTGTAGTGTATTAATTGTTTTATATAGACACGCAGGAACTGGCGACACAGCAGCCGTGTATTATATTACACGAACCATTTGGGGCCACTTTTGAAAATCCCTTAGATTAACTAGAACCCCAAATTTCATAAATACAGCTTATACAGACATCGAGATATTATCGTCGAAAAATCGGCATATTTATCAATGACTGACTGACACATAGATCAAAAACCTAACCCACTTCCCAATGACCTAGAAAGTTGAATTTTTGCGTCCAGCTGGGGATTTGTGTGTATGAAAAGGAAAAAATCAGAAAACAGTGAATTTTAACGGTTTAAAATAATTTCCAAACAGGTGATTTTTACTAATACCTAGCGCCTTTCAAAATTATAATAGGAGAATACGTAATAGAAGGTGATGTACAAAAACCATACAACGTAAACGCAGGAAAAAATTTAATTTTACAGATCAATTTTGAATGAATAAAAATAATATAGTTACAAAAAGTAATGATATCCCATCAAAAACATAAATGTGAAAATGGGAGCCAAGTTCAATATTAAGAATATACGTGGTTATCGACTATGCCAACAAAAGAATTGAGATCTAAATGCCAAGTTCTGTAGATAGCCCTGAAGCTTTTACTTGGCTAGTTTAAACAGCATACCAATATTTTAGAAGAGTAAGATATGTTGACCTTCCAATATAAATATATGTTGTAACTTGCGTATAAAATAACAAACATAAGTTGTTTAGCCAATAATAAGAAAACTAGCTAAGTCAAATACTGGAAGAAATAACAAAAATAAATGCTTTCAAATTGTTGAAATGATGTAGTGTTTGAAGTATTAGAAATCGCTTTTCCTTGACTATGTCAAGGATTATGCGTCACATCTTTAAGATATTCTAGCACACGATAATCCCGAAAAATAGAGTAGGTATGATCATAGTTTTCTGTATTTTTAACAATTCCGAGATGGTTTTCGCTGTAAAACGACAGTGTATTTTATTATGACATACATGTATTCTGAATACCGTACCAAGTCAGACCAAAGCAATGTTTGTTTTGTGAAGTATGCATGTCATGCAGACATTAATATGTCTTATAATTGGCTATGCTGATGTGTTCTATTTTGAACACGGAGTGCAAAATCTCTCAACAAGTTTTACTGCCTCAAAATAACTGCTTTCAGTGCAATTTTAATATTGATAAGTATAATCACGTGTCTATTTGACGTTTACAGCTGCTAATAATCGACTCCTATAAGGGTGGAGTGTATTTCAATCATGTCCATTAACCATTAAGTAATTTATTTTAATAAGTTCTGAATTAAGACAAAAATGTAAAATAACTTAGTCTAATATGGCGAAACAAAAATTATAAAAAAAATATTTAAAAATATTGAAAATGTGCAGGTGGATGAAGAACCTTCTACTCACAATCTCGATGACGGGGGCGTGCACCACTGGTCCAGTCAGCCTGTAACCACGGCCAATGCAACCTGGTCGAAATGTCAGGCAATTCAGAGGTATGTAACGCCTATTTCGTGATCGCGTTAATTCCCGTATAATAATAACAAACATAATTATATCATGGATCGCGAAGGTTTAAAGTTAGTATAAAACTTTACTACTTTTATACTTAGTCCGTTTATTGTAACATATAATAATATATAAAAACCTACATTTATTATTTTATAGCCACTTTATTATATTTTTTATGTAAATACGTGCTTTGCGGGAAGCCTCTCACTAAAGGGACCCCTTTGTTTCGACAATTTTTTTTGTCGAAATTTAATTTGGCATAACGAGTTAGGCATATTTTTTTGTCATATTAATACTTTGACATAATTGTTTTTTGGCATACTATTTCAGTAGGCATAAATATCATTTAGGCTAATATTTTTTGCCTTAATTTTGATTGGCATGAAGTTATAAGGCATATTGTATTTTCGTCTAATAGAATATTAAGTTGGAGATAATTTAACATTAGTAGTAGGTTAGTTTAGAACTGTGACCATAACGCCAAAACCGGACGAGTTAATTATGCGGTGTATAATTATTTTGCCTATAAATATTATGCTTAAATATCATTATGCGTAAACAAATTTATGCTTTAGAATAGTATGCTTAACAATATTATGCTTATAGTAATTATGCTTAAAAAAATTGTGCCTAAACAGTTATGAGAAATTAATATTGCGCGTAACTATTATTAGGATAAGTAAAAGTATGCCATGTTAAATTATGACATATGATTTTATGCAAATAAATAGGGAACCCTCACTAGAGACCATGGTTCTGTTCATGGTCCAAACTGAGAGTGTGTGGGATTCTGCCTTCTCATTTTACGAAGAGGTGATTTTGGCTAAAGAGGTGGCGGATTGGGAACGGGAGACGACAAACGCTTTTTCACCCCGCAGAAGACACACCATGCACCGGAGAGTGCAGAATGATCTCAAACCTTCATGACCGCTGACCTAGTAGGTCAAACTGCCCGTTACCTTTGTAAAAGCAGGAGGGGCTAGACCCTCCGCACTCCACGGTGTGTCGCCTCCTGACCTGAGGTCTGCAGGAGTTCTCAGGGGCTTCCTTCTAGGGTATCCCGGGTCTCCTGATATAGACCCACTTGTGACGGAGCAATGTAGCTTTAGAACACCGTGAGGCGACGACGCGTAGGGGCTTCCAGATGATAAAAAAAAAAAACGATCAGATACAGTTCGTTTAAATAAAATATTTTTTACTATGCTATCCATTTCTCCATTCTTCGTCATTCTCAATAAGTTATTTTATGGAATGCGCTTCGCTCCAAGTGAGGATACCTACAAATCGTAACCTTTTTAAATTTTGTGTAAAGGAGTTCCCAAGCAAAGAATGTCAGAATTAACTCGTAAATATTTATCTAATATTATAACATGTTTTTATATACGAATATAATTTAAAAGGCATATTATAAATCATTTCGTTTCATTGTGTCTTAGCCAGTCTTAGGCATGGAGTGCGATGATATAAGTAAGTATGTAATAAATAGATAAATAAATTTCAAAATAGACTTCAAACATGCTATGTAGGTTTTTTCGAAAATATAATAAATTGTGAAATATTATATAACTTATTATATTATTAAACATAATTTTTAGGTTTGTAATTTTTTAAAGATTATTTTATTTCTTCTTACCGGCATTTCATTTTGTTTCTGCATCAGTACTAAAAATACAATATTGGTATAGGTAAGAATTGTGTTTAACGCCATCTGTGGGTTCAATTATGATTTATTACGACGTAGTAGACTACGCAGAAGCTACGGAAATGTTGGCTACGCGGTGACATATTTTTATGTATGTTCTATTTTTTTCCTTCGTGTAGTACAGAGATGGCATGTGATAACGTTCTGTAAAGTTGACGCAATAAAAGCGTTGCTACTGTAAATTGTACATCAATAAAAGTATAATAAACACCACATTATGAAGTACTTTTCACACAATTAATGAACATCGTAAAATATTTTTGTTACTGTTTTGTTGTTAAGGTACAGGTAAGAGGTAATTTAGGTATCAATAATAAATATTTTTAAGGTTTATGATAAATACTTTGGTTACTTAAATTTATTTTATTGATAATATATAAAATTATACGTCGTTATTAACACTTTGTGAAATTTTTCTTCTAAAAAATCGCATTCTTTTCATTATTTCCACACATAATTACTACATAGTTCGATTTATTGAAGTCTTGGCATTAGTCTAGGTATGATTCCAGAAGTTTGTCACTTGCAGCTTTTTGATCAAATTATTTTTTATTCATCAACGTCAGACGACGACGACGACGACGATCAGTTAAAGTAGAGTCCCTACTTCTACCGCGATACAGTTCCAACGTTTTTCTAACTTTTCTATTCCATGTGTGTAGAATAATTTATCTTCGGCTTCAAAATAAGGTTTCGTTGCTGCGATTATCCAATCTGCTGACTACCGATTGGATTCCGGAGTGAAATGGTGAATCCACGTTTCATCTATTATCACATACCGACGTAAAAAACTTTTTATTTCTATTGAACAGTACCAAACAGCGCTCTGAATCCAATGATTCCGTAAAAATATCAATGATATTTTGTTGCTTTTAAACAATTTTTAGCAAACGCGAAAAAAGCTTTTTTATGGCCAAATTTTGATGTGAAATAGTGAAAAAACTACCAGTTAAAATCTTCACTATCTCAGCTATCTCACGTATTTTTACCTACCGATCTTCTTTCACGATTTTCAGGACTTGGTTGATGTTTTGTTGAGTCACTGCTTTGTTGTTTTGTTGAGTCATTTGGACGACCAAAGCGTTCAGCATCATTTGTATCTATACGACCGCGTTTGAAATTGGCATACCACTAACAAATGATTGGTTTAGATGGAGCAGACTCCGGATAACATTTTATAAGCCACTGCTGTGCTTGAACGGTGTTTTATTTTCCATTAAAAAATAATGTTTTATCAACACGCGAACCCCTTTTTTTTCCATTGTTTTCGAAATTACTACATCACATAAATATCTGTAACTCAACAGCTTATTGTTCGATTTTCAAAAAAAAATTAAACATACCTATTATTTTATACTTTCTAAAAACCAAAAAAAAAGGTATATATACAAGTTGGTTTCTGGACTTATTGAACGATCTAGTATTCTTGGCATAGCTTTTGCTCACAGTTTCAGTCGTTTAGATCGCGAACTGAGGTAATGCAGGCGGAACCCCAGGCGAACGCTACAAAGTAATTTTAAACTTATAAGCTCTCTATATTATATGAATCGTTTCGTTAATGAACAAATGCATTTTATTGCTTTTTGTTTTACAACGCTACATTATCCTTGTAATTAAACCTAGATAAAACGATCTGAAGAATTTAAGGCATATCGAAATGTAAACAACCCACACTGAATATGTTAAGATGTATTTTCATTTCTAAATTATTCATTAGGAATTGTAATTCCGTGAAGAATTAAGATTTTAGACCTAATTGCCACTTACAAATATCCATTTGTAGTCATTGGTTGTACCTAATACTGCAGCCACGCCTTGATATCTACGCGAGAATATGCAAAATATTTCATAAACAAATACTACGCGTGGCTTCCAACTTAAATTCTGAAGTTTGTGTCTAAAACTATTCGTACAATCTCTAAAATTTATTAAGAACTCAGAGTATGATCAACGTATGAAACTACAATGTGGGTAATTGGGTCACAGGGTCAAGGCTTTTATGAAGGCTTGTCTTATAGATAGCTCCTTCAGTTTCCTTTCTGAAAGAATAATAATAATAATGTAATATTTTAGTAGTAGTAGGTTTTGGTTTAAAATTTACGATATCTAAATATGAACTCGATTAAAACCACTTGTACATGCAACTTTTGAGAGAAAATATACAAGTCAAATATCTGTCGATTGTCTGACGGCTTTATAGCCAAAATAACGGCGGATACATCTCGGACTAAACGTACATTTACTTTTAGTAAATGTACGTAACTGAATCACAAATAAATTGCTTGTATTTAGGAGCCTTGTAAGTATATAAAACAGCAAGGCGTTAACGTCATTCCTTCTAAAACTACGTGGAATATTTATTAAAGAATAAAAGCTACCGTCTAAACCCAATTAAAGTTAAGAAAGAAGTAGTCTGAAAAGTTTAATCACATTATCATAATCATAAATAGGGCTCTATTACATAAGTACATCAATTGTGGCTCATATTTCAGATTGGTGAGCATTAAATACAGATTTGTTTGTGTGTAATTTTGACAGGCTGCGCGGGCAACATGCGCGCGCATTAGCCTGCCCGCCATCTTGGCTTCTCATACCATACCCATTTCAATAGAAGAGCGAGCTCGTAACAGCTGTGAGCGCGAAACACTGAACATCCTATCTTCGAAGTTACATTTTTATACAATAGAATAAAGAATTGGTAATAAACCACAGTTTTAAACAAAATAAGTTAATATAACAAAAGAACATGTATACGTTTGGTTCATAATAGTGTCTTCTAATACAACAGTGAGTTACGAAATAACATAAACGAATTATCGATTTTGTATGTTTCAAATCGACAAAACTGGTGCCATCGTGTTTGACGTTGTATGCTCATGTTGTTTTGTAGAGATTAAAAAGTGACGTAAAATCTGTTGTCTAAAGTAGAGAAATCGATAAAATAGTAAAAGTTGCACCCACTGTTGTTGCGTGGCGTGGATGTAAAGAGAGACAGAATCGCGACGTGTCCTCTTGTTACACAGCTTGAAGTGGTTCGGCCGATAATACACAGTAGTCATAGACTCCCCTGACGTCCCTCACTGTTTGATACAGGAACATTGATAAAAGGTTAGTATTAATGTTTTGATAACTTTTATTGTATTTAAAAATATACATATTTGTGTACAAGTATGTCGGTACTTGTATCATTGTCGTTCGATTTGATTACAGATAGATATTTTTTACATTACTTTAAAGTTGTCCTTGTCAAATTATTTGTATTTTTGTATTGAAGCTGGATTATTTTGTAGATGTACTAGTGTTGTTTATAATATAAATATGCCAAAGGTGATGTAGTAAATATCTCATCTAGGCCATTTTTATTGCACAGCCATATCTTACACTTTAATTAGTGTTAAAATGTTATGAGAAAACTATATAAGTTTAAATTAAGAATATGAAGTCTATTCTTATTATTTTTTAGCGAAGCTTTCATAACCAAATTAGTAGCTCAAAAAATCTTTTTGATATTTATTATACTTTTCGTTAATTTTCTTTAAATGCATATCCTATTTTAGGTATGTGTTTCACGTTTACGTATAGCTATGCTTCTTCTGCCACCAACGCAGTAAAAATATCGTTGCCCGCATACTAAAGTTCCTACAGATATACGTAGATGCATAGATCTGACATGTCTTTATTTAGAAAGGATTGTAGCCTGATATTGACATCGGACAGGGCAAATATTTCCATTCCATTGTTGGAAATATTGGAAATTCCTTCATAAGCTATCAAATTATTGCGAGAACCTGCATTTATTGAATTTACGTAACAAATTGTATATTTCATCCTTATTAATGTAATTCAGTTAGAAATATATTAGTATGTTTATCAGCAATCTGATTACCATAGTACAGGTTTTGCCTAGTTTGGGATTAGACGGCCGTGTGTAAGATGTGTGAAAAAAAAAGTTACCACAGTCACTGAGTATGTAGTGAATGGTAATCCTAGGTTAATATTAAATCGCATTTAGTTTTCTCGTAATTAGTAGCAGGTAAAGTGGGTAGAAACACTAACATCTTTGTCAGAATATAAAAAAACAACATGTAAATTAACTGTATGATGAATCGAGAACTAAAAATTCTTTAGAGAAATCTGAGTAAAACACCAAAGGTTGTTCCGAAATGTTCTCCTATGAAGTAGCAGCGTAAAACGATACAGCGCAGTAGTTAAAAATATTGAAATTGATTGACCTATCGGTCGTATCTCATTCGTATGATAAAACCTCGCGTTAAATCTGACGTTTTACCACTGTGACCCTCATCATAGACAGTTATTATCGTCTCGCTCTTCCATTTAATTAAGAGATTGAGAGGCGCGCGCAGAGTAGATTACGCCATCGTCTTGTAGCTGCTTCTTGCGGTCGTTAAGCGGTTAGGTCTTTCAATGGCCTTCTGCCCCCCCTTCCCCCCCCCCCCTCCAAAGCACGTGACCCAAGAGTGTCTCTGACAGCCGTAATAATAAAAGAAACGACACGATACCATCCTGTTACGGATTTTTGATCCTAATAAGATGTCAAACAAGCGTACCTACATATATATTTTGAATTTCAAATTCAAGTATAAAGCCTTCAATCCTCATGGTCAACTGCTCATGTGCACCGCCGAGGAGAGCAAGGAGTTTTAAAAATGTTTTACTTATTTATACTAATATTATAAAGAGGTAAAGTTTTGTGAGTTTGGATGTTCAGGGTAATCTCCGGTACTACTGATCCAATTTTAAAAATTCTTTTAGTGTTGGATAGCCCATTTATCTAGGACGGCTATAGGCTATATAATATCATGCTACGACTTATAGGGGCGGAGCATCAATGAAAAACGTTGTAAAAACGGGGAAAATTTACAGACTCAGACGAAGTTGCGCGGGTCATCTGACCCGCGCAACTTCGTCTGAGTCATTCTGAACCAGATGGTTTAGAATATTGTTATGCTACGAGTATATTAGAGGGCTCGGACTTCCCGGCATCATGTTCAAGTAACCGGCATTGCTTACAGTCCTCAATCCATTTGTATAAGCAATATCCATTTCTTTCCACAGTCTTCCCTTCTTACTAACCATTCCCTTTTAAAATTAATTTCTAATTTTCCCATCATGGAAGTATTTGACATGATACCCACGGCCGCATTCTACCACCGCACCGCTCGCCACCAGCACGACATTCATCCTCACACATGGTAACCTAAATGGTCGCGCACGGTACGGTTCCAGAGGAATTTCCTCCTGCGAACGCTCCGGCTGTGGAATGAGGCCCCTGCCGGGGTTTTCCCGAGGGGCTACAGTATGGGGTTCTTCAATAAAGGAGTGTATAGGTTTTTAAAGTGTCGGCAACGCGTATGCGTGTCCTCTGGAGTTGCAAGCGTTCGTAGGCTACGGGAACCGCTTACCATCATACGGGCCGTATACGTGTTTGCTACCGACGTAGTATAAAAAAATCATTCATTCACAATGCCCAGTTGACGGCAATAGGCTTGCCCCCCATTACGTGAGTCGGACCAAATCATAGTTGACAAAATGTGGGTGTTTAATATGCCTCTGCCTATCCCTAAGGGGATACAAGCTTGAGTGTATATATGCATTTGAAACAAAAAAGAATTAAATAAAATCGTCGCAGTCGTAGAAAAACGGCGGATTTGATTTTTTGACGATTTTTGTTTTTGACATAAGCCTACTGAAAACATTATACTTGATCACAAAACAAAACATTTTTCAAAGCTCATACACACAGTAACATTTTCAGATTTCATTAACAGAAACAGCCGTTTCCAAAATATTACGTAAAACATCATTTGAAACCTTTAAAGTGCTCTCCTGTAAAGTTACTAAAAATCAAATCCGTTGTTTTTCTACGATGACGACGAAATATGAGCATTTGTAGCCCATCTATTTAACAAATTTTGGCTTTCTGCACTCTTTCTCCATATAAACGTAACTAGATCCGACTTGCTTGTAATATTAAGCATTTACTAAAGGGTGCCAAGTTCTACAAAAGGTACGTATACATTTATATAAATGTATTTTCCCCACTTCCTACTATAAAAAAGTCCAATTTGTGTCGCAGTCTATTTGCTCTTCGCACAATCTTTTGATGTAACAAGGAAATACGTTGAACCAAATTAGTTTTATACACATTGCTTCTGCTTCAGACAGCTTTCTGATAGGAAAAATACTTTGTCGATCACTGCGTTAATTAATGAACCTACTTACGTATAACATCGAGAACGCCACCCCCGAGTTATCTTATTTATAACCAAACAGATCGTCAACAGAAGTTGATGAAATTAACATGACATGAAGTACTTTAGATATAATATACACGGCGTAGGCAGCGAATATTGTTCATAAAGTAAAACGATTGAAATTTGAGTTCTGTTTTCAGTTTTAGTCAATTATAGCTTTAAGTTATAAATTAATATTTTTTTACATGGGCTTTCGTTTATAGAACAAACAACTATCAGAAAACAGAAGATAAAGCTTAAATTCACGAAAGGACTGTTTGTGTTAGTTTCCAAATTTAAAGATATATTTATTCATGGAATAAATTCTGAAGAGTAAGGCTCAGAGGCACAAGTAAAAATTTCTATTAATAAATTATCGTTATATGTATTAATAGTACATTTTTAAAAGCTTGTGTCATACCTTTTTTTATCGTATCCAATCAGCTGATGTCTCGCTCCTGCCAAGCTGTTGTATATTCATGTAGATTAGACTGCTTTAGTAATCTTGATTATCTGTATTTGCACCTTATCAAAGTTGTGCAATGACGTATTTAAATTAGAGTAGTACTTACTTTACAAGCGGACTAAAAGAGATGAGGCATAGTAAGTAGATTTCAGTTGCAATGTACACACAAAAATGGCTTCCGTTTCGTACAGAACCGCTAGTGTTGTGTTACTGAATAATAAGGTTGGAAGAACTCCAAGGAGTATTGAACCAGTTTCAGCTCCAGCATCAAAAAAATTTAAAAATGTAAATCGCTATGTTAATAAAGATTTTTTTTTTTTAATTTTTACCAAAGTTGTAACAATGATTCAAAATTTTATCAATAGTAATAGGTCTAGGGCACACTCAAATTCCCTTCCTATCGGTTCGGATGTGACGATGTCGGTATTATCTAAAAGTCGTTTTGTTTCCCCGCTTTGAATAATTTCAGAGTAACAATTACACAAAAATAAACGCTGTTGCTAATGACTTTAAGTTTTATTTTGCGTTATATCAATAAAACTGATAAGGCTTTTCGATGACATAGAACAACGCTAGGCTAATGTCGGCTTACTTGCGTATTAATACATAGAGTGACAAAGTCGAGTTTCGCTAATCAATACTATGTATGGGAAACGTATCGTATCGTATTTTGCATTTGCGATATATTTGTCAGTACTATAAACCGATGCGGCTGTGTTTGTAGTGGCAATAAAACTTTAGGAGTGCATTAAAATGGAGACAATACACGAACATTCTAATAATAATACAAATTTAGAAGATGAGGTCACAACAGTTTTTAGTATATTACTATAATATTTATCATAATAATGGTATAATGAGTTTGTTTACACGGCAGATGACTGGCGATGCGAAATGGCAGAAGGATGCGGCGGACCAGAACTTCGATTACATGTTCAAATTGCTCATCATAGGAAACAGTTCCGTAGGAAAAACCAGGTAATTATAATAGTAAAGAAAAAAAATCATATGAACTCTATAGACGAAACGACGAGAACCATTTGTTTGAATGATATGACTTCACTCCGAAATGGCTTAGTGTCTAGACAGTCTAAAGGCTTTCGTAACAAATTTATTCTGAAAAGTGTTGGTAACTATTGAGTGCTTACTATTGTAAGCTTTAAAGTGATTATTTTTGTAAACTAAAGCTAATATACCTACGTGTATTAAACTTGTAATATCTAAGTTGTTGTGGTATGTTTCTACTATGGTTCTATCTAGTGCTGCGTGTTCGATTCCTTTCCGAAATAAATGTTCATCTTTTCTTTAAATAGTTGCTCAAACCTGAGCGTGTTTTGTCAGAGATATGCGTCATAATTTACAAAAAACATTTATTAGAACTTGTACATAATCTGCATCTTTTATTGCATTTATTTCAATTTGGGGAAAGAAGGAGGTTCTCGACTCAACTATATGTTTTTGTGTGTAAAATAGTTAGTTACGTGATTTATTTGTCAATAACGTTATAATTGTGAACATATTTAACGATTATTTTTTATTGGATAGATTCGATCTCCCAATTGGGATTAAAAAAAGAAAAAAAATGTGACGTAAACCTTTGTTCTTCGCTAATCTTTGTGCATTGAGTTTTTATTACTGTGTATGGAAGTAAAAGGTTGTGTTAAGCGTTAGAGTCAATTTATTGCGTCCTATGTATATAATCTGCGCAGAGCACTTGATACAGCGAGCGTGATGTGTTTGTGAAACGACTAAGGCGGCCGGCCGGCTAGCAGTAAAAAAGTGTTAGCGCAACGAAAAATGCTGACCGCGAGTTGATTTATTTTATTATTACGCCATCTGAGGATTCTGCGCGATACTATCTTAAATACTAATTATCCGTATATTAGTTAGGGCAACTTTCAAAGATGGCGCAATTTTAATTTCGAGTTTTTACAATATTTACTATATTTTGATACAATTTATACAATCCATCAATTAAATATATATATTTTGCGAAAGGAACTTCGTTGCAACTGGGTATCCTTAGAATACCTTACGCATTTAATATAATAAATAAAATCACGTTGATTCAGGTATAAGTCTATTATATTCTTGGTAAATTAGTAAAGTAAAACACGCTGAATTTAATTATATCAATTGAAACATGGCATCGTCATAGTAAGCTTTGTTTTGAAGATATTGTAAGATTAGTGACGAAAGATTATCACGGACGTGATACTTAGAAATGTTTGTCGAAAACAAAAAAAAAATTTAGAATTTAAGACAAAGAATCTTGTCGAATGCTTTATCGGATTATGTAAAACAAAGCGAAGATTATCCTGTTTAATATGTGCTAACGATTTATCTGTATATTTATACGTGATGATAATTCTTTGCACCCACCCCTTTTTTATGCAAATTTCGCGCCAGAGGGACGAATAATTTAAACAATGTGTGTTATAAATTTTAAAATTGTGTTAAAATGTATTCAATAAGATATTGTTCAAGTTATATTGGAAATGAATAGCTTGATCAATGTTACAAATATGTGAATGAAATGAAACAAAAAGGTAAAAAAATTATGAATTATAGTCGTAATTAAACACTATAATATGTATGTATATAAAAGCGTGTGTGTGTAAATGTTATTGTATTGTAAAGTGCAGTCGTGGGTCGTATAAGAGAGAGAGATTATATTGTGGTATGGACATGTGGTGCGGAGGGATAAGCAATCTGGTGAAGAGAGTTTTATGCCTGAATATTGACTGATACAAGACTAGAAGGCGACCAAAGAGAGGACGGATGGACTGCGTGAAAGAGGATATAGCTATGGCTAGAAAGGGAGTAAGCAGTGAACTCCTCGGTTTACTGATAGAGGGGAATAGAAGAAGAAGACACATTGCGCCGACTAAATAAATAACAAGGGAGAAAAATAAACAGTATGTTACATCTTGCAAGTGTTGACCATTCGTTCTCACTGAGGTTCACAACCACATGGAAGAAATGACCACAAGCGCCATCTATTAAAAGTAAGTGGCGATGGAAATAATGTCAGTTTTGTAGAGGACGTCACTTAGATGACAGGTCAGTCACGACCATCATCAGTCTATTAAAAGTAATCCGAACGGGCGATTTCCATACAAAATTACCAATTTTAATTTTTGTCTATTTTATCTGTTCTTTTGGGTTTTCTTTATATTTTTTTCTTTTTACACCACCCCTGTAGTAGTGCGAACAAAACAAAACAAAAAATATTCAGCCATATTTGAGCTGTAGCGAGAATAACGAATAGCAACTCATTTTTATATATTTGAAGATAATAATAATATGTCTGATATAAAAAGTAATTTGAATTGAGTTTTTCTTTTACGTACAAATTTCGACCTCGAAAAATACCGTCAGTTATCGGAGTTCAAACTTCTAAAATATGACGGAACTGCTAAGTAAGTTTGAACTCTTAATGAGTTTTATTAGTTAAAATATGTGACGATGGGCCAAGAAAATATGTATCGGTAAAAGTTGTAAAACTGCCGTTTTTTAGGGTTCCGTTCCCAAAAGGAAAAAGGCACCCTTAAGCGTGGAGGTATCAAGTTGACAATGACATCAAATATCTATCTGCAAAGATGTAAAAAAAAACAACACGATCAAAAGATACGGCGATTTAAGCCTAAACTTTTAACATTTCGCAGATAAATCAAAACCTATAATTTACATCTATAGGGATAAATACTTTCCATTGCTCTACAATCATGAAATTTAAGGAAATTCACAAATAAAGGATAAACGAGAGAAAAGTCAAGTTTCTTGTAAAAAAAATATTTTTGATGATTACAAACTTATATTTTGTGGTCGGAAAATAGACTGTGACGTACATCGATGTATGGGAAAGTATTTATTTGTTTGCTTACGGAACCCTCGGGACCCAAGTCAGATTCGTATTTGTCCGGTTTTTTATTGAAATGTATGACAAAAGTGTATTGAGGTGTGAGATATCGAACTTCTATGCTACGAACATTTTTTTTCTGTATACAATTTATTGCACGACAGAGCTCATGCCCGTATGGATCCGCTCAGTCAAAAGTCAAAACTGGGTCTTAAGGAGTGAATTCTGTCGAGCGAAATGAGTGACGCGCTGTTAGGTAACCATTAAACGTTTTCATCGTAATAATAAATGCATACACCTAACATAATCTATTGTATTTTGTAGTTAATAGACGTCGGTAATGATCAGCAGAGCACAGAAAAACCAATTCTCATTTATAGTGCTATGTTAAAATTAATTTTTAGTTTAAGAAATATTGTAAGTCTTTAAATAAAAAATAAAACAACTTTACTGAAGCATTCGCCTGGTTATCTCTTTAACGGTAAAAACAGATAAGGGTTAAACGGCGGTTAACTGCAATAATATTCGTATATCTAAGTCTCTGTTACTTTTTGCGGAAGAATGCAATGGTGATTCTCACTCCCTCAATCATGGGCAAGTAGTGGAACACCGGGGTGGTTCTTAGTCGGTAAGAGTCCGACAGACCCTTTTGGCCCCCCCAAGGGCGGAGGACACCCATGAGGAACTTCCACCTCATTCTAAAAAAAAGTCTGTTACTTTACGTTACATTACGATCTAAGTACATACGAGTACATATCCACAGTCAACAGTACATACGTAGCTTTTAAATATTGACTTGATAACATCGTAGTCATGTTGGTTTTGTCGACATCGTGTTTAAAAATAAATGAAGTAGTAGTCTATGCGACACGTATTAAATGGAATATACCTCTAACCATTGAACTCAACATTTTTGATTTATGTCTGAAATATTATATCGAATATTGGTATAAAATATAACTAGATATTAAAACGAATGCTACATGTAGTTTATATTATCTGATTATCATAACTTGTCATAACTCTACCTACCTACCATACGTATTTTTTAATATGCAAGACAAGTCATTTTGTAATACAGTTCACAATGCCCACATTATATTCAAAATCAGTTAAATTATAAATGTTTCATTTTAGAGTTGGAATCAAACATGTTCTTTAAATTTATAGATGCTTACCCTATAGTAAAATACCATTACCATATACCATGCATTTTCAGTTAAATCAAAGCTCATTTATTAACCCTCGAGGTAAAAAGAGGGGTGTTATAAGTTTCACGTGTCTGTGTCTGTGTATTTCTTTGTCTGTGTATTTCTGTGTCTGTGTGTGGCATTGTAGCTCCCAAACGAATGTTCCGATTTAAGTGCGTTTTTTTTTGTTTGAAAGGTGACTTGATCGAGAGTGTTCTTAGATATAATTCAAGAAAATCTGTTAAGCCGTTCGAAGACCATCAGCTCTTTTCTAATCGTTGAAGGGCTTTTCGAGTCGGGGGTATTTGAAATTTATGATTATTACTTTCTTATAAGTTGGTTTTTAAATTATCAAAATTGTAAAGTACTCAATTCTGTTATGTAAAGTATAACAAGACCCTTAAAATAGTACTATATGAACGGACCTCTTACTTCTATGTAAAAGACAATAATGATTTTGTTCTTATATCATAAATAACTTATACTTATTCGCTAATCGTGCTATGTTAAATACAAGCTGAAGAATAATGTAAACAACACACTTTGAGAGTATATCTCTTATTTAAGTGTCCTTCAACATAACTAAAAGGTTTTTCTTGTAACAGTTGAGTTTTGTTTTGTTCGTATTCGGGACATACAAATCCCTCAGTCAGTTACAAATTAAGTATATATATATTTTTGTATGAGCAAACCGTCTTATCAAACACTTTTGATGCTCGCTTCTTACTAGGGGTAGTCTGAAATCGTAATTCTTATTGCTACTGATAAAATTTCGTGGATTATAATATGAAATGTGATGATAATGAGATACACAAATAGAAGAAATGATAGGCCTAGTAGGTTATTTTCGTTGTACATAGTTTAATTTTATATTTACATTCTTATGTTGTACCTATTATCAACAACCGCAAGTTGAGCTACATACACGTATATAGGTTTTGTCATAATTTTCATTAGACTGTATACCTATTCGCTAAAGTGTTCTACTTTTCATTTTCAGTTTTCTATTCCGTTACGCAGACGACTCCTTCACTTCAGCCTTCGTGTCCACCGTAGGCATAGACTTCAAGGTGAAAACAGTTTTTCGCCACGATAAGCGAGTCAAACTACAGATATGGGTATGTATTTAGACAATCTTACTGAGTTTATAACTTCTTATAAGTAGATTCTAATGCGGCCCCATTAAAAAAAAGGCTTGAAAAAGTGAGTGAGTTTTTTGATTTTGGGTAATGTTGTGATGTGGCAGGATGAATGTGGACTAGTCTAGAAAAGAAAATTTTGTTTTAAATACCTAAGTTATGTTTGCCACATATATAAAATATAAGAGAAAGAGCAAATATATTTTTGATGAAAATTACTTTTATTCCAACAGGAGGTTAGTCACGCAAAAATTTTTCATCACCAAAAACATAAAGCTTGAGCTCAGCCCACACAAGTAATTAATATTTAATAAGCCAACGTTTTATGTTCTTTTAGGAGTCCTACACAATAATTTGGGTCAGTACGTTCGACGCGGATTTTTCAAACGTAATGTTCAACGTCAAATGTTCGAAAAACCCACATCAAATTGGCCCAAATAAACTTTGCACCGA
Source organism: Euplagia quadripunctaria (assembly GCA_963859945.1). NCBI lineage: Eukaryota > Metazoa > Arthropoda > Insecta > Lepidoptera > Erebidae > Euplagia > Euplagia quadripunctaria. Next base: position 16,233,893 of record OY982562.1, on the reverse strand, counting down.
GAATTCTGCAAAATTTTCTCGCTATGTAAATGCCCGGAGCGTCAGAAGATACTTATACCTATTTAAACGAATGCCAGGAACCTTAAATAACTGTGTGCAGTGCATTTTTTAGTAGTACCCACATATTAAACTGGGATAAAACGACTAGATCAGTATCTACGGTGAAGCCGTTGCAGTTGTTTTGTTATTATTTTTTCACGTATTTATGAATGAATGTATGTATGTCATATGCAAGAAAGCAACAAAAGTATGAAAGTGTTAGTTTTAGAGTTGTCTAACAATTTTGGAAATATATTTGCCTGTGAAAATTTGTGTATCGTTTCTTTTGTAATGTTTGAATACAAAATCGACGAGCTGGTTGAAAAGTAGCAGGAAGTTTTCAAACTATGGATTTTTAAACTTACCAAATTTTATTTGCAAATTACATCTTTAAGGCATCTAGAAATTGCAATGTCCTTAAAGTTTGCTAATCGATAAAGTTAAAAAGGTTAAGGCAGACCAATTACGTGACTTACCGGCAAAGTTGTATTGTTTTGAAGGAAGAAAATATTAGAGGCCTGCTAAGATCTAAAGAGTGTGTCTTTAATATTTATTTATCCTTAAACTAACTATTGTATGGCAAAGAAAAATGTTCCATGCCCATCAGCTGTTAGTAACGTAAGTTATAAGCAGACATAAGTACGACTAGATAACGTATCAGCTGCCAGCTGCGACAAAAGAAACTATTTATTACAAAAAGCTGTGATACTAATTAAAACAGGGCTTCAAGAAAATTCTCTAAAATGATCGTTAGCTCTCCTACTATGTCAATTGTGCTTCTCATAATAAGAAATATTTGTTGTTGGAGGTGAGCCTAAGTAGGATTGGTTGTCGCCTTCTGGGCATAGTAAGCCGATTTCCTCAATTGTGCCTTACTTTTAAGCCAGATAATGCTTAGTAAATCCTTCACAATCTTTCCTTGTTCGGGTGTATGCGGTTTATTACAGGTAGGTAATGAATATTGGAATATAGTAATGTTAATGTATGCAATAAATAAACTTTCTTAATGTTAAAATTTTCTTATGTCGCATCTAGTTTCAAGACTTTTTAGATTTAGACTTTTTTTTTAAGATTTGGTTCACAACCCTCTTACTGGCATTCTTGTACTATTATTACTTGTACCAGGCCTATGTCACTCCATGTACTTGCATGCGTTAAATACCTAGCGACCGCTTATCCGCGCGCGAACCTCATACACAGTCACGCGCACACGCTTTTATTTTTGAAGTACAAAAACGTAATTTGAATAAAGTAAGAGAAAAAAAATCCGGCAGCACTATTTATGAAATTTAAAAAAAAATATCCTCTTAACCCTGTTTGTCCTTGTTTCTCTCAAATTATATATTAGATAGATAAGATTTAGAATATTTTTCACCACACAGTTTAATAATCGAGATTCTAGAAAAAGGAAGAAGTTTATTAATCTTTGTATAAAAATAAAACAAATATAGCATTTGAACACATTTGAAATAAAAAATAAGCGTTGTACTTAATTTACATAGCATTTTTTATATATTGATGAGTTAACCCTACATACACTTACGGCCAAGCGGCCGTGCGCTATTGCGAGGTAATAATAATCGTGCTTAAGAACATTTAAGTTCATTTTCGCATGCAGCAGTCGGCGTTCAGAAAGAGTAGGCTATTAAAACGGTAGGTATCGATATTTTTCTAGGGAGTGATTTATCTGTTACGTAGTAACTACTCAGTAATCTGTGCTCGTACTATTAAAAGTGAAATGATTAGGCTGAATATGGGCAATGCGTTATGGGGGTATATATTATGGGATTTCCTTCCCCTCTCCCCTCTTCCCACTCTTCTCCCCCTCTTCTCCTACACCCACCTTAAAGGGCGGGAACGCACTTGTGACTCTCGAGTTACAGGTGCCCATGGGCGGCGGTAGTCATTTACCATCAGGTCACCCGTCTGCTCATTTGCCCCCTATACCATAAAAAAAAAATATATCACAATTTATTTTCAAATGTTTATTTTTCATTTAAGTTTGACTGATACTTTGTCTCGAAATGCTGCAAAGTAAAGCAAAGTAGATATCCTTCCTTCTGATCTCCATATTCGAGTGCCTTTATAAATGTACTCTCGTAGTACTACTACTAATACGAGTAAACATTGCCTCAATATCAGTAAGACAAACGGCAGCAGCTTTAGAATATATCCCCTAAGAGGCACCCAAACCCACTAGTTCTTGTACCAGTATCAAAGACACGCCTTAAGGTTGATCATCGGGTCGACCAAGTTCTTGTCAGGAGTGGCAATCTGTATTCACTTAGATTGGTTAAGTCACCGCTAAGTTAAATTTGAATCCTTGAAGGATGAGCACATTTACATATTATATTTGGAGTGGCATACTAATTGGATCTTGTGTCAGCTAGGGTGAATTGCCATGCGTTCCGGAAATTCTGTCTCATACACATTATTGTAATAAAATAAAGAACCCATACTTGCCCGAGCCGATAGCTATTTTTGACTTTCATGTTCTGCTCCGCTAAGGAAGGAAGTAGATTCAATTCCATTTACTCCTATCAGATTATTAGATTTCATTCTTATTTACTTCTGATAAAATTTGTTACGGATTCCAAGAGAATTTAATTTTCCCGTAGAGCCGCCAATTGTCAGTCTCGTGTAAATACATATAAAATTGTATATATGTGGGTCACTGCCGTTGATTATTTACAGAACAAAGAGTGGAATAGTTTAATAATGAATGTTAAAATTTTAATACAAAAGTTTATAAGAGAATAAAAAAAAAAAAAATTAAGTTTCAGATTAGATATTTTATGTACCAATTACTGTTCACTATCTAGTGATCTATTACAAAAAATTAAAGTTTAATTACATAATATTATAAATAACCTTTATACAAATTGGTGTAGATAGCCACACCATAGGTTTTTCTACCTGTTTAAAACTATGATATCTGACAATTCTTCAGAATATACAACATATTAGTCACAATCTGTCATACTAATGTATGTGGGGGCCAGATGTTTATCAATTTGCACTCATGGAAGTTATCAATAGTACCCTTCAAAAAGGTCAGGCATCGTAGAACAAAAAAGTATAGATTTTTTTTTCGAGAGTACTTATCTTTCGTGAGTACAATATGCTCTCAATCTTATAAAGCCCCTATCGTCTTATGTAGAATAATTTCAAGTTGATCGCATACTGAACGTTTTGACGCTATACTCATTACTTTTAGTTTAAACCTAAGCAGTGTTTCAAAAAAGTGATTCACAAAAATGAATGTTTTTGTTAGTAGTGTAATTCTCATAAAACCTGGTGCTAACCGACTTAAGAAGTATAGAAAGATTGTACCCCAAATAATTTTCTTGGTGACTCTCACCATGTTTAGGTTGTCGAATAATCATTAATCATTATGAATAGGTATACATGTTTTGGTATTTTGATGATATCATTGGATTAACACAGTTATCTTTGGAATGTTTACGAAGAAGCTGTGATATTCTTCCAACACAAAGGAGGAATCCCAAACTAAGCAGTGCGGACCACCGCTGATAATATTTTGACAAATACAATATAAATAAATACTAATTAATGTGTGAATTTAATAATGTGAAATAGAATCGTTGTTCTTTGAAAAGATCAATTTAGCTTTCTAAATTACTGTTCTGTATAGAATTCTTCTATTACCTACTGATCTGTGTGGCTAAAGGTAGACATCCTAACACCTAAACAACACCTACACACCCAGTAGTCAATTAAAATTTGATTTTAATTATAAAATCTTAGTCACCATCATTTAATTTTGTATATTACAGGACACGGCAGGACAAGAACGCTACCGTACTATCACCACAGCTTACTATAGAGGAGCTATGGGTTTCATCTTAATGTATGATATAACCAATGAAGAAAGCTTCAATAGTGTACAGGATTGGTGAGTATATTTTAAACATTTTGAGAGCGGACACTTTTTTTTTGGTATCAGGGGCAAACGAGCTCATGGACACTTGCAACTCCAGAGTCACAAGTGCGATGCTGGTCTTTAAGGTGAGACTTAAAGATTGTGGAATATAGACGCCGTGCAAAATGTGCTTGATGCATGGAAGCTTTTAATATACCTAACTCCTGCCATTTCCATTTCTGAGAAGCTTTTGCATGGAGGCTCGATCCGTTCGAGCAAAGTATTATGAGCACGCCTTTTAACGTAAAGGTTTACAGTCGATCAAATAATGCCGGGCTCACAAGGGATTTTTCTACCTATATTATAGTTGGCCATTACATGACATATATCATTTTATCTTTTTCAAGCCATAAGTTGAAGGCGTTTCTAAATTTAAGAAAAGGGTTTATTTCTTTTGCTAAACAATTTTAAAACGGAGGAGATATCTAACTTCGACGAAACTTTTTTCAGAGTATAACACGATATCTTAACCGTTAATGAACCAATTTTAATAAGTTTCTTATTGAATAGATCTCGAGGAAGTTATCTTTTAACTTAAAAAAGAAAATCTACTTTTAATTCTAGAAAATAGGTAACGAAAGTAGTGGTATTATTGAAACTAAACATAATATTTTTTGTTATGTTTTCAGGGTGACCCAGATCAAGACGTACTCATGGGACAACGCGCAAGTGATCCTAGTCGGTAACAAGTGTGATATGGAGGAAGAACGTGTTGTGAGTACTGAACGTGGCATGCAATTAGCTGAGCAACTCGGTGTTGAGTTCTATGAGACCAGCGCCAAAGAGAACATTTATGTTAAGGTATAATAGCCTTGATTTTTTATCAGAAATTACACATGAAAGTGTAGCACTTCCGTAGCTTGTGGACATTTGTCAATACTATCAAACCTAATAAAAAACTTTAATCATTTTTAAACTTTCGTAATCTATGATAATTTGAGAACGTCAAGAAACATCAGGCAGTTCAAAGTATACATAGATAAACTATCACGTTACTTCTCGTCAATGTAATAGTCGTATGTAGAGATGGGTAATCACCTGGGTTTTTACCCAGTTATGGGTTTTAACCCGGGTGATTACAAATCTATAGTCGTAGGTATATAATAAAAACCTATTTATATTCGGGTATTCACCTCATTTTTAAAAGCGTTTAATACATTCAGAGTCATTATATATCTCTGAGAACACTTACCTCATTTATTCAGTAATAAACTTCTTGTTATGATTCTCTAAGAAAGATGCATTATTTTGTACTATATATTGCGAGGAGGAAAATACAAAAAATCATTAACTTACGTACTTCATTCTAATTTCTAGGCTGTATTTGAACGACTGGTGGACATAATATGCGATAAAATGTCAGAGAGCCTGGATTCGGAGCCAGCAATGTTAGCGGGCGGAGCACGCGGCCAGCGTCTCACGGAACAACCTCAAGGCAACTCTAATACTACCTGTAACTGTTAATACATTTACCTACTTACATTCAGTTTTATACATTTCTTTTAGTTTTAAAACAAAACATCTGTTCAAACAAACGGGGTTGAAATTTATTTCCTTTTATTTGGCAAAGTTTTATAAATAAATTCTTGAATTAACGAACCCCGATACCTACAAAATGTCAAAAACATCGTATCCAACATTTTTCATGAGTTCATTTTTATAAATTGTATTCTCTAGTTACTTGTTACTATTTCATGCATAAATTTTAATTTAAGTAACAAAATTAAATAATCGTTAAAACATGTGTAACAATAAAAATATGTATTAGTATTATTAAATCTATAGGTGTTAGTTAGCTATCTACGTATTGCGAGCTGGAGTAGGGATCTGATACTTCTTATAGCTGTTAATATTTTATCTTCAATGGATTTGTGCCGTTACATTTAATGAATTTTACTCGTAAATATGTTACATTTATTCTATGTTACATCGTACGTAATTATTTCAATATTATTTAGAGAATTCAAGATTAACAACGAGATATTTTAATAAGGATTAAACATTGTAGTTGTATCCAAATATTGATCACAGTGTTTAATTTTAGAAAATGTAGCAATCCTAAAAGTAATATTACGATTTGGACCAAAACGTATTTTTTTTTGTATTTACTTACAAAATATAAAGTTCAGAAGGCGCAAATATATTAAGTTATAAAAATTTTAATATTACATTTATATGTTCGATGATTGGGTTTCGTATGTAGAAGCCTGTTTTCCGCCTTTTCATTGCTTCGTGTAACGTGTTGTAACACTACTACACTTGATAGAGTTGTTATTTCATTATTAGTAGGTTAATAATTAAATCAATGTTCGTTGTTATACTTTGGCGTAATCTTGAAGTTGTCTTTGGTATAAACTTCATGTGTGCTTTGATACCCCTTGGCCTGGATATAAAATTTCGACTAATCAGGTATAATATGTTACCTAAAGTGTTTGTAAATACGTTAATCAAAATGTATAAATAAATAATTGTATAGTATTATACATATAAATCTGTTTGTATTCTTGTTACCTCCTACGCTATATCGATATATAACTTCACATAGATGTTTAATCCAGTCACTATGTTTAGTAAGTAAGGTACGTTATACGATTTAAGTTCTATGCATCACTCGGATGGCGTAAACCTGCGTCTGAAAATTAACTATAAATTATTTTCAGTGACGTCAACTATAAGGCGACACTGGATCTTTTTATCTGTAGACGACATAGACAATACGATTTATATCAAATTCTGTTGAAACATAAGCACATTATTTTTTTAGACTCTTGTAAAGAAGGATGCCATGAAAGTGTATCATTATACATTCGACTACTTGCATCATTTAAAGAGTAAGTAGTTACTGTAGCGGCTATTATTATAACGACTTACAGATATATGTGTTTATATTGTATGAGCACTTACACGTCCTCCTCCTCTACGCTCTAATTATTAGGTAAATTAGTTAATAGAAAATGTGTCGACATTACTTCGATGGGATGTAAACTAATATACGTACAGAATTTTATTACAATACTAATATCTAAATCAGTGACCCTGTTCATCGCTTCTACGAAAGGTAAAGGAAAAAAGAATCAAGTTTATGAAGAATCCTAAATTATTGACGCCAAATTTATTAATATAAATAATGTATATCAGAACTTACAACAACATTGTAACTGATATATTGTAAGTACTACTTTGTCTAAATAAAAATAATCTCCCTAAATAGACAGCTTACATTTGCTCATGCTCTTGTTTGATTACTTTAATTAAATAATGTTTAATCAAAGGAATATAAACTTCATAATAATATCTTTGTACGATAATGTATGAAATCATCAATCTATATACCTAACTACAAACTGTATGTAAAAAGTCAATTTGACAAAATCAATTACGAGTATTCTGTGGACCCAATACACTGTTAGAATTGTGTTTCCTTAAAGCATCGTATCAAGTAATCTAAGACATGGGAAATGCATTGTTATAAACTGTGAACTGTTTAAATTTAAATACATAGAATTATGGCTACAAATATGAATTAACATATTGCGTATAACATTAAACCGATAACTTAGCTTTTGAACTGCTGAGACAACATAATTTGGTGTTTGGAGTCATGCCAGGCCGTATTCATGTTACATTTTTTTCAGAGACAGCTTTCAAACCTTTTAGGGCAGTTATATATATTATCAAAATTATAGGCAGCAGCTCGTCGCCATGTTTTAACATTAAAAGAGATTAAATGACTATACATTATGCTCATCCTAACTTACGAATGCTATCCTACATATGTACATAATATCAAGGAAAAAAGGTACATTTACCTGTCCCTTTTAATTTTGTTTTAAACTGAAAGACTAAAAATACGCGGACAACCCTAGAATGGATCTCAGACAACAACGTAGGTATACAAGACAGCAGATGTAAGAATAAATCCCTTACGCTGGACAGAATTTCGATATACTATACGATTAGATAGATGCGAAAACAAAAAGGAATAGTAGAATTGCTGTGTGTCATTTTATAGCTCTAGTGAATGAATGCCTAATATTAAAGGGATTTAAATTGAAACTCGGGGAAAAGTTATGAATATTTTCAGTGTGTCCCATGTCTGTTGAATAAGTTGAAAGATATATCTAGTATTTTCGGTAACTAGCGGTGCGTGTGAGCCCTGTAAGGCGTGGAAGATGGCATATCGTAGTGACGGGCTTTAGTAGAATATGTTTAGCAATTGCGTAGTACTTATCACTGTTTTTATACTTTTTTTTCAAAACGTATGTTCAAAAACTTGTCTGGAACAAAAATACATTTTGATGATTAACTTTTGTCATTTGTCATCAATTAACATTGGTTCAGATAGTGTATTTAATTAGCTGTATTGGTATAATGTATGTTATAATTATTGTTGTGTGTTAATAATGGAATTATTTAAAGATACACCCTTGTAAAAGATTCACGAATATAATATATATTATAATATATTAAATGTGTGTTTTGTTGTGATTTGTTTTTTTGGGTTACCTAAGGCGCGAGGTTTATACCCAATATTATTAATTAAAAGTGTTAATGCTTTTTATTAGTTTTCAGATGGTAACAACCACCATTAGCTTTTAGCAGTAATTTTTTTTGGAAAATAACTAAACAGTTTATAAAATATAAAGTAAGTTTAGATTTCAAAATTTTGAAAGAAAGGGAGTAGATATTGTGCTATGTGGACTCTTAATAATGTGTGTGTCTGTGTGTGTGCGTTAAAAAAACGCAAGATTATTGCAGAATATTGTTGCCGTTCGTGACAGTGGGCGAGAAAACACCAGACAGTCCATTCCGCGTCGTGCGTAAGAGCTGGGTCTTTCTGCGATATCATCTTGACGAATTTTGCGTCGAGACTTAGGTTTTCATTCATATAAAGTTCAATTAACTCAAAAGCTAAAACCCAACGACCACAGACAGTGCCGTGCATTCACTGATTAGCCTTAAGAACATTTGGCTGCTGACCCTACTTTCGGAAAAAAAACATCTTCAGTGATCAGGCTTATTTCTGGTTGAATGGCTTTGTAAACAAACAAAATTTCCGGATTTAGAGCGACTAAAATCCACGGAAGGTTCATCAGGTGCCTCTACACTCCGAAAAAGTTTCTATTTCGTGTGAATTTTGGTCCAACGGTATCATCGGCCCTTACCTTTTCGAAGATGTGCAAGAAGTTTTTTTTATATTATAAGGGGCAAACGAGCAGACGGGTCACCTGATGGTAAGTGACTACCGTGGCCCATGGACACCTGCAACTCAAGAGTCACAAGTGCGTTGCCGGCCTTTGAGATGGGAGTACGCTCTTTGCTCTTGGCCTAGTTGCACCCCCTGTCAATGGCGACCGATATCGGACAATGATAACATTATTTTTTGTGGTCTAGGATACATGGGCTGCACTAAAAGTATCGGGAATGGAATATTTCCACTATTCCTATCATATTAAAATCTTTTTAATTGAAAACTCCTTGGTTTTAAAAATCGAATACCATTTTCACAAGGTCTTCTTAAACTTGTTTAGTCGTTGAGAAAATGGAATTAACTCGAGAAAATTGAAGGGCGATGATTTATTAAGACTTTCGAAGCGGTTTAACACAAAAACAGTGTGTTGACCGGATGCTTTCTGCATTTGGTGATGAAGCCCCATCCAAAACCTCAATTTATCGCTGGTTTGCTGAATTTCAACGTGGACGTGTCAAGCTCAGTGATGATCCCCGTCAAGGTCGTCCAAAAACTGCAGTCACCCAAGAAAACGTTGATGCTGTGCGTAAGCTGATTGATTAAGATCGACATGTGACATACCGCGAAATTCAGGCAAATTTAGACATTGGCATGAGTCAAATACAAATAATTTTGCATGAACAATTAGGTGTAAAAAAGTTGTTTTCCCGATGGATACCGCATTTGCTCTGTAAAGAGCAAAAAGCGGCTCGCGTTACTTGGTGCGTCAGAACTCTCGAAAAATTCCACACAGCATCCTCAAATGCTGAATACAACATTGTATCAGGTGACGAATCCTGGATATATACGCGTACGAACCTGAAACAAAAAACCAGTCACGAGTTTGGGTGTTCGAAAATGAGTTAAAGCCAACTAAAATTGTTCGTTCACGGAGTGTTGCAAAAAAAATGGTGACCACGTTTGTCTCCAAAACCGGCCATGTTGCGACTATTCCTCTTGAGGGACAAAGAATGGTTAATGCAGAATGGTATGCTAGCATTTGTTTGCCACAGGTCGTTTCCAAACTCCGTAAAGAGAAATGCAACCGCCGCATCATCCTCCATCACGACAATGCGAGTTCTCACACCGCGCACAGAACAAAAGAGTTTTTAGAGCAAGAAAACATAGAATTATTAGACCATCCGCCGTACAGTTCCGACCTAAGCCCTAATGATTGAGATGAAGCTGTGGACAAAACGGTAATTTTGGAGACTTCAACTTCCGAATGGAATGGTTGCTTCAATGATTGGTTCCATCGTATGAAAATGTGTCAAATTTCGCGGAGAATACTTCGAAAAGCAATAAATACATTTTTAAATAGTAATGTTGTGTCACTTCCTTGATTCCCGAAATTTTCAGTGTAGCCCTCGTAGATGGTATGACGCCACTTGCCATACTGCACGGGAAACATTGAGTTTATTGGGTGATAAGTGGGTGAGTGCTGGTGCTTTTAACTATATTTTTATAATAATAAAAATATAGTTAAAAGCACTCCAAGCTATTTTACAACCACCATCTATATTTTAGTTCGGTTTGCCATTAAAGCAAGTTTCTTTAGTTTTTTAAACTATAATTTATAGTTTTTAACCGACAAAAAAACGGAGGAGATTCTCAAGTCCTCCGAGAAACTCTAATTGATGACATACCACAAACAAAAAATGAAATTCGAAAACACTTCGACAAATAGACGCGTCGCCGTCGCGTCGACGTATAATCGCCGCTGCCATCATTTTACATAATAATTAGTTTGCTTGTTTGTATGTTTGGCGCCGACTCAAAGTTATTTAGGTTCTTAAATTACTGTAGAAGTTTAGCTAGGCTAACGAGTTTATTTTTCACTTTTCAGTTTCTTTCTTTTTTCGTCGGTTTAATTTTTTTGTTAAAAAGTTTTTATTATTGGCCTCCTATCATTAAATGCCTTTCATATTCTATGAACTCGTTTGGTTGCGCGGGTATCATAAATACGTTATGAACCCTGCTTCATAACCCGGTAAGTGGCATTATTATCTGCTTTGGCAATTCAACAAGGAGATCTTTGATGGCCATTGGTTTATTGCAGACCATTCGGACATCACGAGAGTGACCTAATACACTCAGATAGAGATCTGGGCAATTTACAACATTGTCTTCACTCACAATGTGACTTATAAAGTACTCCTTTGGTTTCCCATACACACATAAGATAAAGTCGTAAAACAACAAATTTTACTATGATAGTGAAAAACTTTTCCAGCTATTCAAAAGTAAGTCGCAGTCACAAACGTACTATCGGGTCAAGGCTATACTGTATGACATACACTTTTCTTAGAAAAAGAAAAGAACCACGGTCGATTTTGCGACGAATATCTAACATAATATACAAATATACATATATATCTAGTTTATGTAAATGTGTATATATTTGTTTTGTTTTCATCTGTAATGTCCTTTCACTAAATTATCATCAGGTAACCCATTTATGTTGGTGTCCGCGTTTAATATAACTCCTTATTATTGAACATGCACGTTCGCTAATATGACTGGAATTGGATAATAAAAAATTTTAATGGTTAAAAAGGCCGCTGAGCTATAATGTTTGGGATAGCTGTCCCTATCAACTGAAGTGCACCTATTGAAGTATAAGTGATTCACGCTGATCATAGATACCGCTCCATTTTAGTAATTTACAGGTGATTCCAAATTTGAAATATTTTTTCAGTCTACTACACGTATTACTAAATATAATACTAGACAGCTGTAAATGTCGGACCCATTACCGAAGGCATCTGCTGTTTTAGAGATTTTTTTTATTGTAAGTACCTTCTGGGTAATCCAATCTAAGTCATTGATTTTTCTAGTATGGGGTAAACTTGACATCGTTATGCTGGCATCTTAAGACCTTTATATATGTAAATTAAATATCACGTGAAATTTATATTATTGCTACTCCGTTCTCATATTGTTTTTTATAAATGAAATTGGAAATTTACTTTTTAAGATACATAAAAATCAATGTATTTTTTTAATACATTCTTATTATGTAAAGTAAGTTGACAGTTACTAACAATAGACTTTACGTTTTGTGAATTTCAAGGCAAACACGTGTGTACTTACATTAAACTTTATAGTCTAAGAGCTGGCTACCAAAATCAGAAATGATAAGGTGCAGTGACAATGTTTAGCTAAAAACACAATATATGACAAACCCATAGCACTTACTGCCAGAAGTCTCTCCCGGGACTGGAAGCGTGGGCTGGCAGTCAAACACGTAAATTTTTTATCAAAATAAAATCATTGAGTGCAGCGCTGAAATTTTGTATAGTTATAGTTTTTAACTGTAGCAATCGCATAAAATTATTGCCAGAAGTCTAGGACGGGACTTAAGAGGTGGCAGAAGTCAATAAAGTTGTAAAAAATTCAAATTTTAATGACGAGGTGCAGTTCTGGCAATTTGGAATATATATATATATACATAAATCAACCGGAAAATATTTTTTTGAAGTGAAAAATGAATGTGACCGCCAGCCCACGCTTCCAGCCCCGGGAGAGACTTCTGGCAGTAAGCGCTATGGGTTTGTCATCTAGTAAGGAGTATTTTTAGCTAAAAATTGTTACTGCACCTTATCATTTCTGATTTTGGTAGCCAGCTCTCCGTCTATTATTAAAATACTATAAAATGTGTATCTCGTTACAAGGGATGATGAACATGATACATGAGTTTACATGACTAAAACCACGAGTAAAAACTTTATCTTCGTCATAAAATCTCCGTTAAGCAAAACTTTTTAAGAACCATTTCGGTTTTAGATGAAATCGCAGAAGTTATACACTAAATTAGTATTTAAACTTTTTAATAGATGGCGTTATTAACAAAATCAACGTTTATAGTGAATAATGAACTGCATATAAGTATTACTTATCTATACAAGTTAATGTTATAATATAATACTTCTATATCATATATTAACAACATTGATATCAATAAAGGTTTTAATGATAATAATCAGTGCTTTACATTTCTGACATAATCGGCGACTTATATTAACTAGAGATCGCGTGGTGGTCGAATTTCGACCATGGTTTATTTCATTGGCCAATATTAAGTACTTGACCTGTCATTGTATAGACTTTGTACCATGACAGGTCAAAATATACTGGAAACTCATAGCTGTATGTACCCATATCCATTTTTGCATTTTTTTTAACTTTGTAGCAAAATTTTAATATTCGTCACTTCTCTGTATAATCTATAAGTGTGCGAAATTTCATACTCCTCCGTACGCCCAATTTTTTTAAAAAGGGATCCCAAGTTTTCGCTTCACGTTTTAATATATAGATATAAATATTAATATGAACCTATTGTTACTCTTGGCATATTTAATCGACCAATTCTTGGTGTGTTTATTCGACATGTTAGAGAAAGGTCTGGTGATATTTTAGGGTTGTATAGTAGTAATTTTAGGAAAATTTGTGATTTTTAACACAGAAACCTTATAATAATTGCAATAAATACCTGCACCTTGACCTCAGCATTAAAACAGTTTAGTAGGCAGTGGTCCAGAGCGACGGAATATATCAAGAATCACGTGAATAAACTTGTCCAGGCGGTGAAGGTTTACTTCGGTATGCCTGGCTGCAGAGACATGACATCCAGGATCTCATCAGAAGATTGACTGGCCTGTTGGTCTAGAGGTTAGTGACCCTGACCGCTATGCTTATAGGTCGTGGGTTCGATTCCCACCTGAGTCTGGGTGTTCTTTGTGTCCGTTGTTTCTATGTTTGGCAAGTCCCCCGCGACACAGGAGTATTTACCCCTGTCACTTGATTTACTTAAGATTTGAAAACAGAACTGAGCCAACTATCCTGTAGTTGAAAATAAATTATATGTACCGTTTTACCGTTTATATCGACCATCACAATTAGTCCAAGACTAAGCTAAATTGCCCCCTTGTTCGTGACCGAACATATTAACTGTCACCCATCAAATTAATGACCGTGTTAGAAGGTGCTTACCGGTAAATTTATCGTCCCATGCTAAAACAAATAGCATATGGTTCCTGTTCTGTTAAAGCCATGTAAATAAAGGTTACGAACGAAATATTTTTTATTTTAATGTTGTTTGTAGGTACTTATTTAGAAATATCTATGTTTTTGGTGGCGGTAAAATAAAAGTTGAAATTTTTTGTATAGAATTGCTAAAAATCAATACTTTAGCAGCTGTGAACGCTATTCCTCCCTATGAAAGACCGCGATTAAATATCACTACTATCGTATTTCTATCTCTATGCTGGTTACAAGACTCACCAGAATTGCCGTCCGTTAAGCTGATGAAATGGAGATTGGAAGAAGAGCTGATAAATGAGTGGATGTCATACTCCACTGACTACCGCTTCACTGTAAGTAACGTTTGAGAATTGTATTCATGATTATTTTATATATGTATGTACATGTACATGTAATTTCTACATTGGTACTAGCTGAAATCAAAAACAATAGCGAAAAAATCTAAACCGAAAAACAAAAGCGTATCCTTCTCTTTTATACGTACATGCACATTAAAATTAGGTAAATTCTGACGAACCTAAAAAAAAACTAAAACAAGTTTGCTTTATTTAAAAAAACATGGAATTCTTTAAAACACTAGCATCGAGCAAACTGAAGTACCTAACTTGCACAAAACTGGACGAAAACCAACAAAATGTAGAGACTCCATTGTTTAACACTCCAAACTGGTGCTCGCTACTATTAGCACGAAAACATGTTATAGTTGCCTATAAATTTGGCTCGAGCAAGTTAGGACTGCCTATTGTGTGGAGATAAATCAAGTTTGTTGTAGCTTGAATGTAGGCGTCTTATGACCTATATATTTTGAGATATATCATTCTCTGAGACATATTCATGAAAACTCCTATGTTGTAGACGTAATTATGTCTGTTGGTGGTTAAGTTTCCACAACAAGTTAAAGGTTAATAGTGCTTACAAGACTTGCCAGATGGCCGGGAAATTCAACAATATGTTAGAACTTTACGTCCGGTTATCCGGTGTTCAGTAATAAGACTTTTCTATCCCGGGCTCCGAAAATCTACTAGTTTTTTTACAAACATAAGAGTGTAACCAGAGTTGACAGAATAACACGCAAGGTACGGCTGTCGTATTTACCTATCTACGGCACGATCCCTCGCCAACTGTCATTCACAGCCCGCACTTGAACTGACACAACAGTAAACGAAAATAACTTTTTTCATTAAATTAAACAGTACAGCAAGCAAAAAAGATTATCGGTCTAAATAAATAACAAGTTTATACCTAACAATCCTGGTTTTTACCCGAAGATAATGGTTCAAGAATCTAGTAAGAAACATTCTAAGAAAAGCTGATTTAAGTCAATCCGTATTTGAATTGTAAATTGTGGTTGAAATTCTCCCAAATACACAAAAGATATCGACAGCTTACCGTTGTAGATGATGCGTCTGAAAATAGTCAATCATTTTGTATGGAGCCCTTAGTCGTAGGTGACAGAGTGCCAAATAAATTTGAGTCCGGATAATCATAACAACATCACTAAGAATATTTTATCGAAGGCACAGCGCCGTCGACAAAATACTCGAGTGACGTAGATGACTATACTACTCTTGCAGTTCCTACAGCATTATACCGTCACTCCTTTAATATATGGAAGATATGCTGGACATCTGTTCACAACATATACTAATTCTGGGTATCTATTTGGATGTCTTAACCTCGCGATTAAGTCCTGAATTACATAACTAATTATAAAACTTGAAACGTGGGATACGGACTATACTTACAGTACATTTAGCATTTTTTCCTAAACTATTTATACTTTTGAAGCAACTATTGAAATCCTTATTGTATCTTCTTATAGACTTTTTGCATTATTTGGACTTCATTATGAGGCAGTAAAACCATAGTATTGCTAGAAAATAACGAAACCGTACCTTAATAAACGATTTAAAAAAAAACGACTTAACTTCGCAGTACCTATTCATTCGTCACGTCGCCGCTGCCATCACTTCATTTTACTTATTAATTAATTTACTTGTTTGGCGACGACTCATAATTATTTAGGTTTTTACATTAGTTAAGGAGTTTAGTTAGGCTAACAAGTTTATTTTACGCTTTTCAGTTCCTTTCTTCTTTCATCAGTTTCATGTTTTGTTAAAACGTATTTTTAATTGTTTGTACAATATAAGCCTAAAACCTTTTTCCTCTGATCCTAACTTTTCGCTTCCCATAGAACAGATAAGAAGATAATGGTAGATGGAGTCCATTTGTCCCGCCTACTAAATGGAAATACCTTCTTGACGTAAGTGAGTTTGCTCGGCGGCAAGCCGTCCTCAATTGTTGTTGTTGGGAACTCGTATTTGTGTTAACTGGCATACAAAGTCTTAAACTTCGTTTATTGCACTTCATAGTAGGGTTTTTCTTTTATTTCATTTATCGAGTCTAAATGACACCATAATGTAAACAAAACAACTGAATTGAATTGGTTAGTAAAATAATATTTTAAGTTTTCTCTCAAACGTTACGTCATGACAAAAATTGACCACCACTTGCTGAACCGGGATGTTTACATTATGTTACATACATTATTAGATTTAGATTATACTCACTGCCTAGAATATAAAACCATTTTATACTGAATTAACCTAATCCACACTATACCGTCACTACGCCGCACCGAGTATTGTGGGTTCAAATCCACAAGGGACAAAAATTTGCGTGATCCGCAAATAGTTGTCCTGAGCCTGGGTGTTCTTTGTGTCTGTTGTTTGAATGTTTGTGAAGCCCCTCGCGACACAGGAATATTTCTAATGCGCGAGTTATCTTTTTATAAAAAACAAGAAAGAATATTATAAATCTGAAAGTACATAATATCTGTGTCTGTATGTCTGAAACGCTTTCACGCTCCAACTACTCCACTAGTCATCTTGAAATTTTGCATAGAAATTGTCAGGGGTGCATAGAAGGACATAGGGTACTTTTATCTTTAAAAAAGTACTGCTCCTGAGGGATAGAAAAATAACTTCAGCACGAGCGAAGCCGTGGGCAAAAGCTGGTTTTCTCATAAACATATAATATACACCTGTATGTGTGTACAAGACTATTATTATACAGACATTCACGCCTGTATCTCCTACGGGGTAGGCATGAGCGTATTTAACACCCACATTTTGCCAACCATAATTTGGGCCAGTCACCTAACAGGGGGCAAGTCTAATGCCGCCAACCAGGCATTTAAGGAGTTAAAGATGGGAAAATTGGGAGTATATTGATTAAAAGGGAAAGGTAAACAAGAAGGAATTACAATACTTACTTTTAACTTCTATTTATTTAAGTTAAATTTTATTTCAGTTAAATTCGTATATTTGACTCACGGAATGGTTTGGGCCAGTTGAAAAAAAAGCGTCAGTTCAGTTCAATAAAAAATTGCCCAAGTCGTAATGGTGCCTAAACCAAGTAAGCCACCGCAGGGAAATTCCTCGTAAAGGCCTACAAGCCTCCTGCCAGTTCTTGATAACCTGATGAAAAAAATCCTATTGAACAGAATTAAGAGCACCTTAACAACATCCCCAGTCACTAATTTGGATTCCGAGAAGAATATGGTACAAACGAAAAAGTACATCGCGTTATAGACGTCATCAGCAGCTGACCTAGAAAATCCATTGTACTACTCTGCCGAGTTTTTAGACATAAGTGAAGCATTTGATACGATGGACTACATACTCTTATCGTACCTCAACCAAAGAAGCTTTCAAGTTAAATATAACAGTGAATGCTCTATCTTATATGAAATATGATCAGGTATCCCGCAAGGCAACATACTGGGAACGGTCCTGGACCTGGTTTACACTGCGGATCTACCAATTAATGGGGATACGATAACTGCAAGCTATGGTAACGGCAGTCCTATCTTGTCAGTACATTCCCACCCAGGAACTCCTTCATCCCAACTACAAAACCATCTGAACGAAATAAAGAAGTATTATAACCAGTAGAGAATTAAAGCAAATCAAACAAAGTCCACTCATGTAACTTTTACATGCAGTATATTTTGGTTAACAGGTTGCCACTCCCACCTAAACAATGACAGCAAAATGATGGTTTACAAAGCAATTATTAAACCAGTCTGGACATACGGTACCTATTCAACTATGGGGCACAGCAAGCAACAGCAACATTGAAATTTTGGAAAGATTCCAGAACAAAGCACTGAGAAATATGTTCAATATACCCCAAGTTCAGTCGAGTTGATTCGATTTAAGGCAGTCAGTGTATCTATGTTTTTATATATATTTATGTTTTTTTGTGTATATTTTTGTTTTTATGTATTTAAAATTATTCTCCATCGTATTATCGTCCAAATAAGTTATTTCTTGTTGTAATTAGATCAAAACGTGAGGAGGCAAACAAAAATGTGTCGTAGGTACCTTAGGTATACATACATACATTACAACTATTCAGCTCCGATTTATATACACTACGTAAACAAGATTTAAAATATGATGATTAAATGTTTTTGAAAAAATTGAAAGATGGATGAAAATCAGAAAAGAGCTTTGTCTTGGTCAGGATATAAACTGCAATACACGCACAACATATTAATAATCCCGTACGGAGAAAAGAGAATCAACCCTTTTTTAATTATTTTTTTCTACGTATCGATTCGCACAGATGGAATTTATGCGCTACCCCAAAACGAAAATGTGACCATACACTGGTAGTACAAGCTACGGCGATCGCTCATTTTTAACAGACTCCAAAAAAAGGAGTAGGTTCAATGTTCAGTTGTATGTATTTTTTTATGTATGTTCACTGACATTTCCGTCATGTATGCACCGATTTCAATTGTTCTTTTTTTATTTGAAAGGGTCTGCCCCCACGGTAGTCCCATTGTCCGGTGACAATGGGACTTGGCATGAAGCAAGCAAGCCCCTCACATCCGTTGCGGTCCTAGCCTATCTATCAAGTATCTGTTTGGCTTAGCACCGACTTCAAACAGACCAGTAGGTGCCTTTATAATATTGACTATTATATTAACAGTGTCATATGTACTGTACACTTTACACTAAGTTTGTAATTTAATCAATATATTCTTATTTTTCAGTGACCTTTGTACTCACAGTTTTTGAACTCGGTTTAACTTTTTTTAAAGTGTTTATTACGCATAGTTTATTATGAAAAAATGGTTAATAGTATTTAGAAGACAGTACTGGTTTAGTAAGCGCCTTAAAGTTTTCTCATTTTAAGTAGTTGCAAATCAAATATAAGTCATGTGGAAATAGAGATAGACGTGATAATATCGCTGTTTCACGCTCGACGCTTGAACAATACCTATTGACGTCGTGACTTCTCAGCATATATGTATACCAGTACACCTATGCAATACACTGTCATATTCAACCCGCTAGACAATGAATTTTATCACTGCATACGCTTTTATGCAAAATGTCTAGACACTTGGTTGAAAGAGATTCCAAGTAGAAAGGATGAGGAAACGATTTATTTAAAAAAATCTGTTTTTTAGTTTATTGTTTGTTTCTTTAATCGGAACTTATCTCTGGAACAATCAGTCAACATTTGAATAATTATATTTGTATTGAATAGAGTAGTTATTGAAGAAAACATAGGTAACCTATTTAACATCACAGCAGTGACCATAAGCGAAGGTGAAAATGCGGAACGGCTAGTATTTTATACGTAGGACGTATTTATATTATATGAATATAGTTCATTCACTGTATGGAAAGAATGGTCTATATAATGATGAATAATAAAAAAAAGTATGAATGGAAAATATTTGCCATAAAATAATCAATAAAGACACTGAACGTTATTCTTTAAGAGTGGCTCTAGTGTTATATTCTACAATCACATTTGTAGTCTTTGCTTCGCTTAATAAGTTTATAGCGTGTTGTTAAATAAAAAGCCTTGAGCCCTATAACCTGAGAAATGATTTATCAAATGAAAAAATATTTTTTTCAAATCCGACTTCAGATCCGGTAGTTTCAGAGAGCAGCGTTTAATCAAAAAACAAACTATTCGGCTTCATTATTAATATAGATTAGTAACATAAACCCATCTGCGTATCTGCGTAAGCAAAACATTGAATCCTAGTTTCCATAGATATAGACCCAGCACACATAAACCCTTGAAACGGTCCTGCGTCTAAGACACTGAGCGCTGTCCCCTCGATTGACGCAAATATCTGTCTCCCAACAGCGCGTTCGAATGGTTTAGTTAATGATAGTAATAACGTGATTGGTTGCGATGACATAGGGTCATCTGGCAATTTATCGTCGCTTTTGGGTTTTATACGTATACAGGCTGTTACAGAAAGTTGTGGTAATATTTGAGGGTCGTATAGTAGATCCCGTAAATAACGTAAAGCGTTAACAATTTTGGGAAAATTCCTGATTTTTATACAGAAATCTTGTTTTGACTTGAACTTGATAATTGACTAATGACGTTCATATTTCGTACGAGAGAGGGCTGACATAATGAAACTAAGAGTATTTAATACCAAGGATATTGATGGAATGTCCAGATATTTCAGTAATACTCTGCATAAAAAAAAAACAAAATCACCGAAATTTAAATGAAAATTTATAACATAGTTTAGAAATTTGCTCATTACGAAAAGCATGTTACAAAGAAAAAAATCAATTTATTTTTCTTCTTTAAATGTTCTTAAATTATTAGTTTTTAAACTAAATCAACTATTTATCGCCTACACACAACGCTCCTATAATTTGACTACACCTTTCTGTGTAACCACGCTGTCAAACAAGAGAAAACATTCTTTGCACAATGTAACTATTTATAACATGTGATTTTATGAACTTCATATATCATCTTCATACTTTATCGTCACCTGAAGTTATATTTTGTGGAAAGAATTTCACAATATTTAAAAATTCTTCAATGCTGTACAATGATAAATCAGAATTTAAAAAATTTGGTGGTTAAGTGGCGCATTCTCTAATTTTCATTGATAATATTATTTGATATCATTTTCAGGGGGATCGTACGACAGCTTTTGAATAGTTTTGCTTATGTAATAGTTAGTTAAAAGACGGGTCAAAGTAAACAATATTAGCTGGAAAAACCTTATTCATTACAGTTAGTAATCTAGTGCAAATTTCTCATCACGCAACGTCTACAGCTAAAGAGCACAACTTAACGAAAAAACTTTCTTTAGTGTAAGCTGCTTAAGAAGAAATAAAGTAATCGGATACGATATGACCTGATCATGTACACTGGTTCCACTTTAAAAAACTTATCAAATATGTAATTTATTTAAATTTACAAAGTGTTACAAAATGTTCAAAAATAGATTTTGAAACTGACAATATGAACTTTTTTATCAATGAAGCTAATATTTCGCAAGAGAGAAGACGAAAATATTGATAGATTATTCAAATTGTTGCGACAATATCCATTTAAATCAATTACATAATAGATAACAACGTTTTATCGATTTTCATGTTAATTTTATGTTTTTTTTAGGTGTTTAAAAACGTGCAATTACCAATCAACTGATATTCAAATATTTTTTACAGAAAAAGACCGAAGAAGGCCTTTGTTAATGGAATCCGAACGAGTGCCAACAAAACTCAATCAAACTGTGATTCATTAGTTTGAGGGAAAAAGATGAATTATCAGTATCCGAGCCAGCTGAAGTATTTGACTTGCGCAAAACTGTTCCGATCAACGAAATGTAGAGGGTCCTACTTTTAACTCTCCAAACTTTTACGCTCGCTTGGTTGGAAAACATTTTATGACTGCTTTCTCAAGTAATTATATATTTCTGATATTTTGGCATTCAATGTTTTTTATCATTCAATGTTAGTATGACTGTTGCATTGCATTGGTTGGACATAGGCCTTTCCCAATGTGTGCCACAGCACCCGGTCCTTCGCCTTCCGCATCCAGTCTATGCCAGCTAACTTCTTCAGGTCGTCGGTCCATCAGCTTATATAATAGAGCATCATCAAGTAAATCGTTATTTATATTCAATATTATTGATCATGACATGTCCTCAACGTAAGCTGTATGGTTATGTGAAACAACATTATCTCTTTTTATATTTCTATATTCATTTTGTATTTTCATAAAAAAAATATATAATACCGAATACAGATAAAATATAAAAATAAATAATAATAATGTTATGAAAACTAAGAATACAAACCTTGTTTACCTTTACAATGCATTTGCCGTCCGATACAATTACTGACACTACTACAACCGTGCCTTTCGCAGCATCTGATTCTTGTTCCGTTAAAGTTACCATTGCCATTGCGTTGCATTGTTCGACATGTGCTGAGCTGGCCGTTTCAATATTAATAGTAATTCCAGTAAAAATCTGAATTAAAAAAGTTACTTTGTTGGCAACTATTATTTTTTGAATAAATGAATATATTTGTTAGCAAGAAACATGGATAAAAAGATATTACAATATTGATGCAATGCATACGACTATTAACTTCGTAAATTATAACAAAGCAAAACACGTTATTTCTTAGGTAGGTACATTTTTCTACCGATTTATATAATTCTAACAATTTTCATAATTAATATATTAGATTATTTAATTTGTTTGTCAACGAACAAGTTCACAAGTAAATAGAAACACAAATATAAATAGAAATAGAAAATATCAACAAATTGTTTTGTAGAAATAACAAGTGTTGAAAACATGCTGAATTTAAAACTCGTAAAACCGGTAAAATCACATTCCGTCGGGTGTTTTCGTAATAGTAATTGATACAGATGGCGCCCCAATATTAATATGCATAGATAAAAAGAAGAGATAAACAATAATTATGTGTGTTGTTACCACATCAAAAACTCTTAATTATTTTATTAAAAATAGGGTCAAATAGATGATAAAACAGTTCACTATTTATTATACCGGTAAAGCAATGCTATTGGTTGGTTGATAAATATTGATGAGTAGGTTATAAAAGGGTAGGAACGTATTATAAGTTGATAACAATCACTTGAGTGGTGATCGAGATAAGAACAACGTAGCAGTTACTGTTATTTAGTGATTTTGATAGTTTATAGCAGTGGTGATGAGACTGTTGTTAACACGTGTACCTAATACAAATTCATTCCAACAATATGTGGGACAGGAGATAAGTACTTGGTAAAACCTGTACGTATTATCCTAGACTGGCCGCGCTTGGGATGTTAAGGTACTCCTTAACATCCCAAGCGCGGCCAGTCTTACATATCTTTGCTCTCCTTAGAATCTTTAAATCTACTGATTTAAAGATTCCAAGGAGAGCAAAGATATGTAATATCATTCATCAATAGGTAGATAGCCCGCCATCATTAGACGAGCTTGATAAGAATAGGGTAGTCACCACTTTATCAGAAGATAAAGAAGAGTGATAAAAATAAAGATAGAGAAGAAATGTGATAATGATGGCATACTTTTTCCGGTTTCTCTGTGTTCACGTTAACTGTTCAAGCACTAATGTAATAGCAACTTCAACCAAGGTCTAGTAAAAACTTAATGAATAAGTAATAGAGTGGATATTAAATCAAGAATACGATAATATTGATAATAATAATGTATCACCTTACTAATGTAAGTCTGTAATACCTTGAGCAAAGGCCTCTAAAATACTAGAGAACGATTTATAATAGAATTATTTTAAATACTAATTCATCAGTTTTATTTTTTATCAACTTGCCTATTCCTATTACTTTTTTGTTGGCGATTTGTAAATCTACAACCAAGAAAATCTTGAAAGGCGACGTATCGAAACTATTAATTAAGATATGAACAGCTTAAGTAGGTAAACAATATTGTACGAATTCGGTTTAGCCCCCCTAAGAAGCCGCAAGTTATAATTGTCGGTAGCTCCAGACTTATTGCTAGAGTTTACTCGTCAGCATGTATTTCAAAAACTTTCCATTATAGTTGCTACTATTACTAAAAGCAATAAAGTAAAGAACTTAGGGTAGGATAGGATTACGATAAAACAATCTCATAGACTGTCAGAATGCCAGAAAATTTTTTGCAGAAAATAATTGTCTCTACTGTGAACCCCCCTCTCCCCCTCTCTAAACCATTGGTTTGAAGAATTGAAAAAAATATTCCGGTAATATATATAATTAATATATAAGATTTAGAAGGAAAAGTATCACGGCTAAGTTAGCTCTGTTACTTTGAGAATAATAGTCGTCCACCTTATAAAATGTACCTTCAAATTTATAAACTTTATTTGTCGTTAAACCTTGAAGTCAATTAATATGTTTATAATAAGAGACACAAATGTAATACGGAATACGGAACAAGATGTAATAATGATGGAGAAGATAAAATTGCATGTATGATTAGAGCAATTAAGTAGAAAATTTTAACTGTTTTAGAGTTAATAATCACGCTGAGTAGTGCAATAAAAGGGTATGCTTCAACTTCGTAGTTGGCTGTACCCCTCTCCTAAAATAACTTACTGAAAGTTTATGGATATTTTTACTTGAAAGCAGCTTCTTTCTTTAATAATATCATTTGATAATAGTTTGAGGGAACTTGAGTTCCTCCCGCCTCTGACGCTACTTAATGACAATAATTATGTAGCACCTCTACATACAATACATACATACAAAGAGACTAACGACGGAGAAAATCGCCTAAGAGCTAACTAAGGAGCGGTGTCAATTTTCAAGAGAAAGGCAAACCCGATGTGAAAATGAAACAGAATAAAAAAAATGTTAGTGTTACACATTCGGTCAAATGGGGTTGACGTAAAATAATAGAAACACATTCAACAATCCTACCTATCAGTAATGCCATAAGACGTAAATCAGTGTAAAAATATTATGTACTTAAGGTGTCCATATGACACGATCTTGGTATCCTTGCTCAGGGACGCAGGACACTGGCTATATAAGCAGTAGAGGTAAACAGCTCTTTCGATTATTTGTAACATTCTAATATTTGAACATCGAAGAGTTACCGTTTTAAATTTAAGTTTTACTTGCAAATTAAATGGCAAGTATCATCTCTATTTTACTCTCCTGCAATGAATAATGATAGTCGTATAATATATGTCACATGAACGTTTATATAATGGAAATTCCACACGCTAAATAATGAACAGGTTTCGAAGTTACTAGAAATAAACGTTGCATTTTGAAATAAATGTATAAATAGTATAATTGATGACGTTTAGTATAAAATGGAGTGTCTAGCCAAATGACAGCTTACATTTGTATGAAAAAGGTTCATTGTATAAAAAATATTGGGCTGGCTTGAGAACCTCCTCCGTTTCTCGTCGGTTAAAATTGCTGGAGACAACATTTGCAAAGAGTTTAATGCCATATGGCATTGGCATGGCATCGTATTTGTTATAAATACAAATACGATTTGAAGTAAAAGAAGCGAGCTATTTACAAAAAACTGTTTTTTGCGTGAGATTTTTTGTGACATTTGAGCCAACATTTAAATTGTGGAATGTGTAAATAAAGGTTTATACAAATTTTCAGCTTCTTATTTATCATTCCGAGGTTGTTGATGTCCCCCTAAGTTGACTGGACTAGTAAAACAAACGTTTTAAAAAAAGCACTAACAAAGGGCACTGAAAAGTGAAAAACCGAACGGACAAGTGCGTAGCGAGCAACCCATTTTATTTTTGTGATATAACAACAAATTAACGATTTTCTGATTTTTTCCTTTAGAAATTCAGTATAAATGGGAAGTAGGTTTTGATGACTTAGAAGCTTGAATTTTTTGAAGCTTCAAGGGACCGCAGATATATGTATTTAATATTAATTTCAACTTAATGCGTTTACTGGTTCCTGAGAAAAAGGGCCTTGACAGACAGATAGACAGACGGACAACAAAGTGATCCTATAAGTGTTCCTTTTTTTCCTTTTGAAGAACGGACCCTTAAAAATAATCGATTTCAAACTTAATTAAAAAGACTACAATACATGTGACACTTTTTAATATTAAAGGTAACAATACCTACTGATCACATAACAAAATCGCATAATACACTCTAATTTACACACCATTATAACATACAGCAAAGAATTAAGGAACTTGACCTGTAAAAATGGGAAGTTTCCTTTAACACTCGACTGCCGATGACGCAAAAGTTAAAGTAGTCGCCTCGCCACTACACTGCGTCAGTGTGGGGGGCTAGATTCCCTCCAGGAACAACATTTATTTGTGTACGTTCCTAGTGCAGCAGTCGTCTTTTAACAAAACTATATATTTAATAAATAATATATGTAATATGTTAAATAACTCCAAAGCCTTTAGTGAATGTGTACGTTCTACAAAAGTACAGAACTTTATGTGAGATGAGACTGAGTTGTACAACAATCAATTGTATTTAATGCATCAAGATGTTAGAACGTTGAAATATCAAAAAAAAAAAAAATCGTTATTATTAAATTAAAAACCAAGGCAGTGAGAAACACCATTCGTTTTTATTTATGGTCTTTTCCAGATTAAAATGTAAGGTAAAGGCAATTGAAATTTTAAACATTGCTAATCTATTTTAAAAGCAATTCTACTTTTATCTGCATTACAAGAACCGTAAAAATAATCTTATGATGTTTGACAGAGCGACGGCAACCAAAAAGCCGCGTGTGAAAAACCCAATTTCATAAATTACCCACTGCTCCCTGTTTTTGTCAAGCATCCTTCACTTAGCGATTGCGTGACAAGGGAAGCCAGCTAATCAGCGAAATGTCACTCAGGGTACAGATTTATGTGTAGGTATGTGTTTACGTTTAAGCTCTTATTTATGGTTTAGTAAACAGAATCACATATTACTCTAGTATTGGGCCGGTAACAGACAAACGTGTGTGGTTAAGTGTTTATATTAATACGGACTATTCAAGTGTTATGGTTTCAAGTGCGACCTGTTATTGTTACCTGTTTATCGTGTATTCCAGGCTAGTTTTACAAGCTCCACGGAAAGTTAAGCCACTCGATAGTTAACTGCAGCTGCAACTTAAAATTGTTTTGACAGATGTGAAAAGTAACGCAAATACCTAGTGACACATTTAAATTGCGGTTCACAATCGTTAACTTTATATCAGATTGTCAAACAAGCCCTCAGTTACACAAAGTTTTTTATGCATTGGTGATATTGAAAACATTTTCTTTTATTGTACATATATACAAATATAAAATTGGTTCTATAGTGTAAACTGATATTGTTGAAAAAGAACTACGTTCACTATGGACCAGGCAACAGTGATGCAGTGTTGATTGCTACACTTAGGGAATTCCTGACAACCAACAACCAAACATATTTAGCAAACCAAACCCTTAGTGTAATCAACAATAATAATATTAATAGCCAAGAGTCTCGATCAACACCTTAAGCGGCTCGCATTAGACGGCTGGATCATGGAGATGGACGGAGTCAGTCCTCCTCGACACGGCCCGTATAGTGAGGAGGTTCCTGTCTTTGGTGCTGTAACCACCGGTGTCTTGGTCCCTGTACCCGATATCGGTGGTCTACTATTTTTTATATTTTTAAATATATATTATATATATTTTGTTTTGTACATATTTAAAAATGTAACTGATAAGTTTTAAAATGAATATAAAGACTAATAATAACAACTAATTAAAACAAATCGTTGTAAACGTGTAAGTTAAATATTCTAATTGATAACAGTCGAAGCGCAATGACTCTATAAATCTTAAACTGGCATATTCCACCCTTGCAATGCTAAAATAACAAGAAAGTTATAAGTAGTATCAACTGAACTTCCAACCTAAAATATGTCACGCTCGGGCATTTTTAAGTTTTATCTTTAAGTTCCAAACTAAGTTAACGTAGGGAATTTCAAGATATTTTTCGGTCTTATTCTCTATATCTTATTTCCTAACATTTCTGTAAATTTGATCGAACATTACGTACACTATCTTTGTGCGGTCGAAAAAAAATACTCCTTATAATAATGTTTTCATATACTTTTTCCAACTGCAATTTCAAGAGAACTTTACTTATCAATTTATTATAATTATGAAATTTATGCATTGCCCCGGTGAGGTGATGATCCGTGGGGGTTTTCGCACGAAAAATAAATGCAATTTATGTAACTGTAGCGTAGAACCGTTTAAGACCAACACTGAATTATGACCGCATTTTATTACAAACTGAAACTGTTCCTTTGTAGTTTGTATATGGGTATTACGGCCATATGATTGGCAAACCAAATTAGAAAGCTGAAATGTTTGTCTGTACTATTTATTTTTAATTAAGATTGCCCGTTTATTGATTAAATTTCAAAAGCCATACTACGGGTTGTAACGACTGAAGTAATATATGAAAATTCATAGATATTTATTCCTCGATTTCGTTTATTTCAGAGGTCTATGACTTATTCTTGGGCTGAGAAGTGATGTACATACACATATTTATAGTGATATCCATATAGTGTTTATCTTAAGGAAACCTCTAAGCACCTACGGAAATTGGAGTCTTGCGGAAAGAATAATCGACTTAATCCAGATGGTTAACAATATTACCGAGGCATATAGGAACTTTTGCGTTGGCAATCTGTGCGGTATTCTACTCAATAGAAGAAACACAGCGCTATAGTTTTATTGTGTTTAATTGCATTATTCTATAGGCTGTTGGTACTTTTTCATTCGGGTTCCCTAGAAAAATAACAACGATCTGATTACATTCGTACACTATAAATGTTACAGTACATTTACAATAACTAGCAACCGACCTATCTTATTTTTATCTTAACAATAAGACCTAAATATAACACATTACTATACTATACTAGTAGTCTTTACCAACCCTACCTAAACACTTATTTAGGTAACGACCAATATTGATGGCGCCATTGGGTTATTTTTGTATTAAGAGGCTCGTCCTAAATACACCAAATACTATACGTACAATCAATGTTAAGATAGGTCCCGGACGATCTGATATCGAGAATGATATGACTTCTTATTCAATCATTCTTAATACATATTCTGAAATTTCGTATTAAAAATATATCTTGTTATGTTTATCGATTTACATATCTTGCCGGTCTAAACTGATTAAAATGTAGTGTAGGTACAGGTGTTTGAGGGCTCGGAATTTCCGGCAACAGCCAGTTCGAATCCTGACCTCCTCAAGCCAAATATCCTTCCATTGTCTTCCCCTACCTTTCCCCTTCAATATACTCTCCATTTTCCCATCTTTGTTCATCACAGTGGGGCCCGTGGCTAAGTGGTAACCGAGTAGGTTTGCACATTACAAAGTTAGGTAATACTAACCAGGTCAGTCTAGGATGGGTTCTACTTGCCTCGGAGAACACGTTAAACCGTCGGTCCCGGGTGCCATACGAACATCTGTAGCATTCGTTACGGGTATTTGGACTCTTAAAAAGTCCGACATCCTGGTCAACTACAGAACTTCGATATCACCTAGTACTTGGGAGGTCTGATGGCAGTCGCTTCACGTAAAATATCAAAGTTCGGCCGTATCGTATTTAGAAAGCCGACTTCAACTTAGTTGAGAAAAGGCGCGGAGGATGATTTATCACAGTGCCCAGTGCGTACTAACGCTTGCCCCCTATTACGTGTGTGGAACCAAATTATAATAGGCAAAATGTGGTTATTTAATACGTCTCTGCCTACCGTATAAGGATACAGAAGTGAATATATGTATGTATGTGGTAGGTACAGCAAATTTGGATGGACGCTTGATTTGCGCCACTGGACTGGCGTGTTTTATATTTATGTTCTGCTGGTAAGTATGGTGGCCACACCTCCAAGTAGTTAGACAAGGGTTATTGACACACAAGTAACACAACCGATCTTACGAATGTTTGTTGTGACATCAATAACCACTTACCATCAGGCGGATCGTTTAGTTGTTTGCCAACTTAATAGTGCAAAAAATACGACGAAGTTGTTAACTTTTTAAAGGTTACTTGAGGTTTATCTATTAGATTACTCTATTCTATTTATACATTGTTTCTGGCTAATGTATTCGCAGATTTACCTTAAGTACCGCGAATATGTTAGACAGTGGTAAACGTACTTCAGATAACACCACACTCCTACTGAAATTGGTTTCGCGTGAAAAGTGGCCAACTTAGCAATTAAAACAAAATAATCCTAAAACGCAGACCTCATTATCACACTTAAAAACATTATTTCAGTTTATTTTTACTATTTTCTTCAACTTAAAATAGTTCTACTATGAACGAATATCATTTTATAAATAACAGTCTCCACTTTACTCGGTACTACATCCCTTAAACTTGTTAAAAGAAAGGCGCCTAAGTGTCAATTCTCCTTCACAAGCCGTAAAAGTTTAGTGGATAAAGGTGGCTATATTGTTTATGGGTGTAGGGTTACCAACACGAATCCGTTTAATTTATTTTTGCAAACTAAAAGCTTTTTATGTCCTAAATACGATATTTTTTTGTGTGAAAACAAAATAGAACAAGAAAATAGAACGAGATTTAAATTTAGCTCAGCAACATGTTTCGCAGCAGTGTTTTAGAATTGTCATTAGGTGTGTGTAACTGGTTGCAGCTTGTGGTTTTGTTGCCATTTGTTTACTTGTACAGTTGTAGATGTGTGTGTTGTATGTGTATATTGTTTTTACAGACAATCATATACACTACCTACACTAAAGTTCCTAAAATATGATTCCAGATTTATGAATAATTATATTATCATAAAAACTATTTATGTAAGTTTTGGATTCGCTTCGTCTGTGTATTGTTTTGTCTAAAAGAATGTTGTTTTTCTACCCTTTCGGTTAAACCTTTTTTTTTATTTAAACAGGTCAGGACCAAAGTATACCCTATCGAATACAAAAGACTTATCGAAATCGCACTATCCTGTAAAATGTGTAGTCATACATAAAACAAAATATATAAGGGTTGACTTGAGAACCTCCGTATTATCATTGGCTAAAAATATATCACAGATATCTATGAGCCTAAATTTGCCCTGTATTCTTCATTCCTTTATTTTCCATGCATAGAGGTGAATCATTTTCTTCAAATTCAAATGGGATCAACTTTGGGTATAACCATAAAAATTAAAAAAGAATGATCGAAACCGGTTCACAATGGACGAAGATATTAACATACACACAAAATTTACAACAGGCTAATGTCAACTGCGCATCACCTTTTACAAAATATCGCTTTACATTTACGTTAATTGTTGCATAGTTCTCCTTTCACTTCACATTAAGATTCACTTCACACGAGTAAACGCACGACTTACTATACATATACCCAAATCGCTATAGGTATGGCTATAATATTTAAACATTTCTCTCCATTTCTCTAAGATCCTATCATCACATCCTGACCGAATGGCAATGGAATCAACTAGAAAGTAAACCCTTTCAAACATAAAAGAACTTTCCAAATCGGACATTAAAAGAAAGATTTCGAAAAACTGAAGAACCTCCTTGTTTTTTTAAGTCTTTTAATAATTCTTTCAAAAAAAAACCGACTTCAACAAAAAAAACTATTCCATAAAAGACTTATATAAGGTTTTCTCATAAATGCCATTGTCAGAACTGGACCAAATTGAAATGGGACCACACGGGAAGCATCAGCTTTCAAATAAAAAAAGAATCATCAAAATCGGTTCACCCAGTTGAAAGTTTTGGGGTAACAAACATTAAAAAAAAACATACAGTCAAATTGAGAACCTCAGTGAGGGCTCAGTGATCTTCAGCTACCTTAGGAAGCGGCTTGGGCGACGAACTTTTGGGGAAATCGTCGTCCGAACAGATACAGACCCGAGAAGCAGTGCGCAGTGTTCTGCGCGCGTTCTTAGAGGAGCGCTACCGGAGGGATGATGGGAGCCATGTCTTGGGTGAGACATGACGAAAATTCCTGTCTGGAGTTGCGAAAGAATGCACTGACAATTCTCGCTCTCCTGATCGTAGATAAGCTGCGGAACTCCGTGGTAGTTTTTAATTCGTAAGAGTCCGACAGACTTATTCACCCCCCAATAAAAAACAATGAAAATAAACAACAGGGTAAAGATCCTTCATCAGACGCGAGAGCAGTTTTCATATGCTTAACCGGTTTCCAAAATAGAGTCCTTGTTTTTCTTATAGGGACTCTATTTTAGAAACAAAAAAATGCGATCCATCAAGTTCATATATAGGACAATATGTATTTTTTGCCCCTACAAATTAAAATAAAATTTAAGTTGCAATAAAAACTAGAGGTTATTAATTCTTGACAGCTTATTTTTATATACAAACGTGAGAAGAGATAAGTCTAAGGTCAACCAGTGACCTTTATATTTGGAATATAATTTCCGTTCTTAAATAAAACAATATATTTTGTCAAATGACTTTATATATTATGTGAAAATTTTATAAATTTAAGTCTACGAATGTGCCCATGAATGATAATTTTTTTTTATATAATTTATTTTTATTATCTCTACATAAAAAAAAAGTGTCATTAGTCTTTAGTGGTTGTATTTGACATTTGTACGCGTGGCTGGCAGGCAAAGAGTCGATTGAAGGTAAATCAAGACAAAACAGCATTGAGTTGTTAATAATATTGATTGATTATAAAGAAAAAACAATATATTTTATATTGTGGCTATTACTTGTGTTTATTTGAGATCGTTTATTGTGGACTGACGCTTATAAGCTGACCTGTACAGGCCGTTGATCTTTAACTTTGATGG
Organism: Euplagia quadripunctaria; assembly: GCA_963859945.1. Lineage (NCBI taxonomy): Eukaryota > Metazoa > Arthropoda > Insecta > Lepidoptera > Erebidae > Euplagia > Euplagia quadripunctaria. The sequence goes on along the minus strand of OY982562.1, from coordinate 16,200,998 downwards.
ATAAGTGTTTGAAATGCGTTTAACAGCGATAATTTTTTTGACAAAGAGTTGTGAATTTAAAATAAATCTGTTTTTAGGTACTCTTGATTATTAGCAAACCAAGAACTGAGCAAATCTTATAAACAGATATATACGAGTATATCATAAACCATTACAAAGTAATATGTACAAACAATAATAATAAATTATGGGTCTTAACTTCTACTTGACATTGAAACCTGTTCAAATATTAAGGAAAATAGAAATTCAATTGATAGGTGTTTACACATAATAATTTTGACATGTAGCAAGAAATGTTTTTTTTAATTCCAGAAATATGTGATTTTGTTGAAAGTAAACTTTTGGAAGTTAGTTTGGAAATGGTGTCGCCTGTGTCCCCTTAATTCAATATCTTGTCGCAGATTTGACGAAATCATCATTCATCTGGAGAAGAACAATCCACTTGACTGGCCTGTTGGTATAGTGGTTAGTGACCCTGACTTCTGAGCCAGAGGTCGTGGGTTCGATTCCCACCCAGAACAAATAATTGTGTGATGAGCATGATCATTTGTTCTATGTCTAGCTGTAATTTATCTATAATATGTATGTATTTAAAAATATATAAGTATGTTTATCAGCAGTGCCATTCATACATTGATTTGACACAATGAAATATTAAGACCGTAATTGAATGTCTAAAGAGACTTTAATTATTAGACATTTTTACACACGTATAGTTACTGATCTATGGTTGTCATGTCGCATGGCATGTTATATGAGAACTGTTTATTAGGAACAGCCTTTGCTATCATGTCAGCAACACCTTAACCCTAAAAGGACTCCAGCAGAAATTACAGCATTGCATATTCAAATCGTCTACGGATACAACAAATTTATAGGTAGTGGAAGCGATTCCTTAGCTAAGCCTTAAATTCATGGTATTTTCGATTTAGACTGTACTTGGTCGAAGCTTCGAGACCATCAGTCGAGAAATCTCGAGTTGAATGTCAATATTAAATGTTCGTCGAACTGTACATTGCTGATCTTAATTCTGGTGGTTACTGAGTACAAAATATTAATTGAAGTAACACAAAATAATGATAAAATTGATTTTTCATGCGTCACTTACTATGTAGCCATTCCTTGAAGAATGAACTCCTTTATTCTCTGTGGATTTCTTTGACCCCTTTCAACTTTATACTTCAGACAATAGTTGGCCCCGATCAGTAATTTTTTTTCCAGCAAGGCGATTTATTTCTTAAGTCACATATTCTTTGTACCTGTTGTTTGTTAGTAAGTTGAGTAATCGGCGATGATAGATTTATTTTATTTTATAAAGACAAAAAAGGCAACTCCCGCATCCTGCAGAGTTGTCCACGAATATAGTAATATTCTCTCTTACTAAGTCTTTTTGTGGATCACACAAGTTTTTGTCCCATGTGGGATTTCAAACCACAACACTTGGCGTAGTGGCGAGACGACCACTTAAAACATTGCGCCATCCGTGTAGTCGTATCGAATCAAAGATTGCCACAAAGTCTGTAGAAAAGTATTAGAATTTTCGAATAAAGAAATAAAGACGAATCTTTTATAGAAGTTTTCACTGGTATTATCCAAGCGAAAGCATAATTTCATGAAAGCCCCTCACCACTCTCAGGAGAGTATCGCAGTAACCATAAAGCGGTTATCAACCTCTCAGCCGCCGTCAAGGCTCTATTACACAGCCTCTATCAAAACTTTTCCATCACTTTGGCTTGGAAAAACTGTAGTTTAACAAAAGTCGAAATAACTAGATTACGAATTAAATTAGAATGCCTTAGAGATCAGAATCAAAACTCATTTTATGGTAAAAGTTACCGCGATATCTAAATTGAAGTGAAATGGCCGAGTTATATCTTAATGAAAGGAAGTCGTTTCCATTACGAAATCTCATCACATGATCTAATAAAGGGCTATGAACCCCATAAATATACAATCTCAACACTTAAAAAGACGTGCTGGAATTTGATATCATGCATTTGATAAATTGTAAGCATATTCTGAAATTCATTTACTACATACGAGAAGACGGATGTTTAAATTAAGTGGAACTAGATTGTATTTACTTGAGGTGTAATGCAAATACCCTCACGTATTTCTCTCAAGAGCCAGTAGCCCATTCTATTCAGATGATATTCCACTCCACGCCTTGGGGATTTAGCAGAAGATCCCCCGCTAAGTGCAAAAATAAACTAAGCGATTACATTTTTATAGAATTGAGGTAACGTACAGTAATTAGAAATATTATACACAATGTAATATTGTTTAACAATAACTGTGTTTACAAAAGTCTACAAGGAGATCATTTCGTATTTTAAGTTAAAGGAAAAATAATATTTTTTTCCTTCTAAAGAACTAATAAATATCTAATGTATTATATACGGAAACCTTCCTTAAAATATGTAGAATACGTAAGTAAATCAATCATGGAAATGGTTCATTACCTTTTACGAAAAACGCGGACATACAAACATACATACATACACACGCTCGGATCGAATACAGAACCTCCTTTTTGCACTGAGTTATGATCGCACGTTTTGGTTCAAACTTCACAAAAACATTTTCTTATTTGTTTCGAACTACTTTTTTATAATGTTTTTTTAGACTAATTCCTATAATATATAATTATCTGTTAGCGAACAATAAATACCTAACCAGTTATGAAAATAGTCAGAGATTTCTGGGGCTTAAATTTTATTTTAGATCTAATATTAAGTTAGGGTAACCCCCTGGCATAACACAGTGATTGTGTTAAAAGTTTTAATTAATATAAAAAAATTGTTAATAATTAACTTTTTTATATTTTTCTGCTACTTTTGTGCTTTAAAGACCTCGATTTTAATTCAAGGAGTAAACAACCTTCGCACAGAATATCTTCACGTGTAGAGATAAGCATATATAATGTAAGACGTGACACTATTGACCTGCTGGTTATTTTAGTTTCTTGTGTTAGAAAATACATCTGTCAAGTTACACGTAGTGATTAATCCATAATCACTTAACTATTTTTTTAAGAAGGCAAACGAATACTAGTGGTTATTGAATCTTTGCTTTCAACTAAATCGACTAGAAATATAATAATCCTATAATAGGTTATTGTTTTGAGGTCGTATGTTTTGAGCCAATTCAGTTGAAAGCAGAGTTAAAGTAAGATTTTTGACGCATGTTGTAAACACCAAAGGCCAACACATCGTCACGTATCGAGCTAGTGGGTTCACGTGGGCCTGAAATGCTAGCTGAGACAAATGGACTTTATCAATAGGTAACAAAAAAATCTTATTTTTTTCTCATTTCTTCATCATCTTTCTCAAGAGAACTTAGAACAGTAAAGTTAATAAAACGTCTTTGTCAGTTATACCTTTTAAGACTAGTAGTACCACTCAACTCAACTCAAGTAAGATCTTGGAAAGCGCTCTGACTTGTATATTATAACTATTAATGTTTTAAGGAATTATGTAAAATTAAATAATAAAGAAACTCATGAATTTAATACTATACTTATTTAGATTGACAGACTTATGTAGGCTATCTTTGAGATTATTCAAACGAAAAGTGATTATTCACAAAATTCTGTGTTAGTGTTCAGAAAAGGAGACAATTTATCTTCGAATTCCTTCCAGGTACATACTCCTGCTTTGCATATAGTTCTGAGCGGTTCTTCATTTAAATAAAATACAACATTATAATCTTCATCTTGTTGTTTTCCACATCTATGAAAAATATAAAAATATATGTTATTGCCGTATAATTTCTTTATATCTAATGAAAAAATAATAACAACATAGGTTCTTGGTCGGTCAATGTAAATACTTTTATACACTGTTTGGTACTAGACATCGCCGCGTGGTCAAATTTTGACCATAAATTCATTCAATTTTAAACCTATTTGTAACATAAATCGATTTATAAATTTCCAGTGTAAGTCGTACAGTCATTGTAAAGGTAAACATAAATATATGGACATGTGTAGATTGATGAAGCCAATTTCACATTATTTTGAAATCCGTAACAAATATTGTTTAACCACGTTAGGTTTCCATACTTCTCTTTTGTGTTCAAAATTTCATATTTCTCCGTACGCGCAATTCGCTAAAATCTATCTATTCTACAAATTTTAAGTAAAGATGTTTTTTTAACTATTTTGTAACTAATATATTTATATTATAGAATAAATAATAGTTTATATAATAAATAATTACCTATTCAGGACAACCATTAGGTTATTTGAAAATGTTGAGCATTTACTGGTTCTCCATTTTCGGTCAGGCTTTCTCTCTGCGCCAGTTAATTGATATGGGTCTTTAAATAGTCCTAGTGCTGTATAAACCATATCCATCATAGCGGAGTAAGTGAAATAAGCAGTGATTTTCTTACCACTGTTTTTGGCATCTTGAAAACTTTTCAATAGATCAGATAGTACAATTTCCCCAAACATTTTATTGATCGATATACCATAGCCATTTTTGTAGTAACGCTCTAAATCTTCCCGATACTCTAAGACTTTTAAATCCTCAGACGTAAAAATTGCGCACCAAGGGCTAAATTTATTTTGGATACCAGACGAGGTCATTCGGCACCAGTTCCACAATGCAATCATGTTTACATCTGTTAAAGAAAGATTAATTCCGAGTCTTCTCTGAAGTCTATCTTTTGACTGAAATATCAAATTATTTTTAATAAACAAGTTTAATCATAAATTCACTAAAACATTGTACATTACTCACCGCAAGAAATTCTGAGTGGATTTGATATTTTTCTGCTTCTAAATATGTATCATTCTTATTTTCTACGTCTCTTTTGTATTTAGCACAAGATTTATATGGCTGAAAAAATAAAAATATATATCAAATTCATGTAATAAATATAAAGTAGATTAGATAAGATCATAATATATAAACGTTTAAGTTATTTTACAAATAATTATGTATATTATAAAACAATCTTTTAAACACTAGATTGTGTTATTCTGATCCAACAAGACAATTTTGTATTAGAACTACTAATAAATATACACCTAATTTATTTATGATCTAATAAAAAGTTGCATACAAAGATAGGCCAAAAATAATTCAATGCTGTAATGAGTATCAGTTATTGTTACCTCTCGTTGACAGTGATTTTATCCCAATCGCGATTATTTAAATACGTTTTTTGGCTAAAAGACTGACACGGCAGAAACGATATTCTAGATAATGATATACAATAAAAGTTACGACGTACTGTAAAACACAAATAATATTTTATAAATATTTAATAATAATAAATAAATAATAAAGGTTGTTTGTTTAGCGTTGTTTTAAAAACTTACCGCTAAACTGTCGTACCCATCTTTAGGCGGATCTATATACAAGTTTTTGTGGCCGAGACCTTCAACAAATCCCTTAATGCTGTCTTGCACCCATTTATCTTTCACAGAACGGAACAAGTAATCTTCTTTCCCTAGTTCACCTAGTAAATTTGGAAATGCCTTCTTCAATCTCCACCCTATTCCTGCTGATTCTTCATAACCTTCTTTGGTAAGTTGGTTAGCTTGCTCAAAAATTTCCTTATCAACAACCCAATTGCGTAAATTATCTATATCTTGTGCACAAAGTGTACTGTTGCCATTTTCGTAAGCCGTTGCGACGTAATCTTTTACAAACATTGCCTCTTTCATCTCCTTCGCGATGTTCACGGTGGGATTTCTTTTGCCATGTCGCACGAATGCCCAAATGCTAATTGGTTCACAATCTGCCGAATAAGTTTAGGAATACATTTGCTTATAACATTTACATACTACACATACTATTGGGTGGTTGTATTACAAAACTTTTATTCATCCATTCAAAATTGTCAAAAAATTGTGGTAGGTTTACAATAATTCGTATAGGGCAAGAACATTGGTATAGGCCTTAGGTACGCTATTAAATAAGAAACCTTTGACTTTGGACATTTCTCTACTAGACGTCGGATCGTTGACAATTATTTACGTAATAATTATGAATGTATTAAAGAATTTTCAACTCTAAGCGAGTTATTGTAAATTGAACTGTCTAATTTGACCGAACTTCATTATAAATGAAGGAATAAAAACCAGTATGTATACGATTGCCACAAAGAGCAGTTTGAATACTTTTTCAGGCTCTTAACCGGTCTAATGTATTCATAGGGGGGTTTCACAAACGTCCAACTGTTTAGCGTGTATTTTTTACGAAGGAGTAAATTAATTACGTAGGGCCTTTAGAGGGCTAAAGGGTCGATCCAAATCTCAGCAAATATCACATAATCACGTTTTTTTTTAATGAAACTGTAAAAAGACACTCTTGAGACCTCTCATAAGTCCCTGTGGATTAGAATAAGTATTCTTGTGCGATTTTTAGTAGTTCCTATTTAAGTATTTTATTGTTTAATTTTCTTACTGTGATTCTAGACTAATCATGTCATGTCTTTAATCCTACTAGTGTTCACTAGTTTTAAATGAAAATAATTAAGCAAATTATGTATTTTTTTAATCAGACCAACGCAATCAAATATGCAGTTTAAAAAATATTACGTGATGATTAGCGGGGGGAATCTACAAATTTGAACAGTTGTCACTGCGTCAATTATCAGCTGATTGTTAATCGCCATTTTGTTTCGTTTTCTACAAGGTGTTGACGTTCACTCCGTAACGAACGCTTCATATAGTATTTGTCAAATGTCAAAAGTGTCACTAGTCTCCCGTTTCAAATGATTTCAAAGTTCTTTAAGCTAAATCACATGATATTTCTTTAGCTTATGTAAATCCCATTCATTTACTTTTTTATATTACTGTCGTTATAGAAAATAAAAAAGCCATTTGTCTAAGCCTACTGTTCGAGATTCTGAAATGTTGATCAAAGAAAAGTTTACTAATCTTTACTTCTAAAATTTCTAAAACATTCGAATGGCATTTGACTTTAGATTTTGCGGCAAAATTTAACAGCTCTGTTAACTGATCCGATGATCAAAACAAAGGGCTTAATCATGCTTTTAGCAACACACTTGACAATAGGTTTGATATACGATTTGTTGATTTTTGCGTTGAACAGCCTGTCAGAAACCGGACGTAAATATTTAATGTTGATAGAATTTAAATAGTATATACGATATTATTTGCACGTACAATAGTATTATGTACGCGCAAATATTTTGAATCATCAAACGTGACAATCGGTACAGTTAAAAATTACTTATTTTGCATTTTCATGTTATACCTGTTTATTTATAAACTCACACACAATAAATTATTAATATGAGTATGCATCTTAATAGAATAATCAATTGAAAAACTTCTGTAACGATTATTATTGTACAGATTTTCTAGTTTCTAGGTATAAAAGCGTATTAGGGCGCTTTTTTATGGTCGAAGTAATACTTACAGGTATATTTATTGCTGCTTAGAACCAGGCAAGTAAATGCTGATCATATGTAGGTAATACACACTCGCACATACGTTACGTGTATGTAACTAAGTGTACATAATTCATTATGAAACGTCTTATAGCCATAACTCATTTATTCTCATTCATTTATGAGTGCTAATGGAACATTTCAATGGAAAAGTTTACATTTTTAATTTATTTATTTTAGAAATTTTAAACTTAATAAAATGAAATATATTTTCTGTATTATAAAAAAAAATGATGTACCGTTCCCAAACTTTCCTTATTAAAGTGCAAAAGTATCTGTATTCGTCTAACTACCAAGGTAACCCTTCCAAAACTTAAGAGTTTAATTTACTTTAAAATAGGATTACAATTTAAACTTGAATTGCAACATGTACATAACCATATCCAAATTGTTGGTAACTTTTTTACTAACACTTGCACTGATTTCAACGTCCAGTGTTGAAAGTAATAGCTTTTGTAAAACCTTACTGCGCCCAAAATCACTCTTACACCTTGTTACACGACAATGTTTCTTTTTTGGTAATGTGAAAGTTACATTAAACATTTTTATAATGTATTGAATTTGTTTCTCGACAGAAGAAGCAAAATGAATTAAAAATTTCTAAACAGTTACTCAGACATAGCTCACCTGTAAGTTTCACAAGAGAGTCCCTGATATCTCCCCGTACCAAATTATAAGGGGTTTTAGTACCAAAATATTTGTACGGACATCCTGTATTCCAGTAGCAAAACATTGACGTCACAATATGTAAATAACAAAGTGACACTATTGAGAAAAGGAACCTCATTTTTATCTTTTATATTATCGCATTACTCGAATTCAATCACAGTCGTCGATTGACGAAGACACGAGACGACTAAGCTAGTTTCGATGCAAGCTCCGTCTACAGCAAAATTGCAACATTCGTTATGTTAATTCAATATTTTTTACATAAATGACATGTGAAGTTCATTTGAAAACCTAAATCCATAAAATTATCTGTATTGTTATTACTTGCACCTTAAGCGATGGCATTCAACTTATTAAAATTAATCAAGCTGGCTGTTTATTTGCATAAGAAGAGTAATATAATGATTTAAAATGTTTAATGTTGCTGTTTACAATATATACTAGATATTAGGTTATAGACATTAGATAATGATAGTATTTTATCAATCTGCACTATATCTAGTGATATTTCGGAAAAGTTATACCTACTTGTGAGTTTGGTTGTAGGGAGTAATGTCCAGAATTACTTATTCAATGTTACAATTATTTGCCATGTGATCACACGAATGTTTAGTAATGAATAACAGTGTATGTAGTTGAGTAATTCAAAACAGAAAATAAAACATATGGGTAGTACGTTGAGATCAGCTGTCTAAACGGTTCAAATAATATATCTATACTTATTATAAAACTTTAACAGATCCAATTCTGTACATTGAAGATGTTTGGAATTTATTTTTGGGGCACTCTATGATCTATCGATCATAGAGTGCCCCCAAAAAAAGAAATAAAAAAAAGGTGTGTGTCAGCTTCGACGCACGACTGGAGTTTACAATTTCCTGGAGGCTCTCTCTCTCCCCTCCCCCCCCTCTCTCTCTATCTCTCCTTCTCTCCCTCTCTCTCTCTTCTATATATATATATACGTCATTTCTAGACGCTGTATAGTATATATTCCATATACATATATATAACATAAAGTTAAATACACATATTACATGCGTCTTTCTTTAAGGAGTAAACTCCAATAAAGCACAACAAAGCGTTAAAGCGTTACGCTGCCCTACGATCACTAAATTTTACTCTACATATTTTTTTCATACCGGGCGCCTTATATGAAAATCGATTCTTAAGGAGTAAACTCCAAAAAATAAAGCCAAAACTATATTTCTTTTCATTTTTGTGTCTGTCTGTATCACGGCCGCGCATTACGCTGAAACTACTGAACGGATTCCAATGAAACTTGGCATGATTTGAGTTCATACTACAAGGTAGGACAAAGGATACTTTTTATCCCGAAATTCAGGACGGTTTCTTTGAGAGGAGGGATGAAAGTCAAAATGTGGATTTCGTTGTAATTCATTGACGCGTAGTCCGATTGCAATCCTTCTTTTTTGTTGGAAAGGAGGCTGACTAAATGATCAGTCATACATAAAAAATATGTATGACAAAAGTGTTGGTCTTCAATAGGTCCAAAAAAAAGAAATCTTATAAATAAGCGACAATAACGTATTTTAATGTAAAAATTAAAATGTGATTTTCAATCGTCATTATTAGGCATATTATGTTCTTCATCATGTCCTTACAAAAAAAAAGATGTGCATCCGGTAAAGTGATTCTTCCCAATGTTTAGGAACTACCACAACCAATAAAAAATCTCTTGACACAAATTCCTCCATTGCTCGCACATTTTTTGAAAAATTATCGTAGGTACAATAGCCTATTTCAGATGACTTCGTTTGGGAATAAAATAAGTTAAGAAATTAAGGAAGGAAACTTCATGCCCACTTTTAAGATTTACCACCTCATAGGCAGTCTTTTCCCGCAATCAAACTTATAATCACCAACTGATTTCCACGCGGGCGCGAGCGTGGCCGCGAGCACAGTCAGTTTTATATACTCGTAATTGTATACCATTACGCTAATATCAATAGGAGCGGAATTATACGCATAAATATTAACAAATCGTGTTAAGTGTCGTTCGCAGAATTAACCCTATTTTAAAACTGTAAAGTGGCTTTAACAATGTGACTTTTAGTACTAAAACTCTATTTGATTAAATTTCACAGATAGAGAGAGAGAGAGAGATAAAAATAATATTATTCAACATGATTTATTCAATTGTCTATAAAATGGTGGCTGTATTTATTAAAAAGATTTGACAGTATGTTTTATAAACGCATATTCTAAAATAATTCACATATTAAATGGAAAAGTAAATGATTAAATTTCATGTTTAAATGTATAGATTATATTTTTTCTATTTCATCATCAATTAGTTAGTTGGACATGAAACTAAGAGCCTTTTCAACCGAGATCTGGTCACAGCCGTAGCCAAAAGCTATTTTCTTTTATTAACTTAACTGCTTATACTTAAATTTAAGCGGCGTTGGCATGAATTTTAGGGTATCGTATTTGCAATGAAAAAGTTACTAGTTCGAATTCATTAAGTGTGACGGCGACGCTTTTTTTAATAATTATTAAAATTTTTAATAAAAATACAAGAAACGAGCGATTCAAGTTTCTAGTAGCTTAAATTTCCACTACATACACAACATTAATGGAACAATGTCAAAACATACGTCAGGAGTATAGGAACATCAAAGTCTATGCTTTAAATATATAATAGTTGAATCCTTGTCTTCGAAGGCCTCAGTTGTCAATGTAATTATTGTCACGCTGATGCTCTTGAAGTCATAACCATACTTACTCAAAATAATGTTTATATGAATATCTGCAGGCCTGGGGATCATCAATGAGGCCATAGCAAACTTACAACAAACGCATACTTATAACAACTGATGTTAATAATTAAAATCTTGCACCCACTAGGCCCTTAAACCTTGCCCCTCAACGTCTAATCGTCCCACTTATCTCCTGAACAATTTCAAAGGCCCATTAGACCCTTTATTATATTCTAGTTGATGTACACTCACACAGAAAAGCGCAATTTTTAAGTTGGCATTATAACTCGGTTAATATGATGGTTGGATTAATCTGGTAAAGTGTATTGTTGTAAAGTGGAACCTAGCTTCGGAGTAAAGGATCTACTTACTAGTGATGGGCTGGTATCAAGGAAGATATATATGATGCTTAAGGCTATAAAAAATTAATAAACTAAATACTTATATCAATTAATATAATTAAGTAGCGAAATAGTTCATTCCTCCTTATAATCGATTCCAGAAATTTGATGGATAATCTATATATAAGTTTGTACAGAACCCACGGTGCGCGAGTCAGACTCGCACTTTTCTTGTTATTTTGATCTTATGATTACAATATTCCTATATTTAGATAATATGATCAGAGCCACTACAGGTTAATATGTTCGCTTGATCGCTGAGATCGGACCTATAGAGAATAAGTATTGAATGCTTCTCTATAGGTCCGATCCTTACACTAACTAATGATCTCTAATCCGGCTAAACAGATTTTAATCAGAAACCTAAGAAACGCCTTAGTTGAATAAGGTAGTAATCGACTGATCGAAATCGGTGTATCTATTTGGTACCTACGATGCAACAGACAAACAATAACTTGCCAAATCTCAAGTGTTAACAAAAGCTGAAGGAAGATTATTCTGTAAAATTACGAATAATGTAAAAAACACGAACCTTATTTACTTTTGAGTTTTTTCCCAGCAAATCTTTGAGTGGAGAAAAGAAAAAGCAACAAAAGTGTAAAATAGATGTACATGTATAATGGAAAATTAAGACTGATTTCGACAAAATATTTTATAAACTGTAGCAAACCGACCTAGTTGGTGTGTTGCGGTAGACTTGCGCATCTTACAGACGCGTGAGTGGGTAGCTAATTCGAAAGTATTTGTCAGAATTTGAAATGTAAAACGTTAGGAAAAGATAAAAGAAGCTAAAAAGTTGAAGTTTATCTATAGCCCGAGGTGGACATCCAGGTCTTGATCTGAAGATTGAGTTGTGAATTGTTGCAATGTGCGTTATAATTTAAGTAGCTCATAAAATAATGTTTATGACAGACATTCGGTGTGTTCTCTTTTTAAACATCATTACTCTCGCAAGACAAGCACATTAAGAGTGACTCGAAGCATATCTTATACCTTCGTCGCTACATGTCATTTCCAGTTGTTACTGATCATAATTATTCGGGTTAAGTTATTCGGCAGAGAACTAGAGTAACCGACATCACATAGAGAATCAGTATGCTAAAGTGGAAGTGGGCCGGTCATCTCTACAGGCGGACTGATGGTCGCTGGAGCTAACATGTGCTAGTGGAGACCGCGATTAGGCACACGTAACGTAGGGCGTCCTGCGGCGAAAAAAAGTGGCTGGCGGCGGATCGATGCGGACTACTCAAGACCGGGATAGTTGGCGCTCCTTGGGGAAAGCCTTCGTCCAGCATTGTCCGATAGTTTGATGATTATTATGACAGATCATAGTGCCTTGATTTGGTTAAGACAAACCAATAATACGCACAGTAAGTATGCTAGGTGGGCCCTTAGTGTTTAAGCTTATGACTTTGATATAATCCATTGTTCTGGTAGACAAAATGTGTTGCAGATTTTCTTAGTCGTAATCCTCTGAGTGTAGGATCGGGTGAATGAGATCCAGCTTCTAGATAATTTACAATTGCATTGTGTAGAGATTGATTGCAGATTGGTTACACAATATACAACCGAGAAATGAATTTTGTAGTCGTTTTTTATGTCTTAGAAAATAGTAATTCAAAAAAGTCATGAGAATAGGAGGTTTTAAGAACGTTGTTGTCTTTCGTGAACATATATATATAATATTTTATATATATGTTTTATTTTTTTTTAAATTTTATATAAACCAATCGTTTTAAAAAACAATAACTTTAGATTAATAACTTTACATCCACCAAATGTTGTTGCAGGCCAGGCTCCAGGCCTCCCCCAATCAAACTTGTTACACTTCACCGATAACCCTGAATCCTCCCTTAATCAAATAATTAACTTCTCTTCAAGTTTAGGTTAAAAAAATGGCATCCAAAATTCAAAGCTCTGCCAGTACAAACATCCATCTTAATACATCTTCTCAGACATACAATTCAATGGTTATTTTGGAAACAACTGAGAGGGAAATTGAATCTACCATTGTGCATCTGAAGTAGGATTGTTCTTTTGGTTGGGATGGTATACCTGATAAGATTATTAAAGTCAAAAGTTAAAAAAAAGTCAAAAAAAAATTTAAGTAAAATATGTTTGTCCCAATTATACCGAATTTTTTTCAATCTAGTATCACCACAGACTTGTGTTGTGAATGAAATAGGAAGTGTTAAATAAAAAATACATGTTGTGTTTTTTGATTAGTAGATTTATTAAAATAAACACCCTAATATTTACGCCTCGACTGAGAAGTACGGAAAGCTTATTGTTAAATTTAATAGTATAAAAATCCATTGCCCTATTAAGTATGTACTTGTACTTATTTCAAACAAATACACAAATCGCAAGCTTACTGCTAACGGGGTATTGGGGGTATGACTCGCATTTCAACGGTTGTATAAGATAGAATACTGGTTAGACAATATTACCGTGCCAACGCCTACGGCATTGACGTGCGATCATTGCTTTGCCGTCCGTTCGTTCACACGAGCGCGCGGATTTTCAACGCGACACGTGTATTTAATAAAAACATCCACCATTTAAATAAAGTCTATATATCATTTTCCTTCACTTCATTTCATACATTTCACGCAAAGCTTGGACCTGAATCGAAATAAAACTGTCCCTTTCTAGGGTATTAGAGGTTATTAAAAGAGAGAGAGACAAAGGAGGAGAGTTATGAAAGGCCATATTCTTACATAATATATTAGTTTGAGTATCTTACTATAAAAAACTGTACTAATAACAATTTTTCCAATTAAGCGTGAACCAATTATGTCAGCAAAATACCCCAAAGAATATTCTGTTCTTCTTCTGTCTGTTGTACTTCTTCACAAGTCGCACTGAACGTAACATCGACAGAAATAACTTAAACGTGTTTGTAATTTATAACGATTGAAATAAGAATAAATAATTGATTCGTAGGAACCTACTGCATATAATTATAATTGTATACAATTAAAAGAAAAACCACGATTGAATTACTTAGTAAAAATAATTATTCGATTTGTGGAATCAATTAATTTATATTTGAAAATAACTTTATTTGTATAGGTAGGTAACACACGGAGGGGTGCAGTAGTACTGACCGCAGCGGCATACGATATGACGGTTTCACACTCAGTATGGCTGTGTAGGTAATTTGCTGAATCTTGGTATACGGCACCGTTACACCGTGCGAAGCCGCGGTTACCGCGACGTTGCGGCTGACATAATGTTTACAAATTATATAATAAATCCACATCTTATATTACATATAGGTCCAGATTCCTAATCCCCCAAAACTGAAGCCAGAAAATTTACGCGACTCACTCGTCACACGCGAGAAAACGTTCGACGCTGATGTAAGTCCCGAGCCACTGTTTTTAATATTGAAAAATGCCTGCTTGTGCTGTCAAATCCTGTAAAAATTATACAAAAAAAATCATGAGTCCGAAAATCACTGTCTATCTCTCTCTACACATATCTACTTACATGCGTCGATTCTTAGGGAGTAAACTGCAATAAAGCACAAACAGAACAACAAAGCGTTACGCTGTCCTTCGATCAGTAAATTTTACTCTTCATATTTTTTCATACCGGGCGCCTTTTATGAAAACCGATTCTTTAGGAGTAAACTCCAAAAAAACGTCTTGAAAACCAACCCAAAAAATATTGTTATAAATAAATAGTTCCTACTAAGTAGCTTCTTCTTTTCCTGGTGCCTCAAGCCGCTGAGAAATAATAGAGTATCTGTCGGGTCTCATTTATGACAGTGACTGAAATATGACGCATGTTGTTAAATCAAATCAATTAATAATAAGAGTAATTTGTTATCCTACTAAGCTTTAGAAAAGCTTTGCCAGCCAGCTTTACGCTGGTAGTAAAACCGTCACACATCGTTTTGTGCAACAAGCACAAATATTGTACGTAGACACATGTGCTGGGCGGGGTTCACTCACACAGCTCCAAAAAGTGGCTTCAAAGTAAACGGTGAGATTTGTACTGGTCACGTTATCTGGACCTATATATAATCCAAGACCTACAGAATATGTTACATAGCCTAAAATAAATAGAACCTTACTTGGATAACTTATTTGTGGCAGCGTAATGCGTTATTCTACTAGGACAGCTATTTAACCTTTAACTCGATTTCGACATTATAGGCTTTACATGTAAGTTGGTGTGTAAACATGCGGTTATGGATATAGGTATGTTATTGGTCTCGTATATGTTGTTCCAGCGTGTTAAATAAACTCTGGCGTTATAATATTGATCGAAAATATCCACAAAATAATAATAAAATACTAATTAAACAAATTATTATTAACTGACTTAGTTTTACATTTAATAATAATTATCGTTTCAAGTTAGTTACAGTGTGATACTTATAGAGTTCAACGTTCAAAAATCTCATGAACTTCAGATTATTTGTAAAGATGCAATTGTAACATACAAAAAACAAACTAAAATGACATTACAATACAATGATTTGAATTAACATTAGACGTGATACGTGTATCTTCTAAAACATGATTAAAATATGAAAGGTCAAGTTCGGTAAAAAGAACTGAGAAAAAATATGAAATCTTGACAACTCTTAATCATAAATATAATTATAAATATCATTCTTAAATTAAAATGTTATTATAATTATGGATAACATTGTAAAATGATAAATAAATCAATTCATTAAATAGGTATATAAGTAACCCATAATTTAGCGTTTTATACAAAATCGAGAATAATTTATTAAAAACCAGAGAACTTTCTTCCGTTCCTTTCTCTATTGAAGAGAAGAAAATTGGATTAGGGTATACTCTTCTGCATATAGGTAGAATCATTAGAAATACTATTTTAGTTGTGAAATGGGAGTAAGTCGCCTCTTATGGCGATATGTTTGATTTAATTTGGTTCGTCTCCGATATAACCATCTCGTCGTACCCTCATCAAGGTCAAATTTATACCTACATAAAAAGGGATCACAGTTTGATGTACAGCGATTTAACAAAACTCTGTTTTTGTGTCCAAAAAAGGAGAAAATTTATCTTCGAATTCTTTCCAGCTGCACACTCCTTCATTGCATATACTTCTTAGTGGTTCTTCGTTATAATAAAAGGCAACGTTTAAATTATCGTCTTTTGGATTTCCACATCTATAAATACACAATAATCATACAATTTTATTCATTTTTATACCATAATGTTTACAAAATATCAAACACACAAGTAGAAATATAAATTACTAATACGAACATTAAATTGAAGTAGCTCTTTGAATTTTATAAATTGTGACTATGAATGTAAAATTTGTTTAAAAACGTACATACCTGTTTAAAACAGCTATAATATTACTAGAAAAAGTTGAAATTGTGCTTGTTCTCCATTTCCGATCAGGTTTTCTCTCCTTTCCGGTTAGTGGATCGGCGTCCTTAAAAAGACCAAGTGCTGTGACCATCATGTCCATAACAGTAGAGTCAGAAACGTAAGCGGTGATTTTTTTCCCTGTACGTTTGGCGTTTCGGAAGTTAATTAATAAATCAGAGAGCGCAATCTCACCAAAAGCTTTACTCATCTCGAATACTCCGTAGCCGTTTCTGTAGTAATGTTTTAAATCTTCTATATACTCCATGATCTCTAAATCTACGGAGGTTAACAATGCACACCATGGGCTAAATTTATTTAAAATACCAGAAGAATTACTTCTACAAAAATTCCATATAGCCATAATATTTGCGTCTGTTAGAGAGTAATCGATTCCGAGTCGTCTTTGCATTCTGTATTTTGCCTGAAATGTAAATATACAAAATGTATGTACAATTATACTTTCAAATGAATTTTTCGTTCGTTTACTCACATACATTTATTATACAAGACTAACCTCGAGATATTCGGAGCTTTGTTGATAGTTCCGTACTTCCATAAAAGTAGCATTACTTATTATCACGTCATTTATGTATTTTGTGCAAAATATAAACGGCTAAAAAGATAAGCGAGTATTAGTTGGAGATAGGCATAGGAGTATAAAATGATTAGATTCTTTAGATTTCTGTTTATAAATGATGAATTCCTATTTATACGAAGGTACTGCACAATTTCTTTTTGTTTTAAGATTAATTAAATTATTTTTTTTTATTACCAGTTGAGTGCATGTGATTATTTTCATAACCATCATTTAATTAAGCAATTATTTATTAGTTCTAGTACTTACAGCTATAATATCGTAGCCATCTTTTGGAGGGTCAATGTCCAAATTTTTGTTGCCCAGGCCTTTAACAAATCCCTCTATGCTATCTTGGATCCTCTGTGCTTTCAACGATCGGAATGTGTAATCGCCTCTGCTGAGTTCAGCTAATATTTTTGGAAATGCTTGTTTTATTCTTTGACCAATTCCTACCATTTCTTGATAACCGTCATCAGATAATTGCTTTATTTTTTCAAAAACTTCTTTATCAACAACCCATGAGCGTAAATTATCGATATCTTGAGCACACAACGAACTGTTGCCACGTTCGTAACTTGTTACTAAACAATCTTTTATATAAATTGTCTCTTGCATCTCCCTAATAAAATTTAAACTGTGATGTCTTTTGCCATGTCGCATAAACATCCAAATGCTGATTGGTTCGCAATCTGTCAAAAATGCTATTTATTTTAATACTTATAAAGTTATAACACATTGTGCGTATATTAATTTTTTTTCTGTGTAACGAAGTGACTACAACCACAGCCGGGTAACCCCTTTCACCTGAAGAAGAATAAACCTGACGGGGAGTAAGCCTGACATATAAATTTGTTGCCTCCTCTAACATTTAGTTGATTTTCTTCCAATTTTTTTTAGAGAAACCCTAAGCTTAGATGAGGTTTACATCTATTTTCTTTTTTCATTTTTTTGCAGAGGAGACGTAGGGTAAGAAAGAGAGGTGATTTATCTAAAAAACAAACAACTAGCCCACTAACCTTTATACGTTTTCCATAAAACAGGATCTTTCCAAACAAGACCGAGTTAATAAGTAAATCAAGTGAAAACTTACTACTGTCGTTACTGAACGGTATGTTAGAGATTGCTATTGACTTCCCAGTTTATGTATTTGTACAATTTAAACCTATACTATGCATTATTTGTTGGCTGTATGTCTATTGTATGTTATTTGTTCTATACTAACTGCGCTCCGCGGTTTCACCCACGTAAGTCATTCGTTAAGTTTTCTTAAACTTTCTAAATTTCTACGGAACTTTCTTAATTTTTTCTTTCATAAGAAACTTTTCCTGGCAATAACAAACACAAAAAAAAGAATTAGATCATTTTGAGCCAACATCAAATAACACGTCGCTTACATTGTTGGAAGCATTATGGAGAAAATGTAGTACGAAAAAAATATAGTGATACATGTAGTAAGTGTAAGAAAAATTTCACTCGTTTGTTGATTCGACTTTTAAGCATATTAATTATAAAACGAATAAAATCAGTTCAGATCAAATATAATAAAAAATCATGACTCACCCGGAAATTTCATTACAGAATCTCTTATATCACCTCTTATCGTACTGTAAAGAGTTTTACTGGCAAAAAATTTGTAATGACATCCCATATTCCAGAAACAAGATGAGGATGTCACAGTATTCAAATAACAAAGCCATGGAATTACAAACAGCAGTTTCATTTCAAGTTTTGTTTTAATTATTTTTACTAAATAACAAACGTCAATCAACAGTGACTCGTTTCGACTAGATAACGTTAGTATAATCCGTCTCCATGCGTTTAACTAATGTTTATTAATTTTTTATTGTAAATAATCATCGAGGACAGTAGTTTTGGACAACTTAGCAAAGGCCTACATAATATATTACAGAGAATATGACATTCAAATTATTTTAATGAGACATGATTACCATACCTTGGTTTTATTATTATAATAATGACATTAGTCAGAACGTATGTAATCATCATCCATAAGTCACGGATGATTATAGACTTAGACTTCTCTCTACTCATACCATTTTATGTGATCTGTGTTTTCCATTTCGGCGCTGGATGCCAACGGTACGTTTCGCAGTTTTCGCATACAGTGCCTTATATGAAACAAAGCTGCATTTTCGGTTCATAATCTGAACCCTAATGTCCTGAATGTATTATGAATTTAAAGAATGTTAAGTCTCGTGTTATTTAAACTTTTATATCTAATGTTATTGCTACATAGAACATTTATAAGTTTATTCTACTAAGTTTCTACCGTCGGTAATTTCGTTAAGACACCACCAGGCAATCTGCAGTCTGCTAGAACTTCCGGTTTTGTAGTTACCGTTTGGGATAATCGAATTGGGTCTGTGTCAGACCCGCCTTGCCTTGAAAAGAAGCTCGTAAGCTTTGGGGATTTTGGATGTCTGAGAACGTAAACAAAGTAACCCACTCTTGCTTTTTGACACCCCTAGGTCTTACTCGAGCATTACATCAATATTGGTTTTAATTTAAAAAAAATTGAAAATATTTAGTTTCGTCAAATAGGCCTTGTAGGAGCATTGTCTACTTACTCGTGCTTACTTTAAAAATACAACACAAAAGCCGTTTTGGTTATAATCTTCTGTTGAGTCCAAAGATTTGCTGTGTCTCACCTCTCATTAATATGATAATGAAATCACGTTATTATCTGACATTTGGATGCACTTGTTCTTACCAAGATTATCCGGCGTTAACCTCTTTGAAACTCAGACAGCCGGTTTATCTGTGCTGCCGTGCTAATTTTAAGTGCAATAACTAACACTTTTTTATAAAAAATAAATATTATTTCTTATTTTTACGATTACTGGAGCAACTGCTCAGGATATTTCATAAGTACCACGGGTTTTAAACATTCGACAGCAAAGTCAGGGGTCGTGCGTTTATTCCCGCTCATTGCCAGATTAGTACTTCAAGACATACTAAATATGTAGACCGAAGAGCCCGTAAGCCGATAAATGACGATGTGTTCTCGAATATCGAACAGCACACTCTTGAGCATCGTCGTCTGCTTATCGGTTTTTTATATTATATATTTTTCCAAACAATTATAATCATGGAACGTTCAAGAATAGAGTGAATAAGACAAACGTCAATTCTATATGTGTATTCTAAAAAATACACATGCACGTATAGACTTATTTATTACATCTATTTGCATTGGTCTGGGGATTTCTATGTCTTAAACGTACATCCAAGCATACGTTAAGGGTTGCCTTGGGTAAAATCTTTGCGTAGTCTCTCTTTAAGAACAAATCAAAAACGTGATCTAATCAGTCTAGTTTTGAGGTTTATGTTAATGACCGGTGTATTACCGCAATGCTTTAAAGAAAACTCACAATATTGGCACAAATATTTTATTTCAACTAAGTATATACTTTTAATTTGTTTTATTAATAGGACAGTAATTGTTTCAATACACTAGAAATATAATGATTTATTCCAGACACGTTAAGTAGTAAATAGATGTACATTTTATATTATATTTTTGTAAGTTTAAACAATAAAGTTGAAATAAATGTCTGATAATAACAAAATTACCACAGCTACTTAATTATGTTTAAGTTATTTTATTTTTTTCTTAGTTTCTCATCACTGTCCTATTAACCAAAATGTCGGCACAAATTACACATATTATTTTAATAGTTATATCTATTAATTCATTTACGTATTTACAATAATATACAAATAAAATATATTGGATAAAAACTTACTATTCAATAATTATTATAATCTCTAATATTAAATTGGCGTTTCATCTTTATAGTTACGTACGATAAAATAAAAGGTGATGGCCGACTTATTTTATTACGCTTCAATTGCAATACTGGGCAAATCTGAGCAGGGCAAAAAGACTAAATAATAAAAAAAAAAAATATAAGGAAATAAATTTTAGTATAAAAAAAAAATTTAAATTAAAAATTAAAATTTTGATTGTAAAAAAGCGTACATTTTACTATATTTTTATAATAATTCTACTTTTATAAATAGCTACCAATGACCAATTTGTAACATTTGAGGTACAAGCACTACACGCTTTTTAAAATCAAAAAATATTTTCTAATTTTTAGATTGGTTTGTCATTAAATCGTGTTTTTTTGTAAACTATAATATATTTTCTTATTATTTAGTCTTGTATTGTCATTGGTCTTTGATACGTGTGCCAATTTTCAAATTAATCGGACGTTTTAAAGTTGTTGGAAACTACGTTGATAGACACGTCAAGCTTATAATAAGCGTGTAATAAAAGCATCTATTTACTGTTTGCAAAAACATAGGAAGACGTTTGCCTGACCTAGAATATTACTTAATATACTAATGACCAGGTCTTCATTTAGGAATTAATGTAAATGTGTATTGTGGTGGAAATAATGGTTGTCGGTACGTGGACGAGTGGAGTTAGTTTGTGCGAGTACTTTAAGAGCTGTTGTCTGGGCATGCGGTTGCGTTTGTCGCAAAAGGGCCGTTGGTGCCTCCTCTAACAACTAAGTGTTAACCTCCTGCTATCATCAATAAATTGGAGAAGAATTTATCATATTCTTTTATCGGTATTAAAATAATGAAGTTTATTCTGGTTAAAATATTTAAATAGATTTAAAACTTATTAAAATTATGTCTAATAACTAAAATTTTGGATGTTAGTTTATATACCAAAAGGTACCAAAAGGTGAGCACTCGAGATGCGAGTAAAAAGTAAAGTGTTACATTGGTCAGGTAAATGACGTTACTGCAGAATGATGCACTGTGAAATTGAATTTAGGTATGATTTGGTTAAACTTTACCACTTCTTTTTGATGAAAGTTTGGAAATACAGAATATCGCACTACAAATTTTTGAGACTGTATATATTAATCATCTTGCCATTTAGTTATGATTTTAAAAACAATCACAAAAAATCTGAAATGTAACAGTAATTAGAATATTAATCATTTATAATCTTTAATATTTTTAAGTATTTACCCAATCGGTTAAAAACAAAAAAATATTTTATTTACTTAAAAACTTTTTAAGGCTACATTTTTAAAACAGTGCTAGTCAGCCATCACCTAAAATTTAATTTAATTTGAATAACTTTCTGTAGAAAATATACATAAAACACATTTACTATCTATCTAATTATATAAATTTACCAGCGACCGATTTTAAATTTATAAATAGTCATAAAGGTAATCTGTTAAAATACGACGTGCCTCTTGGTTTATTCTAGTGGTTAATGATCCTGACTGCTGATTGTGGGTTCAAGGACAAATAATTGTGTGATGAGCACAATCATTTGTTAATTCATCTAAAATATATTTAGATTTATATTATAAAGAATATTTAGTAATATTTATATATGTTTATCAGCAGTCTGGTTACCATAGTACAGGCTCTGCCTCCGGATCAGACAGCCGTGTGTGAGGTGTCTCAAGTTGTTATTATTATTACATAATAGCTTTCGGCTGCGGCACCGCTAGCGTAAAAGTTATTTTATGTATCTCTCACGAACAGTGCAAAATTTCATGAAAAGCGGTTGAGTGGTTAAGACGTGAAGGCGTAAAAAACAAACTCGCTTTGAAATTTACAATATTAGTTAGGATTAGGAATATAAAATGGACACGTTCTTACTTTCTTTGATTGACGAAATGATAATTATCATTTTGGTTTTGTCATTGCCCCCTACACATATTTTCATTATAATTAAAACGTGTAGAGGGCAATGACAAAACCGGACTGAACTAAACAGGAGAAACCACAAAGTTATCATAAGCCAATAAAATATTAAAATCGTCGCCTAATTTTCTTTATCTACATTAACAATCTCATAGAACACGCCTTACAAGATCCCTTACAAAATACTAATACTACTTAAAATCAATGTCATTTAGTTAGATACATTACAATAGTACCTACATTTAAGAGAGAGAAATGCATAAGACTTTAAATATCACTAGATGAATCACATCCAATAGATTAAATCCATTTATTTAATATCAAACAAAGTTAGTATGTTGGTCCGAAATTGGATTAGTTAGACTGCAAAGGAAAGTGTTGTTGTTTTATTTTACATAAATAAATATAAAAAACCGTTACAGGGCCAAAAACAAACAAAATCTTAAAATTCTGTTGCTCAAACCAATTGCAGATAATGATGTTAATGTATGTCTAATGAGGCGTGATAATTTAACAAGATACGTCTTTTTTAGTACATAACCAAAGTAAAGTATCTACTGGTATAATTTATTCAAGGTTTTTCTATTTTAGTCAAGCATATTTTTGTATTTCAAAGCGTTTTTTGACGTTTAACACCTATTGCCTATGTGATGACATGAACCAAAATCATGTTATAACCTGTAAGTTGAAGGTAGTCTTGTCACGACGTTAATGTAATCTAGCTTAAGCGATAATATTTAAATACGATGTGCGTGCTCCTTATATTGTCAATCATTTTAAGAAATTTCTTCTTGTATTATGTTTGGTTTTTAAATAGTACATAAAGAATTGTGGTGGTTGACAGCATATTAAAACATTATCATCAAACGGAAAACATGAAGTTGCAAACGAAGCATGGTAAATAAAATTTGAAAAACCCACAGTTGGCCTTGAGGTGACGGTCAGTATAGTTCTTTACGTTGTTACCAAGTCAGAGAAGACAGCGTAAATTAAGATATGGTAAAAGTTTATCTTTCACGAAACGACGGATGGAGACACTTAAAATGGTTTGCGTATTACTAACAAAAGTTTTAATGCCTTCCTTCACTTTATATTGATTTTGGGGTGATTGGTAAAAAAATGACTACGTGTAATAACATGAAGTACGAATAAATAATTAAATAAACTTATAATAGGGAATGAATGGGAATTGATTTTAGGGCTAGTATAAAAGTCTATTCAGAAAATATTGCTTTTCAGTATTATTTGTTAGGCTTATCACTTAAGAAAGACTTAATGAAATAGGTACATCAATGTAAGGATAGGATATATATAATATAAATATTTATAGTATTATAGAGAGAAAAATCTAAACTAAGGACTACAAGGGTGCAACTCTAGGAAGAAGTGATATAAATTCTAATTTATTACTTAGGTAGAAATGCTTGGCAGTTTTCTTATTCATACCTCCGAACAAATTTCCAAAATCAAAATTTTTAATACCTGCCAAGTGCAACCGTTTGATAAATTAATTAAATGTAACTAACCTGTTAAGTGCAAGTTTTCAACAACATAGTCTGTGTTAAGAGAGGATTACAACAAATACCCATTTTGTAGCATGTTTAAACACACCTTTCGCTTTCCTTATTTTCCTAAATCGCTTTACGAATCATTTTCGTTAGAACGAATCCTTTTCAGAGACCGCTTGGATATCGAAATAACTATTAATCAATGTTCGGTCACATTACGCCTCATTACTAAAGATGGACGAGAATATTGTAAGATCTACAAAGGATAAGTATTATAAAATCGATTTGGAAAAATTATGAAAATTAAGGCAAGCAACAATATGTAAAATTGGATAATCTCACCCTCTTTATGTTTCAAAAACGTTTTTAACCGTAAAGAACTACTAAAGAGTATCGCAATCCTATTTATTATAGTGCTACTTAGATTCAGACCTCATAGTGTTTATCATACAATACTGCTTTCCAGGGGACCCCTCCATACTTAATTATTTTTTTATTATACAGACGACATTCTATGATCACTAAGTGGAGACAACACGTATGTTTATATTTTTCTCCTATATACACGCCTATAATACATATTCTTCTACATTTGAAAGTTCAATAATAAATTGTCATGTATTCCTTTACCGTTGTTTGACTTTTTTTTGTAAGCTTTAGTAATATTAGGAACATTACATATTCTGTTGGACATTTTTAATAACAGTTTTCAGGTCACTATGTGTTTTCGATTACTCAGAACAATTTCTTTATCCTCAGCATTTTTCAAACATAACCTCCTACTTTACGAAGAACTATGTTCATAGAATGGAAATATCTATCATCATCATCTAGACTATAGGTTAAAGCACTTCAAATAATGGTCATAGCCAGGTAATATCCTTTCACAAATATTGTATAACGTTTACGATTATCTATATCAATTCTACCGTTTTACTTTTACGTAATAATATCCCTAATAAAAAGCTTATATTAATTTATGGACGTTAACAGCTCCGAACTTAATTTACTTAGAGAGTACCATTATTTAAATTGTTTGACGCAGATCTAATATTGAGGAAGCAATTAAATATAAAGTAAGGCAGCCTTTCAAATGTAATAATAATATCAAGACACTGAAATGAACACCGATTGACTAACTAACGCCTGTTAGACGTGTCCGCATCAAACAATGTAAAAAAGGCACTAACTCAACCACTACGGGCGTATTCTGGTCGATACTTCTTATTGCTCCCTCGCCGAGCGGCGATGAGAGATGAAAAGTGATTCTGCACAGACCTATTGGTTTCCAAATGCGTATTATATCCATTTGTTCATCCTGGATCTTGTTTGGGATCTAAATTAGCCCTTCTTTCTTGAAGTGCTGCTAACAACGCCTCCCTCACTTCTCGCTCTGAGCTACGCCACAATCTAATTAGTTCATCTTCTGATAATAATGACAATTCAGATCTCGCTCCCACGACAGGCATTCGAGGATATGGAGGAGCCGGTGGAATATCTTGTTCAACGTTAGAAACTAAAATTTCTACACTAGCTCGTGACGTTGGGTAGTCTGAACTTAGGTAATTATCAGATCTATCAGAAACATCTTGATAAGATCGTGTAGATGAGCCTTCTGCTCGTCGGACCATGGGTGACGGTGTTCGAAGACGACTATTAATATCGGGTGGGGAGCTTGTCAAGCAACTCACATCTCGGCTCAGCCTTCTTCCTATATTCATGCTTGTGCGTTCGTAGATATTAGATACTGAATCTGAACCAAGCACTGAGTCAGTGCTAAATCGTCTTACGTTGAGTCCAGCAAGACTACATCTTTTTCTTCTAATCCTTGGTGATCGTAGCTGTCGAGGTGATCGACCCTGTCTCGGAGAGCGGCTGGAAACATCAGGGGAGGGTGATAAAAATTTTGACTCAATAAGCTCCTCTGAGACCTCAGTAGTCTCTACTGGTTCTTGTTCCTTTATTGAACCCAAGGAGTGGTCTCGTTGCTGTACCCTGAGAGCAATAGTTTTATATTATTTCATTGTTATATAAAAAAATATAATTTATCTTTGTAGTAAGCCACAAATTGGCGACATATTAGCCCTGCTAAAGAAAGAGGGGACTTTTCGATTTTGTATGTTTAAACTTATGGTAGTTCATGAAATGTAAAATTTGACTCACTTTCTTATCGCTTGAATCATTTCGTATAGTTGAGCTTTACTTTTACGACGTCGCCGCTGTTCGTGTTCCTTCTGAAACAAACGTACATTCCTATCGTAATCTGATAAAGATACATTTTGACTGTAGCAATAAATATAACATTATTTTCAGTATACGATAAAACTTAAATACCTGAAAATATATAATTTCAAGAAAAACCAAAATCTTACAAATATAATGAAAAAAATACGACCCTGACACATATGAATACAGATTATTTTCATTTTGGCTATGTCTGGCACTAAGTAAATTTTGTAATACATTGGAAGTTTTCTATATAAACCTGCTAAAGTGAATAGATAGAGTACCAAAACCAATATTACCCTTTTGACACTCTTCTGAAATAATGAAGTAAAATGTCCCTGCCGTATTGTGTTGACAAGTTCTCTTGCTGCATGATGTGGAGAAACAAGTTCCACGCAGTTTATGAATCTATACAGTTTCTGTAACAAAAGAATTGAAAATGAGTTAAACAAATTTAAAGAACTAAAGTACATTATCTGTTAGATTGATGACTGCGTCAAACAATACGTAAGGAGAAACTCGGTCATTGCTGTAAACCTATCATCGATCGGTTTAGCGACGCGGTCTACATAATACCAGTTGAGAAGCTGTCTTGGTTTTACGGTCGAGAAGGACAAACAAAGTAATACCCCAAAACTAAGGCGTGACACCGCTGGCTAACTTACAATCCTGTGATAGCCTTTGACTTATACGCCTGGCCTCAGATTACGTATTACAATTTAGCTAAGCGGATCATTTTAAGCGAAGAACATTAACCACGTCGTAATGTAGGCGGCCTTTTTACTGACTATAACCATTAAGAATACATATAAAGCATAATAGGGTTGTTTGTACTCGGGTTTCGGTAGCGTAGTAATAAGTATATCTCGAAATAAATTAGGCTCATACACTAACGAGTGTCTCTATTGTATTAACTTTTTCTCGTCTCAACTGAAGTTGGCACAGAGAAGCAATAGATTCTATTTATATCCTAAGCGTATTTTGCTGCAACTTATTCATGCAAACTTTTTGCGTTAGTGATCCAGTCAGTGTATTTATTGTACACTAGCTGTTGCACTAGAAATTCAAATTTATCCGTCGGGAACAGTACATTTTTCCGGGATAAAAAGTAGTCTATGTTGTTGCCCAGGATATAATCTATCTCAGGCCAAATTTCAAAACGATCCGTTCAGCCGCTTAGTCGTGGAAAGGAAGCAAACAAATAAAACTGTCGCATTTGTAATATTAGTATGGATTTAAAATCAAACAGGTCTAAACTTTAATAGAAATATCCTAGTGATGGTAGTGAGTGACCGTTATTTTTATTAGAAGTCAACATGTATATTGTAATATTTGTAATCAAATATTAATAGCAGTTCAAAGTAGTTTATTAAATCATTTTCTATGAATATAGGATATCAAGGTGACAACGAATTCAGGGTAACAGAAAAAGAAGGTGATTGAATAAGATGGAATGGTAAAGGTTATTAGTTCGTAATATATTCCCTACCTTAGTCAGCAAAAGAAATAATTAGCAGATGTATAATCGTTTGAGAATAGGGTATTTTTCTATGGTTAATAAATTGTTTCACATAAGACTGAAAAACTATATTTGCTACTATTTTCAAGATTTTTATTATTTTTTATTTGTTAAACCAAATTATGATGTAAAACAACAACTCAATATTTCATAAATATTTCTATAGAACGTAATGTTATCAAGTTTAGTAAAGAGCTTCGATCATTATCGATTTGACATGACAGTCTGATAACGCATTACAGGATATCTAAAAATAATGGATACATAATTGGCTTATAATAGGGATATTGTAGGATAGGTACATCAAACATCACATGTGTTTATGGATACGATTTCAAAATTGTTTTTCAATATTTCTACTATAACAGACTAGATACAAGTGGTTAAATTTCCATAGTTAAAAGAAAAAAATCGAACTCACCTGGCTAAAAAACATAATATTTCTGCTCCTCCAAATAGTTCCTTTAGGCTGATGACGCAGTACTGGCAGCGTGTACTTATAAAACAAATGTTCTAAAATTAATATAAGACAGCCAACGACCACGCCGACCAGAAGTAAGATGAACACTCCCGCCACCGCTGCTATACCTGCACAGTACATAATTCAATGTTGGATCTTGCAACGTTTTTAGGATGCTTAATATCGTAAAAAAAGGGTTGTCGTTCAATTTGTGTGCAAAATTTTTAAATATTATGTGAAAAATGCTGCAGGGACAATAATAATTAATAAAATACAAAACTTAATTTAACATATTCGTGATATTTTAAACATCTCGATTTATTACACAAATAGATTTTACAATATTTCGATATTTAAGTTTTTTAACAAAATTCATAAATTCTCCTAATTTTGGAAGCATCTTGTACTTTTATAAGAAATTGACCAAATTATAAATAATATTCTCTTATTTGAAACTTCAGTGAGAGTCTCTCACTGAAGTTTTAAATTAGGCCTTGAGTGGCCACGCCTAGCTTCACCGACTTCAAAGTTTCAACCGGTTTGCTTAGGTGGCCTCAGCGTTTGCAAAATTTTGTGATATAACTAATATCATTACCAGCGTTCTTGTCCTTGATCCTCGGTACAGAAGAATTGACCAGGTAACTTTTAGAACCCACACTGGTTCTATGAGTGCAGATTGATACAATGTTTGTCTGGAAAATTGCATCTCGACACCGATTTGCCAAAGAATCTTTTCTCTCAGCGACAATGGGACGGCCCGCTTTGCAACATAGTGAGACAATTTTTTGCGTTTGCTGACGGTAGAGGTGTAAATATTTTCCTCGCACAAAGGATAAGCTTGACAATAACGTGACAACGTTGTGAGTCTTTTGCTCTTTCTCTATACGGTAACAGCGATTTACACTCTTTGTCATTTTTTCGGTGTCATGTTTTATATTTATTTTATTATTTACTGCAAATTTTCTTAAGACGTAATAAAAAATTGTAAATTTTCTTTAAAATAATATTTTATAAATATAGTGTGTTAATTAATAAAATAAATATACTTCATATAATCATTCATGTCAAAAGTATTTCAATGATGTTATATACAATGATATTTATAACTGGGCTACTAGACATTGATATACCATCAACGTTATCAATGCATTAAATACAAATTAGAATTAAACAAAATATTTCACATTTAGCAGGCCGCTCAAGAAGTTTGGCGAAAATATAATTTTTATGTATGGAACACTGGCAGATTATACTTTATTTCAAAAATTACATGATTTACGATAAAATAAAAATACAAAAGTTGCAACTTCAAATTTCCATCCACATTTCATTACTAACTAAATGTAATTATCGTGTCTCACTGAAAAATGTAATTGATTGAATGTGCGTGATTTCAAATGTAGCCTAAAACCGAAAAAATCGTTTGATAGACGGAGGAAGGTCTAC
Source organism: Euplagia quadripunctaria (assembly GCA_963859945.1). Lineage (NCBI taxonomy): Eukaryota > Metazoa > Arthropoda > Insecta > Lepidoptera > Erebidae > Euplagia > Euplagia quadripunctaria. The sequence goes on along the minus strand of OY982562.1, from coordinate 16,170,969 downwards.
AGACTAGAAACGTGCAGAGATGATTTTGATTACTGACTAGACGCTGTACAGTATACATTATATATATATATATATATATATATATATATAAGATAAAGGTATATACACATATCTACTTACATGCGTCGAGGATAAGTAGTAAACTCCCATAAATCACAAAAAGTACAACAAAGCGTTAAAGAGTTACGCTGCCCTCCGATCATTAAATTTTACTCTTCATATTTTTTTCATACCCGGGCGCCTTATATAAAAATCGATTCTCAAGGAGGAAACTCCAAAAAGTGTATCGAAAATTGGTTAAGATGCATGATAAGGGTAGCACTGTATAGAAATAGTGGTGGAGAGTTTATTAAAAAGATGGATACGCTTTATTGAAACTACCATCAATAGGATACAATAATGAAAAAGAAATACATTAAAAACAGTAGCACAATGCAGTCTTTATCGCAGTCTGCAATCTCTTACAGGCAACCTTTAAATGAACTATATTAGGAACAGGTAATTTGTGGTGCACATTTTGTTTGTTGCACATTTGTTTCGCAAAATTTACATATAGTGTCCCATGTACAAATACGTCTAAATGACTGAATTCATTACTTTTTAGTACCTAGTTTCCACCTAAAGCATAAACTGAGATATAGGTAACAATCCGCCTTTTTTCAAAAAGGGCCCAGAATAGGCATCTCTCTTTTGCCAGCATATGTAGGTATATAGTACACAATTCCAATCTCGAGGACTTAAACTCAATGGCTAGGCCCATCTAGCCACCTGAATTCCCGATTGTTGTGAATTATTTTTTCCTATAAAAGTTTGCAGCCCATAAGGCTATTCAGCTATGAAAACAATTATGGGTATAACCGAAAGTCCAGATTTGAAAAAATTCAAAATAATATACAAACAAATTACTAGTACAAACAAATACGTAGTACACATAAATTATATGTGGGAGAGCTATGCTTCGGCACCCGAAAACTGGCAGTTAAGCAATGCTTGCCTTGTATTTCGCAGAGTGAGTGAGATTACCGGAATCCCTAAGCCTTCCCTCTCCCCCTCTTCTCCCCCCTCCCGAACTCTCCTCTTCACCCACTTCCCCTACTCCCACCATAGGCCGGCAAGGCGCTTGTGACTCTTGAGTTACAGGTGTCACTCACCACCAGGTGACCCGTCTGCTCGTTTGCCCCTTATCCCAAAAAAAAAACCTATGTAAATGGGGATAGGATATGCATAAAACTGTTTTCACGTCGTTAAATAAATAACAAGCAGTTTTTAGTATTACACTTTGGCTGTGTAAAGTTTCCCTCAAATTATAATTTAAAGTAGATTTTAGAGATTATATTAGTAAAACTCTTTAGGCTACAAAATTATTTTGGTTTTTTGTTAGATGGCATCTAACGTTTGGGAAAGGCTAAACTAATGGATATTTTTCTCAAAACTATGGTTTTATTATAAAAATTGAACCTTTAAATTTAAGAATATAGCCCAACGCCATTATTATCCGACGAAACCAATTTTCAAGTACTTTTTTGATTGTTTGGTATTTTCAGATGAAGCCAATATTTACATGGGAGAATAGTCTCCCATGTGAAATGGTATACATATGTATGTGGTATATATACAGAATATTACAGAAAGTTGTGGTCATATTTTAGGGTAGTATTGTAGACCCTGTAAATTACACAAAATGCTAAAAGTTTTTGGAAATTCATGGTGTTTAATACAAAAATTAAACTTGAAAATTGACCGACAAAGCTAACATTTTATATGAGAGAGGTCCATAGATGCCTGTCAGAAATTTTTATTGATTCTGCCCTCGCTAAGATGTATGGCCTTAATTACGTTATCTATTAGATTGGCAATTTGTACAAGCCCAGAGATATTGTTTAATTTGATTGATCGTTTATCGAGATGCTGATGGTCAATATAAGCAAATTTTAAGTACGATAATATATTGTATTTTGAGGTAAGTATCTGTGTTCTTTTGTTAAATTATAAACATCATTATAAAATCCATAATAGATGTCAGACGTGTGATTTTTTACAAAACAAATTCAATTGATACACAAACTATACATTCACGATTAGAAGCTTTCCTGTATTATGGTTTTTGCATAGATAATATTAACTTAACCCGCTCCGCGCACCCAAATGTAATCATATGCATGCGCATACACTTTATTGATTAGTCGTTGCACGTGGAAACTGGTAGCTACGAGTAACATAGGTACCTTGTCATTCGTAGAGCGTATCTTGTCAAGTAATGAAATGAAAATGCTACAAAAGTCTACATTTGTGTTATTTTCTTATCTAAATATATCAAGGTTTCTTTATAGGACAATGATATTCACTGACTTAGTATTAAAATTTATATATAAAAACCATGACGGACGCCTGACTCACTGAATATCAAGGCAGTCTTGAAGGATTAAAAAGACTACCAAGTATGCATGTATTGGTGGTAATATTTTTTGTAAGCACCTACAGCACTATTATGGTGAAAATGTCTTTGTTATCTATTTGTGTACCTAATAATGGACCTGTTACAATGTACATATCTCAAAGTAGAAGGCATTTCCACACCGATGTTTAATAATCTTGTTGAGAAAAACTATATTTATTCTGGGATCACATCCCTGCAAGTACCATAATTAGAATATAATTATTTAGTATAAATACTGCGTCAGTATTCTTCTATAATATCAGAAACAAATTCAGAATATCTAGAATCAGGTTTCTGTATTAAGAAGCGTGGATGAAGTAGAGATGAACCCATAGCTAAATGTGGTAAAAACAGAATTTTTTAGATTTGAGCTAAAAATGTATATTAAAATCGTTTTTAGTATTACTACTACCTCAATTTAAAACCAAATTATACCTCTCAAACAATTTCACTTAAATAATGATTCAACGATTTAATTATAAAAGCTCGTCAACAAACAATTAGGCGTCTACAACAAACAACAACGCAATGGGGAAAAATATAATTTCATAACTCGATTCCCGCGCGTCACTTTACTTTTAAACGCGTCTTCGTGAGTTTATATCAAATAAAAGATAAACATACTCTCAGTGTTGAAATATTTTTTACCGAACGATAAATTCTATGTTTAATCTTTTAGGTCGTCTGGTGGTAATACCTTCCCCTTCACAGCGACGTTGAGGGGTTAGATTAACGCGGGGGTGGCGATAAATTCTAATGAAATTTCCACCAGAGTCAAGCTATCTGACTATGTAGATGTAACAAGTGTACATTAAAATAGTAATGTACAATTCCACCCGGTATAGTGCTACAGTCAAGATAAAATCTGAAATAGAGAGCTGATTTTAATAAAACGACATATAAATATTTATGAACCTTAGGCAACAGACTTGTTTCTCTTATTGCTTTCAACTATAAATATTACTATCAGTGTTGTCGAAAAGTTCTTAGTAATAAATGAGGGTATCTATCTCTTACACTTAAGCTTACCGAGTGGCTTTGGTTGGATTCCATAATCTGGGCTGAGTTTAAAACAAGCCAAACCTCCGTACCACTTTTCAGTTAAAATATCCATGTAACCGTTAGATGAATATTTAGCTATAACTGCTGATATGCTTTCCTGAAACAATGAAGGCTATTAAAATAACATACAAATATATACAGGTTTTTAGAACACTCCCAAGCGAAAAAACATTTTCGTCGATTTATCTGTACAAAAAAGCATCCAATATAAAAGAAAAACTAAAAGTATGTCATGGCTCAAAACAAAAACACTCTTTCAGATGTGTTGATTTATGTCACTGATTCGTGTAAACCTCAAGGGTATATTGAACAACGTCAAGATAAAATTACGTATAATCGGTTGAGCTGGAGCAACATGACACACAGCTATCGATCATACCATTAGAGGCTTCGTGTGAGTCATCCATCAATCTTCTCGTGCAAAGATCCGGCGGAGATCTCTACCAGGCTTCTTTTAAATCCTCCAATTCATGTAAATCAACGCTACATTTCTTTGAAAACGTGCTTAGTCACAGAGTGCTCGATTAAGGTACATTGTACCTTAATCGAGCATTGAACTTTAAAAAAATAGTAGCTAGTTTTCGCAGTGTTTTAGTTGCCTAAATACCTTCAAAGGGAATCCCTTCGCCATGCCGATGGCATAGGCATCGGTTAGCGGATGGTCGTTAATTCGTTGTAGTTTGCATCCGTGGTCAGTGGCTCGATAATAATCCAAAACGGGTGTGTCAGCTACCAAAAGATCTAATGTACCATTTCTGTAACAAGGTGAATTTTTTTTTCAGGTAAGGATAGAAACACAAAGGCCTAAGTGAAGACGCTTTTTACGATATTAATAATAATACTAATTTTACTGATAACAGATACCAGACTAATAAATTTAATTTCTTAACCTATAGTACAATAACTGGATGTTTACAATAATTCATAATCCCTAACGCGTAAACAAGCCTGTAGTCTATCTTAGACGCTAGTTTCTCCCAGTTGGGTAAGGTTTACATACCATAAAGTAGATAGGAACTTCACATTTACAGTTTGGGTACGAATAAAAAGTACCTTCAACAAATAAAATTTATGAAACCAAAATGCGTAGATACGTGAACATTGACAATTCTTTAATTGTTTACTTTGATTTGATATTAAGTAATTATGTTTATGTAAGAGATAATTATATAATTAATAAAATAGGACTTTTTTTAATAACTTTTTTATAATTTTTGTAAAATTAAAAGTCATAAATCAACTAAAGTGTGAATGTTTTTTTTATTTACTTGAAAACTAAAAATAAATTTTCTATTTCTCCATAATTTCTCGATTTTAGCCAAGATATTGACAACCGTATTCACAAAAAATACTTGGTCAGTGGGGAATCAACGCTGTGCTAAATAAGAAATTTCTCATGGCGCTCGTTGTGGCCAGCCTTTTCATTCACAAACGATACTCAAGTTACCACTTTGCTAACCGAACTTACTGCATCGAATTCTGATCTGGGATCGCGATCGGTCCATTTTCGTTGCTAAGGTCTCTCCGTTATTTGACTGACAGATCACGAAAAGGTATTACATACCTCTGAATTACCTGACGTTTCGACCAGGTTGCACTGGCCATGGTCACAAACTGACTCAAGTAATATCTATTTCGTGATCGCCTTAATTCTCGTATAAATACATAATTAATTATATCATGGAACGCGAAAGTTTAAAAGTTAGATATTTCTTATATTTTGTAATGCTATTTAATAACAGTAGTTAGTAATACTATACAGGACAATAAAGATTTACATGATGCATATACACAAAGAAAAGGTCCAGGAGCAATTTTCTCTATGTTGCCTAATAGATTACACTGGCACACAAAAAAATAAAAGTGGTTAGTACTTTTGACCAAACCCATCTAGGGTCATGTATTTTGATGCGCTGAATTCGAATTTGAGGTCGTTTTAAGCCGTAGTCCCTTAAAATTTTGAGTACATTGCAAAAAACCACTGCAAAAAATCGCAGACCCGAAGAGCGATGTCGCTGATGTCAGCTGGATTTATCTAGTTCGAACCGTAGCATCTGTAGGCACATTCCCACTTAGCTACTACGCGTCTAGTACTGGTGTGTATATAAGTCAATTTCTTATTTTATGAAAGTTTTAGCTGATTTCAGTTAAATTAATAGGGTAGCACATTTAAACTCCAGCGCGACTAAAAGGGAAGGGTTAAGAAGATGTTAAGAAGTATATACATATCCCTTTTAGTGAACGAAGTCGAACCTCGAAATACTCAATTGCATAATAAATGTGTAATACTTTTAAAGAATCATTAGAAAAGTGTTACGTTTATAAATTTTCTAATGTGGTGCAAAACAAAACCTAAAGCGTGTACTCGTCAAGATCGTGGAGAATGTCTATGTTTCTTCGTTTTAATTGATTACAGTTTATTACTTAATTGGTGAAATATAAAAGCGAATACTAAATCGGACTATAAAACAAATGTACTAAAAGGTATTAAGTGGTGATTGGAGTGCTTTGAGCTAGAAAATTTTACGAGTTCATAAAATTCAAAGCGTTTTTTTAATCGAATTACCGAGGTTGTTTTATCGATATTCAGATTCACCTTTATTTAAATTAACTTTCGAATTGAGATAAAAGCTAATAATTGGCTCTGTCGGGCTCACAATGGAAAGAACCTCGATATATATTTTTCAATTAATTAATATTAATTTGCTTAATACCGCAAAAGAAATTATGACGATTAATTTCTCAATGTATTCATTGAAACATAAAAACAGGTAAACTGAGTTTAAATAAAGTAATAAATAGTAATAATACATAACTTTAATGCATGACCTTTTTTGACCCGGTGGCGTTTATAGAAATTCTACTTCAGTACGTCCCCACGGCCTGAGACGAACTGAATTACTATTTCCGGACAATAACTGCCCGTAAATGCTACTCTGATACATCTCCGACGCCGACGGTGACGTACTGCAGTATGTGAGTTTACCCTACTAACACGTACTATGTACTACTGTAATATGTACTAGAAACTTTCATCTTGTTAGTCGCTCGCACGACGTATTGACGTAAGATTTCTAGTAATTTACTGAGTAAAACCTTTGCCAAATGTTCAAGGATACTTACATTATTGTATGTTAGGATGAGGATGAATAACAAATAGGATGAGGGTTTCTGGTACATCTTAACGAGTAGTTACTTAGAAACCTACGGTAGTATGTCACCGTCACGGAGACATATCGGAGTGGCATTTACGCGTGATTATCTCTTGGAAATACAAATTTAGTTCGTCTCAGCCCACGGGGATGTACTGAAGTAGCATTCCTATATAGGCAACCTGGAAACTACCCAGGCTACGGGCTACTTTTTTCACAACTACCTAACCATTTTAATATTTAATTACAAATTTTTTCTTCCTTAAAACTCAAATGAGTTTACCCATTACTTTCCGTTTGGTTGCGGGTTTATTGGGATAGATTTGCGCCTTTCATATCAGATTAATCCAGAGCAGCCCACATTTTAAATAGCTCTTTTTTAAGTGTCATAATTAGATAATTAGATGCGTAACTCGGGATTCAATCGCGATAATATTTTTAAGGTACAATACCTTTCTTGGTTCCTAGACGTTTCGATCAAATTGCAACGATCGTGGTCCCGGGTGAACTAATTATGATATGATAACATTAAGATATGTGATAGGTATACAAGAGAAAGATAACATTTTATAGAAGTTGTTTTCTAAATCTTTCATGACTTTAATTTGATAAATATGTAATTTAAAGATACCACAAAAATTATATAACGCCAATCCTACATAAATATCTTACCTCAATCTCCGAATACCTTCTTCCACGTCTTGAAAGGCATAACGACGCATGTGTTGCGCCAAAGCTGGATAATTTCGTTGAATGTAATATTCTGCTACCGAAGACTTTGCTGTGCCCACCTTAAGGGATAACCACTAAAAATAAAGTAAGCTATTAAAACAATCTGCGTTGACAACAAAATTACTTAAAAAGTATTTTTACTTAAATACATACGTTATCTCGACCTTGATAATCATCAACCGCATGGTGAAAAAAAAGTCCAGCAATAAGAGCGGCAATATTAGCAGTGTAGCTTGCAACAAATATCACAGAAAATCCACCCCAAACGTTTATGAGAAACTTATTAGGCCAACTTTTAGGTGCTTTGAACGCTACCAAATGTCCACATAAAAGCCCCCACATAACCCACAGGGCACTAGAAATACTAAAATTCTTTGATCTCTGCCGTCCCCAAGGATTTAATCCAAAAGGAGATAACCATTCGTATATGGCCACTGCTATAGCGGTTACATTTAAAGATGTAAATATTGCGATCCATAATTCAGGTGAGAAAGGTAACAGAAATGCAAGCAGCGGTATGTCTGGTTTTTGGTTTGGTGCCGATAGTGCAGACACCGCGCTTAAAAAATATGGTTGGCTATAATCAATCACTTCAGCTCTGGCGGAAGATACACTTAAAGCTGCGAATGACATGTGTGCAGCTCCAGATACTAAATCACCAACTATGCCATTCCATTTTTCACAGTTTTCGTCAGATTCAATATCAAAGAAATCTACGTTTTCATCCACCAGTTCATCCAATGCATTAAAACCGCTACGATATGGTGAACGATTGCTTTTGTAATTATTGTTATTATTATTTATTGGAGTACTTTCACTAAACATTCTTTTATAATCTAATATCCTAGGAAATGGTTTTAAGAGTTTCCTAGAACCATATAAACCGTCTTCTACAATGTACAAGTGAAAATCAAATTCTAGTTCCTGAGCAATATTTTCTAATAAGTCCATAGCTAATCCATAACAACAATGTGTATTCATTTTCGAAAATATTGGCTTTGGCGTAGGAAAAAAAAAATCTTCGGCTTCCTCATCATTTTCTCTTTCTAATACATTAAAGGCAAGAGTTAAATTATCTCGATCAGATGTTAGAGGACGATGACATGGAAGACCTCTGAGACACTGCCCGTCTTCGTCAAGTTCTCCTTCCATGACGAATGGTGGAGCTAGCGCTGTGACAATACGAAATATGGTACGAGCACCATCAGATTGACCGTGTGCTACAAGACGGCCACCGGGCCACACAATTGTGTGTAGTCTGACACTGCGGCCCAAAACACGTCCTACTTGTCTCCATATATTTTCGCCCTCAGGTCCCGGAACCAAATTTAAAAGCGCGAAAGAAGCTGTGAGGGCATGTTCAGGTCTTTCAGTACCACCTGCAAGTGCTGCTGCTGAAGACATTCGAGTTTCTCTGCAAAGAACAAGAAATACATCAATGACTATAAACGTTCTCCTAAATTCAAGAGATTACTAAATAGCCTTTTAATAAATACATCCATGATAAAACCTACTAATGTTATACCTTATACGTCAATAGTTGCGTGATTTTTTATGTTTAGTGACCTGGACAACAATTTTAAAAGAAGACGGAGATACTTATGACCTTTTATTTGGCCTATTTACGTAACTGATTTAACGATGGTCGTGTGAGTGGACCGTTGATGACAGAAATAAAATCAACGAAAAAATTGGAACGTATGGTTTTAATCCAGTTTAAATACGTCGGGTATGCCTCTCTCTAAATATTTTATAAGCCCTTCATCATATAAACAATGCTTCTAAAGCCGTTCTGTTCAAGGTTTGACTTAACCGACTTCTAAATCGATACACAATACATAAAAACTCATAAAATATATACTAATTGATAGCCTTTAAATAAATACTTTGCAGGCAATATTTTTTTTCCAAATAATTTTCCTAATTAAAATTACTCTTCTGTAAACTTATCAAAATAGCGCTTTAGTCAATTCGCCTCAGACCCCTCTATGCATAGTATAGATAGAACAGTAATCACGTACCTTAAAAAATCAAGCTGATATGTAGAAAAAATCTAATACTTCATTGGTTTTTAACATGACTTTTTATTGATTAGACATTCTGTTTTTCCATAGCTTGACCTAAATAACTTTTAACAGTTAAACAAAACGTTCCCATGAACAAAATGCTGGATGGCTTGTAAAATACGTTACATTTATAATCTTTCACTGCTTCATTACTTCAATAATTAGTCTATTTTTTATTTCTAAGCGCGGTCCAGAAACTTGAAGTGTTAATTATCATTGAGGAAAGTTTGCAATAAGACAACAAGTTAAGTCACAAAAGCGCAAGAATTTTTTCCTTAAAATGTGTGATTCCTAGGGCAATGAATAGAATCTAGAGACAACGTGTCAGTGTAGTCTATGAAAAATAATCGTTTTAAGGCAATTGTAAAGTTTAATTGAGCTGGCACGCTAAGAAAGTAAGCAAACCAACCTACCAATATTTTTGAAAAAACTAACTTAGACTACCAAAAACTTCCATTAATAATATAATTGAATAAAAAACTTCAGAAAGTCTTGGCAGAGGACTAAAGGACACGGATTGTGTAATGTTTTACTGTGATAGGCTCTTTTATATTACTTGCTCTACAGTTGCAAATTACCATAATTGAACATAGTTTAGTAGAAAGGACTCAACCCACAATATTGTCAAAAATTTGTCGTATATATCAAAGAGGTCCTAACGATTGGTTCTTTCCCTCGGCAAAAAAGATCCATGATACTACAAAGACAAGGTTGTTTATTTTAACGATGGGAACCAAACCTCCTAAAGTAAACCACTATAATGACCAAGACTGGGTCGTTTTTAATAAATCCAATTTGAAAGAAGCAGGCACAGTAACAGAATTGTCTCAAAACACTTGAATCGTTTCAGTTAAATTACCTTAATTTTTTTTTATTCATCTGAAACGACTGTATGGATCATTTTTGATAAATTGATTTATGAAGGAACAAGCCGATTTTGCATTCAGCTAAAATGATTTAAACTATGTGAACCGTTTCTTTTAAATTACCTTCTATAATGTAGTGTATTTTTTTATTCAAATAAAACGACTCAAACTGTGTAGATCATTTCTGATAAATTGATTTACGACGAATCAAGTTGATTTTGCACTCAGCTAAAACGTATTTTTTTTTTATTGATTATGTTGTAATCATAATATTGTGATTTGAAGCCATATCCATACACTCTAATATAAAAGAAAAAATAAATTTGTACGCAAGGAATCGTTTGTTCGATGTTCAAATTAATTTTCTAAATGAAAACGGCGAGCCTCTCGTTATGAAATTCGTGTAATTATTTTGTATAACTTTAAGTGTGGCTTAACTAAACAAAAATGTTTTGAGCAAATTAGTAGTGCACTAAGGGAAACTTGTCCATCTCTAAAGAGCATAGAACTTCTGACTATCGATTTGAATATTGAGACTGTACAAAAATTATTGGCGGAAGACGTGTGACATATCGACAGATCGAGGAAGCCCTCAAATTAAGTGAACCAACTGTTCAATCTTTGTTCACTATAGATAACGCACTTGATGACTGATGCGCTGAGAGTGCAGCGTGTGACTTGGTTTCATGATATGTTAAAAAGAAAATAATTAACTTAATTACGTGAACTCGATTGTTAGATGTGATGAATCCTGGCTGCATTATTTCAATGTATCTACCAAATTCCAAAGTGAAGAGTAGGTGTTTGAAGATGAACTACCGCTGACGGCTGTGAAAATGTCCCGATCCGTAAAGTAAAAAATGGTTGCTGTATTTTTTTTTAATGAAAAATATTGGCTACGGTTGCACTTGATGAAGGAAAGACTGTTACTGCTGCATGATATACAGAAGAATGTTTACTTCAAGTATTAGAAGCCTTAAAAAATGAACGACCAAACTCAAGACTCGATACATGGCTTTTGCATCAAGATAACGATTATGCACATCGAACTGGCAAAACTACGGACTAGTCGCACCAAGCTGGAATCATATTGCTGGGATATTCTCCTTATAGTCCGCATTTAGCACCATGCAACTTTGTACTAGTCCCGTATGTTAAAAAACAACTGAAGGGACGCAAGTTTTCGAGTGATGAGGAGCTTTATTCTAAAGGGATAAAAAAAAATAATTTCACAAAGTACGACAAACTTTATGTAGCGGCCTAGTATGTGATTGTGTAATTTGTTTTGAAACTTATGGAACAATGATACTGATTTTAGCAAAAATTACTCAAACCTAAATTTTTTTCAATAACTTTAAAATACTTCAGTGTATAATATTTTATAATACAACTTGATTCACAAACATATACCAGTATATTTGACAATATTTCAAAATATTCTAAATGAAATATCATTCCAGAAATTATCACCTAAACTTACAAAATATTTTTTTGTGTGATAGTTCGTTTCTGCTATAAACTACGTCCAATTAACAATATCTTATGGATGTTTATAAACTACACAAGCGTATAACCTCACCATGACCCAGTAGTTTAAGTTGCCTAGCAGGACAGGGGAAACTCAACAACCATGCAAATAAAGAACACGGATGGATCTAAGAACGCTACGTGCAGCGGTAGTTGCTGCAGGAAGGTTATCAGCTTAGAATTTATAGATTAAGTTACAATGTTAGACGGATTATGAATACATTCCAAAACGCCGAACAGAAAGTGAAATAGATTTTCACATAGAAGTAAATGGATATTTTAACCCTTCAGTATTATTCATGGTGTCTAACTAATTAATGGTTACTAAATATGTTAAAGAATGTTTTTAATTATAATCTTTTATTATACATTTTTTCGTATGAAAAATATATTACATCAGTAAAAGTACATATCTTACAAAATTGGATTATTCAGTCCTCTTTGGAAAGGAAATGGGTGTGAACCTGCAATATCCGTACCTTTCCGCCGATATCCACTCTCCGGCCTAACCGGGTTAACCGAAAATGATAAAATAACATTGCTATACGTAACAGCTCCCAATGGATAGGATACTTATAAAATCGCACATTATAGAGTTATTGAAATATGATATTTGCTGTTTTTATTATTGTCATATACCTACCTATTTATGATTAATACGTATTTTTTGTTAAACTCCTCCATGTTACGATGCGTTGACCATAATTAGTGGATTCTCTATATATTTGTATTTGCTCTAGAGACAAATATAGGTTTCTGAGCAAAGTTTCAATTCCATGTGAATTTTTTTTTTTTTTTATATTATAGGGGGCAAACGAGCAGACGGGTCACCTGGTGGTAAGTGATTACCTTCGCCCAATGGACACCTGCAACTCAAGAGTCACAAGTGCGTTGTCGGCCTTTGAGATAGAAGTACGCTATTTTCTTGAAGGTTTGAATTAAATTGAATCAATGATCATTTAAACAACTATTTTATATTTTTAGCAAAAAGAAAGTAAGATTTTATAGGCTCGTAGATGCATTATCAAAAGTTTCATGCACTTGGGAAGTTAGGCTACGGTTTCAGTTTGGTATAGAAAATTTTGTATTACATTGAAGTTTTGTTTCGTAAATCAGTATAATACTATGCTACCAATTTAAATCCTGAACCTAGCGTTCAGAATTTAAATTGGTAGTATTACATTACGTAACGTACCTACTCTGCATTTACAATCTTATTCTACACCTAAGTGGTTGGTTTTAGTGTAATGTTGAAAACATTATAGGATGCTATTACCTTGTTCAGGAAATAATTAATTCAGCTGGCTAAAGCCACCCAGTTTATAAAAGATATTATAAACAATATTTAATCCCACTTCTACGTATACAGGTCATGATATTTTTTTTTCATAAATTGCAATAGTCTAGATGGTCTTACACATATAATCCCACTTATTTGACTATTTGAGGTTATTGGTTTTAGCGACTACATGCTCAAAGTTCACTCATCTAATCCCAGTTCAACGATATAAGCTTAGCGTCTCTTCAACGAACAGCCTTAAAACATAAGATTCACAGACCCGAGCAGCAGCTGCTGTCTTCAAAATATTGTTATGTATATACTGTTGCGTTAACCAAATAGATTTTTCACAAAGCTCTGAAAAGTTTTTATTTATTTGCTGGTGTTTGGTTAACTCAAAAACTCAATGAATTGAGAATCTAATCAGCTCAGCTCACAAATGATTTTATTTATATTATATTTATGTTAATTTAATTGTTGATAATAGTGGACTTGACATAGGGAGATTAGAATATTCCGACTTCATTGAAAAAAAAGTGTATTAAGAAATGAATAATGAAATGTGCGAATGATAGTGAAATTTTTTGAAGAAGCAGCAATTAAGCCGCGTACGCGTGCGTAAAAATGTATTTACATCTAACCTGACCTATTTCTCTGTCCTGTTTTCTATATGAACTAAAAACGAAACTATCTGCGTCAAGTCATGTCAATAGATGGCGATCATTTCGTCGACTCAGCCTGCACAGCCTGGCCGTCTGCCAAAATTTGCCACTGTGCAGTTCGGACCGATTTATGATAATGTGATCGAGTTGGATTTTGCCCAAAAATATTAGATACGATATTTTCTTTATCCATAATTCAATTGTGTTAACTTTAGAAACTTGAACAGAGAAATTTAATATCTAGAATTCTTTCAAATCAAATGAATGCATTGACCCTATTCGGAGAAGAAAAATTTCTCATAGTGGTTGGTGGAATAATTTTAATTAAAAAAGGCTGCCGATCTCTCTTGCTATCTATTGTCATGTATTAGACTTTTAGACTACATAATTCTTTATTTTCTTTAAATGTAAAGGTTGATATAGAAATTTACATGAATATTAAAATGACGAAGCAAGAGCCTATGTGAAACTCGATCCAAGCTAAGCCCTCTTTTATTTATGATATTGTATCTACTATGCTTTAACTATTGTCTGAAATATTTGTATCTTAATATCAATGTTTATGCAATATCAATATTACTGGCCTTACTTAAAGTATGATTTCATTCAGATCACTACCATCTTAATATTTTCTTTGTGTGTTATCATAATTATACCTTAAAATTCTACAGAAATGTTTGATTATTCTAAATAAAATACAACTCACGAGAAATTTGAACCAATTAAAGTTAAATTGGAAGAAGTACAAAGTAATGTTATCACCAGCGACTAAAGACATTGCCATTTATCACTTTTAGTTGAAAACCAACCAGTTTTAGTTGCTAATTTACTTATTAAACATTATACTTCTGCGTTTGCTATTAAGCACACATCTCACTTGCCTAATGGTTCGGAGATACTAGTGCCATAAATACTCGCTGCGTTAGTGGTATCGCGTATGTGGGATGCACCTTTCGATGGAGTTCCGGGTTGGAACCCTATTGGCAACCACAGTGCTGCCTAACCGTGGTATTTTTTGATATAAAAGTATTATAGCTCTAGCAGAAATTTGATGTGCTTTACCGCTTGAGAAAGATTAAGTTGCTATATATGTAGGATTGATGGACCGACGACACTGCACCCTCCCCCCTGACTTCAGTAAGCCTACCCCTTTGGGGATATAGGCGTGAATGTATGTATTTAATAATATTCTGCAAATACATATATATTACTAGCTGTTTAAATTCAAATCTATTCCAAGGGAACTGTAAATTTATCCAGGATAAAAAGCCTATGTGCTATTCCAGACTATAATCTATCTCTGTGCCAATTATCATCCAGATCCGTTCTGTCGTGATTGATTAACAAACATCCATCCATCCAAGTTTTCGCATTTAAAATAGTAGTCAGAGACATAGACACACCCAGACTAATGGAATTAGACATATTTGCACTGAGCGAGAATTGAAACCGCTACCCCCGACGTGGTAGTTGAATGCATAGATGGTCGTTGTTCTTTTGTCATAGCGTCTTCATTTGTACTTAGCGATTTAATAAAATCAATAATATGCGCATACATACACTGAATAAATCATATAAATGGCTGCAAGTATAAAACCAGATTTAACTATACTATACTCGATGTCTGCTTATGCGTTTACAAAGCATTCGTAAAGTTAAAATGTCACTTTGGTGAGCTGTTACCCGCACGCCCTCAAATGTATTTATCATAAATAGAGACATTAAAACGCACCAGGTTTTACTGGTACACAAAGTAGGGTTAGGTGTTGCCATTAATTTAAACAAATACATATAACATAACAGAAAGGTGTGGTCATGTGTTAGGCTGGTACAGTTTGTTTTTCATTTACAGAGCCCGTGGAAAATGTAAAGCAATAATAACGTCAGCTTAGAATGTAAACCTGCTAACGCCATATTAGGTAACTTTGCAGGTCAAATAAAAAACTGTCTTGAAAAAAGAAAAAAAAGATTGAAAAAATGACTTTAATATATTTGGAGTATTGTTTCATTCTTTATATTATAAAATAAAAAAAAATGTTACTTAACTCAGTATTTATTTGCTTATTAACACTTTTGAGACTTAGCAGGTTTTTGTAATCAAATATAGTTTCAGTACTGGACTTAGCAGTTTTTCATTTAAACAAAATAACAAATATTTCTGTATTCCTCTTTTGATATTAAGCAACTTAAACATATTTATGTAATGTATACAATTTCAACGATATAATCAAATAGTTTAGGTACCCATTTTTCGGTCTCTATATTAACAAACTCAATAATACTTTTATACTCCAGATGTTAATTTTCGCAAAACTTAATTCTACTACTAACTGCCCATTTTCAAATCGAATCAAATCAGTCTTTTTTCCTTAAGTTCTTTTTTCTTTTTCGACGGAACCCGGCACCGAAAGAGGAAAAATTATACCGAGACGGTGGCCGCGATGTCATCCACGCGCGCTTTTAAATCTGAAGGGGACACGGCTCCCACTTACGTCTGCGAGACTATCTCGCTTTATGGGAAGGTAGTTAAATCTGTCGGGAGTCCAGGGAGTTCCTTCCTAGGTTATACCTGAGCCCTCGGTCATAGATACCCCTTCAGCCCAAGATTGCCCTATGGATATACACAGCGATTCCAAGGCCAATCGTAACGTACGGAACTGAAGTCTGATGCCGTAAAGTAAGCCAAACGACTACCTCAAGCAAATTAGACAGCCTACAACGTACGGCTTGTTTAATAGCCACTGGTGCGCTATCTTCGACACCAGGGGAAGCTCTAAACGCACTACTAAGCCTGATCACGCTCAGCATCTATGTGCAAAAAGAAACCAAAGTGGCAATCACGAACACTAAACTCACTAAAAGAGTCGGTTTTCGGAATAAGAGCTCTAAACATGCCAGCGGATGACATGCAAACAGAGATTGACTTCGTGAGAAGGTACACAGTAGACATACCACAGAGGGGTACATGGCTGAAAGGCCTCCAATCCAACAAATATGGTAGTCACGAGTGGTACACCGATGGGTCTAAAAAAGGCCTTGATGTAGGTTGTAGAATTTACGGAGAGATGAAAAATTCAGATGGAGCGCCAATCTGGGAGCAGAGGCCTCCGTCTTTCAGGATGAGCTCTTTGCATTAAATAGATGCGTGGCGATCAACCTTGAGAGAAGAGTAAAAAATCAACACATCTACATCAACTCAGACAGCCAAGCGGCGCTATTGGCACTATACAGTTTTGAGACTAGCTCAAAGCTAATACAAAAATGCAATGAAAACATTACTCATTATCCAAGAAAGTTTATGAAATGTAATAATTAAATAACAATAAAAATACAGACTTCTGCAATATTTAAATTCTTAAACCACCGTTTGCACCAGTAACACCAAACTAAGTAATTATTTGCAAGAAGACACGCGCCGGCTTCGAAAACTCCATACAAAATCACAGCTGAGATGGATTTAGCCGTGAACTTTTGAAGCCATGGATTGGACAGTTTTACTCATCACGCTTTTTTATCAATTTAAAGCCAAAATTGATAGTAGCTGTTTTTGCTATATTGTGTATTTTTTTTCTCTCTCGAATGATAGGTTAAACGTAATAGCGGTAAGAAATGGATTTAGCAGGTTTACACTCTAAGCCGACTAATTTATTTCAGAAGGTAAGGTAAGGGATTATCAAATTTCATTCATGTCCAATATATTTGCCGGCTACTATAACACGAGTAGAAGTCATAAACTGCTGCTGCTAGATTTAGTGCCTGCGCGGATAAACATAGCAAAAAACCTACGACCAGCATTTTACTACTTGATTTTTAGAAACCAGCAACAACATCACTGCAGTTGGTTGGTTGGCTTCTTACATTACAGGATTTCATTGTATTTTTAAGTAATATTTTAAAAGAATGAACTGAATTTTATATTCGAGTCACTAAAAATATTTCATCTTACAATTTACAAATAAAGACTCTCGAGACGTTAAATATTGTCAGCGCATTTTATGAAGCAAAATAGTTACGAGATATAATTTTTTTTAATAATCGATATTTTGTAATTGTATAACCTATTTTTTAGGACAACAGGGAAATTCCCAAATATGTCAGTGACTTTAAATACGTGTAATTGAAGGGTACAAATCAGTCATGTGCTTTTTATTGAATTCAATTCCTGTTTTATGTGGATGCGTAATAATAGGCTGGTATTGTAATTGGACTTATTGACTTGTTTTAATCCGTATAAATGGACTAACTACTCTATTGTATGCTAATACCAATTTCACTTATGCACAAAAGTGTGTTAAAAACATTTTGAAAGTGATTTAGTAAAATTACACAATAATGAGTTTTATGGATACCTATTATGCACACACAAACAAATCAATTTCATCGGTTGTTCAAAATTTCAATAGTGAAAAACTTATTAATATTATTTAATATCAATATTTCCTCAAGTAAGTATAAAGCCGAACCTTTGCAACGTTTAGCTAGTTCGGTCAGCAATAAACACAACAACCAGTTTTTACTCATATGGTAGGTAGATAGACGCGAATAGAACAATTACAGGCATCGACACTGATGTGGAATAGACTAATTAATACACATAAGAGATTTCTTAAATCAAACTTTTTTAAACTTGCAAAGTTAAATAATTATAAATTATTATCAGCTAATGTTCTAATATTCAAACACTTAACAAGCTAAAAACCTAACGCGAGTCTGACTCGCGCACCGAGGGTTCTGAAGCAAACAAACTTCTATGTAGATAGTACGTCCATATCAGGAATCAGTTCTCAAAGATTTTTACCAGTCTTTTCCGAAAGACAAACTTAACGTTGCAGTTCTAAAAATTCAAATTTCCAACTGTTAAATATAAGTTTGTAATAACAAAAACTATTTTTATCATATAATATAACAAGAAATTAACGCCTTTCGAATTTTTCCTTTACTTGTGCTGTCAGCTTTGCTTCTTATCAAGTTTCATGATTTTAGGTCAATAGGAAATACCCTATACGTTTTGATATATCATTTTATTATTTGGCGCCGACTCAAAATAAGTTTATATAAAATTTGAAAGTTTATGTAAATAAGCTCAATACTTAAGAGGTTTATTTATTTATTGCTTTTTAGTTATTTCGTCGGTTTAATTTTTTGCTAAAAAGATTTTTATTTGATAATTGTTTTTCATCATCAGCTCAGCTACATGATATGATGATTTCTGAACGCAAATATCTGATAAAGTAATGAAAAGTAAACAGGAACACTATTCGTTCCTCCAATTTTCGAGGGTTTCTCTCAATTTTATCAGGATCCCATCATCAGATCCTGACTTCTTTGACATGGGACCACCCTTGAAGTATACCCTATCTAACAAAAAAAGAATAATCAAAATCGGTTTATAAATAACGGAGAGAGGGCTGAACAAACCTAAAAAAAAATATATATATATATATGCGGTCGAATTGAGAACCTCCTTTTTTTTCGTCGGTTAAAAACAATGTAGATACTACTTATACGTCTTTAACATAGTATAAAGAAGTTTTTAGTATCATTGGTAAAGTTTTGATTGTAAATCTGATTTGAAGCCCACTTAGTAGATTACCACTGGTGTCACAACCTCATCCAAAACTCAAATCAAACATTTCTCTTATTTAAGAATTGATTTAAGAATGTGTTTTTTTGTTTTAAAACTATAAATGTTCAACGTCCAGTACAGAACACAGCAATTTAGGAACTACTTACACTAATCACAGTGTAATTCAGATAATAGTTTAACTAACAATTTCGCTTTGACGCTCATTTCTGTCGTTTCTCGATTTATCAAAACTGTACTGTTACTTTTCGTTGAAGAATACTAAACCAAAAGGAATCTAATATACATATTTTTATTGAAGCTTCTATCTCGAAACAAAAAGTTTCATCAGTATTATATCGGTCTCATGATATATATAGAGAATTGATTCGATACAAGCTTCGTTTATCATTTGCCAAACTCGAAGCATTTATGGTTTTTCTCGGATACATTACGGCAATCTCTGAATAGGGTTGAGATCGTATGCGGCTCACGTACTTTATTGAATAGCGTTCCTTGAAGCGTGTGCCTCCAATACAACTATTAGGGAGGTCAAGAACGAGAGGTCCTTGAATGTTTCACCCACTAGCATGGAACTACAGGTTGTGTGACCTGGTTTAGATTTACGGTTGTTTCTAACTTTACGGTCATATTTTATGCGTTTGGAATTTTAATTCTTTACTAAGTCTACGCCAATGTTTGTAAATTGTATGACTGTATTTTTATTGAATATGTATCGAACGGTAAAATATAGTATTCGACATTTACCTCACTAAGTAACAATTAAGTAAAATTAATATGCACTTGAATTTAAAGCGTTTGCATATTTAACATTCTGTGTTTGTGTTGTTGGTGGATTCGTAGAATTGTTGCATAAGTTCTTTATTTTTCCCCATTTTCGTTATCCTCAAAGGTGGATACTACACTACCTCTGCACTACTACTTTTGGTTAATCCGTAGTCTGATTCTTAAACTCAGTAAGACTAATATATATGCTGCGGTTTTTTAAAGAACGCACTTAAAAGACCAAACAAATATCCAATCAAATATGTTAATAATTGCGGTTGGAAACATCTGCTTTATGTTTTCCTATCCGGATCGCTGAATATTGAATTTTCAGTTTAATTCAACTTTAAAGTTCCATAATTCTTGAATGAATTTTAAAAGTTAATGACCCTAAAATAATCTACGAAACATCACACTGAATTTGAAAATCGTAACGATTTATTATTACCATATATATACTACTATAATAAAGAGAAAAGATTTATTTGTTCGTTATCGAACTCTGAACTTCTGACTGAACTCTTGCAATAATTATTTCACCATTAGAATTATATATTAGTATTTTAAGCAGATGTAACATAGGCTATGGTTTTATTTTAGTAATAGCAGGTCAGGTTCACTCAGCAGAGTACAAGTACACCGCGGGGTCGACTAAACGTGCCAAAATTCAATGGGTTGCCGGCCGTGTCGCACGTTATTTCGATGCTTACTAACGCGCCACGTCACATCTTTCGTTTGCATCTAGACTATCGAGTTACATAATTGACCGGTGATTAAATATTCATATTAATCAATTTTATAAAAAAAGGCAACTCTAACGTCGCGGTGTCGTCAAAACAGATATGAGTTACGCGATAGAAACTTCTAGGTGAACATAACTGTAGATACTTAGCGCTGTGCGACCTACATTGCGATTTTTAACCGACCAAAAAAAGTAGGTCCTCAATTCGACCGAATGTATATTTTTTTTTCGGCCCTCACTACGTTATTTATGAACCGATGTTGATGATTATTTTTTTATTAAATAGGGTATATGTACCTCAAAGGTAGTCCCATATCAAGGAAGTCAGGATCTGATGATGGGATCCTGATAAAATTGTGAGAAACCCTCGAAAATTGTAGGAGCGAATAGTGTTTCTTTTTACTTTTCATAACATAATCAGGTATTTGCGTTTAGGAATCATCACATCGTGAAGCTGAGCTGACGATGGAAACCATACCTTTCCTAAACAATCAGAAGTAGATATAAAAACTCTAGTTTTATTGACAGAAACCACTTAATATACTTGGAAGAAAAGACATTTGATAGCATTTTAAAGAATTTCTCAATTTTATCCATCGTAGTAGAACTTTAAATCGGTAAATAAAATGTATGTACTCTTTCACGAGAGAGAAAAATGAGAGAAGAATTGAGGAAAGTCTATGATTAACGCCAAAATGCTGCGGACGTGTATAGCCATGGTTCGATGCGAAATGAAATATGGAGCGGGGTTAAGTCCTGTCAATTGCTAAACGTGACAAACAAGCTGGTATGTTTAGTAGTTATAAAAAAAACATTTTTACCATAAATACAACTATATGCAGCCAACGAGATTATTAAATTTCTTAAACAAAACTTGTTAGATGAGTTTGTTATAAATAAGTAAAGCATCACAGACATAATGATAAAATAAACCCTTTTGATGTTTACATAATGTAAGTATCAACCGGTATAAACATCACCAATTTATATATACTAGAGATCGCGTGGTGGTCGAATTTCGACCATGGTTTATTACATTGGCCAATATTACTTGACCTGTCATTGCATAGACTTTTGTACCATGACAGCCAAAATATATACTGGACACTTATGACTTTATGTATCCCTTTTTGCAATTTTTTTAACTTTCTAGCAAATATTATTTAAACATTTTAGCTTTCTGCACTTCTTCTATAAATAATTTGAAATATTCCAAAATTCACGTTACTACGTTTGCGAAACTTTCTTAAAAAGGGGTACAAAGAATTCTCTTCACAATTTCATATAATGATAAACATACATATTTCTGTCCGGGGTAGGCAGAGACTATAGAACGCTACTTCCTACTTCCACGATCTTGACATGTAGGTCGTACCTCTTCCACATTCACCGGAACTTTCATACACCCTCGCCAGTTACGGGTGCTTTTAACTAGGCCCTTCTTCAGTGTACTGCCGATTTGGTAAATATACGTCTTTCGCCTACCCACACCGACTCGTCCACATACAGGGGCCTTATAAATTCCTTTAGTTATTGGCTCTTCATTCATCCTTTTAACATTGGGCAAATCATCACAACATTCTTTTCTCAATTCTTGTCACTACATCTTCTTTCAACCTACACCGTTTTCTTACCTCATCATTCCTTACTCTATCAGTCAATCTTACTTTAAATGACACAGACTTCTCAGGGAACGCATTTCACCGGCATAATTTGACTTTCATGTTTCTTCTGCCATATTGAACTCTCGCTGCCATACATCAGAGTTGGTGCCAACAGTCTCTCGTGAACCGACAGACGTGCGTTTAAGGACAAGTTCTGATTTTTCACAAAGCAGTGCAGGGCACCGTTTACTGGGTTTCCCTTTTAGCCTCTTTTTTCAATGTCTTTATCACGCTTTCCATCCCTTGTAAACATAATTGTAAGATAAATTCATTCATTCGGCCATTTATTCACGTGTACCATTTTTGACCGAAATATATATATATATAATAGGTCGGGGAAAAAGTCTTTTCGTATTTTGTATATTTAAAATTGAAGAAAAATATGTTTGGTTGTACTGTTTATATCTGGTTGGTTTTAATGTCAATAAATATAGGAAATTAAGGAAAAGAAAAATAAAAAATACTTTCCTGCCATTTTTCAATTATTTTTCTGTCCGCCAAAATGAGTGAATCTAACGAAGAAATTCGATACATTCTGAAGTTTTATTACAAAAAAAAGCGGAAATGCGACTCAAGATGCGAAAAAATTTTGACGTTTATGGACCTAGTGCAGTGTCAGTAAGAGTAACACTGGACGAACCTAAACCATCCCTTCCACTTTCCTATTTATGCTAAAACCCTTATTTTCATTACAAACATCCCGCCACTATGCGTTCTACTATTTCTGTGGCATAAACAACACGCGCGAGTGAAGAAACTATAAGTACCGCCTCTGACGTACATATACGCGCGCGCTGTAAGCCACACGTTTTCAAAAAATATATAAAATTAAACTCGTTAGAAGATAGCTGACCGTTAGTGCTCCTAACTACTGCCTGACTGGGTCAATCAAGAACCCACCAACACCTGAAGAACTGAAAGTGCTTATAGTGTGTGTTGTTGGCCGGCCGGGACCGTTCCCGTCGAGCTGACCCACCTATCCCTCCAATCCCAGTCTATCCAGGTGAGTGTTTGCTTCTTTTCAACCCATAAGAGAGTCACAGGGTTTCCAAGGGGTACTGCAACGGAGAATGCAGCAACTTCTCCAGCGAGTATCATACAAACACAATGTTGGTTTAAGAGTTTTCAGTCTGGGAATTTTGATGTCAAAGATGCAGCTCCCTCTGGCCGCCCTGATATGGATAAAGTCGATGATATATTTGAAAAAGTGGAGCAAGATTGGCATAGTCGAGGAACTGAGGATTGACCACAAATCAGTTTTGATCCATTTGAAAAAGTCTGGCTTTACAAAAAAGCTCAATATTTGGGTGCCACCCGAGCTCACTGAAAGAAACATAATGAATCGTGTACTCATTTGCGATTCTCTATTGAAACGTAATGAAACCGAACCATTTTTGAAAAGATTGATCAGCTACGACAAGAACGTGCGAAAAAAATGATGGTCAAAGGGTAGTCAAGCTCCACAGACTGTAGCAAAACCAGGATTAATACGCAATAAGGTAATGTTGTGTGTATGGTGGGATTGGAAGGGCATCGTTCACTATAAACAAAAGCTCATAACGAACGACGCAGTAAAAACCGCCGAGCATAACCATCGATTGGGATCTCTACTGCCAACAACTAATGAGCAAGCAAGTAATGAGAGCAAGAAATTAGAAAAAACGGCCGGAATCGATCAACGGAGTGGACTTTCATCATATTAAAGCCAGATCACACACTTATTTGGCCAGTCAGCAAAAATTGAGAGAGCTTGGTTGGGAAATGTTAATGCATCCACCATATAGTCCTGACCTTGCACTCTCAGATTTTCACCTTCAGAATTCTTTGGGTAGTGTTAGGTTGACATCAAGAGAGGACTGTCAAAACTACTTGTAGCAGTTTTTTTATTAAAAATCCCAATATTTCTACAGCAACGCGATTATGTCACTACAAGATGGCAACAAGTTAGCAAACAAAATGGCACATATATATTTTGATTAAATGTAATTAAACTTTGAAAAAAAATGTCTTGAATTTATCAATAAAATACGAAAAACCTTTTTCCCCAACCCTATATTTTATTGTCTTTACTTGTGACATTAAGCCATTGTGTCCATTTTGTAAGAATTTACGCCAGCTGAAGCGACAGGTAATAATATTGGGCTATTGTCATCGATTACCTTCAACCGCTTCATTCATTTTAGCCACAAAGGCAAGCACATCCATCATAACCTTTGTAGCCCATAAAATATCAGTTATTTCAAATGTATCCTTTGTACATATACCTACATCAAGGATCCTGAGGTTGATGGATAAATTAAAAATATTATTCTTATTAGAAAACTCATAACATTTTTTTCGCGTTAGTAAGTTGTTATTAGAATATTTCTGTTCGGTAAACCATTTTAAAAGAGACGTGAATGGCTATCTTGACGGAACATGTTACTAAAGACGATTATCGTAGTTCTGGCCGATAAATAAAAACCAGACAAGTGCGACACTGACTGCGTACCGCGGGTTCCGTAAGCAAACAGACTTGTATGTAGATAGTACGTCCATCTCGGGAATCAAATCTCGAAGCTTCTTGCCTGTCTTTCCAAAAGACAAAATTAACTTTGCCATTTTAAAAATACTCTCCCATTCATCGATGTACAAGAAAGTCAACTTTCCAACTGCAAAATATAAGTTTGTAATCACAAAAAATGTTTTTTTTTAATGTGCTGTAACAAAAATATTTATAACATTCGGATTTTTTCCTTTACTCGTCAGACCTTGTTTCTTACCAAATTTCATAATTCTAAGTCAATGGGAAAGACCCTGGTTTTGATTTACCTGCAAAATGTTCAAATTTGATAAAATTATTTTTTTAATGTTTAATCACGGAGCAGATATTTAATGGCCTGTCTTTTGATTGTGTTGACTTTAGAAGCTTGATTATTTTTACAACTTCATGGGACCGCTGACATAAGTATTCGCTGTTAATTTAAATTTTGAATTTCAAATTGATATATTAATTCTGATATATAATACTTTGAATATTGTTTTTTGACGACAATGGCCAAGTTGTGACATACATTTTTAGAAATCGTTGTACAATATAATCAAAATTAGACAGTGGTTAGCTCATTATCTGAAATAAACTTTGAGATAAAGAAAATTTTAGTGCAGGACGGTTGGACCCTTGTTGTTAGCATTTTTATAAGAAGAATGACACTTTTCATTGACGTAAACTGTCCGTGAAATATGTAGTTATGGGATCTTCTTAGGGTCACAGCATATATCGAATTTCCGACGTCGGGACACTTTGAAATAGACCTGTTTGTTTTGGTACGTGCCTACAGGGGTTTTCCTTAAAATATTATAAAGGCCACTGAAATTATGCCTGTACGTGACATGTCACGGATAACATATTGTTTTTTGCGATAAACAATGAAAGGGTTAATATTTTTATGTACTTTTTTATCAATATCAAACACAAAATAATACATAACCTTATAGGATCGGCCTTTTTGCTTTTCTTTTCAGTAATAAATGAAATTGATAAAAGACAGAAATAACAATTTGTAACGTTCATATGTACAGAACACTATCTTCCTGTCTTTATTATCATGAAATGTAAAAAGAATACTTCTAGTGACTTCAATCAATCAATTAGCCTATTGTAGTCCACTGCTGGACATAGGTCTCTCCCAATGTGCGCCATAGTACCCGGTCCTCCTCTAGTGACTTAAATATACGTAAATAAAATACATATGTAGCTTGATAGAAGAAAGACATGTGTTTGTGAGTTAGGCATTTTGTTTCCAATCCACAGACAATATTTTATTGAAGTGAAACAAATATTTTATTGAACTCATCAGCGCATCGGCTAAATTTCGTTCGCTTATTGAGTTAATTTTGGGCCCCTATGCTTGGTTGATATACCTAACAAAATGAATCTGTGTTGTAGTGTTGCCAACTATTGCCTACTTAATGAGCTCTCATCCCTTTCGTGAATGTTGGGTCTAAAGGTCAAACACGTGTTGGAGTCGCTAGTAATGCGTTAATTGAAACGGATACAAAAATGTGGAGGACCCGAGTGATTTAAACCTACACGACTCTTCTATTTAAAAGGTAGTGGTGGTATTACCCTCGTCACTGTCACGTGGTAATACCGCACAACGCAACGGACCGCAGTTCGAAGCAATAAATACACTTAAATAGTTTACGACCAGCCTCGCATTTAATTGTCTAACGATTCTTTTAGCTTTTCTCGGATAAAGAGTAATCAAAGGGTAATTGGACTTAACATTGTGCAACAAAATAAATGTCTCGATCAAAGAAGCATTTTACTAAACTTATTGTTCAAAATACTCCTCGGTAAGAGTATTACATACATTTACTTTTTGTTAAAATACGCAATGCACATCCAACCGCAATATGCTCTTTTCGGATCCACTAAAAGAAGCTTTTTTAAAATTGAAGCAATGAAACGTAAAGAACTAAAAATCCAAAAGAACAATTAAAGAAACTCATAGCAAGAGACCCAGAATTGCCATTGAAATACGCGTTACATGAAGAAAATTGTCTTCTTGATGGTGTGGGTGACCAACGATGTCTAGTAGATAAGATTTTATGTAGCGTAATGCGGCCACCGATATAAACCCACCAAGCTGTGCTCTTTAAGATAGAGCAACATAAAAGTAATCTTGAGCCGTTCTCGGACCCGCCAGTCAATTTACTTTTATGTGATGCTCTGTGCTTGTTACCATATTATTATCGTGTCTAGGTCAAATGTCTCAATACTTAAAAATTGTGTAATATGGATTATTTTCTCTTTTATCGCAATTAATTCAATTGTGATAAAATTTTGTTTGTTTTTTATCTATTGTAAAAAATTGACACAGTTCAACAAATAGTAACATTTATGTGTATTTACATAACATATCAACTGAGTTTGTATTATTGCTTTGGCAAATAATTAAATAAGAAAAAATATATAAATACATGACATAATAAGACAGCATAAAACTTTTTAGAATAAGTTTCTTTCAAAACTATAATTTAATTAATATTTGTTTTTTGACGTAGTTGAAACATTGGAAAGTTTTATACAATATACAAAACACACAATGTTAATATATAAACTTGATCAAATAATTATCATAAATTAATTTAGAAATCTTCATATAAGAAACGAGGCGTTAAACATTTTCAGAATTAATATTTTAATAAGAGGGATCTATCTATGAAAGATCCATCATGGTGTGAGTTGCAATCACTCACCGTCACCGCTGCTCTCGATATCTACAAGGTTCTTTCTAAACTTAAATCGAGGTCATTAGCAGCTTTATAACTTAGCTTAAAGTTCAACGGTTGACAAAAGATATTTTTGCTGAATAATTTCAACACCATTATCTGTTTTACAGGGTGCCATTGATGAAATATCGCAGAATTGTCTCAGTGTTGGTGGTAATGAATGGTAATGGATATTTTTATTTGATTTCTAGCACCAAAGTTATTGTACAAGTGAGAGACCTATGTTTTATAAACTTTCGTGGACTATTATGGAAATATAAATTGCCCAAACAAAAGCCTTTCAATATGGTAATAATTGGCAAAGATATTGCGCAACATTCATACACAAGGAAAAACATCAGAAACCCATATTTTTTAATTCGTTAAATAAATTTGAATTCAGTACATGAACCCTATTGTAATGTTTATCTAATTTTTATATATAATCTAAATATCATTTTAAGCGATATTTCATACCTTACGAACTCCGTCGAAAAATCTGCTGCTGCATCACTCGGTTCATCCCAGCACGATGCAGTGGCATCGCTTAAGAATTGGGCTTGAGCTGACCATGCATCACAAGCGCGTAATACACGTCTAAGCGCGCCCACGATAATTCTTACTGCAGCACGAACATATGCACGATCTGTACAAATATTATTAGATCGTATAATAAAATTTTAATAAAAAAAGCAACATATTATTTGTAGTGACACTACATTAAGAATACCCTAAAATTGTTACAAATTGCATTTTAAACCACTGTAAAATTTACAAATGAAATATTCCAAGACAAGTAACAAATTTAAGTCATCAATCAGCCATGGATTTTCGTTGACCTAATATGATTGAAAAGTAGTAATTTTTACTGTCAGAATTTTTAGAGTTAATTAGATTAAAGGGCTTTATTTTTTTCTTACATATATATTTTTTCTACTTAAACAATAGAAGAAAATACCTATGTATGCATATAGAGTAGGATTCCAAAGCCCTTATTTTTATTTTCTGGCGAACAAAATGTGTTGTATGACGTAGTATTGTAGAGACTCTGGAGGCATGCATATCTGCTAGCTTGAGCCAGCGGCTGGTTTTTAAACACCATATAATAAAGATACATAAAATAATTTGTCGCTTTTCTTAAATTCTGATTGCTCACTTTTGATATAATATATATACTACACAATATGATTAAAAAGTTATTATTTTTGACCAACTTTAGCACCTGGTACCTGAAAATTGGCGTCTGGCCCAAACTACCAGGTATGCATAATTTCAGAGTCTCTAATACTACTCAATACAATATATTTTCTTCGTCAGAAAATAATTAAAGTCTGGCCGCCTTAAGATCTTGGTCTAATATATTATTTACAAACTTACCTATTTTTACGGGTTGTGGATGTAAAGCCAGGAGTCCGACAGGAAGACTGTTAAAGATCTCGGTCAGGTTATTTTTAATATTATACTCTCTTCTTCTATCCATTATATGTTCCTTGGTAATTTTTTTATTACTTCTCTTTCCAATTTTGTCTCTAAGATTATGCACAGTAGACGCATGCACCTTTGGATTCAATAAGAAATCACTAATATCACTTGATATATCTATGCTATAATTTATTTCTCTAGTATCCTCACCGTTACTTAAATAATCTCGTTCCAACAGTACTTTTTTAGCTACGCTTACATCATCTACGTGTATGCTATTTACATACTTATTAAAAGATTCATTTTTCATCTTTCTATAACTATTACGTCTACTATTATTCCTAACATGAAAGGGCACTCCCCTTGCAATTGAATTGTTTTCGATTTTAGAAGTTTCAACGCCTTTGTTATTTACATTATGATATCTAATACTTTCCGAACTAATATTGCGACTACTATTATACGATTGACTAATATTTATATTTAAGGACTTTTCATTAGTACTTTCCGCATCCGACATATTTCGATTTAACTTCCGATAAACTGAATTTATAGAACTATTTTTTACATTAAAACTGCCATTGCTAGAAATCTTTTCAACGATATCAGATCTTATCGATGTGGGGTCTTTCAGATCTTTTATCGTATTATTGTCAGCACCGCCTCGTTTACCGCGGTCAAAGCGTTCGTATACTGGTGCTTCATCATTATCCCATAAACTTTCATAATCTCGATCGCTATCTTCTTTATATTGAGTTCTGTTGCTGATGTTGTGAAAAATATTAACGTCGTTTGAAGCGTCTATCCAAAGCCAGAAAAAGTTGCCTTCGAGCATGTTCAGACGCTTGGCCTCATCCATAACGAGCTTAGCGTAATTGACATCACATATCAAAACAACAACGCCTCGGGTCAGCCTTGATATCTCAGCTAGCCGCCTGCACACACATAATCAAAGTACTATTGTAGCACAAGATAGGTTGAGTAGATCTAATATTAATATAACATACTAAATCTGATAACTATAATTTAAATCTCACGATTTACATTTTACATTTTAAACACAAAAAAAAACATAATATTTATTTTATTTATTTATTTGAATACCTGAAGAGAACGTGTCGTGAGAATTTTGAAGGAAGGGATAGCCATTTAGGATTTAACGGCTGAGCTGTAAGTATAGATGATAGATCTTTCCGTAGGGATAGCGTGATGTAAATATCTTCCTCAGCTAGCAAAGTAAACGAATGCCAATGAGTATGCAATAGTGTTGCCCTGAAAAAAATTACATTATGGAAAATGTAATTATTATAAAGAGTTTTTTTTTTAAAGTAGTAATTATTGTGAGTACCTGAGTGCGTGTAGAGTTTCTCTTGCGGTGATCTCTAGTCGAATTTCAAACGGAAGCATTTCCTGGGAAGACAATAAAATTATATCAATATAGAAAATATTCTAATTCCATTATCCCTTTCTATTTGCCATAATACCCTGCCAAAATCGAGGTAATACAATTATTTTCCTTTATCTAAATAATGTCGCACTTTTTGAACCCGTAATTATTCTATGTCTAGTCGTAATCGGTGCTAAAGTGGGTAATAAATGACCATAATTTACGATGACATCCGTCCCGCTTTCGTGAATCAAGTATTGTGGGAAATATCACCTCAAACAAAAAGATTTTCTGGAAACCGAGAAAAGATATACTGCTGGTTATCAAGGATATTATGCAGAACATAAAAATCTGATTTGCTAGCATGCGACAAACCCGTGTATCTTTTTAAGACAGTGTTTTACGGCTTTATGGGTTTATGACGCTTTGTTTTGGTATTGGCATATATTTACATGGTAGACATTTTATAATAAATTGATAAAAGTCTGTAAATTGCAATTAAATTAGTAAGAAAAACCTCACAGACTTAAAGTGCCTTTAATAATTGTTAAATACGATGCGGGTTGCATGTAAGATGGTGGTTTTATTACGGCATCCTACCGTTAGAACATCAAGGACGAACTACAAATAAATGAAAAGGATTTTATTGACACATCCAAGGTTACTAGGCACCATAAACTGGCGAACAAAACTAAATGAGGAGCTTTAGAATTAGAGGCAGAAATTTATTAACATTATATAAATACTAAGAAAAAACCAGTACATTTATAAAGAAGTTGCAACTTGTAGATTTATAGATGTAGTTGAAGCATTTGCTTATTCAAATTGTCCCCAATAGGACACTTTCAAAACTTTTGCACCATTTAAATCACCCACTTGTGCTAATTACGCTGCAAAGCACCATACACTAACTTATAAATCCTTACTAATATTGTAAATGAGAAAGTAACTCTGTCTGTCCTTTCTCGCCAAAACTACTGAACCGATTTAAATGAAATTTGGTACACAAATAGTCTAGAGCCTGAGAAAGTACATAGGCTACTTTTTAATGCCAAAAAACTTGTGTAAGGGGTTGAAAGGTGGGGATGAAAAGTAGTATGGAAGTATCGTTATATTTAGAGCTAGAAGCTTGAAACTTATTTTTTAGGCTGTTGATTCGATATAAATACACTATTCTACGCGGACGAAGTCGCGGGCACAGCTAGTATAAAATATAATCCCGATTTTAAGTGCTTGGTTTAGTTTCAATCGTTTTGGCTAGCAGGACTACTTCATTTCTTACTAACTATCTTGTTTAAGTTTATATTGCATTACCTTAAAAAAGACGTGAACAGTTTATTTTAAATAACTATTAAATAGTTTACAAACTTTAACCTAGTTACATTTTAGATAAATGTATCAATATGCCACTTGAATACCCACAAGAATAAAATTGAATAATCTTCAAAATCAAAATCACTAAATCACAGTAACTGCTTTGTTGTTCGTACCTCAATCAGCACTCAAGGGATTGTTATCAACTTATAATGCATGCCTGTCCTTTTCACTCCCGACTATTGTCTACCGACCAATACCTTAGCAATACCGGTACATTTCTAATCAAAATAATGTCTATCAACTCATTTTGATTAAACAGTGAACTGTTTTATTTTCTATTATAGTTTGTCCCTATTTAAAAAAAAAATACGAGTTTTTGATGTGGCTGTAACAAATTTAAATATTATTCTTTAACAATAGTAATATCAGTATACTCGCCTACGGAATATCGTTATACAACTTGATGATAAGTCTCGAGCTGAGATATCCATATACGTCCTGGAGTCCTAAATTAGTGGTAATATTATTACGTCATCTTCTGACTTAACACACAAGTCTTGACAAAATTATGTTAGATTTCGTTACAAATTATGGTAGTTAAATGAAGAAAAAAGTTATTTTTTACTTTACTCTTATGCCAAAAATCAGATTTGAAGGATTCTTTTTGTTTTGAATAGATGGATGATTTAGATGGATATTAATTAGAGACGGTTATGGGCTATGTAACATCACGCTACGATCTTTAGGAGTCGAGTAGTATCTGCGAGGAACGGCTAATCTATATATATATAGATATATATAAAATGAATCCCGAAATTACGCTACGTCTTGTGTGTTATTGCGGGATACAATTTTATAATTATCGCCGAAGTCAATATTATATAATAGTTATTACGATCTCTGAAGCGATTAAGCGATTATTGGCCAATATTAATAATATTTTAGGATTTAAATTATCATGTTTGTGGAAGTCGTTATGTGAAGTTTTTATTTATTTGTATGTCGTATGAAATATTTGATCGTCACAAGAAGGGTTTTGTCATTCAAACACCAATATTAAAATCTTTGGATGTAAAATTACATTATTTATCTATCAACAAACAGACATACTTACACATGGAATTTTTTATCATCATGATATAATATATAAATTAGTGTTGCTGTCAGTTATGTAACAAAGGCATGTATTTTAAACGAACTGAGAGAGTAGTGATGTCTACCCATGCGCTCGAAGTGTAGCCCGGAAAACTTTGTACTGTAGGTTTGTCGCACATGTTCGTCCAAAGAAATGTGTAGTGTGCAGATAAGTTTGGAGTACCATAATTTATTAAATGTTAGTATAAAAAACATTTCCAACATTTCACGTACGTATATTTCATCTTGTAATCTCTACATCAAAATATTGCAAATGAATATATATAACATAGTCTAATGATCTAATAATATAGCCTCGTATGTATTAAACAGAGATAAACCTTTGCTAGTCCTCCCGAAAGTAATTACCTAAACAAGGTTGGTAATCATAGCTGATAAAATATTTATTACTAAATCTATTGAAAGCAACAATAATTACTAACATAATCAGTTAGAAACAATGAATTCTATCTGAAATAATTAAGAGATTAGGCACATACTTTGGAAGCTTAATTTTTGAATAGGACTATATTATTACATTTATGTATTTCCACTCGAATTAACGCAATCACGAATTTCGTGATCGCGTTAATTCCCGTAGAAATGCATTATTATATAATGGAACGCGAAAGTTTAAAAGTTACTATATTGTTACAGCTAAATATTGCAAATAAATATATATAACATAGTTGAATAGAAGACGACTGGGAAAGAATGTTACCAATACCAGAGAAACAAGTGTGTAAGA
Source organism: Euplagia quadripunctaria (assembly GCA_963859945.1). Classification (NCBI taxonomy): domain Eukaryota; kingdom Metazoa; phylum Arthropoda; class Insecta; order Lepidoptera; family Erebidae; genus Euplagia; species Euplagia quadripunctaria. The sequence continues at coordinate 16,137,167 of OY982562.1, read as the reverse complement.
AACAGGGGTTGATTTTCGTGCTACAACAATATCACTAATTACTTCATCTAAACAAAATTGTGAAAGTGCATAAAAGATTCATTTTTGCTTTTCTGAAGGACATTGTATTTCGTGTACGAAAAGCGCTCGGATAGTGTAGTTAAGTGTAGTAAGAACGTAGTTAAACACTCACAGCATCACTAAAGGCTCGTGCTCCAAAACAAACCAGTTAAAAAGTAGTGCTTAAACATTTTTCTATTACTTTTCATTCTAAAAGGACGAAATAATTTTTTTTTGTACAAAATCTTATGTTTTATAGGTTTTAGTGTACCATTATACTGTAAATTAGAACGAGAGAGAAGGCGACAATAAGAACAATTTGACAAACACAATTTGGAGGAATATTACGTTAGATGTTTTGCACTACCCTCACGCCTGGTATAATTTTATTCACTACGTAATTCGTATTCCTTCATTATTTAATTTAATAATGCTTTTTATAATTCTTGTAGCTATAATGCATAATGGGTACACTTAACAAAGTCTCGTTTCATTTCTCATTTGACGCAAATACACAAGCTTTAGTAAACATAAGCTTCTTTTTGCATATAGCCTTTTGCATCAAGAAAAGGTAAAGTAAAAAGGATTTTTGGACTTATCGCACTCGCATTACTACTGCTCAGACTCCCTTTACATCAGGATCAACAGTAAAAACAAAACACTGAAAACACTGAGCATGACACTCGGTGCATCCCTGGGCAATCCTAACTCTCTTCTGATGTGAAGACTCCACATCACATAACACTTTCTTAGTCTTCTTAGTAGATTCTAAAATTATTAAAAACTAAAAACCGCCTATAGACGTCTGACACTTCAAAGAAAATAATGTCATCAGCATATCCTATTAATAATGCCTGAATGTGTGGTGCTCACAATTGCCACGTCGCACGGTCGTCACGTAAACGCATTATTTCACTGGCTGGGTGGCTATTCTCGACTTTATGTTAGCGAGCACGATTATTAGCTCAGCAGAAATGGAACCAACGGCAGTCAACTAACCACGGCTGACAACCTGCGTTTTTTATGATACCAGCACATAAGATAAGTTTTATTGGGCATTGTTTATCTTAAATTTACTTACGTCACTTCCAGAGATGTTTCAGGAGTTTATGCGATTGGGAAATGGTATCGTAAATTGAAATATCGTGTATTCCTAGTACTACTGATTTATCATAAAATAGATATATTTATGCCGTCTTCATACGTGAACATTTTACAAGGAGGAACGTAAGATTTTTTTGTTTTATTTGACACAGAACAGTATGCAGTTATTATGAAAAAAAACAGTCAGTCGTAGGACTGCACGAAGTGAAAACATAACTTCACAATGTATTTGCATATACATACACACACACACACACACATCTGTATATATATAATCATTTTAAAAATAAAGAGTAGGTAATAACATATGTAAATGTATACCTAGGGTACACTGGAAGTTCTGCGCTCCTGGCCGTTCATAAATGTTTGAATTTCGAATGTTATATTTTTTTAAATATATAGGAAACTTGGCTCCGACTTACGAATTTTCGATCAGGTCACTTGTCCTGACGCGAGTTTAACATTTTTTACCCATCCCAAAAAGTTGAGAAGTTTTCACTTCAAAAATATATTAGGTTTCAACCATCGAAAACATGGTTACGTACGAGTAGTGAGTTCATACTCTTTACTCGATGTCCAATGTATTAGAAAACATCAATCAAGGGAGATATAGACTGTACAGAGGCATAGAAAAAAGCTTTGATCTCTTTCTCTTTGATTGGAATATCCTTTAGTGACAAATGAAAAACCTTGAGTGTTTAGGTACTTTTTCATTTTACTCAACTATATTTAACCCCCGACGCAAGAAGGAGAGTTGTTATAACTTTAACATTTGTATCTGCGCGTCTGTATAACTGTGTGTGGCATAGCTCCTAAACGGATGAACTAAGTTTTATTTGAATTAAGTTTAGTTGTTTGACGGTGACTTGATTGAGAGTGTCCTTAGCTATAATTCAAGAAAATCAGTTCAGCTGTTCGAAATCAATCGTGAAAGAGCCATGCTTCGGCACGTATGGGCCGGCGCGACCGGAGTTATACCACGACCTAACAAAAAACCGGCAGTGATGCTATGATTTCATTACTTTTCGCAGAGTGAGTGAGGTAACCGGAGACCCTAACCCTTCCCTATCCGATCTTCCCCTCTTCCCCTTTTTTTTTTTTTTTTTGTACGTGTGGAAACCCCCACCTTAAAGGCCGGCAATGCACTTGTGACTCTTTAGTTGCAGGTGCCCATGGGCGGCATGGGCGGTGGTAGTCATTTACCATCAGGTGACCCGTCTGCTCGTTTGCCCCCTATACCATAAAAAACAGCTCCTTTCTAATCGTTGAGAGGATGTTTGCTTCTTTATTGTATAGAGGAGCGTAATTTTTTATCCGTGTAAATCCTTAATACCATGTTGCTACGCGGTTCATGTTGCTACGTTACGTAGTATCGATATTTCTGATTTAAAAGAATATAACTTATTTTTCTTTCCGATTGATTTCTAAAATAGGTTTTAGCAGAGATCCTAAGGCCCCTTTCATAATATGAAAATGAAACCACAGATTGTGATTGTGATTTACAGGCATTTAAGTTTAGAATATACACACGATTACAACAGATTTTATTGAAATGTATTCCTTTAATAATAACTCTTCATAGGTACTGGGTAATCAAAAACTCAATCCTTACTTAATATTATAAATGCGAAAATAACTTTATCTGTCGCCCTTTCACGCCAAAACTACTGAACCGATTTAAATGAAATTTGGTACACAGATAGTCTAGAGCCTCAGAAAGGACAAAAAGGGGTGTAAGGGATTCAAAGGTGGGGATGAAAAGTTGTATGGAAGTATCGTCATATTTAGAGCTTGAAGCTTGAAACTTATTTTTTAGGCTGTTGATTCGATATAAATACACTATTCCATGCGCAAGAAGTCGCGGGCACAGCTAGTGTAAACTAAGTGGAAAATGCTTTACGTAACTTGGCATGTTTCGATATAAGTTTGTAATGAAAGATAATAATATATTTAGCAGGTGATTCTCCTCTATTAGATTAGAAGGTAATGTACACGTAGGCAGGGAAACTTTGCCTAATTTGCCTAACATACTGTGCTTGTCAAGTTGGCTAGTAAATTGCCATTTGGTTAATTATCATGTCGGTCTAACCTGTGCTCTTAATGAAGGGACTGCAGTATACAGCACTCATGTACTTTTGTAGGTTAAGGTCATGTAAATCTACAAACTTCGTTCTCAATATATTGAAGTTTTTAGCTACACAACGAGGTAACTTTGTTTTGATTTCTCAGACAACAAAGAGTTACTTTCGAAAACATCGTTCACGAATCACGACATAATAGTAGTCTTAATATTCGAGATTAGCGAATAGTCAATATATATTATAAATTATGTTTTATGATAAAAAAAACACTATTAATGTTTTTGCTCCGCTCTAATAAATGCAATTTATTTGATATCAAAAATTTTACGAACTACCTATCTTATTTTTGTTCCCTAATTCTCACAAATTCCGAAAAATATACGATTTGCCAATAAAAACTGCCTTAAGAGATACCTGGCCAGAATTCGAGTTACCTTGTATTTTTTATAAATTGTTTTTTCGGAATTTTTCAAAAAGTAATAGGCACATGGTAAGAGCAAGGATCATATTTTTTCTTGTGCCTACGTACCTACGGTCAAATTCACAAAGCCTAACCCAAAATAATAATTTGTGATAATACTCTTGTCTTACGTAGGTCTTGTAGACTCAAGAAACGTACTCTTAAAAATATATTTAAAAATGTATTTTTTCATAAACGGACGACTTCTCGACTACACACTGAAAAGCGAAGGGTGGTTCTTTCCTCCTGTAAATGGACAGACGACTTGATGAAAGTAGCATTGACACCGCTTTTTGTGGAAGTCTTTAGAACAGGCATGTATGAACGTTCTTTGAGAGAGGATGATGATGAAAGCAATGAAGGAAAAACAAGATAACGGTCAAATTATGGAAACTGTCTTAAATATATAATTAGATATAGTGTTTAAACTTCCAACCAGCTGAAAATAATAAACAAATTAAAGGAGCAATATTGTGTTGTGATAAAGTTAAAAAAATACACAACAAATACTAATCCTCCTACCCGTATTGATTATATAAAAGTGTTCTATGATTTTGAAAATGGGAGCCATTTATTTGTTTTCGTTGTTAATATTTGTGGTATTTGGACAGTCAAGAACTTAGCATTACTCACATTAGCGATGATGTAAGAGAGATGAATATGCGATGGCGACGTGCGCAGTACAGGGACACCGGCTCGGGTGGCCGCGGTTACTACGGCGGTCGCTGCTGAGCCCCCACCGCAAACAAGAAGAGCCGCGACACGACGACCTTCGAGCGCAGAGCATGTACGCTCCAACACCCGAGCAACGAACCTACAAAACAAATAGTATCTTATAAATTTAACTATAATTAAAAAAAATATTATTGTTAGCCAAATAGTTATTATTGTTATTCTTAAAATACAATTCTCAATATGTATGATATATTTTTTATTATTATTTTATTTATAAGTACTATATTTTTCTTATAAATTTTTCATTAAAAGAAAAGGATCATTTTCACAATCGTTTAGAAATAAAATATCATTCAGATTTTTATATGTATATATATTGATATGATAAAGGTCAATGTTAATAAAATCAAAGTTTATTCAAGTCGTTTTTGTGTTCACATTGTAACATGATTAAATGAGATAATTAATTTTAAAGTACCTACCTAATATACCGTCACAAACACTGAAAAAGCTAATCACCGCTGTGTCTAGAAGTACATCGCCAAATTCTAGCTAGGCTTTTAATGAATAAATTTATAAAAATTTCATAAGCGGTTAATATACTCGATTAAATATGTGAAAGTTAACTTTCATAAAATATGTAGGTATATGTTCCTTTTGTAAGGTTGGTATTGTTTAGACGGTGTAACCCAATAAATTTATAATTGGTAGGAAAATAATAAAGATTTCAACCATTTTATCTTTCCTTTCTTTCTTTTCCAAAGAAGGCATATCCATGTCTAAGCTACTTATAATATAATAAGTTTTAAGAGTTTGTAAGTAAGTAAATGTCATATCTTAGATCGCTGTATTTTAAGTACATCACTGTATTTTAAGTACATCACTTACTTAAAGAAATGAATAAAAGGAAATAGACGATAGGTTTTTTATAAAGCAAAATAATAGAATTTTATGTGGGAATATATTTTTCTTTTGAGTCACTATGATTCTATGTCAATTCGGCCAATTATTATGGTGTAGCAAAAAATGCCAATCACATATTTCTTGCCTGCACAAGCGTGCCATCGACTTTACGCCAACTCAATCACTATATCTGACACTGATAAATGATTCAATCTTTGACTCTTTGATTAACAGATTACCACAACCTATAATTAATCTCATAAATATGTTCAAATATTATAGTGTTTTAAATATTAATACTGTTTTAAAACCCAAACAAAAACTTATAACGAATTCAAACTAACTCTCAACAATGACTCTTAGTCACGAACCTTATTTTTAATAAAATTAAACCGGTACGTCTAGACAAACAAAAGATAAATTGTACTTTATATTAAACTTGAGAAAATTACAAGAAACAGATGCTGAATGATACGGTTGACATATTCTCAGAATTGTATACAACAATACTTACTAAACGGACGAACTAATTAATATAAATGTAAGGCTTCCATTGACTCGGAGTTTTTTCTTATGATAAGCACATTATTGGCAAGATTTTAATTTTTGTTAACTCAACTAGCACATATTATTCACTAGCAGCGCCCCGCGGTTTCACCCGCGTAAATCCCGATCCCAGGGAATATCAGGATAAAAAGTAACGTTAATCCAGGTCTCCAGCTATCTAAATACCAAGTTTCATCGCAATCGGTTCAGTGGTTTTTGCATGACAGAGTAACAAACATCCATCCATCCATCTAAACTTTCACATTTATAATATTAGTGTGAATGTTCAACAGAAAAGGAAGGGAAAGAGCTTAATTTTATTTCTTATAATTTGTGTAACAACACTGTACAAATTCGTACTTGCCGAGGTTTTACTGTTTACCATGTTTTCTGTGCTATACGCCGTATACTGAATTTTTTAAACCGGCATGAATACCCAAGTATGCCTACAACTCAATGATAACCACAATTAATCTGTGAGTATCATTTACACAGATCAGAACGCACCGCATTGACCCATTTGCATTACTAACTGAAACATACAGCGGGTTTTATATAAGCTTTAAAAAATGTTAGCTACGTTTAAAATAGGCAATTTATAACTTCAATCGATACTGTAACAGTTTAATATTTCCTAGATAATTTAGTTTTGTTTTAAGTTTTTATAACGTGTCTGTAATAGACAATGTTTATATTGAATTGCAAAACTTTGTAATCATCCTGTTTATTGTTATCGAATAACACGAAAGACCTTGCTTCACAATGTAATATAGAAGCCAAAAGGTAGCAATGTAAATACACTTCAGTCTCAATTCAGTTGCGCATTGCTTCAGAAGTTGTTTTAAATTTAAAGCCTTAATAGCATCTCTGTTTCCATTCAGCACTTACAATATAATGTCTGCTCGAGAGTATCCTAAAGTGTGGAGTCGTTTTGAACGGATAGTTGAAGATGGTAGAATGTTGAAATTTGAAATAGAAGACATTCCAGAAAGTATGTGGAGTACTGCAGTCGAGTTTATGCTTGGACACTACATCAGGGAAGATGATTGGTGGAAATCTGCGGGTATGATATGTTTCATACTTTTGTGTTCCTGGTCTGAAATCTGGTAAAGAAAGGATTAAGGAGGAATCCTTAATCCTTTCTTTACCAGATTTTAGGCTGCAAGAAACAAGAGAGTTCATTTCTTACTGTACAAATAATTTCATCAAACCTTGGTAAATCAAGTTTTTGCAATTACGAATATCCCTTTACGTAGCACATATCCACACGTAAGAAAATACGTAAGCCATTAGCAGTACTATAAGCCGGCGCCACCTAATTATCTCGAGACCGAGAAAAACCTTAAACGCGGTGTCATTAGGCGTCCTTCTCATTGGTTTTCTCATCGGCTGACTTCTGAATTTTAAACTTTGTTTACTCCATTACAACAACTGAATTAATTATGTTTGGAATCGGGTAATGCCATCACATTTTAATGGGTAAATTTAACTAGAAGCTTAGTTGTTCAATATACAAAAGAGAAGATTTTCGTTATGATAAAATATTTTGTTCCTCTTGAAAACAATCAGTTGATAGGGTAATGGTTATTTTATATACGAGTAACTACATACATAAATATATATATATATATATATATATATATATATATATATACATAATAATTGCATTTTGATTCAAACTATAGTCGTGTGTCCTTCGCCTAAATACATACTTTTTTATGGTGACATACAAACACGCCCGCACATTACCAAGCTGAACAGCTCTGACGAGTCTGACGACACTTCTCAGTGGTAGAACAACGAGACCAAGATTAAAGTAAATTACTTCGATTGTGGTCTCTTTGGAGGCGTTTCTTCAGCAGAGTGACTTAAATTCTATCAGAAATTCTCTAAACCCTATCTCAAATCTAGAGTAAGCCTATACCGGCGCCTATCAATATTGCCAGCACGATGTCCCCTTCAAATGGAGTTCTTTAGACTTTACTTGGAACTAGAAAAACAAACATTACTACGAGACAGAAATCGACTGTGACTAGCGCCGTCTAGGCACAGTCGATTTCTGGAGTCCTATACGAATCGGACAACAAGTTGAGTAAAATACTTGAACAAAATTGTCTATAAGCAAACCCCATTTCTCTTTTAACGTAAGATTTAAGTATATCCTATTACTTTTTACAATATCGTTTTTGTATTTGCAATAGGTATCGGGTTTTATAATTTGGATTCCTTTTTTATGTATACTGACAGGTACAGCGGAGGACTTAGATGCCGTACAAGAGTACCGTGTGCTGCTGACATCTATCATTAGGCAAAAAATGAGCATAGCGTGCTTCCTCGCTGAAGGAGACGGTTCAGGGCGCACGCTCGTTGCCGTTAACATGTGCTTGCCGCAGGAAAAGGGACGCTTCGTCGAGCACAGGCCGGTAATAATCGTTTGTCTAACCTTTTCAGCCAGCAGCTATATTACACGCTTTAATATGCATTTATCCCGCTTTGTTTTTCTTTTAAATAAGTGCAGAAGCGTAACATTTATATTATTATTTAAATTTGGTTTCAGATTTTAATTTCTGTAATGTGTTTGTGTTTTGTAAGAATAAAAAGTCCATAAAATCATTTAAACTTGATTTTAGCTATCTTTTAGAAACTTAAATTTTAATATATTAGAGTAATGTATGAAAAAGAGCTCTTTCTGACAGTGAAAAAACATTTATCTTAATTGTATTCTGGAATTGAAACAGTCATCGTTGTGAAAGGTCAACATAAAAAGGTTAGGTTTACATAGATTTCTATCTTTTAAATATTATGTTCAAATTCCTATTTCATGTAGTTTCTTAACTAAATATATGCCGTTACTATTTGTATTTTTTTTTTAATTTTGGACAAATCGAAAGTTATATTTCTAAATTTCCCATTTCTCAATATTGATGTAAAAAATATACTTACAAGGTTTTAACAACATTGAATAAATTGTAATTGTATAAGATTGTATGTGTAAAAAAATCTATAATATTATTTTCTATTGGTAAAGTATAATGGCAAAGAATTCAATCAGCAACGAAAGTTGATTAACACGCCTGAATTTGCAACATGCCTTTGCTCCCCATCGTTAGAGCTTAATCAAATCATTTTCAGATATTTTATTCAGTAGTTAGTTAGTTACCTAATATAAGATATTTTTAGTATCAACATTATATGATGAATTGTATGTGTAAAGAGACTTTTGTTAATAACTGTACTTGTAAAATTTCTTGTTTTAAACTTTTAATATTTATCTTTTTGAAACACAAGTTCCATAATATGTAGACCCAAAAGTTTGTAATCCTTAATTGTCTGAGAGTTCTTTACAAACTTCGAAACCACACAGAGCTAAGTGGTTTGGCGAATGTGTCCTAGTAGGTACATACGCCAAACCACTTAGCTCTCTAATGAAAAATCAAAACATTCATTATCCTTACTTTTCGCTTTTAGTTTACCTATATTAAGATATACGATGCTTTTCACACGCTTTATATTAGCTTCACTTGTATGTATGTTTGTTTGTATGTTTGTAACCGACTCCTTTGGGCACGATTTTGACCCACTTTAAACGGTCAGATTTCATTCAAATTTTGCACACCTGTCAAAGACCGAATTCGATTAATTTTTTAATTTTTTAGTTGAATTTTCTATAAAAGCGTGTTTTTTAGTTTTTCAAACTATAATTATTATCCCAGGATAATGATGCATAAATCACATCTACAAGAAATTTCTAGTGGATACGTCGTGTAGTTCGTTTCTTGATAATACCACAGAAACCTAACATTTTTTCCGAAATAAAAAATATAATTTGTGTTAAATCCAGGTAATAAACTATCTGTGTGTTAAATGCTATTAAAAGTCCGTTTTTGCGTGATTGAGTAATATCCAAACTCCAAACATTTAAACATACAAACGTTTTTAGTCCATTCAATTATTTTCTTTTTGACAGTTAGTCTTGAGAACGTAGCAGTTTCTAAAAATAAACTTTTGAACGCGCAGTTAGAAAAATATATAGATTATCTATTTCCATTTGATTATGCTATTTATTACCATTCGTACGCGTTGTGATACCGAACATGTAGTATTTTTTTAAGTAAATCATTTTTGTTTCATGCAATAAAAAAGAGTAACCTACGTAGTGATGAGAACAAATATTTCTACTGCATATTTATAAATCGATGTTAACTATTTCTATAGCAGTTTAAAAAGCCCTTTGTCTATAGTTATCTTTAGTTATATTTAATCGTATTTGCCATAAATAACCTCAAAGTGTTGAAATTCATGTTTAAACTATGAGAGTAATGAATAAATAAATAAACGATGATACTCATTAGATTCATCACTTGAGTCCCCAGTAACATTAATAATCAATTCTTATGTATAATATATTAAACTATTGTATGTAATATAATTTATTAAACGAGATCAGTACTTTGAGTTAACTTTAACTTTTTACTTTATTAAAATCGATTAACTTCCTCTCAAATAAAATCCATTGATTTTTTCAATCAAATCGACAACGTGTCGGTCATCACAATTGGATAGTGTAGTCGAATGTACGCACATGCATAAGCAAGACCTTATTTAAGTGAATTATTACACCATCCTGACATAAAATAAAAGATAAACTCTTTTTTTAAGCAAAGATTATCCATACCAAATGTAATCCCATTTCTTTCCAGCCCAAGTCCAAGGCCGGTTTATTATCCCTGCGAATGTTTAGCCAGGCCATGAAAGTGACAGCGATTTATGATAAATACAACGTGAACGCCTACCTCATGGGAGCGGGCCTTTCTGTCGCGCCTGAATACAGAGGGCTCGGGATCGCAGTTGAACTGCTTAAGGCCAGGTAAACGATATAACTTAATTCTTGTAAAAGCGTCCCTTACACAGGGTATGAGAATAATTTGCTTAATATCTGAAGTCAGGTAAGGGTCAAAGGAACGTCATTGATGACTTTAGTAATTCTGTTGGGACCGGTAAAGTGATAATTTACTTCGTAACACACTATTAAACTAAAATGAACATACACACAGCTATATGCATAACTGGTGTTTAGATTTTTCATGTAGACTTTAACATATACCTGTATGTTTAGAGAAATATTTGATATATTTGCTGATTTGCAAGAAAACAGCCCGCTTCAGAATACAAATTCATAGCAGAAATAGAGATAGAGGTATAGGATCAATTTTCGGACTGCATACTTAGGTCAGTTGCGGGAAGGAAAGCAACCACAAATGCATTCCGTCAATATCTACGAAATGCAATCCGCTTGGAACTGTATATACGGTATCCGTCTGAGTGGCTTGGTCCACATCAGTTAAATATTCATAAAGTAATTGGTAGAAAATGGCCGTCATCTTAAAAAGTTATTGTCATATTATTTTAATTTTCAGAATAAATCTCTCCAAAGTCTTGGGTTTTCGTGCAACAGGCGGTATATTTACTAGCACAAGAGCACAAAGAGCAGCAGAAAAAACCGGGATGGATTGTTTATACCGAGTTTCTTATAAAAAGTTTGGAAAGCAGTGTAGTGTAAAGTTTGATACTGATACAGAGGACTTGAAGATATTTGCTATTCGAACCGAATAAAGATGTATAAAATAACTAAAAACATCCATTTGCTGTTATACTACCCGCTTTGTGGTAATGAGTTTTATTGCTTTCTAATATTTTGAGTTATTCTGTGTAACTAAAAAAAATTACAAGTTAATAGTAATAATAAGTTCAGAATTCATGTTATTCTAAGTTATTTATTAGATAGTTACTCGTTGCGTAACGTAAACGTTTATAGCTCTTGTTTCAAGTTTCTATTACAGCAATACAACCACTAGAAAAGGGTTTACTTTTACGTGTCTATGTAACATGCGTCCTTGCTCTTCTGTTATGTATTCCTACCCTTTTTACATTTTATGATTAGGCACTATAAACTAAGATTAAGATTGTGTCTTTCAATAAAATTATGGGTAAAGCTGGGGATGTTAAACCTAGTTTAATTGGTACGACTACCATTTTTTTACAGAAAACCAGTAAAGCTTGGTTACATATTGCTAGTATTCTGCTAATCCCCTCGAGTAACCCCCTCGTCTGCTAACCCCCTCGTTCCCTCCCTGTCGGACGGGACGAAGACCAGAGTATAAATATCTTAAGACTACGCGTTGATGACCTAGTAAACTAGTAACCAGAACTAAATGCAACAAAAGAATCAATAGGTATCATCCGCATCGAGAGCTCTGGAAACAAAGTCGAGCTCCAATTAAGTTACAGAATACAGATATGTAACAAAAAAGGGCAATACAATTGTGACATACTGTACTTTGTAATTTTTATATTATTAATGGCGGTATGCTTAAAGCTTATTAGCTATTACTTCAGCTTCCAAGATTTGATTCAACATTGCAAGTTATAATCCTCCTTGGGAGTCAATTCATAAAAATAATAATAAGAAAGAAAAAAACATACCGAGAATAAGTAAATCTGACAAAAATGAATGACGTACTTATAAGTCACGAGGTCCTAATTAATTGCCAATATTTGATCTAGGTTACGAGTTCACCTGTAATACGCAGGTAAAATTACGTCTGTGGGAATATTAAATCGCGATCGTAAGAAGAAAATCAGTCAAAGAGAAATCTTTCTTAAGAAAAATGTTTTGGCATCTTAAAAAGGATTTCATAAATGTTCGCCGTTCCGTCCAGTATTTCCGTTTAGTAAAATTAAAATATCGTAGAACATAGATCATAAAATTATTTAATTTAATCTGAATGTTATAGTCGTAATAAATTATAATAAACGTGTCATTATAGTTCATACAATAAAATTACTGCAGCTACAACTAAGTGAATGTGGGTGGATAAACCAATAACATTTGTAGTGTAATATTTTGTTGTTTTTAAATAATTCTATACTATAGCTCTGGACTCATATATTTGTAGCTCGTGTATCGACATTATTTTACTAAAATAATCAGACCATCACTTGCATTTATTATTATACAACTAAGTGACCTACGAATGTCAAGATTCAAGATACGTATTTTATGTAGTTTAAGGGCGCATCGCAGATTATTGCTAATTTTGAAGACGTTTAACTTTGTAAAACCTCTAGCCCTTAGAACTCCATTTCTATCTTCTTATCTTATTTCCTATATTACGGACGATATTCATATTAACGTAAAATGGTCACGGTACAGATAGTCTTGCGTGCTGCTTTCCGTGCCGCTCGTTAACCAAACCTAGTGTTTAACCAATTTTCTTGGCCTTTTGATGTAGTTAAAAAAAAAATAGGCAACTTTAGGACATGTTGCTACAACCTGGCTGGCTATCAATAGTTCTTGTAGTTTAAGTGTCCTTGTCAGTCTCTAATTTTCAGTATTAAACTATCGATAATTATATAGTTAACTAAAATCGGTTACTTCACTATGACCTAATTATGGAAACACATCTACGAATGAGTAGAACCTTGTCACGGTACAAATGTATCTTACGGCTCATTTGCTTTGATTTAGTATGGTTCATTAGCTTAGCATGGATAGGTATATAATTCACTTGGTAAAAGTATTAGTACAAATGTTCACCAGCAACTTAGTTTCAAATGAGGCGAACGAATAAATGGTGCAATAATACGTGTTTTAAACTGGACATTCAGGTATCATAAAGTTCGAAATGCTGACAAAAAAGGCAGTTCTGAAATCCTCCACATAATCGATAGGATTAAATAGAAATGCGTAAAGTAGAACAAAAGGATTTGCTTAAATGAGCATGATATAATTAGCCGAGTTCGATGACAGCCTTATAATTAATTCACATAGATTAAGTTTAATGCTGTTAAGTTTATTTCTGATCTGATAAAATAGATTAGAGATAAAGATATTAATATGTGAAGAGAATCCTTTGTACCTCATTTTAAATAAAGTTTGCGCATTTGGAATACTTAAGTTTAAACGTACAAAAAGTGCAGAAAGCGATTTTTTTTTAATCAATATGTATTGTAAATTTAAAAATAATGCAGAAACAATTATGTATTTATACGGGAATTAACCCAGGAATTGGAATTGACCACGGCCAGTGCAACCTACAAAAGTTTCATCCCCATCACCTGGATAATTGGCAATCCATCACTGTGCGGTTCTCCAGAAATTTTTGCCTCGCACAACCAGTCTCTGGAACTAATTGTCACCTACGGTATTTCTGGACCGATACGACCTTCAAGCCTTCAAAAAAAGAGCGTACTCCCATCTCAAAGGCGGGCAACGCACTTGTGACTCTTGAGTTGCGGGTGTTCATGGGTGACGGTAGTCACTTACCATCAGGTGACCCGTCTGCTCATTGGCCCCCTATAATAAAAAAAAATAAAACAAATACCTGGTCGAAACGTCAGGCAATTCAGAGGTTTGTAATACCTATTTTGTGATCGCCTTAATTCCCGTATAAATACATAACTATATCATGGAACTCGAAAGTTTAAAAGTTACTATAATGCAGAAACGGCTACACAAAGCTACCGAGGACTAGTATAATATATATTATGTTGACCTGTCACGGTACGGAAACTAAATAAGCATTGATATAAACCAAAACATATAAAGTTAATGAATTATAGTCGCAATTCGACTACCGTGCGATCTCCGTGTATCGTTCAAAATGTTGCATTTAAGGAATACATAAAGTGAATATGTGAAATTTGATCAAAGACAACCTTTTCATGGACAACAAGAAATTTTTGGTGAAAGCAAACAGTCATTTAATTTTTTTATTAAATAATCTGATTGATTTCACTTAAACACAAAACAATTGTACCTATACAAAACATCATAATTTAAAATGCGTTCAAATAGGGTACAATAACTTAATGTTAGCTATGGAAATTTTATTGGCCAGAGTGATAAGTACCGTATCAATCACACGTAACGTGTGATTCATTGATTCTGAAAATTTTGGTCCTAACAATTAGCCCCGTATAGTAAATTATAAAACATAGTAGAAGAAGCTTATGTTGAATGTGTGTGAATGTGTTACAATTCATGTACAACCGGCAAACGCCTCGACGATACTTCGATGTGCAATACTTCGATCATCAATTAAATATAATACTTGTCATGAAAAGATAAGGTATAGCAAAATCAAGATCACGTTGGATTACTGACCATTCAGAAACAATGTATTAAAAATAATACTGATGTTAGTTGAAAAAATGTTGCACTGGGAACATTTAGTCAAAGCGCAGTTCTTATGCAAATACTTTTTCCTCATTTAAATTGATTCAAATAAAAGAAGAAAGTTCTCGAAGTCCAGCAATTTAAATTTATTGCTGGAATTGATAATGGGTTTGCTTTAGTAATAGCATAAATTATCGGGTTATTAAAGGTAGTTTGTAGTAGTTATAGCACAAATAAGATGAAACTCTGGTTTTGGCTACTGGCGAGTAATTCATCTACTTTATAAAAAAGGAGATTAGGGCCCAATGTAACATGAAGATTAAGTGACAAGTATATTGTTCAAATTTTTACAATTAGTCAATTTTCACGTGTGGAAACCGCGATTTTGGCGCTTGAGTGGTGTGGTGCAATCCGATATCGTGTCACAAAATCAATTCGGATCGTGACAAACGGTGAGCATGATGAAACGACAAGATGATGTAAAAAAATACATGATATCAAAAAAAAAAAAAATTCTCTTAAAATGTCTAAATATTCAACCGGATTGGTTTAATAAAGAACATTTAAGATAGTACGTTCATAATGCATTACAAGTTAGTACCAACATTCAATGGAAAAAACGACTATAAGACTATTCTGCCGACCTCATGTTAACTTGGACCAAAAAGATGATGAATCACCAAATATTTTATAATTAAGCGGTGTTTTGTAGCAGGTGTTCATAAAGTAATTTCTTATACGAGGGTAATGGGGCGAGTTACTCTGAAGAAAACAATCTTTAACTAAGATTGAAGAACTTTTTGATCAACAAATTCGTACGGAGAAAGATTATGGTAAGAAAATTAATCGATTGTAATGTTGACATTACTGTACTACATTGTTAAGGGGAATACACTGGCTCCTGTAAGACAGATTTACTAGCTCAGTGATTCAAATAACTGTATCACAAACAAATGTCAATAAACATATTTATTCATTTATATTAAAGTATGAAATCACTTTATCGTAACATTTGGTGTATTGCAAGGCCTGATACAACTAACCCTTCTCACCCCTCCCTTGTCAAAATAAGACTGTTAGCTTTTAATATCTAGATTACATTACATTCTTAAAGCGTTTTTGAAGATCATAGTGCAAGTGTTTGTAGTTGCAAAATAAGTGGTATTAGAAGTAACATTATGTAAAATTTATAAAAAAAAACTCTTAAGTTTTTGGTCACAGCAACAAGGTCTTAGTTTCTATGATCAAAAACTAAAGAATTGGTGAATTACCAAGTCTTCTCTAGGTCGTGGATATACGGTAGGTGTATAATCTGCCAAGTCCTGGAGAATAGAAGAGTGATGAGAAATTATTTCCAAAATATACTAAGGTAACATAAAACTAACTTGTACCTTATACTAAGTAATAATTTCGACTGATTACCTATTCGAATCCCACGTCTTGGCTTTAATGGAAACCTATACTTAGAAGGCCCAACCGCTGTAGCCTACTTACTATATGTATATTATATCAACATGTTTTCCTTAATAAAGTTATAAAGGTAACATGGTCGGCCACTATCGATACAGCGTAAAATATCATTACTAATTCATGTTCCTCTACTTTCCCGTAATTTTCCCTCCCCTGTAAATTTGAGGTGTTCGAATTAATATCAAATTAATAACCCCTTATTTTTTATTAAGAACCAAGTTTTTTTTTTGTTTAGTAGCTATTAACGAGTTTTAGTGATACCTGTCAATAAAAATTTAGTGATACCTGTCAATAAAAATGTTGGATCAGATTTTTTTTTAAGTTTTAATTATGTGAAAATTTCTACAATAACCTACGGGCATGTATGTTGTCCTATCATGGTACGGGAAATCTATACGACGACTTATGGTCAAAATTCGACCACGCGGCTATCTGTAGTATATAATAAATATGTTTTTATGTATTATTGTGAAGAAAATTGTCCGCCTAAAGGTAAGCAGTTATCGGTATCTATAAGCTAATATACACGTCAGATCTCTTCAAATTTATAAAATATCATCCGATTATCACCTTTCGCACCCAGGCTATCCCAAAGTCATTCTTCAAGTTGCCGGTACGACTTTGTAGAGAACGGGCAGGTGCGTCATAGTCTTCACTTGATTACTCATTTACTTTAGCTTGCCTCTTCTACGAATTATGTATATTGATAATTTTAGTTTTTTGTAGTTTAACGTCGTTAAGAATTTTATCCTTTAAAAATCAATACTGCCTTTTCGTCCTACCTAAAAAAAAATGTGGCACCTATAAAATGAATATAATATTATTTTTTACACAAACAACCCCTTCCGTAAAGTTTTTAAGACCCTATAACCAACGGAAACCAACAGCATTACGAATATCTTGCTACTGTTTTCCCTAACAGTTAGTTCCTCTAAATGCTAATAAATAATAAAATTCAATTCAATACAATTCACACACACACACAAATTCACACCCACACGACTGGCCAAATGTCTAAACATCTCCCGGCAATTTAAAGTGAGCCAGGTACTTTGATGGTAACAAGAGGTCTGAAGCAAGAACAACTTATCTAGAGCTTACAGATTATAGGGAAACGAGTAATGTAACGGTTCTTGTTACTTGATAACAACTTCATTGTCCTGTTTTTAATATACATAGAAAGGACGTAATATGTAACTGTAATTAGGGTCTGTTTTATTTCTTTTCTTTAGTTCATTCTACGTTTTAATTTATGCCAAGGTAGAATTATTTTTATTCTGGATGAAAACATTTAGTAGCTCAGTAGAAAAGCTCGGCTCTACAACTTTGTATGAATATAACGTTATACATTTACTCATATGTGTATATAGTGTTTAACAAACTGTACGCTTAAAGTACGTATGTTACTTTTAGTTCTTTTATACCACTATAGTGGTACATAAGTACCACCCATCTCGCATGATGGTAAGCAATTTATAGTGACACAAGTTTTTAGCCACTTCTACATTTTGACAATAAAAAAAAATAGTTGGGCGTAATATTCGTGCCCTAAGGGTTCCGTAAGTGCCCAATTATATTATAGATAGCTTGATAATTTATACTTATATCCCTGGAAACTGAAAATAAATTATCGAAATTAATTAAGCAAAAATAATGTTGACAGTAAACAAACTTTGCTAGGAAAAAAAATATTCTCTCTTTCATTTAGGTCATAGTCAATTCTTTGGCCGCAATTAGATTTGTAGCCTATTGTTTATGGACTTTTTTGTAATGTAGGTACTTTTCTTTCTTTGTGCTGACTTATTTCTTGACAAATCACAAGATCGTAGATCAATTTAAAATGCGCAAAAGGTTTGATTCTAGGTCAATGGAAACCCCCATACGTCTTCAAATTAGCTGTAATGCTTGTGTAACTACATATGAACTAATTGTAACTGCTCGATTGCAAACTGATACCATTTAACTAATTAAGCACCATGCTAACTGCAAAATAATTTAGCAGCTTGGATGAAGTTACTGTGCATTGACATATTCCTACCTCATCCCAATTATTGGGAAAAAAAAAAAAAATATAAAATAATCTCAATTTTGGACCATGGCGGCCACAGGATATTCATAAAATAATTATCATTAATTTCGGACCGGAGGTATTATATACGCAAAAGGTTTGATTCTAGGTCAATGGAAACCCCCATACGTCTTCAAATTAGCTGTAATGCTTGTGTAACTACATATGAACTAATTGTAACTACTCGATTGCAAACTGATACCATTCAACTAATTAAGCACCATGCTAACTGCAAAATAATTTAGCAGCTTGGATGAAGTTACTGTGCATTGACATATTCCTACCTCATCCCAATTATTGGGAAAAAAAAAAAAAAAAAAAAATAATCTCAATTTTGGACCATGGCGGCCACAGGATATTCATAAAATAATTATCATTAATTTCGGACCGGAGGTATTATATACGCAAAAGGTTTGATTCTAGGTCAATGGAAACCCCCATACGTCTTCAAATTAGCTGTAATGCTTGTGTAACTACATATGAACTAATTGTAACTACTCGATTGCAAACTGATACCATTTAACTAATTAAGCACCATGCTAACTGCAAAATAATTTAGCAGCTTGGATGAAGTTACTGTGCATTGACATATTCCTACTTCATCCCAATTATTGGGGGTCGCAGTATGTATTTTACCACCACACATATCTGTCAGCCCTATCTCACTCCTGAGCCACGTATATAAGCTGTTTTAAGGGTCATCCTAAATCGCCTCGCAAGAAGACTTGATGAGTTTCAGCCACCCGAGCAGGCCGGGTTTCGATCAGGATTTGGAACCATAAACCACATTTATACAGTGAAGCATACAGGAGACCGAAGAGTATAACCAGCCCCTGTGCCTTGCTTTTGTGGACTATGAGAAAGCCTTTGACTCAGTTGAAACCTGGGCTGTTCTGGAGTCTTTGCAGCGTTTCCAAGTGGACTGTCGGTATCTTGACGTGTTGAAATGTATCTATAACGCCGCGATTATGAGTGTTCAAGTACAGAATTAGCCGACTAAGCATATCCCATTACGCAGGGGAATGTAATATCCCCGAAACTGTTAACGGGTGTCCTAGAGGATATGTTTAAGACGCTAAGATGGAAAAATGTATTTTCGTATATTATTCTTAGTTATCTTTACTTGTATATTTAGTCTTAGTACGATTATTTTTATTTAACTAGTAAGCTGAGTAAAGGAAGTTTCAGTAATTTGGAAGATTATAATAATATGCATTAGAATTTTTTAGCGTAACAGAGTGTTTCCTTGTGTGAAAAAATGGTTACCAATTCTTACAAAAAATAAATCTTGTTTAAGTTAATATTTATAAAGTTCAATCAATATTCATGCATATAATGTATTGTTTCTTTGATAAAGGAGAGTGAGACTGGTTTTAATTCTTTTGATATTTTGTTATATTTATCCCATTATTATGTTTTTTGATCATTACATTCATAGAGTAAAACACCCTACTTAAGCGAGGTTGACAAACTTTGGCTAATGAAGAAAAATGTTGCCCTCTGACAGCTGTTAAGGAAGAAAACAAGTGAGGAATACAAAAAACTTTAAAGGGAATTGGAGAATCAATTCAATTGTTTATTATGCATGCCATAATGTTAACTAAGGGTCAAAAACGTAAAAATAAAATAATCTCAATTTTGGACCATGGCGGCCACAGGATATTCATAAAATAATTATCATTAATTTCGGACCGGAGGTATTATATACGCAAAAGCTTTGATTCTAGGTCAATGGAAACCCCCATACGTCTTCAAATTAGCTGTAATGCTTGTGTAACTACATATGAACTAATTGTAACTACTCGATTGCAAACTGATACCATTCAACTAATTAAGCACCATGCTAACTGCAAAATAATTTAGCAGCTTGGATGAAGTTACTGTGCATTGACATATTCCTACCTCATCCCAATTATTGGGAAAAAAAAAAAATATAAAATAATCTCAATTTTGGACCATGGCGGCCACAGGATATTCATAAAATAATTATCATTAATTTCGGACCGGAGGTATTATATACGCAAAAGGTTTGATTCTAGGTCAATGGAAACCCCCATACGTCTTCAAATTAGCTGTAATGCTTGTGTAACTACATATGAACTAATTGTAACTACTCGATTGCAAACTGATACCATTCAACTAATTAAGCACCATGCTAACTGCAAAATAATTTAACAGCTTGGATGAAGTTACTGTGCATTGACATATTCCTACCTCATCCCAATTATTGGGAAAAAAAAAAAAATATAAAATAATCTCAATTTTGGACCATGGCGGCCACAGGATATTCATAAAATAATTATCATTAATTTCGGACCGGAGGTATTATATACGCAAAAGGTTTGATTCTAGGTCAATGGAAACCCCCATACGTCTTCAAATTAGCTGTAATGCTTGTGTAACTACATATGAACTAATTGTAACTACTCGATTGCAAACTGATACCATTCAACTAATTAAGCACCATGCTAACTGCAAAATAATTTAGCAGCTTGGATGAAGTTACTGTGCATTGACATATTCCTACCTCATCCCAATTATTGGGAAAAAAAAAAATATAAAATAATCTCAATTTTGGACCATGGCGGCCACAGGATATTCATAAAATAATTATCATTAATTTCGGACCGGAGGTATTATATACCTCTGAACCAGCCTGTAACCACGGCCAGTGCAACCTGGTTCGAAAATTGCAAACCTGCAAACGTGAAATTCAGAGGTATGTAATACCTATTTCGTGATCGCGTTAATTCCCGTATAAATACATAATACCTAAGTATATCATGGAACGCGAAAGTTTAAAAGTTAGTATCTGATCTGTTTTTTTTTTGTGAATTAAAAGCCCTGTTCTATTTACTATCCTTAATAATCCATCTTCACCGACGTATTTAGCTTCCTACTTCCAACTTTTATGTAGTAATCATGACAGAAACCTTCGTGCCGCCAATAATCTTTTTCTTCGTTGTCCCTCACACACTTCCGAGTTTGTCGGCTCATCTTTTTTCACTCAGTCCTTTCTTCTTTGGAATGAGCTTCCCCTTGAAATCAGGATGGCCACCAACAATTACTCATTTAAAGTGAAAGTAAAGGAGTATCTCTTCAAACAACTGGCAGAATCAACTTGCCCATAATTTGTCATCTATTGTTGTTATATGCGTATAATTATGTATATAAATTTATATGTATGTATGTATGTGGTATATATGTGTATGGTATTTATATGAGTGTTAATATATTATGTAGTATATTTAGTGTGATAGATAATATTTTGTTTTATAAACTACTTTTAGTTAAAACGCACCTACTGTTTTCTCTGCATCACCCAATGGTTGACTGGTGGAGAATGCTTTAGGCATTAAGTCCGCCTATGTACCAAATGTGCATAAAGTGTAAATAAAGAAAAAAAAATAACAGAAATCAATATTTGACTATATGAAATATTAGCCATATATTAGATATAAAACTGTGGATTCAATGCTAGTTTAAGGAATTAAAAGTTTGCCGTAAATATCTTCTCTTGAAAATTTTATTTATTACCTATACATATGCAATTGGCAGAAAGTGAGTGAAATACTGGACAGAAAATGTTTGTCAAGTCTTCTGTTCAAGTACTTTTTAAACCCCGACGCAAAAATGACGAGGTGTTATAAGTTTGACGTATCTGTGTGTGTGTGTGTGTCTGTCTGTGGTATCGTAGCTCCCGAACGGATAAACCGATTCTGACTTTGTTTTTTTTTTGTTTGAAAGGTGGATTAGTCGGGAGTGTTCTTAGATATAATTCAAGAAAATCTGTTCAGCCGTTCAAAGATCATTAGCTCTTTTCTAATCGCTGAAGGGATTTTCGAGTCGGGGGTTTTTAAATTGTAAATTTGTAGTTATTTAAAGGTGAATAAAACTTAAATAGTTTTATAGGCGAAAGCAACACGCGAATCAGACCACAATGTGGCGACGCATAGCATTACGTGGACTGTGTGCTTCTTTGCAAACTTAATAGTATTAAAATATCTGGTCAAATGACTAGTCTTCCTTCCCATAATTAGTTTTTATTATTTTCGGGTCAATACCACTAACACTAACCGTATACTCGTGGTTTAATCTAGAAATTATTTCTAGAATATTCTATTGAATTGATTTTTTATTAAAATTTGTTAGTCTCATATATAATGTCATATAACTCGTTAGAGGTCACACGTGAGTTTAATAACCGTGACGTAGAAAGCCGAACGTAACCACCAAGCAAAATGAAATTGTAAATATTATAGCGTAACGTATTTGAATCGTATAAATCTAAATAAACTGGCTGTAAGACAGCCAGTTTATTGTTACAGTACAGTTGGCGGAGGGAAGTCATTTTTTTACATTTTTTTTTTTGCTATTTCAACTGTTCGTTATTCATTTCGCTTCATTGTTCGATAAAAAAATTTTTAGTTCGATCTTAGTTTTTTTTTAATAAAATAAAAAAATGCCCTCAAGTCAGCCGGGGGAAGTCGTTCTTTTCCTTTTTTTTTGCTATTTCAATAGAATCAATAGTTCGTTAACTGTTCTTCATTGTTCGATCAATTTTTTTTAAATTAAAACTTACCCTCAAGTGCGAGGGGGAAGACTAACAGTTGAAATAGCAAAAAAAAATTGTAAAAGAATGACTTCCCTTCGCCAACTTAAGACAGCTGAATAAACTGGTAAAAGGAAAATGAAACTCGTGATATTTTTATTACCTTGCACTTTATCTATTGATGTCTACTGAACATAAAATCCTCGTAGTCAAAATAATTTAATGTTTTTTGTTATGGTGGGTAAGAAAATAAGGTTATTTTTCAAATATGTTCAAGTCTTTCGCAAGTTGAGTAGATATCAGATTTTCTTCCTAGTTCACTCACTATTATTCTTTTTTTCCCTCAAGGATTATAATAATTATTAAATATTAATAATTTATCAATATATTATGATTTTCATAATTATATGATTATTGACTTAAATGTTAAATCATAAAATATCGTCAATCATTTGATTTATGAAATTTGTTTTAAGACTGGTTTGGCTAAATCTTAAAAAACATAACTTTATGAATGAACAGGAAGAGTAGGAATAGGATGTGTGTTATGTTGAAGACACCATAGGGATTAAATCTATCTATAAGACGTATTAGAGCTCGATACAAACATTCAACGTACCAAACGGTACGTACTCGCATTGGCACTATCAATATAATTAATTCATTGTTAGAGACAAGGGTAAACCTCCGATCAATTTGCCTAATAAAAATAATAATAAATCATTTTTCACTTTTCTAAGCATAATACAATGCAATTCTACAAAACGGAGAAAGAGCTGAAATTTCTATTTGCAAATATCGAAGTATAATGTCGTCATATCACTGCAAATAAAATTTCACGACGTTCTCATAAAAGAGGTGATTTGAAGACTGTTTTATAACTGTATACTTAATACATTCCGTTGTCGTTATACATATAAAATAATATTTTCAATCCTATAGTCACTTGGTCATCAGTTCGTTTTCAGGTAAAATTGTTATACAATATCTGGGTGTGAATAAGCCTTTAATGATATTATTATTAATACTAATAGTGTTAGTAGATAAACGATGCGTGATTCATACGTGTACTAATATACCATAATATGTTGTACAAATAAATACCTAACAAATTTTATAAGTTTTCTAGTGACCTGCCCGCCTGGCTATGTTTTTTTTTTTCGCGTGGAATCCCCCTTGTGTCATCATCTCACCGGGGCTACTGGTGAAGTGGTATGTCGGAATCGAACCGACTAAAACCTCACTCTATTACAAGGAACTCGGGTATACCCTAGGAAGGAAGTCCCTTAGAACCCCGGCAGATCTTGGCCGCCTCTTAAACAGAAGATGGCCACACCTATGCGTAGGGAGAGCCTTGTCCCCCTTCCGGTTTAGAGAGGCGCGCGGAATACGTAGCGCCACCTTCTCAGGCCTGCTTGTGCTAGAGTAACGGGCACCCTCACCCGTTACCCCAGACGGGCTAGAGTACAAAATTGATTTTTTTTATTTTTAGGTTTTATGTTAAAAAAATAATTAAATACTCTAATTTTACCAGAACTATAGGGAATAGGTAAAAGAACCGCATATCCGAATGCGATTATAATTGTTATTTATTCAGTGATTTTCAATATAAGTCTAAAGTTACAGAACTTTCCCATAAACCTACTATTTCGACGTTGACAATAATTCCTTTTATACACTATTAGAATATGAATGTAACTGTCTGAATGTTTATTTGTTTGCGAGCTTTACACGACTAAACCTCGGAACCAAAAATTATGATATTTTCAAAGCCAGGATAACCTGGAGAAGAACATGAAGCTACTTTTCATTATAATAATTCAATGAAATTATCGCTATAAGTGATACAGGCTATGATAAAATAAGAATCGGATATATTATATTGCTGATTGTAACCAAAACAAAAAAGCGTGTTAACTTGAATTAAAAGAGAAGAAAAATATATTAGTAGAAATACAACACTACGCCAGAAACATTGTTTAACCGCGTTCTTGTGTACGATAGAATTAAGGTAGAGAACCTGAAGCGAACACAATATGCTGTACCCTACCTGTGAAAACAGATAGATCAAAAATAGGAAACTGGATAAAAATTAATATAATAATTTAAAATGTATTTTAGTTATTTTGTCCACTTACACTGTCTAAGGATTTTTCATTTTATTTATGTTATTAATTTTTCGTTTACAGATTAAATGTACATATTATAGTCAGTGTCGCATTATTCTGCCTTATAAAGGATTATTGAGAACTTTCATTCTAATTTGAAAACTTCTATTCATATCTTTAAATGAAACTTTAGCACTCTACTTGATTAACTTTAAGAAAGGTAATAATTCTCTTCAATATTTCCTAGCATTTCAATAAGAATTAATAGGTGCTCGGCGAGCCAAAAGTCCTTTACTTCTTTTGGGTAACTGTGGGCATTGTTTCGTCGAAAGTTTTGACAATAGCTGCCAAAATCTTTTGCTGGCCCTAGTCACCTACTTTACTTCTAACATATTTCTCTTTCAACAATAAGAGCAAGGAATACATTTGTGCAGCCCTTTAATACTTCTTTAGGTATTGTATTTTATTATTTTAATTTTAATGTGGATTCTGGCAGTAAGGTAACGTTTGATTGATTCATTTGAACCATATATTATGTCTACCAAATTTGGATTACATTTTTCTTCATCAGTTTCCTTCCTTCATTCAATTTTATTTTTCTAATTTAGGTTAGCGCAATATGGCTCATGATTCAACACACGTCTAATCTTATCTCAGTACTGCACTTCACTTCGTCACCCTTTCCCAAATATGTAACATGTTACCATAATTAAATAAAATGTTATTATACCATTATAATAAAATAAAAATAAAATAAATGTTTCATACTAATTTGAATTTTTTACAAGACCATTTAATGTGGCCATTTCACAAGTAGATACGACATCGTACATACAAAAATAATTTACATTCTTTAGGCACTTATTTGAGTCATAAAAATGTAAGTTATCATTAGTATGAAGTAAAAGCCATATATCTGATGTCCGTGTTTCTACTACGTTTCTATTGCGGTCCAGCGCTCCAACGCGTTTCTATCCAATCGAAACAACTCTCACAATATCCATAAAGTGCTGTTTCCAGAACAAGACGTGTATCGGGTTTGTTGGAAATCGAAACTTGCGAATAGTTCTGTTTGACGGCTCATGTTGGTTTATATTGGGGAGATAAATTGATGTCGGCTACAGATGCGCTCCGCACTTTCCATTGAGCTACAAGCGAGAAATCGTTCTGTTTTATCAATTTACCGTCAATGTTACGATATCTTTCAAGAAAAATGTAGAAATAAAATGTTTGATCAACAAAACAGTCTTCGTTTCTCCAAACTTAAAAAAGGACAAGATATCATATTTATCACGTACGTATTTCATGTATTCTTACCGATTTCTCGACAAGTGTTTGGTAACTTAATTACTAAGGTAGACCTCGATAGATGAGAGGTGTTCCTATAGGTACACATATGTTATTATTATAAAATATCTCGTTTTTTTTGAGTAGTACTTAATGTTAGTAATAATAAGTAATACTTTTACAGTTAAAGGTTCTCACGTTTTAAAGTCAATAGAAGCCAAAAATCAAGCGGTTAGTACCTTTCATCTTCTGGCAGCTCGATGTAAAGCGGCAGCAGTGTGATATTGCGCAGATAAAGTGGGTAGTCGCCGGCAAGGTACGTGTGCGAGATGTCGGCGAGTGAGCGGTTGAAGACCCGCACGACGTCGGCGGCCGAGGGCGGTGCGGCGATGCCCACGTAGAAGGCGGTGCGCGCATCCGCTTGCAGCACGCGTAGCTCGCGTCCGGCACCCGTCGCGATAACAACGCACGCGAGCCACGCCACGTATGCGCAAAGTGCCCACATGCGTGCGCGCATCACGGCCCCGCGCACCGCTCTCACCGCCACCCGCGCCCCGCCCTCCCCCCGACCCGCCACGCCATACCCGATCCCCGCCCAACACCATCCACGCTCAGCGTCTCAACCCCCCCGTAGATTCTCCTTCCCCAACATTTACTCACACAAATTATCGTCACTTCTTCAGTAATTTACAAGCGCAGTCACATAAAATGTTCCAACAATTTATACTGGTGTATATGGACGGTAAATCATAGCTTAATTTAATAATCCCGTTTCACAGTTCTCGGTTCCCGGCTCATTTGCGTATCTGTAACAAAAGAAGGACATCTATATTTATACGGTAATGGATTTAAGGAAACATTTTAACAGTCAAATAGACTAAATCAATAATTTTATTAGGATTGATGGGCCTGTATTGATAAAGTGAATGATATCGTTGACATCGTCTTGTCTAAAGTCTAAAAAAATATTGTAATTTTAATATCAACCTCTCGCTTCATATAATTTATATATCATGTTTATATAATCATGTTTCTTCATTTCCCTCTTTCGTCTTTATTTCATGAAAGCGGGTCGTCTGAATTACATTGTGACAACCATAAGAGCCTACTCGATGTAAGTTAATGTAGGGTAAATCTTATTTACAGCATAAGGTCTGTTAATTTATTTATGTTTAACTTAATCACAATTTTTCGTCGGTTCATCCTAGCGACGATGTCGAGCTCAATTTAGTTCCCGACCCTGTGAGCTTAGGAGTACCCGAGCACTTGTCGCGACATAACCTATTTATTTTCAGGAAAAAGCGGTTCAGTTAACGCTGCTCATTAATTATTTTGGATATACTTAGTGAAAAGCGGTAGAGCTTCCCAAAAACTTGAGTTCGTAATTTGTTAGCACGGGATTAGTGCACACGTATATCACGCAGTTTATTTTAACTTAGCTTATTACCTACGTAATCTCCACTAACGTTTCTATAAATATAATTAGTTTTATGGCGTCATAAATGCAATGATAACACATGGGACTTTATGAATATTAGATATCATAAACTATTAATATAGCCATATATGACAAACAAGCCTGTATTTTATATTAAGAGCTATTTTATGGACATCTCTTTAATATACATTATTATCGTCGTCACTTAAATTTGCTTCTTTCACAATTTTGACATTGTTTTAAGTAAAACAAAGTTGAAAAAAAAACAACACGCACATAGGTATTAGTTCGGGTACTTGGCCATTAGATACCACGTGTGGATAGGACCACTATATTCTAGAGTAGACACTATCCTAGAGTCGTTGTCAATTGAGTTTTTAGTACCACCAGTGTTCATAGAAGATGACCTATTTTATAAAGACCATCAGACAAATAAAAGAGCGTGGCGAAATGTGGCACCGCTCTAATAAACAGACCTTTGTAACCATTATAACGCTTGTAGCGAGAAAGGAAATTTTGAAAAAAATATATATACCTATAAAAATCGTATTCGTTAACGTTACGAGCATGAGATCTGAAATGCCTCAATATCCATAAAGTATTTTACGTATTTATGTTAATGACCTCGATCGTAGAATCCATCAGGCCCTCCATCCATAGGCTTACATGCATTTTTATGATATATTTTAACCGTTTATAATAACAGTTTGACATAGGGGTCAACATCGGTCATAATATACATGAGCTGGCTTACGCTACGCACGGGTCGATTTGGGTTCCTGTGTGCCTATTCGTTATTCCAAGATACAACCTATCTAAGTGTCAAAATGTTTATAAATCCATTTAGCAGTTAGCGTAATCGAAAAAAGATCACCTGTAAGAGCTTCATTTTTGTCTAATTATAACAATAATAACAACTTCACACATCTTACACACAGCTGTCTGATCCCAAACTATACAGAGTCTGTACTATGGTAACCAGACCGCTGATAAACATACTTATATGTTTCTAAATACATGCATATCATAGATAAATTACCCCATACACCCAGACACAGAACAAATAATCATGCTCATCACACAATTATTTGTCCTAAGCGGGAATCGAACCCACGACCTCTGGCTCAACAGCCAGGGCCACCAACCACTAGACCAACAGGCCAGTTTTTTTTAATTATTAAGATTAGCACTAGAACAGTGTTGAACCACGTCAAGTTCAAATTTTAGTCGTAATAATAACCACCACCTAAAAAAAATTTATAAAAAAATTAATTCTTGTATCTTCTAGCAAACCTACATTGTTCATGATAACAGGCCGTTAATATGATAACTAGATGGTTAAGATTCGTGTGAGATTTGGTTGGAATTAGAAACTACCCTCGTCAGAGCCTTGTCTACGCCCTGTTACGTACTGAAACTGAAATATCATCACATTTCTGAGTATGTGAATGTGTATTTAAATACACAATACCCATTATCACTTATTTTATCTTCATTTGGAATGTTTAAAAAGCTAACTTTAGTGCATTTATAAAATAAGGACACTAAAATAAAGACGCTACTAGTAGTGTTGTGGTTTTTTCCCCCTTTTGCACTACTGACCAACAATTTATACTGATTTATATGACTATTATTTACTTCTATCCTACGTATACTACAATTACATCAAACACTGTTTTATGATACAAAAGCTTGCATCTTGGCACAAGTAATTTTTGAAAAATGTTTTTACATCAGATTATCATATAACATTGTCATAAGATTGTTTTAAATATTTTAATTTTGGCATATTATCCTATTATATACATCATGGGCATACTAATTCATCATGGGATAATCCATTGGGTAATCCCATGATGAATTAGTGTTTTTTGCTTAGGTACCAGTTGTTATTTTAAATATTTCAATATTTTTTCAAAATTTTCTGCAAAAAATGTAAATATTTTAGTAGAAGAAAATAATAATATTATTTATAAATATACTTTACCTTTGTGAGATTTAATTGTTTATGTAAAAATAATTAAGTACATATTTAAAAAAAAATGTTATTCAATCTTTTTTTACATTTCAAGTTGTATACTTTAGTTTGCGGTATCCATTAGTTAATAAATTTGTAACTAAAACAGTGTTGAAGGAAACGAAAATGTAATATTATTTTTAAATTACAAGCTACATTACTGGTCAGCAGTGAAGAAGGGGAAAAAATCCCCATCACAGTACGGTAGTGCGGTGGATCATAAATAAAAACCAATTGACAAATAGCAAAAACAGCCTATCAACCTCTCCTTTTCAAGGTTACAAGCAAATGTTGAACAACTATTCGATCTTTTCCTCAAGCTGGTCCAAGATATCAAACGCTATATAACTCTAACTTTCAAACAATCTCTGTCTAAACAGAGATCAAACGGTTATTATTACTATCCCAATACTAATATTGGGATAGTAATAATAACCGTTTGATTTTAAATTGAATTAAGAAACGTCGTAATTAAAAGAATAGTTTATTGTATCTAAGGTTTTCCGAGGCTGCGCATGGAAAGCATCGCTTACTTTTTTGGATTGAACGAAAAATTCTAATTTCCTTCCTATACTTTATACATTTGCAAAAGCTTTTTATTCATTAATCTAATTCTGGGAATCTTCCTTTGATGTGAGCACTTGCGTAGATCTAAAGCGAACTGAAGTCAAATTATATCAGAATAATTTTAATGACTAATTTCTTGCGGACGACTTACGAGTTACGATGCCTCTGTAAGTTTGGCTAAGTTTGAATCGAAGCTAATTAATTATTACAAGTAAGTTCGGTGATATTTATACAAATTTAGTTTAAGTTTTATAACATTATTTATAGTAAAAGATTATTAGAGGGTGATGTAATAAGTTTATAGTATCATATGGTACATGGAAATAACATATCATTAACACCGTGTCACTGACTTTGTCGAGGGGTAAAGCGAGAATTTGTTGGTGTCGTACAAACTCCATAACCCCTTCAATAACAGACATCTCACTCCCCGCAGGAAATCACTCTAATTTACATTGTTTACTGTTGCACATACAACATACTTTACGACATTTGTTATGCAGATATACTCGCATTCAAAATGAAATATTATTGTTGGTGTAGGAATTTCACAGCATCGTAATATTATTCAAACAGATTGGGTAGGGTACTACATTTTCAAACAGAAGTTGAGATTTGAGGAAATTGTGTGCACTTATTTCATAATTCCACAATCATGTGATCAAATAAAGTAGGTATGTTAGTTATTTTAATTAAGGAATCTACTAAGCAGGCGATTATATAAATTACTAGCAACCCGCCTTGGCGTTGCATGGGTAGTAGAGACATCTTCAACAATCATCATCATATTTCAACCAATTTACAAAAACATTTTACAAATAATATACCTAAACCCTCCTCATTAATTACTCTGTCTATTGGTGAAAACCGCATGAAAATCGCTCAGTAGTTTTTGAGTTTATCGCGAACAGACAGACAGACGCAGCGGGTGAATTTATTTTATAATATGTAGTGATTTATATGTAAGGCATGTGTGTATATTAAAAGTAGATCAGATAGTGTTTAAAGAATTTATAACTTGCCAAATATAAAATGATCTCGTGAAGATTAATCTCGAATTGATAACTGTGTGTTGATTGTGTTGTTATCTAATTATGTATGTTCACTTATGTTTATTCAGCGAACTTAACACTAACTTAACTTTACTTTCGAACGTAAATATAATTTAGAAGTTTAATTAATTTAATCAGATTATCTCTTTGTAAGGATTAAGAATAATAAATTAAAGCCATCCATGTGAAAAGTATTATAAATAATTCATAATGGTAACAAGGTTCTAACAAGCAATTCTTTTATCGATAGTTAACAATACTAATAATGATTTAAAATAAATATGATTGATTCAATTATATTCTAGGTTTTTTAGATTAGTTTTTTAGACTAATGAACTAGGTATTTGATCTCACATACGATTGCTTAAAACACCAAACGATTCAATTTGTTGCATTTTTAAGCAATCTTATCTAAATAATTTGTAACATAAAAAAATTGGTTGCCTGTAAAGTCGGTATACGGGCGAAAGTTTTACGTGACAACGACTTTGAGTGGTAAAATAATTTTAATGTGAATATTCATTCGTATAGTAGGAAGAAGGATGAAATAATAGTAACAATTTAAAACATTTATTTATACAAAGAATTATATTTAAAACGCGTGCCTCTCACTCGCTCTCATTGTGAGCGCATAACGTGAGCGGAGCGTAACGCAGTTTCTTGAAGTGTCACCCGGCAAATCAATTTATAAGACGTTGTCACGGCAAAAAATTAAATCATTTTTCAACGCAAATACAATAATGACTAAGTTACTAATTCTCTAAACATGCTTACTTCTTGATTGGCTTGATTAAATACAAATAATGTTTACATATTATGTTGTAGTATGTAAAATTATACATTTAATATTCCCTAAAACTAAGTAAGTTTTTCGATATCAGTCATAATTAGCACTATGTCTGACCGACCAAATCTGTTATGCTCAACTTTTTCTTCCTTAAAAAACGACACTAAAATATATTTTATGGCATTTAGATATAAAATAAAATAAAAGTTATTTAGTATTTGATAGTATAATATAATAGACTTGGTATTATCTTTTTGACGTTCTACTTTTGATTAATTGAATGTGGTCTTTCAGTAGAATTAGTGTTCATAGCTTTAACTAACGACACTTTTACTTTAAAACAAGCCTCGCTGTTAAATCCAGCGACCATTCTCGGCTCACTGTAATTAGATGTGTAGCAGCGGGTCGCTTATTTCAAATACAATTAAACAAGACAGCTGTGGTAATATTAGTTACATCAAAGCTTCATATTTAATTTTAAAACTTGGCGTTACAATGTACTACAGGTTTTGCACACCACTAAACCAAGATTACATACGTGGACACACCTAGTAGAAATAAGATACCAAAGTCACAACATATTATAAAACAAAGTCCCTCGCTGCGTCTGTCTGTCTGTTCGCGATAAACTCAAAAATTACTGAACGGGTTTTCATGCCGTGTTTCACCAATAGATATAGCGATTCATGAAGAAGGTTTAAGTGTATAATTTGGTAAGGTTTTGTGTAAATTAGTTAAAATATGATGATGATTGTTGAAGATGTCTCTGCTTAACTTATAAAAGGTTGAAACACATGATTTTTCATTTAGAAATTATCACCATTTTCAAACACTAAACAATCTAGAATAGACTGAAGGATAAATGTGGTAATTCAGTGAAAAAAGAACAACTTTCAAATTAATAAAAATTCCACTCAAAGCAGAAAATAGTAATAATTTTATTCTTTCCCATAAAATTTTTTTGTAATTTTAGTATTACATCGGAGATGTGCCTGGTGTTTCAAATATTGTAAAGCCCTAGTTTCTACAGTAGGTTAGATAAACAAGATGTAAAACAATGCAATGAACACAACGAATGTACATAATTTATCGGTTATCTTCTGCAATCTCTGTAGGATTGCTATAAATGTTGAAAATTTCACTCTGCTAAAGTCAAAGAATACCATCATGGTACATGAACAAAGCGTCTACACGCGAGAAAACCCGAGCGATCACTTTGCTGAGTAAAACACATTTTCACGCTCGATTTATTTTGACTCACATAACGTTTTATAAGCTCACACCAGATTTCCTAGTTTCCTCTTACCTGGCACTTACATGTGAAAACACAATTTTTTTATTACAACATTCTCCGTATTTTAGATATAAAGAAATCTAAAACTCTATTTAGCTAGTTCTTGTGATGTGTTCAATGTATTATGAAGTTATATTACGTGTGTATTTCGATAATGGCTGACTAGCTAGCTAGGCCCTTTATCCGGAGGAAAGCGAATTATCTTGTCGTCTCAGGCCACACTTTTGCATAAATGTCTTTTAACAGATACAAATACTAGTCGTTTTTATTCCAAATTCTAAACTTTTACAATTGTAGAAATGTTCTCGTTATGTAAACTTAACGTAAATTATGAGTTCTCTTTTCCAGTTCTTGCTATCTATTACCACTAATATCTATCTTAAAATAATGAATAATGAAAATTGTATAAAGTGCTATTATGCAAACATTTAAATGCCAGGCTTTGATTTTCTAGCCTAATTTCGTGAAGCATATGCCCGGCCGCCTTTACAAAGCCCAAAATGTTCATTCAAACTAATGATAATGCAAATTTTGCTGAATGTGTAGCTAGTCCCTTTTAACCCTTTTAACATTTATATAAATAGAGATACGTTTATATAATTATATATAAATTTCGTCTTCTTGAAATCTAAAACTTTATTTAGCTGGTATACTTGTAAATGTATAAATGGCGCTAGTTTGTGTAAATTTAAAGTAAATTATGGATGTTCTTGTCGCCACTTAGTGTGAAAAGTTTTACTTTAAATTGCGTTAATTTACTCCGTAGTGGAGCAGTGCTGTTGGAGCTTATGATTTTCATATTAGCATATTAGGTGCTCGTATAACCGTTTACTATATTTAATGTTCTTTTTCAACAACCCCAACAAAGATATTGTTTTGTTAGAATTACTATTATTTTTTTAAACTCATCAGCGCTTAGAAACAAAGATCAAAAAGAGACAACGACAACTCAATCTCGGATTGGTATTATGGGTTCTTTTATTAGCAAAATAAAGTAAAAATAACAAAATACAAGAAACATTGAAACTTATCGCTGACTTTTAGACGATCAATCACGAAGTTGTGATTTATTTTTTGTCAATGAGCCAAGCCAAACACAAACCGCATTTTAATGAAGGTTAACATAATATAATCTAATAAAACATTTATATTCCATCAAGTATTATGAAGCAGTTTAATTGTTTGGCAGTTTAATTTGATGGCATGATAAAAACTTTAATTGTAAAAAAGTCCGGTTAGAATATTTTTATAATATTTGAATGACTTCGTAATAAACAATTGGAATAATTAGAAATTAAAAGGTAGTCATGAAGAACCTTACCCTTTTTTATTAGTTTACCCCAAACATTCTAGACAAGTCGGTCTTTTGCATAATTATGTCCATAAAGTCAGTGAAGTTGCGGTTTAACGTTCCGACACGATGGTCTAAATTTATCACTGATTAAAATCGCTGATAGCTTTTAAGTGGTGAAAAAGGATTGAACTCGCGTGACCGTTACGCTTAGATACTTATATATCGATGTGTGTGAAAACTTCTTTAGGGACGTTGGGCACTTTTGGTTTGGGGAAAAAGCACTGAACTCGCGGGACCGTCACGCTCAGATACATATATACAGAATATGTGTGTATACAATTACATATTTGTAAGTTATGTTTTCTCTTCCGACGTGCAGTCCTACGACTGACAGATTTTTTTTTATTCGGTAATTCTAGGCGTTCGTTAGTTGCAGGGAAGTAATATCATGCGGTAAATATGCTGTATATATACATACTTCTTAAATCAAAATAAGGACCACTAAGAGTGTTTGTTGTATCACGAAAACAGTTAAGTTAATAAATTTTTTTACTTAGGTAACTACAAAATAATGTTATTGTTTACAAAATTTAGGTTAACACTTGTTTAAAATAGCGATTATATATTTTTATTTTAAACTTTATAATGAAATTAGTCATTTTAAATGGAAAACATGAACAAAAGAAAATCAAAGTAAAATGAAAAGTACTGTACTTGTCACTTTTTTTTCTTTTTGTTAGTAACGAGTATGTCCTCCCCTGTTAGCAATTCACTCTTGAAGAATCGCTTGGATACTATGGACCGATTTGTAGTTGTAAAACATCAATCAGCTGCTGCTGTGTGTAGATCCTCCGTTCATTCTCTCTAACCCTTCGTTTTAATTGGTCCCACATATGCTCAAGCTTGCTGGTTAACTGGCCATGGTAATCCCTCAGTATGAGACTCTTCCAACACAGTTCGGGTTGCTCGAGCTGTGTGTGCATGGACATTGTCTTGCGTCAGAACGAATCCAAGACCTATTTGTTGTACAAATGTGATTACTTGAGGCCTGATGACGTCCTCGATGTAACGTTCTGCAGTTACGGTACCTGTATTAAAAGGCGTGAACTCAGTTTTACCACCCCAAATCATTACGTTGGGAGCACCAAAACGGTCAACTCCAAAAACCGCTCGCCGCGTCGTCTCCACGCCCTTATTCGTAAATAGTACCATACCCCACTCATTAATCCCATAATTCAAATACTGACGGGAGAATTTTAAACGGTTTGCACGTTGAGCCCTGGTCAGAGGAATTCTAACAACTCGTCGTCTTGGCGTTTTCTAGACTTCGTGCAGTCGATTACGAATAGTTTGGTCACTTAGTCGGGTACCCGTTGTTAGACGTAGATGGTGTTGCAACTTACGCGCCGTCACTGTACGATCCTCGTGAGCCGTTGTTATACGAACTCTACCCGAACCAGGTCTTCTGGCAACACTGCCGGTCTCTTCTCCGGAAGCGGTTCCATGCATTTTGAATAGCTCTGCAAGAAAAACCCAACCCCAAACCCACGTTATGCTGTAAACGTCCTTCTTGAATCATTGTGATGGCTCTAGTTGCAGTAATCGCACCCATGTGCCTTCGTATTGGTGGTATTAGTAGCGCGTGATGTTAATTATGGAATTAAAATTTAAAAAATGATTTTTCATTCCTCAAACAACCGATAAACGTTACGATAAAAATCGAAGCAAAACATTAACACAATATCCTATTTAAAATTTTCTTCAAATGGTGGCCAGTACTTTTCAAATTAGGAACACGAACACCAGCATGAAAGAGATCAGACACCAAAGAGTTCGGAATATTAATTTAATACTACGAACTCATCACTTCACTAAAACGCACTTAAATAATAATAAATAATATTGGCCCTTATTTTGTTTTGAGTAGTAGTCAATTCACGCGATCAGAAGGTATTACATACCTTTGAATTACCTGACGATCATAGGACAAATATACCAACTCTGTTATATCTCATAATATCCTAATATTATATTAAAGTCAAACATGATATTAATATCAATCAATTCTTGATCAACGGGTTGCCAGACATGATCATATGAGGCACATGAAAATCGTGACACCAATGACACAGTAATTATTTATCTATTCGTCTGCATATAATTATTTCTCATACAAAGCACCATCAATATGTTACCTGAAGTATAGGTATCACTTAAATCAAACTCAATGACGAGATCCGCATCTTTTGGGAATCGAGAGTAATTTAATAAAAGCGACTTTGATTTCCTTGGAGACTGACTCTGCGTCGTTGGCAGAAAGTACCGAGATCCATTCCTATTGCCTATGTTTTCTCTTATAAAATTATATTCATGGTACCACTTATTTAAATACTTAAGCTTCAGTTCAGCGCATTTATAAGAAAAATTTAAATTTGTTTTTTTTTTATGTAGTTTGAAAGAAAAAGGCTGCTGTATAGAAAAATCCTTCATGGTGCAAAGTGCGAAAGTCTGAGCTATCTCTATGTATGAGTTTTCCCTCAACCCCCAAGGAGTATCCAACAAATATAGTGTACATCAAATAAATTGGTATCGTTAGAGCAATTTCAGTAGTTCATTGCTCGTGACTATATTCTCACTAAGCGAAAACTGTCGGGAGAACCTCATGGGTCTACGATAATGTCAGTTGTAAAAATGTACTTTCTATGTAAAATAGCTGTAAGGTCATTTGATGGGTCAGATTTTATTCCATATATTTCCGCTAGTTGGGAGCAGTTTTGTTGGTATTTGTAAAAGATTTTATTAGAAACACTCCCTAAAGTTTTGCAATGTTCACATATATTTTAGTTACTTTGTGCCCTTTGACAGGCATTTCCACGAAAATCTTGGAGGAAATCATTGAAAAGAATCTTTGTCATTTTTTAAAAGTGTTCGTACTTGGTTTTAATCTCATTCATATAAAAAGAGTTTTACAGGAAGGTTAACATTTCCTGTTATACCTACTAATGTACCTTTTCCTAAAGATTTATTCATAACAATAATTCTTTTTGATTAATCCCACCATCTTTCTAGACTCAACGACATCGTAGTTGTGCGCGCAGATAAAGTATGCCTTACATTAGCTGCTAAGAATAGAAGAACAACCTATGTTTTTATGTGAAAAGTATGTACTCGAGATCTCAACAAGGGCTGCACCGCTGCTTATTTATATTACAATATAAGTAAGAAGGTATTATAATAAACA
Source organism: Euplagia quadripunctaria (assembly GCA_963859945.1). Lineage (NCBI taxonomy): Eukaryota > Metazoa > Arthropoda > Insecta > Lepidoptera > Erebidae > Euplagia > Euplagia quadripunctaria. Next base: position 16,099,006 of record OY982562.1, on the reverse strand, counting down.
TGTTATTAGACGTCTAATCTGGTAGAAATATTTAATAGCTTTGATTCGAAATCTTCCCATTTTTATTGCCCTTGTTACTGATAGTAAGTCAAAGTATATAAGTATAGTTTAAAACAGAAAAAAGGTGTGTGTCAGCTCTCTCTCTCTCTCTCTCTCTCTCTCTCTCTCTCTCTCTCTCTCTTCCCCTTCCTCTCTTCTCGCTCTCTCATCATTTGTAGACCCTGTACAGTATATATATTCTATATAAAACATAAAGGTATATAGACATAATTTATCTACTTACATGCGTCGAGGATCAGGAGTAAACTATAATAAAGCACAAAAAGCACAACAAAGCATTAAAGCGTTACGTTGCCCTCCGTTTACAAAATTTTACTCTTCATATTTTTTTCATGCCGGGCGCCTTATATGAAAATCGATTCTTAAGGAGTAAACTCTAAAAACGGGCTTTAAAAGCGAACCAAATAAAAAAGTAAAAAAGAGTTCCATTATCGACCTCCTCTCTTCATCATCAGAACTTCGTTTCTAAGCCCAATCTGTTAGATTCGTCAAAACGAAACATATGAGCCCAAACTAGCAGGTAGTAGTAGGTTTACTAAGTAGGAGCCACTCAAGAGTTCCTATATACATCACCTGTCTCTATCTTCAGATCGTCTCCAAGATGCCATATTATAGTATTGTCATCTAAACTAAATATACATACAAAGTTTCATTTCTATACTAGAATTAAAATTAAGTTAAAATTGACTTGCAACATTTGTTTGCACGTTTAGTTACGAGTGAAGGTAGTAATAGTGTGTTAAAACAAGAGACAGTTGCGGTTACACCAGGTTACAGTATGAATACAAAGTTGGTATAGCTGAGATACTTACGACAGACTTCATTTACAGTTAAAATATCACTGTTGTTACAAAAATATTGTCGTGATAAACTTCAGATTTCTTAAGTACGCTCTTGATTTAATAACATTTTAAGTCACAGTACTTTCGAACGAGTTAAAATTTGAAAATAATTAATGGAATATATAGTATTTCATAGTTCAATTCTCTTTTTGGACTCAATTACTTTGCCTCACGGATTAACTCACACAAACAAACATTTTGTATACTAGCAGCGCCCCGCGGTTTCATCCGCGTAAGTCCCGATCCGCAAAAGTTGCCTATGCATTAATACAGGTCTCCAGCTATCTACATATCAAGTTTCATTGCAATTCGTTCAGTGGTTTTTGCGTGAAAGAGTAACAAACATCCGTCTATCCATCCATCCAAACATTCACATTTATAATATTAGTGGGATTGACTTCTTTTAATTGTGTTTAAGCTTTCTTACCGTGCACGACTTACCTGGCGAATCTTTAAAATTAAATAGCATTCAATATGAATTTAACTTTTGGGTATAAAAACATATTTGGAACAAATGTCCCGCATTCGGCAAATGTGGTATATACGACCTCGCTCGTAAATTTAAATCCGTTCTCTTTTCAGACGTGACACGTGATTCGACACGTGCTTTTTTAGCGATATTTCTACTTTATTCCCCTTGTGTCTACTTATAACATAGGTGCGATTAAGATACTTTAACTTGAGCCAGTTATCCTAAAAATGTATACCATACATGTATTCCGAGCAATTATAAATTTAAAAATTAAAAATAATGATGTAATAAATGATAAAAAAATTGGCGTTAAACTGAACCCTATAAAATTTGGTAAAGTACCCTGTTACCAGGGACAGATCAAGGGCAAAAAAGAGGCAAAAAGAAAAAAAATGTTTTGAGGTAAATTGTCTGGTCACGGTAAGAAAGATTTTAATTGCAGTATAAAATTATTCTTTATTAACAACAAGGCAAATTATAGCTTATATGGCGACGCCTTCAATTTAAACAGAAATCTACTGTGCTAGCGCACGTGGAAAAGTATGAAAAGAAAGAATGTAGACCTCCTTCGTCCTTTTATCCTCTTTTCTCTATCCAAAACCGCTTATATCTATTTTTGAAATGAATCCAGTTCCAAACATGAAATGCATACGTTTATAGCCAAACAGAAATGCAAAGCCTACTGATTGGCTACCCCGGTTTCATGCGCACGTGGAAAAGTATGAAAAGAAAGAATGTAGACCTCCTTCGTTCTTTTATCCTCTTTTCTCTATCCAAAACCGCTTATATCTATTTTTGTAATGAATCCAGTTCCAAACATGAAATGCATACGTTTATAGCCAAACAGAAATGCAAAGCCTACTGATTGGCTATCCCGGTTTCATTGAACACGCGCCTCTACAAAGCCCATGTTCATTTGAAGTAATAATAATGCAAATATTGTTGAATGTGTACCCAGTCCCTGGTAACGCGTTTAATTTTCATTTAAATAGAGATACCTATTTGTGAATAGGTATCCTGCTTAGCATTGTAATGAAGTGGGCTCAATAGAAAGAAACGTTTGCAAAATGAAACTGGTATAAGGTTTTCATAAAACAGAATGGCAACAATTAACTTAATTAAATACCACGATATCTCGCAATTTCAACTAAAAACATTTCGTAATTCTCAAAAGTTGAAAATGGTATCCGGAAGAGAGAAATAAAGTGGCACCTCTTGGTAAAATTATCTTCAGTGCATTTCAAATATTCGGCGCTCACTCTTTTACTTTTCGATAAAATATTTAATTGATTTCACTGTTTTTCTCCGTTAATATCCCATTGTTTTCCTTATAGATAGGTACAATTTCAAATATTCGGCCCTCACTCTGTTACTTTTCGATAAAATATTTAATTGATTTCACTGTTTTTCTCCGCTAATTTTACATTGTTTTCTTTATATATAGGTACAAATAAGTTAGCAATAAAAAAACATATAAACAGCTCCCATGAACTTCAAATGCCCCAACACACCAACTGAAAAGAACAGCTGTGAGTTAGTCTTTTGTCTTCTGTAGAATAAAGGGACTGGACCAGTCACACACAATCACAAACTTAGTTTAAGCCTAAATCTGCTGTGCTGTGCGTGTCTTCAATTTGTTAATCGTTGTCAGACCTCTTCAAAGGCCCCACTTAGATCTATACAGGTATTAACTCAAAAAAGCACTTTTTCAGAAAAGGCGAATAACTAATTATCTACTATGTGTGTAGATTTATCCTCTTTATATGCAGCTAGAAGAAATATATTGTAAGAATCCTGTGTTTAATAATGTTTTGTGCTGAAAATTGAATTTTTGTAGTTATTTCCCTATTACTTAACAATGTTTTTTTTTGTTGAGCCCGTGTTGGTGAATTTAGCGTCTAGCGTTGAGTGTAAGTGATAGTATAGTATAGGAATAAAAAATATTTCAGGATTCTGGGCTGTAATAAAAGGTTGAATTTATTCCAAACTATAACGTAATAGTATGATACTCTATTTTTTGCTTTTATTCCAAGACGTTGCAAAGTGCTTGTCAGAGTAAAATTGTGTTATTATAATAGTACAATTAAGTGTTTGATATATTTTGCAATGTTTAAAGAAATACAGAGCAATATCGCCCCCAAATTACCTAGTATCAGTGCTGTATAGTATCATCCAAAGGTTTAATAGAACGTTGATTAGGGTAAGACCGCTCATTGCACTGCTTTAACTATATCTACATAACATTCCTAAATTTCGAATGCTATAAAAAGTATCTAAACATCTCTCTACATACCTTTTATCACAATATTCTCGAGTATAACACTCACACTTACATGGCATTTTTATGTTCTTCGTTCGTCAACACGTTACGATCCGAGCGAGACATGCACACGTCACACTCGTATATTAGAATTTAAGGCGCTCTCTTTAATCTAAAAAAAATAAGGAAACTTAGTTGGGTAGCGTCTGCAGCGGCTGAGAACCATGCTGAAGATTTTCAATACAAACTTGTTCGTAGATTGCGAAATCTTCTTATACATAGATATGATTACATTTGAATTTTAAATTTTGCAAATCTTCTTCGAAGCTGTGTTAAAATGTCAGAACAAGTTACTCCGTGCTACGAAAATAGTGTTGAACTAAAATGAAATTTTGCTTGATACCAAGCGCGTTGCTAGCGCAACTTTGTAGTTAGTTCTTAAAAAATACACTGATACCCCTGACTTTCAACACAAAACTATACCAGTCAAAGTCTAACTTTATTTTTGCATCCATAAAAATAACAAATGCACTCTCCATTGGTATACGCATTACGACCGGACCTGGATTTGGCTAATTATTTTTTCGAAATTTTGTTATGCAGTCGAAATAAGGTTTTAATGAAAGGAAATTGGAGAAGTTCCTTGTCAAATTGTAAATTACTGTAAAAATTCAGATCCTTGTTACTAAATTACGTTCTTACAGCTAAGCCGATATATTCGAAATTTCACACACAAATGCTTTGTATCCTTCCTAGATGAGGACAAAAACAGACGGATACCAAGATCCACGTACAAATGGAGCCGTGTGCCGAAACTTGTTAAAGAAGTATATTAACTTCCTACTTTATATTTATATTAACTTAAGTAGGAAGAGCATAAAATAGTAAAATAAATATTTAAACGTTTATCAAATTTTACTCTTCTAATTCTGCCCTCGTATTATACTAAAAGCGTTCCCTTAACTTAATTTGCGTTTCATAGCTCTGTAACGAATTAATTAGCAACCTTATATTAACACAAATACTGTTCGTTCAATGAAGTCTGACTTCATAAATAGAACAGACAACTTTGAAAATAAATCCTTTATAAAATTTTAACAAAACGCGGAAGAAGATTTTATATTAATCTGTTTAACTAAACGCTTAAAGAAAAAGTGAAACCGACTTCAAAAAACATTAACACAGGGCATTGAGAGGAGAAAAATAATGTGATTTCAATATTAATTAATAATACACTCCATTAATTTAAAGCACATTAAAATAAAACATTTAAACGTGGGTTCATGCGCATGTCTATTACTTTATCAACTCTTTTTGTTTTTTTATTATTAAATCAATTCAATCTAATAATGAATTGATTTAATAAACTTTCACTGTAGCTTCAAAACTCTCTGCACGTTTTTTTTTGGAGTTTCCTTGTAAATATTTATTTATTTTAAGAATAAAATATTTGCTGGCTTTTAAACTTTACCTTTCAAGAGAATATTAAGAAAATAGCAATCTGTACAGAGGTACTCTTTTGTACGTGTGGCTTACGTAACCTCGCGGGTAACAACTCGTCGAAGACATTGATTCCGGTACTCTACAATACAAAGCCGGGGGTAATCGCTGCATTATATTTTCGCCTGTCCCCGAATTGCCATGAATGTTATAATTTAAGGCCTTCGCTTCGTGCACACTTTAAAGAAAAAATATCTGCACTGTTTGTGGATCGAACTCAGGTGGCGAGGTACGACTACCGTAATTAGCTCTGTTATTCGAGTAGGCCTCTAAGTAGAGGCAGTGTTAAACATTCTATACATGTATCATTTAACCATGTCGATCAGCTACTCAGCTACCGCGTAAAGGAATCTCCTTTGTTCAACAGGACAGTTTTAATATTGCAGTATATGGGGAGATAAAAATAAAATAGAAAATGATGACAATAATAATTTTGACAGGGGCCACTTGAAAACAAAGGTGTTCGAAAAACCACTGTTATTAAAACTTTTTTATAGAATCACCGTTAAAATATATTAGAAAGCAGTCCGAAAACTGATCACTCCAAAATTTTACGAATTTTAAACCTGAATGCAATACAGGGTTAAAATATCCTTAACACATAAGATGGTATTACGATTCGGAAATCAGTGGATATACGAATCTTTTTTCGAGGATTGAGTATATAGGAAGTTTGTGGCGAACGTCAATTTACGACAGCAGACTATCTCGTTTCGGGTGTCATTCCATTAAGACCCTCCCCTAATGGCTCGTGTAACTCGACAACACGCCTGTACCAGATTATACATAGCCAGGGACCAACAAAAACGAACAGCGTTCGAATGAAAAAGAACGAATACTACCAACGAATAAAACAATCAGTTTAAATCGTTGTTTGTAAAACAGTAGTAATTATATACTCGTGATTTTGTTTATTTTCATATGTAGTTGTTTTGACCCATCTAAATAATTTACAAAGAGAATCAACACATTGCTGTGTATTTGTTGAATAAGCTTCTGAAAAGTAAGTTTTGTTAGATTAAGTAAACAACAAACCAGTTTAGATTAAGGTTAAATAGACAAGACAAGGTCTAGCAGTTAGATTTAGATTAATACATGTTTTTTCAATGAACGGTTGTTCTAAAACATCCATATAAATTGTCAAAGGCATTAATGATAGCTTGGAATAAGCTTTACTCAGGCAGTGCGAAGATGTTTTTAACTAACTTCAATCAAAGAAGGTTTATGTTCGGGGTGTACATCTTCTTTATTTTATTCTTTATCGACTTTGTACACAAACTTTCGAAAGATTTATCCTATTGTCTTATATTTTACTTTACGCAGTACAGTATAAATTGAAAATATTTCTTGCCTCCCCCAGGGTAGTATACTCAGCCCTGTTCTATTCCAAATCTATGAGCTCTGTCAACTCGCTCTCCCTTCCACGGGTATTATGAGCGATGCTGATAATATAGTATAATTAACAAAAAGCCGAGATTGGTCAATAGTAAGGGATAGTGTGAAAACAGCTGTGAGTACCGTAATGATCTCGTTGGCTAAAAAAAGCATTTTAATAAACCTCTGCAAAAACAACTTTATCACTTTTGGTCCTTGACCATAATCGCTACCTCCCAACAACTTCTTCACTATAAAAGCTCATTTATGCGATCGCGGTGGCCCTCACTGCACTTGTGAAGTAGTGATAGAGTTCCAGTTATTAGGTACCTTGGTATACAGGTAGATTCTAGTCTAATCTGGAACGCTCACATACAAATAGATGGCCGAATTAAGAAGCTTATCTTCCTCCTTAAAAAATGATACTATCGGCATATAAAGACGGTCACACACACACACAAGCACGAGCGCCCGTGCGCGCTCACATGCGCTTTGCCACATCTCTGTAATGTACACATAGAATTGATGTCATGGTATGATGTTAATATTTATAGGTGCTACCTACTTTTATATTAAAAGTAATTATAACACAAACAGGATCTTTTTAGCACAGGAACCACTGTTAAATAAGTATTTTACATTGTTATTTTTCTTATATGATCTATTTAACTGTACTGTGTTCCTGATACAAATAAATATTATTTATTTATTTATTGCCTTGAAAAAAAAAACGTCTACAATTATTGTGAAATAGAGATTTCAGTGAGATCTAGAGGGATCAGGATGGGGTTAAATTACTATTTAATGCATGTATTTATACTTGCACGCACGTATTTAAAATGAGCTTATAAGATTTTTTCATCCGATTTTTAGTATAGATTTTAAATTAGTAGTATTTTGGTTGACTCTTGAATATACTTTCGGTGTATGTAAATCAGCAAAGCAAAAATAAAATTTAAATCTCTATGGCTCTTTTTCCTTAAAAATTTCTTCTAATGGCACGTGCTGTACAATGCGGTTACAGATTTCGCAGGAGAAAGGTACACGTATTTACATTTACACTAAGCTGTATCTCTGCTTGATGGTGTCAATTCTGTTGTATTACTCTCTTAACTATAATTGACTAAATTTTCTTTATACAAGATGTAAACCTTGAAACAAGGTCTTATTTCAAATATAAACAAGTAGGTAACATACGTCGCTATCGAAATAAGCAATTTATTTGTCGACTAAAGTCTGACACGCTTAAATAAACTTTAATACCACGTAGCGAGAGCCACTATCCGTTGAATGCCATCTCTTTTACTCTGTGTTTTTAGTAAGCGTCTTCGTAGGTGACGATTCAAAATAACGTCATCTTAGTTCGTTTTGAATAAGTTTTTATACGGCAATTATACGGCATTTGAATAAGTGAGGACTCTCGATGCGTGGAAATAAAGTTGAGTAAACGTTGACAGGTTTTAGTGAAATTTAGTGGCGCTGAGAAATAGATGCCAGTAACAAATAGACCTTGTTACGAAGAAGACAAAGTTGATTTCATATTAAGAAATTAAGTCAGGTTTTAGTTTAGTGAGTCTAACAATAGAATCGGCACCAATGTAAATATAACCACATGTTGGTATTCCATAAACGCAATTAAAACAAAAAGTTCAATTCGCCTTAATACTGACACAGAAATCTTTCTCTCTTACGGTTGAAATCTTGTTTTCAAACATTTATAGGACGACCTTGGTAGATATAACCTAATGAACAAAAACCTACTTATGAACACTTTTTCTCAAATACCCGACAAACATACAAAAAGTCAGCGGTATTAAAAACATCGTTTGTATCGAAGTCGGTTAAAAGGCCTAGTAAAAACCGTCACAATATCTAAAAATATCTGTTGCACAGTGCCAGGTCATCCATCAAAAACGGCACCAGTGGGGAAACTGTTTTTCAGCAAAAATATTCCAATTACAACGGCGCAGTATTTACGAGCGGCCAAAAGGTTGAAAATCGCCAAACACCACTCGACGAGACCGTGACATATTAAATTACTTTCAAAAATTATCGGACAAATATTTGAGGATGCTTTACACATTGTATAACCGTGCAACAAAATATCTCTAATAAATTACAGTATTTCATGTCAAAATCACTGTCAGATATAGAAAAGTAAATAAGTTCTAGCATTTATGGAGTTACTAGCAGTTCCCGCGCGGTTTCGTGCAAATAACTGTATTAGTTTAACAAAAAACTATTATTTTGACATTACAAACAGACAGTGGCGCAATGGTTTAAGTGATCACCTCGCCACTATGCCGCACCGAGTGTTGTGGGTTCAAATCCCACACGGGACAAAAATGTGTGTGATCCACAAATAGTTGTCCTGAGTCTGCGTGTTCTTTGTGTCCGTTGTTTAAATGTTTGTAAATGCCCCCGCGACACAGGAATATTTATAATTCGGGAGTTGTCTTTAAAAATAATATATATATAAATATATATATTTATTTGTATGTATTGATAAGCAAGACAGTATTTAGATTTACATAACAGATTATCTATCTTCTTAGATAGAACATACCCCAAGGAACGGTTTTCAATTTTCTGCTTCACCTTGCGTTTGACTTAATTGTCTGCTTATTGTGAGTCAAATTAAGGGTGATGCCAGATGAAACGTATGTAATATCTCTGTTCACCTCCTTAATAGAAAGCCAGTCAGTCGTGAAAAAGGATTATAATTTGTACATAAACACGATTGTTTTGTGATGTGTTTATAGTATGGAATATTTGTATTTATTGGCCAACGACCAATATAAAAATATAAATAAACCATTTTCGTCTATTGCTGGTTTTAACACTTAAAATTAAAAACCCTTAAAATCTCATAGTGCTCTCTTTTTATTTAATATTATACAGTTTTGAGATTAGGGAGTTTTGTTTTTAAACCACTAAAAATATGATGATGAAAAAAGTGTTTTTTCGTTGTGAATATTATAATTAAATATTTAATATTAAAACCTCATATCTATGCTTGTTGTGAAAACTCACTTTAAAATATTGTGCATTTATAAACCTTTACTCTGTCGCGTATAAATAATGTAAGAATTACTGGTTGCGCCTCATCAGAGGCTCATTCTGTATATGTATACCTACTTAGAGCAGTACACTGCCTACAATAGTACTATTACTATTTAGTAGATTAGTCTTATGTACTTAGGTTTCTCAGTCAGTCAGTTAATTTTGAAAGGTTTATTTAAACCTTTCAAAATTAACTGACTGACTGAGAAACCTAAGTACATAAGACTAATCTATAGTAAGCTCAAAGGTCTTATAAAGTATTCCGCACTAAGCCTTAATTATGAAAAAAAAAATATATATAATGAAATTGTGTAAATCTGTAGACATTGGACAAAGTTTAAAAAAATTAATATATGTATAAACTGAAAACTAACGACGTGCCTGCCACTGAAACAAGTTCTTCGATTAGTCAACCAAATCTCTTGACTGCACCACCGAGCAGAAATTTATTAATGTTGGGGTATCGTTACCTTGGCACCGCTGTAGTTAATACTATTTCCATCGGCATTTTGTAAAGCGTAATGTTTCTTTATAAATATATTTAAATTCTATAATTGGTTCAACTTCGTATTATTTATAACAATCAGAATAAAAAGAAATTAATCATCGAAGCGGGATAACAATATTGCGCCCTCTCTCCCACTTATGGGCAGGTCTTACGTGTTAGCGGCGGGATGAGAATTATTATATTTACAAATACTCGATAAATACTATGGCTGAGATCGACACCATCTATCAAATTTCGTTATTAACAGTGAAATAAATTATGAAAAAAAAATGTTAAATATCTTAAAAAAATAATAAGCAATGTGCAATTTAAATTTAAGAATTCTACGACAAATTCATCGTCATCCTTGCACCATCAGTTCAAACCCGCCCCACCAACGAGCAGAGTATCAGTGTTTAAGACCGTGTGATTTATGAACGAGTCTGTAGCGACTAAATAATTTTACTTTGGTCGGAAATCCTCGAAATACACACTTTTGACTTTTCACATCTGTCTGTCTGTTAAGTTTTCACGCTTCAACTACTCAACCGATCATTATAAAATTGCACACACTTTGTCAGGAGTAGAGAAAAGGATAAAGCGTACCTTTTATTTAGAAAAAAGTACTGTTACCGAGCAATTAACACAGAAATAACTTTAACGCGAACAAGAGCTAGTCTTTAATAAATTCGAATGTCGATATAATTTTTGTTATAGTTAGTTACTGCACTATTTTGTGTATTTTTTTTTTTTCTTTTTATGGAACAAGAACACGTGCAACTCAAAGTCCCAATGCGTTGCCGGCCTTTTAGGTGGAAGTAGGTGAAGGGGGAGGAAGAAGGGGAGAGGGGGCCAGGGAAGGGTTAGGACCTCCGGTAACCTCACTCACTCGGCGAAATACAATGAAACCATTGCTTAACTGCCGGTTTTCTGTGAGGCCGTGGTATCACTCCGGTCGAGCCGGCCCATACGTGCCTAAGCATGGTTCCCACAGATATTATAATTAAATAAAACAAATTTCGAGGGTTTTAAGCTATTACTTCATAGCTTCAAGAAGCCAAAAATGCCATGTAAAGTGCTCTCAGAATACCGAGAGCACTTTACATGGCATTTTCATTGTAAGTAATTAATCACTACTGTAACCCATATACTTAGGTATAAATTAATAACTTCTATAAGACCCTAAGTACAAGAACATTTGAAGTGTATTTAGAGTAACAGAGACTGAAGATTATTTGTCGAGCCAGGAGAATGAAACAGCCGGCGTGATTATGGAAATAAGGAGACGGAGATTATCCATCTCGTTGAATACTGATCATTATTCTGTATAAATATTTTATACTCAGCCATAGGGACCGTTTACTTAAATAATTACAGTAATATATTTTTGTATACTGAAGAGTTATTAAACATTGAAAGTCCTGTACTATTTTTCTGAAGGTCAACGAGTGTATAAGCTGGTCTTCACGTCGTGCTCTTAAACGGATGCCAGTTTTGGTTTGATTTGACCTTGGTGTCGTGGCTTTACTTGTTGTATGTTTTATTTTCGTTGCTCTTTTCCATCAGAGGTTGCAAAAGGAAAATAAAATGAATAAATAACATAAATTATTCATTACTGATTTTTAAGTAAAGGTGCTTTTTTAAAAAAATGTGTATTAAAGATTTCAGGAACAAATTGTACATGGCAGTCTTTCTGTTTTTTCTTTTCAGCCAGAAGTATTGTTAGCATGGTTACATGACCCTTAAACACCTCCATCAAAAATGTGTTTCTTTATTATTTAACATAATTATTTTTTACTAGAAATCGCGCGATGGTCGAATTTCGACCATGGTATTTTCATTGGCATAACTTGAGCTGTCATTGTATAGAGTTACTTACCATGACAGGTAATCACATATACCTGTAATTGAATTAAGCCGTTTTCTCGTAATTTTTAAATTTGTAAGACATATTGTTTAAAAGTTTTAGCTTTCTGCACTTCTTCTATAGTACATAAACAGTAAATATTCCAGTTACTATGTTCGCGAAATTTTCTTAAAAAGTCACGTATTAATATAATGATTATTATAACGAGATAAATATAACTACATATATTATTATATCGATCATATGATTATAGATAGTAAGGACAAAATTTGTCCTTACTAATGTAATACTAAGTAATTTAATTACTTAGTTACCAATAGTGTCCGCATGGAACATGATCTAATGGTATTCGTTTTATTGATGTCACAATAGTCTAAAGTTACCTACGATAATTTTCTGACTGTTATGTTAGAAAAATATATTCATAAAGAAAACCTACACATTTATGCAAGTTAGTATCAATGAAAGTGAAGAACGATACAACTTAGTTCTCATACGGTCTACATTCTGGCGTTGGAATGGATTTTACCTCTCTTGGACATAAAAGTAAGTGGATGCTCCCACGATCCATTAAAAGTGAAGACTATAATATTGTAACATTATTACCATACTTGTGGCGTGATGGTTATAGCACCTTATTACTGTAATAAGTGGCAACTTGAAAAGAGTAACAGATTCTCCATACAAAGCCTTTTTAACTTTCGTATCATTTTGTGACCTAAATGAATAAAGAACTTCTTCGTTTTTGATTTAAGATGATATTCCCTATTTTATGTCTTATTATTAAAATTCCGTGATTAAGTCGAAAAGTTATCTTATTTTATTATGTTATGTATAAAAATATAAGCACCCACAAATCATTGTATTTTTTTACTTGATGAAATCATTAAATTAAAACACATTTACCCAGCATTGAGACAGTCACGCCTTAAAACATTTTTTTTTGTTTATTCATCTTAAATATATAGTAAATTATTTTCAAGGGTATTTATAACATTAAAAAGTAGGCACAAGAAAGCTGTTTGTTTGCAAAAATAATTTAATAATTCAACTTGAACGAAATATATGTAGGTGTTCTACAAGAAGAAATTACAGTCTGTGATTTGAGCCAACAAAATATTTGCAGCGCTTATACAATTCGTATTTAAAGGCTGGGTTTTTTTTCTGGCCAACTTAGTTCTAGCTGTGAAAATATATATACCTTAGTTCTGAACTATAATAATATAGCCTATTATATCTTTCCAAAAAAATTCTTATTTGACTAAGAGAATCGAAAATATCGTTGCTGAAAAAAATTAACTAGAAAATCTAAAAAAATATTAAAATTATATATTTTTCCTCTATCTTTCTTTCATTCTGATCCTATGGCTCAGTCCCGCCATCCGGCCGTATGCTTGTTAACTATCTGGTAACGGAGAATTTGATTCAATTGTGATTAATTCTATCAACTAATCGCGTGGGTAATTCAAGGATATTGGATTTATTCAAGATATAGGAATATTTGAATTCAATCACTTTTCCACCCAACAAATAATTATCATGTTCAATACCTTAACATAATTTAATTTTGCATTCTGTTAATAAAATTTTATTAAAAAAAAATTGTAACGCAACAGACCTTACTCTGTTTTATTTCAAACGTTACAATGTTTATAGTATAATTATGATTTCGTATCGCAATATTATAATTTTCATGTGTATCAAGTAATATCATTGAAAATAAGAAAGGTAGGTAATTTAAATTTATTTCTTTAAACAACATGGACCGTTAGATTCTTCTTTCTTTCTTCATAAAACATTATAAGTGTGTGTGTGTGTTTATTGTCCTTGTTATTCAATTACATTTGAAGCAAGATAAGACGGTCAAACAATCGGATCGAAGAATTTCATTATGGGAAAGGGCTAACACAATTCGTCTGGGTCGTTCGCATTGTTTTGACTGGATAATGGTCACTCTCTTGGGTTATGAAAAGCAATATTTGTTACGTTAAATCACATTTTCTGTAAGAAGTAATATCAAATAAAATTGAATGTCAAATGAAAATCAGTTTTTTCGTTTATGATAAAATCAAACCTTTCAACAAATGGTAGACGAATATATTGTTGTTTTATTTGGGTTTTGTGTGTTGTTTGTTCTTTATTTTGTGTTTATTTGAGGCTGTGATTTTATTTGTAGAAATGTCTAAACAGTGTAATACATTATTTAAATGAAGTAAGTCCTGTACCGTCCTCATAAATGTGCATATAATACCTAAGTCTCTATAATGCACAAATCTTCAACCCAATAAAAAAAAGCGAAATAGCATATCTATGACCATACATTACAGCTTCTAGGTTAGCTTTGTCGTAGTTTTGTGTAGTAGTCTTGAGCCCTAGGCTCAAAATATAGAAACTTAGTCATATATGAAAAGGTAAAAGGTTGTGACAAGCTGATCCTGAATCCCTTCTGTTTTACGAGCAGTATGGCACACCGTGTGGTTTTACTCGGTTCGATTCCGACACACCTCCCCACCAAAAACCCCGGTGGGGTGACGGCCCAAGGGGATTTCCACACGCACAAAAAAAAAGATGAAGGTTTCTGCTCAAAACTTAGTGCCTCCAGCCTCCGCGCCTTCAGTCTAATGCCTTATAACATCGTTTTTTTTAACTAAAGGATTTAACGCAGTATTCTCTTCACCCACAACCCAACATAAAATATATTGGGATATACATGCTACTTACACCTCTATTTTTACGTGTATTTGTAGTGTTTTAGCAACGGTAACCGCTTAACATAGTACTAGAAATGTTTTAACCACACCATCGAAATTTATCTAAAAATCCTTTTATTGAATTTAGGAGTTAGAAAGTTTATTTGTACAGATTATGAAATCAAAAGTTGTGTTAACTAGAATAAATTACTTAGTTGCGAAGTTGTATTTAATTAAAGGGAACTTCTGTTTCCCCACGTTTTGGTCGAATAGCGTGGTGTTTCATAATTTATTTTACAGCGCTTTTGCCTAAACCCACTTACAATTTAAACAAGTCTATGAACTCATTACGTAGATCGTAGCCTTTTAATTTTTTTAATAAAACTATACGTAGCTGCATACATTCGTACTCGTAGGAAGTATTAAATTGTATAAAGAACACTCCCAAACTCCAGTTGCAAACTCCAAGCCACTCAACGAAAATTGCTTAAGTCCCAGTGAACATCTAGAAATCCTAGATATTCTTATATGAATGAAAATTCCATCTGAATTAATAATAATAATAATAACTTTATTTCTCTCCCACACAGATACTGTTACAGCTAACAATTCTTAATCTAATTGTTTATGCTACATATGAGTCTGCGTGAGAGACTGGTATCTGTACTAGGTAAATAGACCTGTATTACAAATTACCAGCCTCTCCTAACTCTAGACAGCATGGTTCTTAAAGCAGGTGTAACCTTAGTAGATAAAAGAAAGCAGTGTTATTATTATGTTAAGTGAATGAGAATGTGTGTGTGGGGGGGTTTAGGTGTGAGTATGTGGGTTTGTATGTGTGTGTGTGTGTATGTGTGTGTGTGTGTGTGTGTGTGAGTGTGCATGTGTGTGCGTATGTGAGTGTGTGCGTGGGGATGAATGTTTAGGTGCTATCTCTGCGATGTTGTGGTAAGTAAAACATCACTTTTGAAGTAGGTCATTATAATTTTATTCAAGATGGGACTAGTAATAGGCTCTTTTGAGTTCTCTAATTGAGTTCAGGTCGTCAACAAAAATGAAGGCTTTAAGGTTTACTTCTTTAATTCTTACACTGCTAACTCGCCCAGTTCGTGATGACATGCCTAGTAAGGCAACTTCATTAGGTACCCAAGTACACGGAAATCTTAACAAAATACTGCTTTCCCTTCACCAACAATCTTTAGTTCAATCACTTTTCCAAACTAATATAGATCGTCTGTTCTTTGCTTTGAAACAGTATAGTTAATACAAAACCAATACTCATTAAATATTTATCAAGTACAAGCTAGATACGGAGCATATTACGAAGACAATACATAGAGGGACAGTTATATATGTACATATTCATAATAGATAAATGTTAGACGATCGTTGAGAACGCGCCAAATAATTAATACTACTTTTGTTTTTCTTGCTTTCATTTTCAGATAGTGAGCGAGAGTTAGAAACGGGTTTCACTTGAGTTGATGTATGTATATGGGCAGGCGTTAGACTCAAGGCTCGTCATGCATATTCAAAAGTGGCAGGCCTTGAGGCAAGTGCCTCAATGTTACTTTGTCGCTCAGAACTACCGCTTTAGAAGCGACACGTTAATACCGCTGCATATCTAAGTAGCTTACATAAAATTAAATACTATTTTTCGTATTATAAAACCTGAGGAAAATGTGTCGGAAAAGCACTATAATGTTGTCTATGCACACTGTCACTGTGGTAATATGGTTCAGATGTGAACGACTAAGAGCGAGGTGCCAACGTACGTCTTCCATTCCCACTACGTATGCTAAGAGTACATCAATTTAAATAGTCCTCTGTATTTTGTAAATATTGAAATAGGAACTGGAGAGTACTAGTATGCTTTTGAAAATAGAATGTGATTCTACTTAAAGGTGTATGCGTGCTACATTTTACTTCAAGAAATTATATAGGTATTTATGTTTCTAATGATGCACAATTCAGCACAATATTACAGCCGAGAAATCAGTTCTAATCCCAACTTGCCCTACTTCTCTGAAATGACTCATAAAATATTTATGACTGATCCAATAATTATTATGAAATCGTCCTGCATTAGTAATAGATAGAAACTGCCCATCTGTATACAAATGTCGTCGCTTACACCCTGCCAAACACAGCAATAGAACAATGAGTTTACGTCAAAGGTTTACATTTGAATAGTTTATCACTGGCCCGAAAAGTAACATCATTTATAAGGCCTGTGAGGCCGCAGGCAAATTCATATGACTACTAACGATGACTTCATTTTAGTAATAACACTAGCATCCCACCCCGGCTTCGCACGGGTAGCAGAGACATCTTCAACAATCATCATCATATTTCTACCAATTTACACAAAACTACTTAACAAATAATACACCTAAGCCTTTCTCATGAATCGCTCTATCTATTGGTGAAAACCGTATGAAAATTCGTTCAGTAGTATTGAGTTTATTGCGAACAGACAGATAGACGCGGCGGAGGACTTTGTTTTATAATATGTAGTGATAATTGCAAATGAAAAATGAATATGTTTTGCATTTCTGAGGTGATTTTTATTTTAGTAAGTGTAAAAAAAGCTTGGTATTAAGCATTTTACATCTTACCTCATTTACAAAATGTGAATATCCATTTACCTATAAGCGAATAGGTTAGGTAGGTACCCATAGGTTCATTTATATTAACAGCATACGTGGTGTTAATAGAAATGAACCTATTCATTTCCTATAAACTACGGTTTATTCTCGCTTATATAGCGCGTCTCCTTATTACAGAGTTATATAAAGTGAATTGATAATACCAACATAAGCACACGCAGTAAAATACAAACAGAATCCGTGGCTATAATTCAAGGGGCCATCGCAATAACAGGCATTTTTTCTATACGTGCTCAGCACCTAAACGCTCAATAAATAATCGTTGGTAAAGAAAACATTTTGTTTATTGCAGAATGGCTTCCGTTCATTTTACGATTTAATGGTAGTCATAATCAAAAGCTCTGCAAAGTGTTAGAAGATGTTTTTATTTATTTTTCAATTATTGACATAAAATCTTGAACCTGCGTTAGCAGCCCAACAAACATTTTAGTCGCATAAGTGAAACTAACGCTACTCGAAGTGCTATAAACGTCGTAATTAAGTAATTTCATTATGTAATAAGGCCTATGTCCAGCAGTGGACTAGAATAGGTTAATCGATTATGTAATACGGCTTAGTGTCTCATAAATTTATACTTTTTAGTCGTATTAGACATCTTATTCGATTTCTCTACAACCTGTCGTATATGACTTTAAACAACTTTTAGCGGTATAACCAGTACTGTCATCTTAGTAACGCCTATACAACTTTTATACCGTTATTAATCGTATTAGAGGCGCGGGAACTACTTTTACGTGATGGTCGTGTAAGAGTGACAAAATTGACTCTTAAATGATTTTCAGTCAATTTGATCCCTTTATTATATATTTTTACAGTGACTGGATGTCGTATTAGTGTATAAAAATTCAGTAACCAGACATTCTTTTATGATTCTTAAAAATAACTGTATGACGTTAAAATTAATAAAAAAAGCTGGGTAATTGATTTTTTACACGAAATCTCTAAATGAACCCTAATTACGTTAATGGCTGACATATACTAAGTGCACAGAATGAATAAGTTGTTTAGACGTTGTATTATGGTCGTGTCTTGAACTCTAAGTCGTAAAAAGATAACTGTTAGCACGTTCGTTAAAAATATTTTTGAAAATATTGCTTAATTTAAAGAATATATAAGGCGCGTTCCTTTTATAGATAAAACTTGCTCATTTTACTCGATAAAATCAATTTCCCAACAGATTAATGTACAGGACACTTTAGTTTTGAAAATCCAAATAGCTATACAGAAATATACAAAATGGATACTGACAATGAAAATAATTTATTACAATATAAAATTGATCGTCACAGTCAATCAAAATCCTTCATAAAAGTTGCGATAGCACATATGTCATTCGATAAAATGCCGTGAAGCGGTTATAGTAAACACCATTACTCGATGAGAAGACTTTTATTTGGGCTTTCACGATATCTACGCGACCACTACATGACTATTTAGTGATTAATGCAACCACTTCGCGACTCTATTACGACACTGATTCGTATAAAATGGGCCTTTTCTCGGTCGTGTCGACGTGATAGCAACGTATTTGCGACCAGCTTATGGAACCAAAAGTTAGATTTGGCACGTCGTGGCAACCTATAAAATGTTTGTTGGGAGTCCATTAACAATCAAGTGTAAGTCGAACACGCAGGGAGATGGTTTCGTATATTGGTATTTTTATTATCTTTGTCTCGTGCATATTCAAAATCTCACAATTTTTGTATACATTTTTGTGCACACTATGAGTGATGTCAAAAAAGCTGTTAAAATATTGTTGTTTTAAGCAGTCCACTTAGTCACACATAATGTTTACAGCAAAAAATAAAAATGTTTACAAATAATAAAGCGACTTGACGAAACTGATTGGGAAGAAAAAACTTAAACCTTCCTGAAAATATGTAGAACATGTTAATGAAACAATCTAGAAAATTAGTCTACAACTTTTAAAGAAAATCCCAAACATACATATTGCGGATCAATTAGAGAACCCCCTTTTTTAAAGTCGGTTAAAATCTACACAAATAAATAAAATTGGAGTGTCTGTTTGTAATATTAAAATAACCGCTTTATACTAAGTGCATTTGGATGTATACACAGTACATGTACCAAAACAACATTTTTTACAATGTCACACACACACTGTCTGTCTGTCTGTTTGTTTCGGCTAATCTCCGGAACGGGTGGACTGATTTTCACGGGACTTTCACTGGCAGATAGCGGGTGTTATAAGGAGTAACTTAGGCTACTTTTATTTCGGAAAAAGAATTAGGGTTCCGCGCAAAATATAAAAATATGTACACGCGAGTGAAGCCCACTGGTAAGTATTTAAAGCCAGCATTTTGGAAAAGTACTGTGCTTGCTTTGCGTTGATAATACTTGTAAAAAAGGTAAGGTGCGACTATTTTCTGCTTTTCATTACAGTACCCAATATGGACTTGTGAGTAAAGTCTTTAGAGTTCCTGAGAAGCGGGGAGATAATTTTGCCAAAACACAAATGACACCACTCCTGTTGCGAGTATTTTAAGCACCCTATGAGCGTGCTCTCCTTTATGAAGCCTCCTACTAACGTCAAAACAATTTTAACTTGCTGCTCTTGCTGCACATGCATAGATAATCTTATCTAGTCCATTCTTGATACCATTCCATTCCTGTTATTTTTTTAATATCTTGATCCCACCGTACCATTACATTACATTCAGATTTTTTTATTACATTCATATGTTACATATAGACCAAATAGGCATATTCGGTAAATGATCATCGGTTAATTGGTTATAATAGCGCAGCCCAGCCGTCTGATCTAATTGATGAGGCATAGTGAATAAGTATGTATCTATGTGAATGAGAATATATATGAATGAGACAGTTTTAATGGTTAGAAAACGTCTGTCACAGTAGCACTTGTACTATCCGATTTGCGATTTTGGTGCAATTTTTGATATAAAAAATTTTCGGATCTGCTGCAGCGAAAAACCTACTACATCATCTTATCCTTTAGTAAAATAAATAGAATGACACAATGCGGGGGGCATTGTGTCATTCTGTATTTAAAAAATAAGTTGTCCGAGTATTTAGAAGCCAGAACTTATTTTTCTATGTTTATATAATGTTTTCTTATGTATACTTTAGTATATGTACCTAGGAGACTGAGCTCCACTTGGTAGCTTTTGCGTTTTTACATTAAATACAACTATGCAGTTGAACTTAAAATGCAAAACTGTATCTGTATACAAAATTTTATCAAAATCGTTAGAGCCGTTTCCGAGGTACCCGAAATAGAAATACATACATAAATAAATACATATACAAGACAGGAAATACAACTATGGAGTTAAACTTAAAATGCAAAACTGTTTCTGTATACAAAATTTTATCAAAATCCTTAGAGTCATTTCCGAGGTACTCGAAATATAAATACAAACATAAATAAATACATAGGTACATACAAGAATTACTCGTATATATAGACTACTGAACGGATTTAAAAACTAGGCAATCTGCAATACTTTTACGTTTACAAATAGATACCTGATTACTTATTGTTATAAAAAAATAAGGTAAAAGGTAAAGGTTACTCGTGATAAAACATATTTTTTAAAAGTTAGTAACTTTAGTGGCTTTCATACTGTGTTTATTTGTACATAAATGTTAAAAAAGTTGCTACTCGTTCGAATTTTGCAGGCATATACATATTTCGGTAGTTGTTTGGATTTGGGTCGATGTTGTTCATTTTTAGATGGGATGCCGTGCTGGCGAACAAGATTTTATTACTTGGATACTAATAATTTCAAATAAAAAAATGTGCGATACACTTTAATTTGATAGTTTCACACTGGAATTTGCTTTGATTTGATCATAAATAAAACTCAAGAATAGATGACCGCGCCCTCTCTCAAGAGCAGCTGCTTCAGCCACGAGACACCTACTTACTGTACGTGACTCTATCCTGGTTACGATATTTTACCAATATTTTTGTTTGTGCTTCCGACGTGTAGTGTACTCGTATATATGCCATCCTACCAATATTATAAACGTGAAAGTTTGTGAGGATGTATGGATGTATGGATGTTTATTGCTCTTTCACGCAAAAACTACTAAACCGATTGCGATGAAACTTGGTATGTAGATAGCTGGAGACCTGGATTAACACATAGGCAACTTTTATCCCGATATTCCCACGGCATCGGCACTTACGCGGGTGAAACGGTGCAGCTAGTAGTATTTATATAAAAAATATCATATCATTATGATATTATTTGAGTAATAGTATTATAGTTTCTTTTTTAAACATTAGAATATTTAAGTAATAATTACTTTTTTGAGAAAACTAAGATGGTGGCATGCAACAAGTAGTACTTACGTGTTATTTTTTATTAGATACTTCTTTAAAACAATAATAAATATGAAATTCTACACATAACGAAGATTGCAATACAAAGTCTCTGTATCAAATAATTTCAAGGCTTTCAAAGTTTCAAAGTACGCGTTCCATGATATAATTATGTATTTATATGGGAATTAACGCGATCACGAAATAGGTATAACATGCCTCTGAATTGCCTAACGTTTTAACCAGGTGGCAATTCAGAGGTATGTAATACTTATTTCGTGATCGTAATTCCTATAAATAAAATATAATTATACTTCCAAGGCGTTCCTGGTAAATAAAATGTATATTTCAGTATATACAAAATGTGTTTGGTTTTGGGGTTCGATAAATCTAACCAATTTTACAGGATTTTACATCGTCGGGTTAATTCATTATCTCGTCCGTGAGCGAGCGTAAACAATTCTGAAGATTAAAGGCAGTGTCAGTTAATTGTTTCCCGGAATCCTCTGATATCGTAATTATTTTGACAACCATTTATCAATAACAATCAACTAATAAAGCATTTATTGTTATCCATTACAGTATATTTACATTACTACCATTTCTATTTAGATTTATAGCATATTTTATCAACACCTACCTAAAAATAACTCTCAAGAATCTTTTATACTCATTTGAAATGAAATTTCCTTAAACGAATTTAGTTACGCTAATACTTATATTTCCTGTTGTTCGTAGTTAAAATTGTACCCATACTTAAAAATCGTATTTACAAATCAGTGCAGTAGCATTTCGTTTTACCGTAAAGTGATTAAAACCACGGGCGGTATCGTAGGATAATATTATTTCTGAATTAGTCGCATAAAAGAAAAATAAAATGCCCTGGCAACAAAACCTTTCCGAGCGCCCGAAGGCAACGAAGCGCAAAACCATGTTTTTCTTATCTATCCTTCGGGATGTGGGTTAAGATATCACTATTAGGCTAACATTGTGAAAAAAATTCTTGTTGTGTTTTTTACTAGCAACGATCTTCTTGTCAGACTTATTAAAATACTTACCTTATAGCTTGGTTATTAATTTTTACTAACAATGTAACCCAGTCTAGCTTGTTTTGCTAGGTAGCTCAATTCGCAAAAATTTTAAATGGCAAGCAGTAAGCTACTTAGTCTTGAAAACTGACGACAGCTTGGATAGAAAAGTTCCCTACAGTTGACCATCGGAAAGTCGATCGCTGAACGTCTATGAGAAGCTATGATGGTACATATAGCTATATTATTATATTTCTATCCGTGCCATTTTCTATTCGAAGCATTGAGAGTTGTAAGCCAATATTTCAGGAATACAATATTCTAACACTTCCATCACTGTACATAATGGAAGTTGCTGTATTTGTTAAAAAGAACCCTCATCTGTTTCCTCTACTGTAAGATAACGGAAGAAGTAATCGTCGCGATGTCAATTGAGTTCACCCCGCTAAAATAGCGTTGTGACGTAACTAGTTTGCAAAGCTCCATTAATATTCAATAAAATTCCAAATTACATTAATCATTTGAATTTCGAACTTTTTAAAAAACACGTTAAAAGCATACTTATTGAAAAATGTTATTATAATGTTGACGATTTCTTTAACGACAAAAGTGATTAAAATTTTCTCTTTCAATTAATATTATTTAATTTAAAATGACAATATATAATTATATTATCTTACATGAAATTGAATCTTATGACATTTTCCTTTTGATTGTTTTAAATACATTGTTGTTATTACATACCGAATTTTTTGTACACCATCATTGGTCAAACATGTTTATTCAAACAATTGTATAACATCTATAATAATAAGAATGACAACTCTGTATTATTATTATTCACACATGTTTTAGCAAATAAATGTATCTTTATCTTTATAATATGTATGTATTTAGTCATATATAAGCATGTTTATTAGCAGTCTTATTATTATATAATCATAAAAGTCTTTAATTTGACCTACACCTAAGTAAAGATGTCTAAGAGTTAGGCAATACGGAGCAGTTTACAATAAATATTTTGAATTGAATATTAACTTGATTTAAATATATTTGCCAACCCCTTAAAGTGTCAAGATTGTTTGCACGCATTTACCAATCTGCAGCAGATTTACTTTGTAACTAACACTTTCATTTTATAAAAGTACTAGGAACCCGCCCCGGCTTCGCACGGATAGTAGAGACAACAATCATCAACATATTTCAATCAATTTACGCAAAATCTTAACAAATTATACACCTAAACCTTCCTCACGAATCACTCTGTCTATTAGTGAAAACAGCATGAAAATCCGTTCAGTAGTTTATCAGTTTATCGCTAATAGACAGACAGACAGACGCGGCGGGGGACTTTGTTTTATAATATGTAGTGATAGTAAATTAATAATTATCAGCATTACCTAAATTGCGAACTAAATAAAAAAATCCTTTTTTCAATTTAAAATAGGGCGCACTGCCAAATACTTTAAATCGCCACTCTGTAAAATGAAACTCTTTATTGAAAGCCTATCGAGTGTTTTATGACCATATATATAGATATCCTCTTAATGTATTCCGAATACGATAGAAGAGATCGACAAACATTCAATATACAAAACAGTCTTTAAACTTTTTTATGAATATAAGGGTGAGGCTATAAAAGTCTAGAGCCCAACAAAAGTTTTGTGTCAACATGTATTCTTATTTTACCATATAATTATATGTCGCAGATCCATATGTATTTAGCCTTTTGCCTAACATAGTTTTAAGCTCCAGGCTTTTTTTTTGAAGTGAAAAGTTCTTAAGGCACGTTTGTGCACTTTTGCTATGGGGAAAAAGCACTGTACTTCTGAGCGTCACGCTAATAATACATCTATAGATCCACTAGAGGGCGCTAATCTAAACATTGAGTTCGTCAGCTCCTTATTAATTAATGTCACCAACCTGCTAATGTCACTTTTTAATTTCGTCGTTTCGTTTAAGTTTTACTTCTGTCGGCAGTCCTATGACTGCCTAATTTTTTTACTTTTACTTTACTTAAACTTTCTTGAACCAGGAGCCAGCATTTAAAACTGGAGACGGAAAAAGTGACAGATTTCTTCTACTTACTTCTATTTATTACTTCTACGAATTAGCTCATTACTAGATTAGACAAGCACTTTATTTGTGCATAATAATTTATTCTAGAATACTTTCGTTTATATAAGTATGTCGTGTGTCGTTTATATCATTATCATTGGTGCTGATCCTAAGATTTTCATAACAACATTTAAAGTAATGATTTATAATAACATATTTACAATTTCTTGTGATTTAAGTGAACACTTGTGATTTAATTCTTGTGATTTAGGTAAATTAGCATTAGCAATGACGCATCATTAGTAATGCTAATTTACCTTTATATTTTTTAAGTATGTTCAGCCCTCACTCCGTTATTTATGAACCGATTTTGATGATTATTTTTTTGTTATACAACCGACAACCGAGTATGTTAGCACATTGTAAGGTTAAATATTACTTTCTTAACACATTCAGACTCCTCCGTTCCTCGGAGAGCACGTTAAGCCGTCGGTCCCGGTTGCCATACGAACATCCGTCCGAAATCGAAATTCGAATCGAAAACGATCCGAAAAAAAAGTCCGACAACCTGGACTAAAAAAAGGCACGGAGGAAAAGGTCGCATGTCAAGGAAGTAAGGAACTGATGATGGGATCCTAATAAAATTGAAAGAAACCCTCGAAAATTGTATGCATGAATAGGTATTTGCGTTTAGGAGTCATCGTATCATGAAGCTGAAACCATACCTTTCCTAAAAAAATAGAAGTTAGATATAAAAGCTGTGGTTTTAGTGACAGAAACCACTTAATATGCTTTGAAGAAAAGACGTTTGATAGCGTTATAAATGTATTAACATAACATGTATCAACTTAAAATTAGTTTATATAAAATTTTATAGGTTATGTAAATACTCAAGACTTTTATTTTTTTCCTTTTTAGTTCTTTTGTAGGTTTAATTTTTTTTTATAGCACACTCACTAATCTGTGGTTTCACTATGAATCAACATACTTCTACTTTCTGGGTAAACCTTGTTTAAACCCTTTACTAACAAAATAATTATATACATAAAAACTGTAAAATTTTAACTCAATCTGTCACATGGCCTAACAATAAAGATAGACACTTAATTTTTTTTCTATAAAGGAATATTTTTCAAGTTCAATCATAAATAGATAATATGTTGATTGTCAACTGAAACAAGAACTTAAATGTTACCAATGTTTCAAGTTACGGGTCGCCTATAGATGTATTTGTTTTTAAAGACCACTGACTAAAGACTGATACAATATTAAAGTCAAACTGTATTCATTACAATTTTAAACACAATTACTGTAAATCGGCTTTCCAGTTCCCGGTCTTTCGCCGGGACCAGATAATTATCCTTGCGTTCAAATATTTATTGTATCGTAAAATGTTAAACACTTGTTATATTTATATAAATGATTTATCGCCCTTATTTCTTTTATGAAAATATAAACATTCATGAATAAAAGAAAATAATGCATAAATTCAGATTATTTGTCATCCTCATATGGTTTTTTGAGGTATTACACTTGACACATAAATTACTTTGAGACTATTGTACATCCAAAGGGCAAGACATAGCTGGCTGTATCCATATACCACGACAGTATGCAAGACCATATATAGGTAGAATATACCTACTTACCTATGAGCCAAGATAAAGAGAATTTTAATTTGGTACCACCTCCACGCCACAAGCGACGGCGGTTAATACACAACGCTATGACACTGTTATATTCCCGCTAGTCACTAAGAATGCCTGAGATTGCCAGGCAATGCACCAATGACAATGGTAATCACTTTTAAACAATTGGGCCATGTGTTTATTAGCCAAAAAGTAATAGATAGAGATAAAAAAATAAAAGAGAGCACGGCCATGCCCCCGATAAGTTGAGCAAAAGAAAAAATAAAGGAACAGTCATACCATATTTTTTTTAAAACCATTAAAGACATTTTCGACCCCTTTGTAACTTCGTTATGGATAAAAAGTGAGAAGTCTGAAATTTCATTGAGGAAGAGGGCATCATATAACTAGGTATATTTAATTAAATTGACCTAGTAGTTTAAGATGTATTGCAAGTCTAAGTTACACAATTTTGTCACTGACATACTCACTCATCGATCATCGAAATTTTAAAGAACTAGTAACACAAGCTTTAAAATTTGAACACACACACAGGCTGTTAAACAATAAGTGTTCAAAATTTGAAACTTGTTACAGTTCGAAGCTTGTTGCTACAAGGCAAAGGAAAACTCAAATATTCCGTAATTTCAGTTCCCGGTTTCTGGATATACAAACTGCATAGGAATTTAGAACTGCTTAGAACTTTGTGATCCTATAAAATAGATATATGATTACAAAGTTACTTTTCAGTTAATAATTTTTTTCTTATACTACTTATGTAGTTTAGAAAGGTAGGTAAATAGTGGATACATAGTGGTATCACAGACTATAACTATATACTATACTATATAGACTATAAAGATGTCTCTAATATTAATACAACCACTATAAAATTTTGTTTATTTACTTAACTAGATTTATTAGGAACGACGTTGCGAGACTTGTATTTTTTTACATGTTAGGATTTAATGGGATATAGGGTGATAAAAAAGCTATTTTGATATGATTACTGTACCTCGAGTAGAGACACTACCTAATTTTTAAATGATTTGAATATAACTTGTTCGTACTGTTAAGTCATTAAATATTTACGGCTTTACGGTTCATGTTAGCTTTTTGCTGAACTTAAATTATAACAAAGCCTGTATTTGTTCTCTTTGTCACACTACTCTGACCGGTTAGTTTCAATAGTTCCACACAACTGTTATTTACATAGAAAGTTGGCAAATACCCATGTTTCGGACAAACAAGCTCTTAATCTTGACTTATGAGTACCTACGTACCAAGGGTCGATGTACACTAAAGAGTAAGAAATGAAATTTGACTTTTATAATTAATATACCCGAAAGAACTAACAACTAAAACATTTCAAATTATAATTTTTAGTCCGAACATATACTGTCTTGCACTGGTAAAAAGAGTAGCATGATACAAGATGTAGTAAACATAATGAACTATCACAGAGAGATAGCACATTTAAAGCATAGTTTTAGGTGCCACACTATCGAATTTCGTATGTATTTCATATCGTGCGGGTCGTGTTTATACGTGGACCTAATTAGAAAATATAAGATGTAACGCATGCCCGAACAGATAGTAGGTACATAACAAAAAAAAGTCCTCCACCACAGTTGAATGACCTACGTACATACATACATTATATATATATACTTAGACAGATGATGACGAAAGACTCAATAATAGTTTGCAGTATTTATTGTACTGTAATTAATTGGTAATAGAATCGGTTTACATGTCATATTTTGAAAAGAAGGACTTAATAATATCAACATCTTGAATATTTTTGGAGGTTGTGGTTTGAAATGAAATCTACAAAAATTGTATTTCAACAATCAAATTATTTCAAAACTACACAGTTTCATAAACATTTTCCATTTTTGCATACCTGTAAGTTTTGATATACTTTTAACAATATTGAATCACATGCAATACACCGTAACAAGAATTTACAAACCAATCCTTTCGTACAAAATACAATATGCAGATATAAACTTACACAGTTTTGTCAACGCACAACGAGTAAAACCGGTCAAGTGTTTATTGGTTTTACTCCCCTTAAGCCCCATTATCGACAGTTTTTAATTGCCTTGCCATTAAAACATTTTGAAGATGATTAGGAAAAATAAGAACAATTCGAATACATTTATTTAAGTTTGAAAGCAGTTGCAAAGTTGTGAGATATTTGTTTGAACTTTACACTAATCTTAATATATATAAATCACGTGTCACGTTGTTTGTCCGCGATGGACTCCTAA
This sequence comes from Euplagia quadripunctaria, assembly GCA_963859945.1. Classification (NCBI taxonomy): domain Eukaryota; kingdom Metazoa; phylum Arthropoda; class Insecta; order Lepidoptera; family Erebidae; genus Euplagia; species Euplagia quadripunctaria. Next base: position 16,070,420 of record OY982562.1, on the reverse strand, counting down.
ACTACTTAACCGATTGTAAATTAAATTTGCACACCGTGTGCAGTTTGATCCAACTTGAAAGATAGGATAGCTTACATCTTAATTTATAGCCGCAATATTATTTTATTGCAAATTATTTGTCATTGCAAATTATTTGTCTATTATTTGACATTCACAATTATCTGTTAACTCCAAACGATTTTAACAGATGGCGATATCTGTTGACTGGATTGAGTAAGTATAGTAGTAATAAATGGCGCTGCGATGTTAAATCTACAAATGTGTCATATAAGCTACAATTTAATAGCATAACCACCACGTGTTGTTGAGGCTAAAGTATAAGTTAAATTTATTTTGTAGTAAACGAAATACCGTGAAATTAAATTGTTTCTACTTTTTAAATTTTTGGTGTTAGCATAGCCGGCCACGTGTTAATTAGACTGAAGTGTAAATGCAGTATATAAATATTTCTTCTGTACGTGTGTATGTGACTGAACTCCTCCTAAACGTCTGGACAGATTTTAATGAATTTTTTTGTGTCTTCAGGAGGATTTGAGATTGGTTTAGATTTAAAATTGAACCCGTTAGATGGCGCTGCGATAGGGTTACAGGAATAATGACCGATTTTAATGAAATTTTTTGTGTATCTTCACGTGGATTCGAGAATGGTTTAGATTTACAATTGGACCCGGTAGATGGCGCTGCGATAGTGTTACAGGAATAATGACCGATTTTAATGAATTTTTTGTGTGTCTTCACGTGGATTCGAGAAGGGTTTAGATTTACTATTGGTCCCGGTAGATGGCGCTGCGATAGGGATAGATAGGAAAATTTACTAATGCAGACGAAGTTGCACGGGACAGCTAGTTATGTTATATATTTGTGTAATAATAAATACACTCACTTTAATTTAAAAAAAACTAAACTAGTGATAAACAAAACTTTATTTTAAGAAAAAATCTTCTAGCTCTAAAAGCCGACGATAATAGTCCATTTATAAAAGGTATTATGAAGTCGACACGTAAAAAGTGCTATTGAAGATTGGCCAATTTATTCTCACTTTAAAATCAATCGACGTGTGCAGCCAGACAAAATGGAGATTCGAATGCATTATGTTATTCGATTGAATTTCAAGACTATTTTTATGACTTGATCAACACTAGACTTAGAAAAATATTAAAGGAAGCTCAGCTAGTGTGTCAATACTCATGAAACGATGGGTGCTTATCCTTCTAATACTATCTTGTTCACAATCACACGCAATATTGAAGAAACACACTTGCAAAAACCCCCATTTTATTTAAAAGTACAAAGTAATATTATCCCTTGTCATATTTTCTATTTAAATAGGAAATTGAATATCTGTATCGTGTATCCTAACTGCACAGGCATTAATACCGCTTTTACCCTATTTTCATTACACCATATTTTTTGCATTTACAACTTTTTGTAGGAAATGAGGTTAAAGGTTGCTTGGAAATGATTGCTCGCATGGCCGTTCTAAATGAACGTAAGCATTCCAAAATTGTATGTACAACATATCTAATTGTATACTGATTTCGGTTGACACTGAAAGCAGTATTCATCCCCATATTTAGAGTGTTACAAAAAGGTAGACGCCGTGAATAACGTGAAGTGCTAACAATTTTATGAAAATTCGTGAATTTGAATAAAGAAATGGATCCACATCCCATTTCTTTATTCAAAATCACGTATTTTTGGAATATCCAGATTTTACTGAAAATATCTGCATAAAAAATAAAAAAAAACAAAATCATTGAAATTGACACGAAAATTCCTAATGTGTTGTTTAGGAATATGCAATTTTTTATTTATCCATTATTTAAGCAAAATTAAATATTTGTTGGCTTCACATAACACTCCTAAAATTTTTAGCACACCTTTCTGTAACATTCTGTATATGAGGAACTAACTATAAGTTACTTGCTGATATGAAATGTGGTCAGTTTTAATATTCTTATGGGTTCAATTTTGTCATCAATATACTCGTATTTTCGTGTAATATATTTGTTTGACGCCATTATTAATTATTATACTTTATATTATACTTATTTCGTTCGTGTGGATATTCAAATTCATCTCACGGGAACCGATTTTCTGCTCAATTTTCTTAATTTTTCGTCCCGTAATAACCTTCTGCAAAGTATTTGAAAACATACAAAAAAAAGATGAATGAAATCGGTTAAGTCATGCTCAAGTTATGGCGTGACCAAAGAATAGGGATTCATTTTTGTTCAACTTCGTTAAGTGTGAGTTTGTTACATCAAATGGTTTTACTAGATGCAATGTCGAGCAATTTAAGTCACTGTTTTTCTATTGGTGATTACAGTTAGCATGTACTAGTGACTTTTGTCATCCAAAAAAGCATCCGATCCTGTCACCAATTATGATAATATGTAAACTAGCTTGATATCTTAATATTTTTCATTTTTCATTCTGCATTATTAACTACGGTCTCCGGCTGTCCACGAGGTTTGTTTTATAGGTTACAATTTTCAGAACAAAAACGTTGGATCCAAAAACTTACCCCGGTTTCTTTAACAGCAGCTGTCCTATACACATCATTAGTGCACGGCAGAACTCGTTATTCTTAAATAAAGCGATATTTTAAGTTTTCTATATTGTGAACAAAACGATGTTAAAGAAAAATCTAATGGCGAGAAAACAAACGAACCGCTAAATTCGAAACACAAGCCTAAATTTGAAGTTAATTTGAATTTGGAATTCCTAACCAAACGCCAGATATTTGAGATCGAAGTGGCCTTTTGTCGAACAAAATGCCAATTTCATAATTATGTAAAGACCTAATATTAATTATATAAAGTGGTTGTAAGTGATTATCTTAGCATTTGCCTTTGCATCGAATCGTTAGTTTTATATTTGTAAAGTTACTGGATTAAAGGGATAACTCCTTATTGCAGGATATTCTTTCATTAAATAAAAGATAAAATTAAAAAAAGACATTTTAATGAAGCTAGTTGAATATAATTTAAAATACAATTATTGCAAGCGAAATTGAATGTCGTCTCTGTGTACGAAATTTGGCAGAAGGCAAAGTGTAATTTTAATGTTACTCGTGATGTGGTGAAGAAAACCTCACATCTCCATAATTTCGGAATGATGTGACAAATTCCGTTGAATTTGACACATAATTTCTAAATTATATAATAACGATTCAGCGTTACAATTTCATGGTGTACATCGCTAGAACATAAAATTTTGATGATTTGTGACATCGTTAATAAAAAAATACACGGTAAGGTACATAAAACGTTATACGCTTACGAGAGTTTGGTGGAAAGCACACCATTATGTAAACGCACTGAACCCGGAGTAGCGAGAAAACAGATGTTAACTGCTAATCTGTAAAAAGGGGAACAAAGAACATTCCAGGATCTATATTATTCCATTTTTAAACTGGCGTAATGGACATGTAAGTCGATTTACAAGACTACAAGATTTTTATAATATCCAGTAAGTGTACTCCTTTATAATGTCATTAAGCGTTATTGCTTACGTTACGCTATGGACTCGTTGTATGCACAAATGTATGTTTTTCCCAAATTTTTATAATATTACATTATAATTGTGGATGCCAACCAGAACAGTAGAACCTACTTTTATTTAACCGAATCTCCATACATCTCAGTGTGTCATTCCATCGCCATATAATTCATTGTTGCACTCTCGTGATTACTTGGTTTTACATTTTAACCGACTCCAAAAAAGGATGTTCTTCTTTCGGCGGTATGTATCTTTTTATAATTTATTCAATTAAGTGCAGCAAGTTGCTAGACAATCTAAAAATCTTACTACCTTATCTAAATAAAGTATCGGGCTTATTAAATTGTACTAAGTGTAGCGCAGACACAAGTGTACCTGCAAATACAAGGGGTTTTTAGTAAGGTCATGTATTGGTGGAAGGGTACTTGACTTTTCTTTTAAGATCTTTTTAAACAATTACTTTTTCCCACCTTTTTTGTGTGTGTGTGTGTGTGTGTGTGTGTGTGTGTGTGTGTGTGTGTGTGTGTGTGTGTGTGTGTGTCTGTGGCGTCGTAGCTCTCAAACTAATGGACCGATTTCGATACGGTTTTTTTTTATTTGAAAGCCAGTTTCCTTGCGGTGCTTCTCAGCTTCATGTTTGGTTAATATCGGTCCAGCAGTATAAGAGTATCAGCTCTTTTCCAAAATGATGTAAGGCATTATGTAATCGTTGAAGAGATTTTCGAGTCGGAGGTGTTTTAAATTTATAGTTATAATATCTAGCTACAATAAAAGATAGCTTTTCAATATAAAAAGATGAATGCCTCTTGACTTTCTGAAGTGAAATAACACTGCATCCCAGATGTAATACGTAAAACTAGCAGAATCCATCTCCAATTGCTGACTTACAGTATTAAAGGTCATTTGTTGCTTTGTTAAAGTATATCTACGAGTAAACGAATTCATCAAAACTAAGATCGAAATAATTAACGCCAAAATATATAAAGGGACTTTTCTGCTGTGCCAATCGAACATGAGAATAAAATTTCCACAAGTTAATATTCCAGTACCTGCCTACGCCTTTACGCTGCGGAGCTACGCAACACTTATAAAACTAATAATTAATTTAAGAGTGTGACAAAAACTTTATTTAAATATATAGTATATGTGTGTATACGATATATTTGATGATTATTATCTGCTGATAACATTATTATATGAAATATGGTCTTTGGGACAGAATATATCTAATATTAGCGTGTAATCAGCAATGTTATGAAGTGGAATTACATAATTGAAAATGTGTTAGTTAAACTATCATTTCATTAAGCATTAGCAGTCTGGTTATCATAATACAGGCCCTGCCTAGTTTGGGATCAGACAGTCGTCTATGAGATGTGTGAAGTTATTATTATTATTGTTTAAAGAAAATTATAAATTTTTCAGACTGCATTACGTGCTTCGATTTAAGTTAAAATCTTTCTCCCATTTTTGTCAATTAATTTCATATAGCTTACGTAAGTACGTAAGAGTTCTTCACACTATAGTGACTACTCATCGTTCTATTTTAAATAGGACGATTCTTCAGTTCTAGAAAAAAAAACTACCTAGATAGCTCATTAGAAGGGGTTTATATTCAAAAATTACGTTACATTAAATTAATTACACATGTTTTAGGCTATGTTACACATAGCAGTAGATGCTATGTGTAACATAGCCTAAAAATGTGTATGTATTTAAAACTCTGAACAACAGCTTTAGACAAGGAAGCATAATACTTATAAGAGATTGAAATAGTTCAATCCAAAACAAACTATTCCATTTTTAATTCGTTAGTCAGTTCGAGGCAAAATCTTTCCTTAACCTTTAATCTCCTCCCTCAATATATTTGAGCTCGATGTATTGTTTTTTCTAAACTTGAAATTAAGGTATCATAACTATCTATGTAAGTACCTTTTCACGTTATTTAATTAAACCTAAAGACGCCATGAAAGGCCAGTCGTAAGTAATGGGATTACCTAGAGCTATTTTACGTGTTGCTGATAAAGATTTTTATATTAATTATATGGAACATGATAATCTTATGATTCCTCCATTCACAAATTATCACCACCTTCAGATTTTAATCTCAAATAATCGTTTCCACCATTAAAACTAGAGATTCTCGCATTCAATTTATTTATTCTCATACGAAATTTCTCATGACTTTTTTTGGTAATTTATCTAAAGATATAATCCGAATAAGGATGTATCAGATAAAACATCATTAGAATTTGCTCATGAATAAATTAAATATGTAAAAGAGTTTAATTTGTAGTAAAGTAAAAAACTTACATTCAGTTGGTGATTGATCGTGACTTGTATCGATGTATGAGATATCATATTTTCGACTGTTCAGTGTTCCTCGCACTTATTCTATTTTATTTATGTTGCAACAAAATTGTTCTTATTTTACCAATAGAATGCTAGTCAAAGTGTTACAGTACTATACGAATATATAATTAGTATATTCTTCAGAAGAGAGGTCATCACATACTATAACGGCACTAAAACAGCACAGCTGCAGCACGTCGCCGCCTGAAATTGAGGCTACCGCTACCGTTACCGTACCGTACCACGCGTCGCCCGCAAGGTGCAAGCTAATTTCATCGTCTTCATGTGCGACATGACGTGAAGTCATTTCACGCACGTAAGCACGCGGATCGCGCGCTGTAAGCGAGGTGACCGGGAGCAAAGACTACAATAGTATATAGGATAACCAGGAGCGCGCCGACTGCGAGTCGAGTTGTATGGTTGCAGCAAGCGCGCTTACTGCCCGCCGTTGGCTTTTTGATATTGACATTATGAAATATATTATACGAACACGTTTAAACGCTCATATTTAAATGACAACTTAATTGCTGGGTTGGAGCCGTGCCGACCCAGCAATTAAGTTACGTTACCGTGACGGTTTAGTGTGTGATGACCTTAACTTTACATGCAACTAACACATGGCTGTAGTAAGACTTTACAGTGTTATCTACGATGATTTATATCCTGAAAGTTTACGAGCAAATTTGCAGTTAATTTCGCTACTGTCTTTGTGTTTTAATGGCTTAGATTTATAATATACTCCTAAAACATCATTTTCTTAATAAATCAAGTTAATCTACTTATAATTTCAGACGGTGTTGTAAATCATCTTCCTCGTGAAAAAAGAAATGTTTATGTATACTGTTTAAGGAAAGTCTACGGAAAAATAACTCTTCTACTTTGTCTTCATTGTTCGTTTTGTTACTTGTTAATAATATTAAAAATAATCCTACGAAAAACACAGAAATAAATTATTTTAAGAGATGACAGAGGTATCTTAAAATAAAATTTATACAAACATTCATCTTTGTCACTATCTATGTATATTATACTAGTAGGTATATCAACGTTCATGACAAATGACAGCCTTAAAAAAAGATGTCAAGACAAGCACTTAGGTTATCCGAGACATGTATATTTCGTGAATAAATTGCAAGATTTACGTGAAACATAAATCATGTTACTACATTTCGAATTTGCAGAGGATACGATGACATCAGGATAATTTCATCTTAATCCAATAACTAAGTTTACTTTTATTGTAACGCGTTCTCATTTAAAAAAAATCATCATTTTGAATTTGCAGAGCCTTTGGCGATACCGAGGTAATTTCATTTTAATACAATAACTAATTTTATTTTTATTTTCATGTGTTCTCATCTTTAGTCTATTGTTAAATTTTGGAAGAAACGTACGTAAATCAATAACCAAACATGATTTGACTACGTAAGTAGTCTACCAACCGATACTAACATTATTTAAGTTTCAGCTCTCAATATATTGTATCTTTTTTTTGAAATCCGCTTTAGATGTTACATTTATGATGATGTATGAAAAACATTCTGAAGCGTTACTTGAGATTGAGGGTTGTTATTGTGCATTGTTTTGCTGTCAAGAGGTTGTCTTGAAACTCTATCCAATATCGTATTTTACCATTGTTGCTACTGTAGTAAATCATTAATAAACTAACTTCTATACTAACTTTTAAACTTTCGCGTTCCATGATATATTTAATTATGTACTTATACATTAATTAACGCGAACACGAAATAGGTATTAGATACCTCTGAATTGCCAGTCAGCCTGTGACCACGGCCAGTGTAACCTGGTCAAAAGGTCAGGCAATTCAAGGCAATTCAGAGGTTACATACCTCTATACCTATACCTATTTCGTGATCGCGTAATTCCCGTATAAATACATAATTAAGTAAACTAACTTCTAGCTGGCGAAATACACAACAATAGCAGTAATATCTCAGATCATAGAAACAAGGTTTATTTCTATGTTCTGAGAGTAATATAATGTAATTTTTTGTAATAATGTTTAGATAGAATGACAAATTATTTCTCAATTCACAAGAAAGGAAGCAGTCACTTTCGTTGCGTTTTATTTGAATCCATGATCAGGCTTGACAGGTTGCATTTTTTTTTATTTTATTGGCTATATGTCTTAATACTTAACGATGCTCCACCTTCTTACAAAAGTGTTATATACACGGATATTGTTTCTAATATTAAAGCTTTTGAAAATGGAGTGTCAAGACATCAAATTGAAGAAATGGATTGTAACCGACGAAATGGTGGATCCAAGTCAGGAAATGAAAATCTAGCTGCATTTAAATATTAAGCAATATACATAAATATAATTTATCAACTTTAGAAATATAGGTATAATGTAAATGTAACAGTTTTGTATTCATAGCCTTTTATTATTAAATATTGACTTTAACTTTAAATTGTTTTTCATATTATAGTCCTAATTAAAATGATAAAGAAAATAATCTGAGGAATCATAGTAAAATTGATTCTGGTCACTGACACTGGATTCTTTCAGACGTATTAGGTCCTAAGATGCGGTTGAAAACACAGTATTATCCAATTACGCGAATTGCTAACGCCTCAATTGTCAATACGTGATCCAGAATCTGGCATTTAATTCTCTAAGTAACCGCTGTTTGTCAACATAAAAGATAAAAAAAACGATATATGAATTTTGCCTCAATCAATCGTCTCCCGCGAGAAATACACAAGTAAGGATTGATACTGGTTTAGAAAAAATATGTTTATCATCATTACATATTATAAAACAAAGTCCCCCGCCACATCTGTCTGTCTGTCTGTTCGCGATAAACTCAAAAACTACTTACTGAACGGATTTTTCCAATTTACCAGTAGATGGAGCGATTCATGAGGAAGGTTTAGGTGTATAATTTTTTAAGGTTTTGTGTAAATTGGTTGAAATATGATGATGATTGTTGAAGATGTCTCTCTGTTACCTGTGCGAAGCCGGGGCGGGTTGCTAGTCGCAAATATATTTAATCATATGACAAGCTAGTTTGTACTTAACTCTAATATATTCATTGTATTGAGCGGAAGATTAATAATTAAATTACTCCAACGCTAGTGGTACACACTTCAATAGTTGAGATAAATTAATTTAACAAAATGACGTCCTCAGTAATTAACCTCCTTCGTAAGAGAGCAATTAATCCAACTTATACGGTCAAGTGATTTGGGTACAGGCAATCTTTTAGGTAAGATAATACTGTGTTTTGTACAACCGCATCTCAGGACCTAATACGTCTGAAGGAGCCTTCCCAAAATGAAGTAGCTAAATACGTGTATAAATGGTAGCTATCCTCTCTAAAACATTAATCAATCCCGACAAAACATTGCAAGCATTTAATCTAAGTCAGTACATAAGTAACCTTAGACTATATCAAGAGCAACTTCGTATAGAAGCTAAAACGCACATGTGTGAAAGTGTTTTTTTTTTCTTTTACTCTTCTCACGTTACGTTCTTACCCTTGTGTTATATGACGTTGGGACTGAATAAAAATACCAAGATAAATATCTAAATATTTAAAATGTAAGTATTAAAAGTATATTCATTTCAGAATAGTATTTTAGAAGTAGCTATAAAAAACTTGAGAGATAAAAGTACCAAGTATATAAAGCGAAATTTTGATGATATCAATAAGATATGTTATTTTTACTTCTAACTACTTTGCTATATCTTTAATTGATTGATTGATCAAATGATTATTTACTTCTCAAACCTATATTAAGATTATAAAACTGAAGAGTTTGTTTGTTTGGTTGAAAGCGCTAACCTCAGGAACTACTGGTTCAAATTCTTTTAGTGTTGGATAGCCCATTTATCGAGGAAGGCTATAGGCTATATAACATCACGCTACGACCAATAGGAGCGGAACATCAATTAAATATGTTGCAAAAACGGGGAAAATTTACAAACGCAGACAAAGTTGCGCGGGTCAGCTAGTCCGTAATAAAGGTTCCCACTTCCCAAAGATGTAAAAGTATTCATAACAGTACTGAAACAAAAACATGGTCGTCATGATACTGCTTTTCTTTTTTTGCAGTAATGAACTGATCCATTACAGTAATAATAAAAATATTATTACCGCTATTACTCTTCTAAGGTTGGCAATACGTCCCTTTTTGGATTTTAGGTTTAAATGGATTTTTCTTAGAATATTTGTTATGCCTTCATTATTTTGAACGTCTCTTGGTCAATAGTAATTCTTCACGATCTTAATGCAAATAATATTAAAGTTCAATTTGTTATCGCGGGTTTTATTCTGGCTGTAAGTTGTTACAATTTGTAACTAAATCTATATATGCATCAATGGGGTCCAAAAAACACAAGCATATCAAATAACCCAATGTCCGCGACTTCATTCGCGTAAAAGTTATTTTTTGTTTATCCCCCGGTTAAAGAAAGTATTTTTTTCGAGATAAAAAGAACCCTTTGTCCTTTTTAACCGACTTCAAAAAAGGAGGAGGTTCTCAATTCGTCGGAATCTTTTTTTATGTATGTTCACCGATTACTCGAATACGCCTGAACCAATTTGGAAAATGCTTTTTTTGCTTCAAAGGGTCCCATTTAAATTTTATCGTAATCAGTCGAGCGGTTTTTGAAAAATCAATAAATATTGAAAAATTGTATACATCGATGATATTTTCGTTTACTCCGAAACCTCACTGTCTCATTGGAGCAGTGCGTTTAGTTGGCCTACCCATATTATATTTAAACAAAATACATCTACTTTCCACTAAAAAGCACATTGAAGTCCGTGATACTTTTTTTAAAAGATAATTGACTTATGTATATATCTGACAACATATAGGTATGCAAAATTGCTAATAAATCGATTCAATAGTTAAAGCGTGAAAGCGTAATATATACACACAGACTCACTTTCACATTTATAACATAAGTAAGGATAAGGATAAATAAATATGTCGAGATCGAGTGTCTACTTCTCTTTAACTTTGACTGATTCGTACATTTTAGACGTTTCCTCTCAAAAGGGTCCGCTGTATTTTACAGCTCCATAAAAATTACACTGCTGAATCGCTTGATTCCGATAAGATTTTTACTGCAAATATATGCCAATCGCTTTCAGATTCAAATAAAATATATATGATTACACAGTTAAGGTTTCAGAGCAATCACATATTTTTTATATCGTCTGTCTGTGCCTATTTATAATTTTTAATTTAGATTTATTAATACTAACTTTATGCTTTGGCTACTGACATAAATATTATCGTGATTAAATCCCGATATAAATGAATACAGGACACGAAAGTTTAAAAATAAATAAGTTAATGTAAATTTCTTACTTAGTGGTTTGCTCTTAACTTAAAAGTAAAGTAAATACCATGTTTTTACTCGTATCAGAAAGCTATTTTCTTTTCTATTTTATTTCCTGTCTTTTTCTTTTAGTTGATCCCATCCAAAAAGCCATAAATTCCTAATTAGGTATGCTTCGTATATTTTGAAAGTTTTTATACTAGTTTTGAAATGTCACGTCTTAAATTTAACAAGAACACTAAGCCTTTTGTTAGCCTTAGACTTAAGCATGTTCGTGACCTAAAAACTCTTTTAGCGATAACCAAGCATCGACAGCTCTCATTCTTCTCTTCATTAATCAAAAAACTTCGGCCACAGCTTTTAATACAAACGTATCTGATAAAAGTCTTTCGTTAGTTCTTTTAGTCAGATATACATAATATTTTATCCAGTGGGATAGTGAAAATTACGCCCTTTTTTATTTTAAATTTACTTTTATAAGAAGTTAGGCATCACATTTCCTCATAAAAATGAAAAAAAAAATAAAAATGAAAATAAATATGGGAAAAATTGAATGAGTTATACTTAAAAAAGAAGTGACAACGTAGGCTGCGATACTGCGGTTTCCTAAACGTTTGTAATATATTCTATAAAAGCAGCTCAGACTATCTAGTAAAAGTTTGACTAAAACGTTGTAACGTTAACGTATAGCAAAAGTCGTGGCGAGAATTCATGTACAACGTTTATCATAGCAATGAACACTTTTATTCATAAAAGTGCTTTGACTTTTGAATATTTTTGCTTAGCATATTTGTGTCTATTCTACTATGAATACACGAGGAATAGTTAAAGTGTAGGTACAATATTTAAAACACCCATTCATTTTACATAAGATTTAACGCTAGTGATATACACTGTAACTGATTAATATGAATACAGTTTTTAAATAGTTATAAACATTATTATCATCAAACAGTCTGTGTAACCGCTTAACGTGGGAGAGCCATGTTTCGGCACGTATTGACCAGCTCGACTCCGCTCGATACCACGGCCTCACAGAAAACCGGCAGTGAAGCAATGCTTGCATTGCATTTTGACGCATGAGTGAGATTATCGGAAGCTCTAACCCTCCCCTCTCCCCTATTCCCGTCCTTCCCCTCTCCCCTCTTCCCCCCCTTCCCCTCTTCTCTTACTTCCACATTAAAGGGCGGCAACGCACTTGTGACTTTCGAGTTACAGGTGCCCATGGGCGGCGGTAGTCATTTACCATCAGGTGACCCGTCTGCTCGTTTGCCCCTAGGCCATTAAAAAAGAAAACCGTCAAAAATGCATCTACCTCAAGTATCTTTTGTTATCAGTTAGTTATATGTACTTATCATAGGCAATTACCACTAAAATTATTTTTCGATCCAAGTTTGCAGACTTACATAAAGATGTATACAGACACAAATATCAATATACTGTAAAACATAATGCATAATTACAAAAAAAGCGAAACGAAACAAGCGCTTAGCAGATCCAGTAGTAATTGAAAATATATAATATATTAATTAAGGCAGTTGCCTTGCAAACACAAAGTGTTAACAGATAACACTTATAAGAATTGTGATAGAAGTAACTTGAAAAGGCTAACAAAAACTCATTAACGAAATCTATCTTTAACAAGTTTGAGATAACGGTCGACAGCATTTAAGCCTTTCAGCTTTACCGAAATAGACAGTTTTTGTGCCCCTATAGATTTTACGTTCGCTCTCCAATCGATTTCAACCTCTCGAAATGGTCTGCTGATTTATGGTAGCTTTTGCTTTATTCTCAAAGTTGTAAAGTCACGGTAAACTCCACAATAGAATTATAGCGACTTAGCAAAACACGTGACAAATTAGAAACATACAAACGTGAATTTATTGTTTTAATACTGTTACATGAATATTAAACGGGATGGAATGACTTTCGCGTTTCTTACTTAAAAGCTTCACGTTTAGAAATTTCTAAGTTTTAAAGATCCAAACGTGAAGCTTTTGAATATTAGGGAAGAGGTTCTTTTAAGCTGAATATAAAATAATATCGGGGTCAAGGATTTTACTCTACATTTTTATGACCACATTGGAATGCAAATGATTTCCTATTCATTATTTGGCAGCAACTTGTTTTTGGATATTATTGCAATATCTGTCAGGTTCAATCTTTGGAGAATTTCACTATTAATTAATTAGCAGCCCATTGCGAAGGCAGAGTATATTGTCTATTAGTTTTGTACATTTACATTTAAAAGTCTATTTATATTTGACTATACTATGCATGTTTTCTCATTTGACTTATACTACATCTTTGTGTAACATTTGTTTCAAAATTTAAATTATTTTCTACTTAATTTAACACATATTTAAATAGTACATGACAAGCATTTTTATTTTCTGTCCATTGACCTACGTGTTAATTTAACGTTATGCACAAAAAAGGCTTTTTATTTTAATTAAGCTTTATTTACGAAGCTACCATATATAATACTATTAACAGGATGCATAAAGGTAAATATGGCAAGAAGAAAACTACTCATAATTTTTTTTTCACATAACAGGCATGTTGTGTTGAAGGAACTGATTTAGTGAAAATGATCAACATTTCAAAGTAGATCAATAAATACATATGACTTCGTGAGGCTAGACGACTCATAACGATAGCAATTTGGCAATCTCGGCGTACGTGACGAGGTAGTCAAGCTTCGGGGAACACTGAGATGGTTCGGCAAACGGTAGATCGAAAACAGATGCTTCCGACGAGTTCTTTTAAAGCTTCGGATTTCTATTACACGATACACTGGACTTCCAAAGGATGATAAACGCGTATCTTAGCTTACATGTTTTTCTCAGGTAGTCTATAGTCGTATTTGTGGATCTAATAACATTAGTTTAGGGGTTTATTTTTCAGTTACGATGTCGTTTTCTATTCCATTTATAAGTTAGTATATTCGGTCTTAAAAATACGAAAACGATTGGTGACTGGTTTTAGGCTGAATCTATAGTGTATGATCATGTTAAATAAAACACGCAAAGACTGAATTCCTAATATGAAACTTTGGGGATAATGCATAAAAGTGCAAAACTGGAAATCTTGATTTCACGTATATTTTATATTACATTTAATACCTCGACTAATTAGTGATTCTATGTTTTCTGACCGACACAAAACATAAATTGTCATAAATAACTGTCACAATTAATTTATGTATATAATAATAATAACTTGACACATCTCACACACGGCCGTCTGATCCCAAACTTGGCAGAGCCTGCACTATGGTAACCAGACTACTGATAAACATAATTATATATTGCTAAATACATACATATTATATAGATAAATTACACCCAGACACAGAACCAATGATCGTACTCATCACACAATTATTTGTCCAGGGTGGGAATGGAACCCACGACCTGTCTGGCTCAGCAATTAAGGTCACTAAAAACTAGGCCAACAGGCCAGTCAGACATGCAATATGTATAGTATAGAACCACCACCAAATACAAATAGGTCATTGTATATCAATACTTTAGTAGACGAATAGTGTATGTCACAATAATCAATCTTAGACGCCACTAGAATTTGGGAATTGCTAGCTATAATAGAACCACTATAACAGCTTCACAAAAAAGATTTCCTCATTCAAAGGCTTACAAGATTGCCACATTAAAGTCTTTCTTGTTCCCAGTTCTTATACAAGACAAAATGAAATGTAAAAGTTTAACAGATTACACTCACCCTGGGTGCCACAAACGCTTGTTACAAGAGTAATGTTTTTTATTATCGTTGAAAAGTTGCACGTTATAGAGACTATTCATTTTATACAACTTGAAATCGTTATACCATTCTAAAAATTTACAATTGCCAAACAAGATATTTAATAGTTTTATTACCTTGTGCGAAGACTTATAAAGTTTTTTTTTAAATTTCATAGAATAAATAGGGACAGCATGTAAGATACATAGATAGGTAGCCCCACTCACAGCCCCCCACTTTATAGTACGAGTATAAGAATTATTTTGTTTATTTCATTGTAGCCTAATTCTTTAGAGTTTTTGAAATAAGTATTTTAAACTTTTATTATAAAGCCGGGAACTTAACTAGACCACTTAAGGGATGTCTTTTCTGAGCCCCTCGAAGCGTACCTACTAATTTCCTTGCGTCTATATGAGCCTCGTACGACTTTACTAGTCCACCATACACACATACACATCTCAACAACTGCATCTGCAACGCATTTGTGACTCTTGAGTTGCAGGTGTCCGTGGGCGATTGTAGTCACTTACCATCAGGTGACCCGTCTGCTCGTTGGCCCCCTATAATATATACAAAAAAAACATATTATGGAATATCTAGTATCAATATGGTGAGATTTAAGAGTTGCCTGCATTTGAGATCTAAACAAGTTACTTAGACAAGATTGAATTTTAATGTAATACTATTCTCTAATGTGAAAGAAGTAGGTATCAAAGCTAAATTACTGCTTTAACGCATTTAGAAATCAGGCAAAATACAAGCCCTTTGAAGTTTTATAAAAAACACAATTATTTTTATTGCAAAGTATAAAAAATTGGGTAATATTCTTTTACAGAAAAAGAGAGGTACAATAAATAATATTTAAAGCAATGACCACTTTCGAAATAAATAACATCAAAAATACAAAGCAGTTAAAATGGTTACAAAAACAAAATACGTAGTCGCGAGTAAAAAAGGCTTTCCTTTTGTTGCGGGTGTTCATAATATTTATATTATGTACTTGGTAAGCAATGTTATAAATAGAGACCGGATTATATGCATTTGCATATTTGCATATAAAATTGCATATTTACAACATTCTCAGCGGAAGTTGCATATATTATTATATCTAATATCTAGTTATGATGCATATTTTCTCTATATTTATCATATTTTTCGGTAGGTTAGTGCATTATTATCGTCTACAAAGTTGTTTCATTTTGGTATTGATAATTTAAGATTGAATAATTCAGTAATTGTATGCTGATTTAAAAATAAAAAAATTAAAACCTACCACTTTTTTCCTTTTATTCGTTTTCTAAAACTTTAATATTGCATATTTTACAAATTTTCACGCATATTTTACGCATTTTTCATGATTATTTGCATGCATATATATTTCAATCTTTTTATGTTGCATAATATCCGGTCCTTAGTTATAAATATTATTGCCTTAAGCAGCTTTCAATGTACACTCGAAAATATTCTGTTATGTATAAATCAGCTTAACATTTTGAACGCTACTTGAACGAGTGCTACTCGCGTAATGGCCTGGAACTAATTAGTTGGAATCCGGCCAACTGGCCAATAAGAAATTAAGTAAAAGAGGTTCAATCATCATCAGATCAATACGACTTTCTATTAAATAATATTAGTAACAAATTTACAACACCGATTGAATTTTTGAGACATGCATTAATAATAGTCTCAGCCTTGAAGTAATCTCAAATGAAGCTTTTACCAAGTATAAATATAACTGGAAATGGATGCTCAAATTACTAACATAAATATATGTTTATGTAAATTGCTCAAATAGCAATAGAAAGTAAATTTCGAATTTACCTGATTTCTAAATGCCTCAAAGCAGTAATTTAGCTTTGACACCTTCTTCTTTCATATTAGAGAACAGTATTATACTAAAATTAAAGTTGTCTAAGTAACATGTTTACATCTGAAATGTCTGGAAAATATCTAAAACATTTAACATAAACATAAACGAAACCATATAACATACAAAGCCTTGATTATAACTTAGCTGTATTTTAATAAATCTAACGACAAAAGCAAACTTAAAATAATTAAACTGTTATTTTGCAAAAATTATACTTTTCACTGACAATAATTATACTTTTTGCTAAATGCAAAATGACGACGAGCAGTAGTAGATAATTCCTTCTTCAAATAAAAGGATAATCTTCTTTGTTTAGCATCGTCAATATTCTATAATCTGAAAGGGTTTTAATGTTTGAAAACGCTCACTCTTTAAAAGTAAATTTATATTAAATTTAATTTATTATTTTGATTCTCTAAAAATTACAGAAATTGTATTTTTAATCGCAATTTGTAACCGTTTGTGCTAGTTAGTAGCAAAAACCTACTGTTCTACATAAAAGCCCGCCCTCATTTGCAAAACCCAGGCTTCATAAGCAAAACACTCATCTAGCAAGTGTATATTGCTTTTTGTAAATGTTAACTGTTTTGTCTACCCAAAGTGAGCGCTCGCCGCCGCGCCGTCATTGCACCGCCACCGTGCGGCCTCCGTGCCACTGCCGCTTGATTTTACCATACCACTAGATAGTTCAAGTTGTTAGTAATACATTGCTAGCTACAAAGAGCACACGTGTCGCACTCGCACGGATATGTCCAATTTAATGAATAAAAAGCAGTTAGTGTTGGCTTGGCGGTGCAGTGGTGGCACGGGGGCGGCGCGGTGGTGGACGTATACACACCAATACACAGTATAGAGGCGCGGTGGCGGCATCGTGTACCTACCACGAGCGCAAAATTTTATTGCGATTCCCGCGGCTTTTTAGATTATGAACGCCTTACTATTGAAAGTCGATAATCGATAATCGAATCCTTAAGTGAACTGTATTCAAAAAGTATTATTATGCAGAAATGTAAATAATATATTGAAGTGTAGGTAAAATTTTCAATGGAATAGTTAATTTTCATTTCTTTGTTATTCTCAGCTCATCACATTTATTGGCTGTTATCTAAACAAAGACTGTTATGATTAATAAGGTAAAAAACCTCGCTGCCACTCTTTTTAGCCATTAAGTCGCAAAGTTTTTTGCGTTGCGTTTGCAATTCGTTTCAATTATCTAGATAAACCTGGTAACTTCGTTCAGGGGCGCGCTTGTAATAGTTGCTGATTTATTTAAATACTTGGCAAATCACTATATATTATAAAACAAAGTTCGCGCCGCGTCTGTCTGTCTGTCTGTTCGCCATAAACTGAAAAACTTCTGAACGGATTTTCATGCGGTTTTCACTAATAGACAGAGTGATTCAAGAGGAAGGTTTAGGTGTATAATTTGTACCCGTGAGAAGCCGCGGCGGGTTGCTAGTATTAAATAATATTATATTTTATGTTCTGTAAGCATGCCTTAGACCTCAAAAAGAATACAGCTTAGTAATACATATTTGCGCTTTACAGTTTAGTAAATGAATATGAAAAGGTACCGAAGCTATAACAATCTGCGATCTATATTTATCAATGGCTTTAACCCAATGTCTTCTGTGGCTTTAGATTTCGACATCCCATTAGTAAAGTTTGGCTATCTAGGGACTTGCATGCTTACTTGTGCCTATAGGATAAAGCTCCCCTTTGATGTAAAAGGAAATTTCATTATAGCAAGTATATTTCCGGTAACTCAGTTAGTCAAAGTAAAGTCCAGTTCAGACAATGTCACAGGCTCTATTCTCAACCTGAAAGTTGGCTACTTGTAAGCAATTAAAGTCAAAAGGACGTAGTTTCTTTAATAATTTGAGAAACAATTGGTCGTCAACATTGTCTCCTCAAAATTAAAGGACGTGGTTTGTTTTAATTAAATCATCCGACTGACAAAATGCTTCCACCCTAGAAAAAATCGCATATCTAGTGATTGAATGCGTAGAAATATATTTTGCTAACTTCTTCAGATAATCGGTCTATCAATTTGAAGGCATCTTACTGACTTTCTAGGACTCGTTTGCTTCAATGGCCGTCGATCCTCCTCCAGATGTGATCAGCATTACCACTTCATATGTCTTATTCTGTGAGATCTGCCGGTAACTTTAATTCTTTGTAGAAGGAGCGAATTTATTTAAGAAACTCCAAACATACTCAGTAGCCCTCGACTTGCTCAGTAGCTCTCGTTAATAATATAGTGATATGAACACGTACCCTCAGCTTTTGCTCTCGCTCCATGATACTTTATTAAGTGAAAAATGGCGGCTAAACAAACATTATATTGACCCCACTTGTTTTAAAAACCGCAATTGTAAGCTCGTCATTGTGGCAATCGTAGTTTTCTAAGTGACTTCTTTATAAATACTTTGTAACAAAGCCTGCATCTAGATAGAAAAAAGAAAATCGGTTGCGTTTTGGTTTAGACGGTCAACTTCTCATCATGTGTTTGCGGTTTCGTTCCCTACCTCCTATGTCATAAACATGAACCCACTTCTAACACAAGCATTTTTGTAAGTTGTTATTAAATAAAAATAAGTAATATGTGTTGGTAACAATATATCTTAAAAATAATATCAAGTTATATATTCTGTAAATTAAGTCAAGCACAGATACAAAAGTAATGACACTATCTTATATATCACTCGCATTTTGTCCTTTGCAAGTTTGACGACTGAAAGACAATGTTTAGTAATTATAATAACATAACAAAATTTGTCTTAAGCTCAATTCAGACGGGCTGAGCAAATCCCCCGGCCTTATAATACGACATGCGATTAAAGGAGTGAAATACCTAAATTATGCTGACACCTAAGGTTCCATGTACGTTGCGTAAAATGAAATGATAAGTATTCGTCGATACCTCAAATGTTCAGAAATCATCAAATATATATCATTTATTAAAAAAAAACCGTATTAGAAACGCTCTTCGAAAAAGTCTTCGGGAGTGACTTATGTTCAGACGTGGATGCTCCATGATGGCAAAGACAGAAATGACTTCTACAAAGTTGCAAACCGAATAAAAACTTAAGAGTTTTTGAAGTGAAAACTTCTTTAGCGGCGTTGTGCACTTTTTGGGATAGGTAAAAAATGTTAAACTCGCGTCAGGACACGTGACCTGGTCGAAAATTCGTAAGACGGAACGGAGTTTCTTATATTAAAAAAATATAACATTCGAAATTCAAATACTTATGAGCGACCAGGAGCGCAGAAGTCCCAGAGTACTCTATGTATACATTTAAATATGTTATTACCTACTTTTTATTTTTAACCTAATGTGTGTGTGTGTGTGTGTGTGTGTATATGCAAATACATTGTGAAGTTATGTTTTCACTTCTGACATGCAGTCCTACGACTGACTGCTTTTTTTTTAATAAGTACTAGTAATCATACTTTTGTGATCTAAAATAGTTCATAACTAAGTTAAGCGTTACATTCAAAAATGGATTGTGTTTTGTGAATTTAGACTCCGTAAAGTATCTTGTTTTAGGAACTGTTTTAAAATATACATATTGAAGTCAGTAACAGTAGAAAACCAACATGAACTAAATGACTAAACTTTAAACCGTAAAAGCATATCAGAAGTTGCATTATTATCGTTACTTGATTATATACGTATTGTAAAGCAACCACTTTATGTAGGAACTACTGATTAAACTTCCATTTAATGAAATGTGAGTGTTTGACTACCATTACCAACTAGATTAACCTCATTTGATAGTATTTTTCATGTGGTAGAACGGTATAACACAAAACATTGAATAGCGCTCAGCACTACATTGCGCAATAACTATATATAACCTAGTACAGTATCTTTTTCAACAAAGCTACTCTTTTCAAGTGTCCTGTTGATAACCGTTAACAAGTCGCAATATCATCAAAAACTAATAATACGTTGTTAAAACTTTTCAACTGCTTTTACGGGTTATGTATCTACTACTCTACTACAGTCAGGTCGCTTTTAATCGAGCAAATATCTCGTGCGACTCTACTTGTTTCTAGTTTAGTGGCATAAGCAAATGTAAGTAAATGCAGTACATTCAAGTACTTACTACATTGTTCGTAGTAACACGGTTACTAAGCACGTTTTTTTCTATGTTGTAGGGGGCAAACGAGCAGACAGGTCACCCGATGGTAAGTGACTACCGTCGCCCATGAACACCTGCAACTCAAGAGTCGGAAGTGCGTTGCCGGCCTTTGAGATGGGAGTACCCTCTTTTCTTGAAGGTTTGAAGGTCGTATCGATACGAAATACCGCAGGCGACAAGATTGATAAGATGTTTATTTATAAGATCTCCCTCATAAATTACTTTAATGTAATAAACTTTTTAGTTTTACTTAGTAGTACCCACCACCAGCCCATGTCTGTACAACAGTATTGTAAGTGGCTATTATTAAAGGTGTTTAGAGTAATAATCCAAAAATGAATATCTTTAAAATTTGTATGATATCCATGATATTTTTAACCTAAAGATATCGAATTTAATATTGCTAGTCGTTTGAGAAAAGCTTTATAACTTTGACAGTCTACACTTAAAAGTGAAATAAAAGTGATGCGAAACGTTATTTAAAGCATTATGAGCTATAAATGGATAAACAGTAAATAAGCTACTATAATATCGAAACGACAGTATTATATTCACTGTATTGCTTTGATCTAACTCAACATTGAAGTTTATTAACATTAAAACTTTGTATAGGATACCTGTCTAGAACAACCAATGATTGCCCGTATTGTAAATATGTGTATCGTAGCGCCTGCCTAATGGTTTGTATTACAATTGTTAAAATAAAACCCAAGGCTACTTCACCACCGCCTCGGTTAAGTGGAGTGATATAGCCTCTCGCTTTAAAACCAGCCGGACAGCAAACCCCAGTTTTCAAGAAATATCCTTGAAGTTTAAATTGTGAGAAGCCATTACAAGAAACGAGAAATTTAACAAAGATTACAGTTTTTGCTTTTTACAAGTTTTGAAATGAATATTAAATGTTTTTACAGGGTTGACAACGGGTGAGTGATTAACCTTGGCGTAAAGACCGTATGTCACGAGCCCGGGCCGTATGTTTGGTTGCCGACCTTAGTAGTGAAAATAAAATAAAGCTTACTTTATCCCTTTAGTTCAGACCGATGGATTTGATAAATATCTTGTCTTTTGAATCCTCCCAATTTCTAGAGCGATGAAAGATATATGAACTGTCAAGATAAACAGAATGAAAGATGTGGAACGCTTTGTGGGATCTCTAAATAAAAATGATTATTGTAAAAATTTTGTACTTTTTTCTAAATAAAAGGTACGTTTTGTGTGTGGGAGAGCATTGCTTCGGCACGTATGGGCCGGCTCGACTTCGCTCGTTACAACGGCCTCACAGAAAACCGGCAGTGAAGCAATGATTTAATTGCATTTCGCCGCATGAGTGAGGTTACCAGAGGCCCTAACCCTTCCCTCTCCCTTATTCCCGTCTTTCCCCCCTCCCCCTCTTTCCCCCTCCCCCTCTTCTCCTACTCCCACATTAAAGGGCGGCAACGCACTTGTGACTCTCGAGTTGCAGGTGCCCATGGGCGGCGGTAGTCATTTACCATCAGGTGACCCGTCTGCTCGTTTGCATATAACATAAAAAAGAAAAAAAAAACGTTGTGTCCTTTTTGTACTCCTGACAACCTGTACCCAAAATTTCATGATCATCGGTTGAGTAGGTAAGGTGAAACAGTTTTAGTCGGTTCGAGTCGGACATACCACTTCACCCTTGGTGAGGTGATGACCCGTGGGGGTTTCCACACGATAAAAAAAAAACGGTGAAACAGTAGCAAACAAACAAACTCACACTCGCATTTTACATTAACATTAAAACCTATAAACTGTTATTATGCTGGTTTAGTTAATGTCATCTTGTCACCACTACAAATAAGGCAACTGACAAATTTTACAAAAAGGGATGAGCGTCACTCACCTTTGAACCCATGTTAATGTTACTGCGCCCTCCAGCCTGCCAAGCGACCCAAATGTCCCGTCACTCCATTGGGAAGTCACACGACAATTTCGGTGGACAAGGTAAATGAAATTTTAAAACACTCAGTTACTTTGTATTCATAAAGTTTAGAATACCCCTGTACAATCGGTAACAGCATATTCTACCAGTTGTTTTCATAAATTTCCATTATAATATAACCCATTACTATTCCATTATACCTCCGCTTGTTTATGAGAATGCTGGATAATTTTAAAAAGTACCAAATATATGTTAAAGATTATAAGGTTTTAGTAATATATTTCGAGGGGTAAGACGCCCTTCCGCGTCGGTATCAGGCAGTGTAATAAATTTGAATATTACTCACGAAAGTTTGTAATTCTACCAAATATTTGATACTAAATTTACTACGTGGTAACTAGCTCCTATAATTGGATTGATTAAACTGCCTGTCAAAGTATAAAACTCGTTAAATAGATGTTATTTTATCAACACTCCGAATTTCTTTTATATTGGTTTACAAAAACATTCAACTTAAACAACTTTATCGACATCTGTCAAGTCTTGTATAATTTTAACATATTTTGGAAAGATAAGCCGCAATTTGCAATTATTTGATCGTTGTGATATAAACTTTTGCTAAAGTTAACAATCTTCGTAATAACGACTTATGGATGAACCTTTCTTAATATATATATCCTGTACTTTTTCTTACACATTTAAGTTAATATCCAGCCTGTAGATGTTTGTAAAACCAGAGCGCCATCCGAATAAAGTTAAATTTAAAAATCTTTTGAAACCTTTTTTGAACAATCCTATATTGTACTAAATTTATTGCATATCCCTTGGACTACCATTTGGTATAATTATGATAAAATATCAACGTGACCCCGTTTCTCTTTCCAGCTTCTTTGGACACATGTGTTTTTTAAGCTCCGTCAAGTACTTAGATGGAGTAATTAAAGATGATCTGGCTTAGTAAAGACAGCGGCTAACCTAAACCCGCTTAACCAAATCTAGAAAAACAAAATAAAAACAAAATAAAGTATAAATACTTCCTCTTAAGAGTAAACATTTGAAAAAATATGATTTACTAGCTGTGCCCCGCGGTTTCACCCGCGTTAGTCCCGATACCGTGGGAATATCGGGATAAAAAGTAGCCTATGTGTTTGTCCAGGTCACCTAGCTGGAGACTGTACTTTACATACCAAGTTTCATCACAATCGGTTTAAGTAGTTTTTGCGTGAAAGAGCAACAAACATCCAAACTTTCACGATTATAATATTAGTAGGTAACATAAAGGTATCATATCTATCCCACTAGATACAAGTTATGCAGGTGTAGTCACCGGTTTAGATCTCCATGTCTAAGGAACCGTTAGGACTTCGAAAAAGAACTGTCTAAATTACAACACCAAACAAAATCAGCCGCGTAACGTATTAGAAAATTCCAATCCTGATAGTATGCACGCCTTCATTTTATAGGTATACTACATTATAAAGGTGTGATAAAATAAAAAGTAGGTCGCAATAATGGTAGACAAGACGTAGGATAATATGACCACTAGTTATTATTACCTCAATAGGTTGGAAGTAATTTTCATTAGGTATATTTCTACTTTAGCTTTGTTATTTTTTGTTTTCACCCCTTCTGTGTATTTTTGTTCATTGTTTTTATTATTCTTTAATTATGGTCTAACAGCGTCCTCAAAAAAATGGTAGACACCCACTTTTGATTTTAATTTTATTGTACATACAGGCATAAAATAAAACTTTTTTTTTACTTTTCGGTTTATTAGACAGGAATGTGAAGACAGAGGAGTCTAAGCTACTAAAAACAATACGGTGTTTATCCTTAGACAATACCCCAAGCCGAGAATAGAGATCGAGTTCTCACACGGAAAAATATGTATTTATTTCTGGCGTACATATTTATATAAAAATATTTTATTCGTTATTTGTATTTTAAACCTCGTAACAACCGGGGAACTAAAATAATTTGTTAAAATATTTCGTGGTATTTCTCATATTAACGTAGTATGTAAGACGTAGGATAATCCAAATTTAAATTATTTATTTTTTGTTCCCTACTATATATTTTAATATTATGTTATAAGTTATATTGCCATATTCTTTAAAGACCGTCACATCTTACACGCACGAGTAATTAACACATTATCAGAAGTTGAAAGACATTTTTAATATAATATAATTTATGTGGATTTCGGACCCTTTATATACTGTGTAGTCAGGTAAGTTGTTTATAGTACCAATATTGTACTAGAGTCTTAAAAGTATTATATGAAAAGCTAATATTTAATTTCCCAAAACGTATAAAACCACGGCATTAATTAAATGCCATATTTAATAGCTTTTTTTATATTATTACAACGCGCTTTAACTCCACGTGCAAATGGAGGGGTGCGTTTTACGATAGATTGATGTTTGTTTTAGCTGAGAGCAACATCAATTAATTTTAATTTAAAAATTATTGCGATGAATATCTCCGTTAATAGGTAGGTAATGAACAAATAATAAATTTTGTAAAATAAACTAATAGATTTTCAAAAAATATTTTGAACTGTCATCTTCTTTATTAAATAATTTTTTTTT
This sequence comes from Euplagia quadripunctaria, assembly GCA_963859945.1. NCBI lineage: Eukaryota > Metazoa > Arthropoda > Insecta > Lepidoptera > Erebidae > Euplagia > Euplagia quadripunctaria. The sequence continues at coordinate 16,044,976 of OY982562.1, read as the reverse complement.
TAATAATATTTTATATTTTATTTTTTTATTGACAAAATTTTCATCCTTCCAACCTTAAGGGTCGGCAACGCACTTGTGACTCTTGATAAGACTTGTGGTACTTATACTCTGTCCATTCCTACTTTTTCTTTTTGACAGTTCGATAAATAGTCGATTAGTGATCACTAAAAATGTTTCTTTCATTTGTTCATTAGGTAATCTTAGTTTTAATTTGAATCATTTTGAAGTGATTTATTTAGAGGAATATATAGAGGTAACGGCTATATATACGTCTATTATTTTTATACTGATTTAAAAATAGTAAATATAGATTTTTTAATTTAGAGTACAAACACTTGTTACAATAAAACGGATCTAACTCTTTTTATTGCGTATAACAAAAACTATTTATATAAAAAGAACTACGTCATGTACAGTATCATGATGTCTACGAAAGGTTGTAAATATTGTAATCAAATAAAAACCTTGACCTATATATTCCTCAGTGCGCTTAAAGAAATCTTACACTCTGGTACTGTTACGTGCTCAAGAAACTGTCAAAAAGAAAATAAACGAATGAATAGAGCATAAGTTTAGTTTATTTTCTATTTAGCAATTTAATTATTACTTGATTGCACGCATTCAAGTGACAGATGCGGTGACAAGTGATAAATGACACGTTATGATAAAGATGACAGTTATGACAGTCCCGACGAGGAAGTTGTACAAAAGAGCGTTGGAGTTTTATTACGCATTCCTTTTGAAAAAATTCGCGCCAGTCCGCCACTGCTAACCTCAAGGCATTCCTTGTATTTTAATAATAAAGTTGAATCATTAAATGTTGCGACACTTCTTGGTTATTTTATCAACATCAGCTAGTAGATTAATGAAGGCAACTGTACTTGATAACATCTAGCGTGTTTTTTAGAATACCGTCATATCTTCACATCTTTCTGAAGGACATGCAATTAAGAAACTAAATGATTCTAAATTTTGGACATATATTTTACTATGTGCGAACTAGTGCTGTTAACTGTTTCTAATTTCCTTCTGGCGCGCCTCCATATAAGTCCCTACTGTAGCTCAAGAACTTAGTCACACTCACGGCTCAAGTTGCTTACCAAAGCTATTTATACACAGTGAACGGAGGCTTTGTAGCTCGAGTCGTTGATGCTCTAAACCTCCGTCTCGAATTTCTAGCGATACCTAAAAATGTAACCAAGGCTCATTTTTCAAATAGTTTATACCTCCTTAAACTTACTACCAATAAAGCATGCTATATTATTCCGCATAAAAGGGATTCAAACAGGATTAGTAAGGTACATGAAAAAAAAAATTTGAACAGCATATTCGGTTTAAGTTCTTTCATGACACACATGAAAAATGTCTAAGGTCATCTGAAGATTTGATATTTGGGACCCCGAAACGTATAACTACAACATTGGTATTAATGTGTTAAGTCAAATTGATAGACAAACTTATATTTACAATTCTAATAATAGTTCCCATACAACGATATAAAACACAATCAATTTTTCAAGCGCAAAATGTTTTTTTTTTGGTATAGTGGGCAAACGAGCAGACGGGTCACCTAATGGTAAATTACTACCGCTGCCCATGAGCACCTGCAACTCAAGAGTCACAAGTGCGTTGCCGGCCTTTAAGGTAGGAGTAGGGGAAAGGTGGGGGAGAGGGTAACCTCCCCGGGTCCCCCGGTAACCTCACTCACTCGGCGAGGAGCAATGCAAGCATTACTTCTCTGCCAATTTTCTGTGAAGACGTGGTACCACTCCGGTCAAGCTGGCCCATAATATAAGTTTGTAATCTTAAAAAAAAGTGATGTGACAACAAATTAACGATTTTCGGATTTTTTTTGTTTACTTGTGTTGTGAGACCTACCTTCACGCCAAATTTAATGATTCTAGGTCAATTGAATTCAAAGGACCGTATACATAAATATGTGATATTAATTTCAACTATATGACTCTACACATTCCTGAGGAAAATGGACAGACAGACAGACAAACGGGCCGCCAGACGGATAGACATCCACGAAATGATCCTATACATACAGATCCTATATATACGTTCCGTTTTTCCTTTTGAGGTGTGGAACCCTTGCTTTTAATTATTTTAAGCAATAATTATCATATGAATAAAACATCTTGTAATCGCGTCAGTCGAAAAGACTCAGAAAATTCTGTATAAATTTATTATATATGGAATGTTTACGTAGTGCAGTGTTAAACTGGCTTTAAATGTTTACCAAACAATAACAAACGTCGAAATGGAATTTACATGTGCGTGTATGTGACGTTATAGACGTGTAAATTCGGTATGCGGTTAACCTTGCGAAAGTGAGGCTGCCCATAGATGTAGTCGGTATAAATACGATTGAACCCGCTGAAACTTGGAATCCATATGTAAATAGTATGATGGAGACTATCTCATGATGGGGGTCATAGAAACTCCACGTCTACTCAACATATACTTTTGATTTGTTTTGAGTACTGTAGACGACAGAGAGACAAATGCAAAATAATAAAACAAAGAGTGCTTTAGGTTCGCCGTAGACCAACGGGCGTCTAGTCGTCAACTTTTTATTTTTCAGGACAATGTACTAATTTATCTTTGAAATGTCATCTATGATATGGATGATCTTTTTTATTATAAAAACATAATGTAATAAAACATAAAAAGATGGTACATTAAAAACGGTTAGTATTCTTATATATATTTCATTTGCATTGGCAACAAGTACCATTTACAAAAGTGTCTAGAGTTTAATCATGAAGGCAATAGGTATATGCAGAAGCTTGATTTTGAAAAGATATTTTAAATTACGGACCTGAACAATGTAAATAGTTCATAGGTTTTTTTAAAAAGTAATTTAACTTTAGCTTACGTCAAAGTCATAATGTTATTGAGAACAAGCTGCTGCCCGCGACTTGTTTGAGTCGAAATTTTAGTGAAATCTATCCCACGGCATGTTTGTATGAAACTTCGTCATCAGAAACAAAAGTTTACTTTAACACGTTTTTTCGGCAATTCATCCCTGAATGTGTTAAAACAGGGGATGATTTTTTTATAAAACGTCTTTATATTTAAATGTAGAAATGTTAAAATTGACATTGAGCTTACCGTTAGAAACAAAAGTTTACCGTATCACTTTAAAAAAGTGATACGGTAAACGGATAATAAAAATAATTATGAAAGTGTAAGTCATCACTGTAGTTGTTCAACCGTGAGAAAGTATTAGGATCCCTAACAAAGCCTTTAAGGTATCTGTTCAGCTTCAAAATATTCTGTTGTTTTCTTAGAAGAAAATATTTTTCATCTACAAAAGCTTTTGTGTCTATTTATTTAGTTCAGCCAAGTACTTGCCGACAAGTTTTTGGTCTTGCCTACTTTTGCTATATTGTACCTCCTCTTTGTTTTGAATCCATCATTCTGATTAATGGTGAGAGAAAAACGTTTTTGTAACCATTATTCAAAATGAATTATATTTTAATAAATACTACTCCCACTACTATTATTATATTTATATAAATATATATACATATATACAGTTAATGTAAGTAGGAAACGACTTAAACATTACTAGTTACTTGTACACACAAAGTGTTTTAAACGAATTTATATAAACGAATGATTTTATATAAGCATTTTCTTTATTGTGCTGAGGACGCTGATCTGGCTAAGCTACATGCGGCTTTATTTAATTAACTCTGGAACCCAAGTCACTAAACGAAATATTGAGGGCATTTGAACTGTATGTCCAGTGATGCGAAATTTTATCATATTTTTATTTATTTACGGGCGTATATTTTTGTAGGGATAGGCAGAGGTGTATGGGTGGGTGTGTGCCCACATTTACTGTTTGGGTGAGCCTATTGACATATATCGCTTGTTTCTCCGTGCTTGCAACAACAACTTATCAGACACGGGAATCCAACTCAGGACATCATAATGGCACATAGATCGAATACAAGCGCCAATTTATCCTGTGGGAGCAGCAAACGGTCCTTTTTTTATGGGATAGCAGGCAAACAAGCAGACGGGTCACCTGTTGGTAAGTGACTATCGCCACCCATGGGCACTAGCAACTCAAGAGTCACAAGTGTGTTGCCGGCTATTAAGATGAGAGTAGGAGAAGGGAGGGGACAGGGTGGAAGAGGGGGAGAGGGGGAGATAGAAGGGTTAGGGCCTCTGGTAACCTCTGATTACTGTAACGTCTTAAAATCGGGATCGTTTGGTTAGTTTAACGAGTGATTTACTGTTCACGACGGGAGGCCGATGATGGAGTAAGGAAGTGTATAATGGAACTCTTCCACAGCTATACCAGCAACTAACTCGAGCTCCTGTAATTTTTTAATCAGTCCTATTAGAGATATATTACGCATGAGAATCTGATGATGAAACCGAGTAGGATTATTTTTCTTCAAGTCTCACTTTGCATTAACTTTGGTTATCTACTTACGTACAGAACGAAAGGGTCAAGGGTCAACAGTAAATGAAAAACCAAAAATGAAATATTTACTTTGAATCTTAATTTGTATATAAAAAAATAATGGAATGTAAAATACATAAAAATATTTTAGAAGCAAATTCCTTTCCTCGAAAAATGTTATTTGAAGAAAACAATCCAACGTAGTAAAAAGATGAGATATTCAAAAAAAATACTTTGATAAGTATGATGTACCTATATAATTTATTATGAAAAACTTTTACACACTTTTACGGTTCTAACGATAAGGAAAGGAAAAATGTTTTCCGTAACAGCAAGGTTTACTTTTATCTATTTGTAGAATACAAACCTCTAAGGATTTGATTATTAAAACTGGATTCTTGGGTAACGTACTGCCTAGGTGAATTCGAAGAAATGTTATTTGCTTTTCCCTTAAATTCTATTTTATTTCGGGCTTATAGACTTTCAAACTGTATTAAAAAATATGTAAGAAAGTTAATAAGTGTTGTTAGTACTAAGTGTAGTCTTAGAAAGATAGATTTATAGAATATTCTTTATTGTTCACTATTAATAAAGTACAGTTGAAACAAATAATCATCTTACAAATCAGAGTACAATTTGCGGTATTATCGCTAAAAATGATCTCAGACAACCTTTGGAAGGAGATAATAACAAAATTATTTAATAAAAATATAACTGATGGCGTACTATTCGTGATTTAATAGGTACTGACAACACGTATTTGCTTTCATACATTATTTCACCATCGCTCTCTTCAATTGTCTGCTTCAAGACAATGCTGTTTGCATTGTCTTAAAGCAGACAATAATAATTATAAAATGAAATTTTTCTATTATGAACAGTTTATACCAAATAGAGTACAAATACATACGAGGATGTTCGAAAATGGCGCCCAACGAAAAATATCGATGTATCACACACGATAATACCTAATATATTTAATATTTTAACATGAAAAGAATATTGTAAATATGAATCTTGAACTTCAATATGCTAGAAGAAAACTAGATAACACATACAAAAAGTTTGAAAGAATACGTAACACATATAATAAGACTGCGAAAGCAAAGAATGCAAATATATAAGGACATCAGTCTGATAAAGTAACCTAATTATACTAATATTATAAAGCTGAAGAGTTTGTTTGTTTGGTTGAACGCACTAATCTCAGGAACCACTGGTTCGAATTGAAAAATTTCAACCAGTTGTTCCCGAAGGCTATAGGCTATATAACATTGTGCTACGAACAATAGGAAAACGCAGGTGAAACTGCGGTGGAAGATAATGTGAAATTAACTTAAACTAAAAGTAGATAGGATAATAGAAAAAAAAATGTTGAAAAAACTACATATTCTATCCACATATAATATAATCAAACCAAATGTCAGACCTTGAGCTATAGATATAGGTAATCTACCTAGTCCCGAAATTGTCTACTTAAAATTTTATCCAGTGCTCCCTGAGGATATCAAAAGATTATCCCATTCATTCGTTCCAATGCCATGAGATTTTTTTTTATGTCGTCGAATGATTGTCGCTGTCCTAGATCATGTTCTTTATGCTCATATAATTAACTTTTCATTGATTCTGGAAGCTGCCCCTCTCCCTAAGGCGTACTCCCTTACGTATAGTAAGGTATGACACCTTTACCCAAGACAAATAATCCTTCTCTTCCAGACCACCTGTCACCTATTTCTATGCTTCCCTTTTTATCTACAGTGCTTGAGGCTTTTGTTCACAAGCGTCTTTTGCAGTTTGTATACCGACACAATCTCCTAAGACCACTACAATATGGCTTTAGGCCCGGTCACAGCACTGTCTCCGCTTTTCTCAATCTCGCTCCCCTCTCGAAGTCAGGATGTCCACAAACCGTTTAACGTTTAAGAAGAAAGTACGTGAACTCTTCCACAATAAAAATTTCCGTCTCTTATATTTTCTTTTCTTAATATTTTTTTATTATTTTTACCTTAATTTTAAGTTTCTATTTCTATTTTCAGACCCTAATTTTAGTTTAGTCAATTTTAAAAACGTAATAGCGCATAAAAATAAAGTTGTAATACAATTTACTAAATATGGTTAAAACTATCTGGTGATTTGAGTTTGTTTGTCTGATTTTTTTGGCACAAGGCTCAACTATTTTGAAATGTTATAGATCGACACAGGCAGATACGATATTATCTGTTATTTATTTTTTTCAAATTGACAAAACAACCTATTGTTGCGATGAGTCTATAATAAATTGTTGTGTTGTGTTGCTCTAAAATTTTAAATTATAATTCTCTTTTTAAATTGACGATTTCGAATAACTGATGAATAATTTTATGAAATAAAGATATTGAATTTGAATTTGAGACATTTAGAACTTCCCAAATATAAATCTAGAAAATCTTAAGACGAAAGTAGTCCCTCCATATTTGTTTTTCAATATGTGTTTTTAATTAATTGGAAACCCAATTTCATTCGATAATGCCTTTAAAAAAATGCTTTGCCTCCCGTTTCAGTATTTTAAAAGTTGTTCTCAGTTGTTTTAAGTGTATGAATACAAGTTTCCAAAAAGGATTACTTTTCACAAACCATAACAAACGTAAAACATTTGAGCTTCAAACATTCGCAAAACTTGCCCGCGGCTTGTTCAAAACTACGATATTACGTTGTGTTGCAATTTCCAAGGTTTTTTTCATTGTTCGCCTCATTGACGCCTTATGATAAAGATGATTTATTGCTATGAAAGTAGTCGTACATTACCTGCTTTTCTACCACTAACCTCCATAATTTTTGTTTAAAGACAAATACCATTTTCTTTGCATTTTTTCTTTTCTTCGGATGTTTTTGTTCGTTTATGTAACAATATGGACCTTAAGATGTTAGTGTTTAATTTACCCCTAAAATACGAGCATATGGAGTGCTCTGAAAGGAAACATTTTGCATAAAACAGGAACTCGCAAAATATTCCTAATCTCTAAATAAGTTACATTTCCACGCCTTCGCCAACTTTCTGGAGTAAGTCAAAACAAATTATCGTGAAGTGCAAAATACATTGAAAGTTATAACTTTCATTAGCTTACATAAAGGATTCATGAATTGTAACGGGCATATAGTAGGTACAGTTCTGCACGTTTGAGTTGGATAATTTTTTTTTTTAATATGCGATTCTACTCGACACAACATTTTCGTACAATATAGGAATGTTTCCATGCGGCCTGACACCAAAACCTTTATTTTACGACATGAGAATGTTTTTAACCTACAAAATAAATTTGCAGCGGGTGTTGTTACAGCAAAGGGTATATGTATCATCTTTTTGGAGTTTTGCTATTTTTCGCTGGAAAGCTTATCAAACGTAAAATATGTTAAAAAACACAGAAACTCTTTTTTTATAAAAGGTCGGGAAGGAAGTTGAACATTTACGCCATCCTCAAGAAAACGAGGTGCAATTTTTTTACAGAACTGAGCGACGAGAATATCTTTAGATTATATGAATCACTGGCACTGGGTAACATTAGTGACATGCGTTAACAAAAATAACTGTTCTACTTATTTCAACGATACAAATGCATTTATTTAAAATGTTGCTCACTTTACGATTAAATCGCGTCACGTTCAACAAAGAATCTCAATTTTATCTTTCTTGTGTAGCCTTTTATAGTCCCACGGGTAGCATTACAGACGCCGCATCCCACTCAAATGTCCAAAACATTTCTCTTCATTTAAACACACGCACGTCATGATACACTCTGGTGCCAATGAAAGACAGACAGTAGACATATTTCAAAAACACCTAAATTTTGTGCAGTTACTCTGTTATTGGTACCTACTGTAGGGACATTAGACGGGTACTACCTAAACCCGGTCGGGGTACGTTTACAGTTGCTCAGGTGTGACAGGTATAGAAATAAAATGAAGTTCCGCAGTACCTATTTAAACGAAGCTGCCGTTTGTATATTTTCAAACATGCTACTACTGTTATTTCAAAGTAACAATGAAAGACGATTGTGGCGGGTTGTCACATCGCGGCAGACACTTTTTAACCGACGAAAAAAAAGGAGGTTCTCAATTCGACCGTATATATATATATATATATTTTTTTATGTTTGTTCAGCCCTCTCTCCGTTATTTATGAACCGATTTTGATTATTATTTTTTGTTAGATAGGGTATACCTCAAGGGTGGTCCCATGTCAAGGAAGTCAGGATCTGATGATGGGATCCTCATAAAATTGAGAGAAACCCTCGAAAATTGGAGGAACGAATAGTGTTTCTGTTTACTTTTCATTACTTTATCAGGTATTTGCGTTCAGAAATAATCATATCATGTAGCTGAGCTGATGATGATAAAAAATCATCAAATAAAAATCTTTTTAACAAAAAAATTAAACCGACGAAATAAATAACCAATGTTGTTTGGCGCCGACTCAAAATAAGTTTATATAAAATTTGATAGTTTATGTAAATAAGCTCAAGACTTAAGAGGTTTATTTATTTATTGCTTTTTAGTTATTTCGTCGGTTTAATTTTTTTGTTAAAAAGATTTTTATCAAATTTCATTTGTTTTCAATTTCAAAAGTATTTTAACAAATCTGAAATTGAATTGTAGATTATATTTACCGCGGCAGACTTTTTCTCCGGTTGTAACAACTTACCAGACTGCGAATTTTACCTACAGCCCGATCATATGTAGATATTTATGTATAATACTCAATTTTATATCCATGACTATGCACGTCATTCAATATACAATTATGCATGTAAAGAAACATATTTACTGTCGTTAGGAGGACTACTGGGAAAATGGAATTAAAAAGATAAAAAAAAATCCCTCAATTATATTTGACAACATCCGTACAAAGGTTGTCTGGAAGAAATCGCCGTGTGTGATAAGACCGCCGATTGTTATACCTTAACATTTGTAACTTGTTTTACACTATTTACTATTTAAAGGTGTACAATAAAGAGAAATAAATAAAAAAAATTAAATGTAGAAAAACATTTACATTCCAATTTTATTGTTTACTAATCAGGATTTTTTTTATGGTATAAGGGGCAATTGAGCAGACGGGTCACCTGATGGTAAATGACTACCGTCGCCCATGGGCACCTGTAACTCGAGAGTCACAAGTGCGTTGCCGTACTTTAATGTGGGAGTAGGAGAAGAGGGGAGGGGGAGGGGGAGAAGGGAAGGACGGAAATAGGGGAGAGAGAAGGGTTAGGGCCTCCTTTAACCTCACTCACGCGGCGAAATGCAATGAAAGCATTGCTTCACTGCCGGTTTTCTGTGAGGCCGTGGTATCGAGCGGAGTCAAGCCGGCCCATACGTGCCGAAGCATGGCTCTCCCACGTAAAATGATATATCATTATTATAGTCAACGCTGGGATTTGTATAATAATGATCTTGATATTATTGTACCTTTCGGATTTGTACATACTTCTTTTATTAATTTTATGTTACCAGCCTATTTTCTTTACTATCACACTAAGACGCCCTGTTAAACATATATTTTTTATGTTCGTTACTAGACTATGTTTTTGCTCTAAAAGTTGACATAGATATTGTTTTTTTTTTATATTGCTATTAATTAAACGAATATTCAAATTCAAATATTCCTGGATAAAGATAACATTTCAAAAAATAATAGATTAGTAAAGTGAATCAGAGATATTTCAATTACACAATTTAAACCGGACGAACAAATACATTCTACGGGAGCGTAGAATCTATCAAAATAAATCACTATTGTAGTTGAAGGGTTCTCTGTCTTCCCACTTTAGGACTCCCATTCGTCGCTTTCAGGGACGAAACGAACGACCAAAGAACCTTCAACCGGAGTGATTCTATAAACCATCTTCCTTTATTAACTCCAGTAGTCCTTGTGTAATACATTATATAGAGCGACATATTCGTGCCGGTAGTTGATGAACTAACTTATTGAGGTAAAATAGGTACATCTTAGTTGCCCGAGTACGTGACTATGTGATAATTATAACAAAATCAAATCACGTACCATGGTACAAAGTTATCATGGTATTAGCCTTAGCTGTACAGAAAAACTTATTAAATAATGCGTATGAGAATTTGACCTCACCCTAGTAACGCCTGCTATTAAGTGGCACTAGCGGCAGACACTAGTGAATGTAAAACATGCAACAAGCTACGGGTTGCGTATTTTTTTTGCGTTTTGCAGTGCCTATTAATTTGTATTTTTAAATGTGCAAACAATCTAAATAAAAACGAAACCGAATGAAGCTTTGGTATCATTTACAGTTCATAACAAACCTCAATAAAAAAAGTAAAAGTTATTGTTTAGATATAGATACAGATTTACCTCACAGGACATGGATATAAGAAATGGTCAGAGTGTCAGAACTGAACTGTGTCTAAGGATATAGGAAACACTGAAAGCTGTAATTTTATATTACACTAACTATTAGTTCCATTAAAGACACTGGTGGTGTAATACTCGTATTCATTGCAAAGCAGACGCATCAACGGTTCTTGTCTGAAAAAAAATAATCTGAATTTATTCAGCTTACTTTAGGTAATATAGAAAAATGGTAACAATCAAAGTTTTCTTTAGTGCACGGAAATGTATATAGTATAGTGATAACATTTTATATTTTTCTTCTAAAACATAAAAGCAACATAAGTTTTAACACAGTTTTAGAAACTTTTACAAATTTCATTTTAAAAACGTTCGTTACCCCAGGTGACATAGAATAACTTCGTTTAAACTTATATAGAAAAGGGACAAGTGAAATATGTGGGTCAAAAATTGCTACTTACCGGAGACCGAGAGCAACGTACTCATATCCAACCTTTTTACAATATTCCGTTTTCATCGCTTGGATACAATACGACTGACCGACCCTTTGCCCTGTATGTCTACATAGTAACAATTTTATCGTAGGCCAGACATAATTTATGATAACCCCGATACCGTGATCAATGATCTAAGAAAATGTGGTACAGAGATGTCAGAGTAATAAAGACCTCGATAGAACGTTGGTCCCATTAAGGTCTTTATTATTCCGACGTATTTTTTGTTTGTGTTAGGTACACCTACATAGTTTATGACAAAGTAATTAGGTATTACAAAGTGACATAATTATACTTAAAAAAAATTACTTGAAGGATGACATCTAAAGCTTTGAATAAATACCACAAAATATACGAAATTTATTAAACAACGACAATAAAATTTAGGTCTTTATCTTTAATGAATTGACAAACCATTTACGAACAAAACACAGACTCCTGACGCTCTGAAAGACGTCGTTCTAAGATAAATTGTTAACATGTCATTGAAAGTATTTTGACTGGCCTTTTGGCCTAGTGGTTAGTGACCCTGACTGCTATGCCTATAGGTCGTGGGATAAATTTCCAACTGAGCCAGGGTGTTCTTTGCATCCTTCCTCTTTGTATCCTTTCGTTCCTTGTATGTTCTGTGTATATATGTATGTATATTGTAAAGTCCTCCGCGACACAGGAGTAATTCCTAATGCGGTAGTTGTCTTTAAAAAAAAAGAAAGAAGAAAAGGAAAGAATGTTATAAAAAGGACGGCAGTCTTTTTTACATAAACTTAAGTTTCATCTATTTCATTACTTTAATAAAATGAAATGTAATAAACCCAAAAAAATATTGAAGAGGACTTATGTATGAATGTAACTATTGAACAGTTAAAACAATTACAACTCTACTAGCAACCCGCCCCGGCTTCGCACGGGTACAAATTATATACCAAAACCACATGAATCACTCTGTCTATTAGTGAAAACCGCATGAAAATCCGTTCAGTAGTTTTTCAGTATATCGCGAACAGACAGACAGACAGACGCGGTGGGGGACTTTGTTTTATAATATGTAGTGATGACTGATTTTATATGAAATTCAATTACTAAGACAAAACAAATTTCACAAACGAATAAAAATGTCACGAATATATCACATGGCTAGATAAACAAGGTTTCAGATGTTTCCGTCTGTTGGGTTCGTAAATATTTTGACGAATAGGTATTTCCTTAGGGGCTCTCTTCAAAGTTTATCCGTCCTCAGTCGAGCAAGTGGCATGGTTTCATAAAATAACACTTCAATTTTTATCAAAGCCTCGTGTCATATCTAAGAAACTTTTTGGAGACTAACACATTTAAAGTTCTGAGATTAAATAACTTACAATATCAGGATAGGAAATAAGGAATATGTCAGCATAGATATAGGCAAGATGTCAGATATAGAATGTATATTTTTCCTGATGTCCTCCGCCCTTGGGGGACGAAGGGGTCTGTCGGACTCTTACTGATTAAAAACCACCCCGGTGTCCCGCTGCTTGTCCATGATTGAGGTAGCGAGAATCGCCATTGCATTCTTCTGCAAATATATAACGTACCAAATAAAACTACAATGCCTTGTTCATCCTATGGGATAACATTGTATTTTTTTTGCGTGTGATATAAAAGGTCCTCACTGTATTCAATTGCCGGCTCGGCTAAATTGTTAAGTATTTGATTTTTCTGCAAGGGATTGTTAGTATCGTCACGAAGTCTGAAAACGTTCCACGTAGACGGTAATAGGTTTCTTTTCATTGAAGTAGGATTTTTATTCACATGTACATAAGTGAGCATATACATTGATGTCAACATTAAAGCCAAGTTCGAGATTAAATGTGGCCTTGAAATTAAATGTATAAATATTAGTTCATTTATTACATTTGTTGTGAGATTTTATAAAGGTTGGTATTTTCATCCATTTCTATATTTTAGAATGAGAGAGATATGGGAGAATAAACCATATATATATATATATATAGAGCCAAGGCCAAGGTTCACACAAACAAATTCAAATATTTATTTTGGTTTGGAACTTGGAGAGAATTCTAAACTTTAAAGTGGAATAAAATGCAGATATAATAAATACCGCCACGTTGACAGCTTGCTTTGTCACGAACTCTATTAGCACTATGCATACAAATAGGTTTATTTTTTCCGAGTGTTACGTAATGTTTCAAACCAGTTACCCTATAATTACTTCGGATATTAATAAATAATGCAATTTGACAGCTAAAAAATTTTATTCGGACATTAGACATACCTTACGTCTTGTGTTTGTCAAATATCTCAATATCTTTTGAAATAAAAAAAAAATATATTACAACTATCTAAATGATAATAACATATCTTTAATTTTTTTATATTTATTTTTATTAAAAATTTTCGAAAGGACCTACAGTCACACTTTCGTTCCCAGAATAATGAAGTAGTAATTATGTGTATCGTAGTTTTATTGGCTGCTACGACACGGTATACGGCTGTCGTTTAGTTTTTGTGTAGTTACAGTTCAGATTTCAGTGCTTGGTTTTACTGTGTCCACACAATACTAATTTTTGCACACTTTCCACCATATATTACCTAGGTACTTCCACACATTTTTGCACACTTTTCGTTTATTCAGTAACTTGTGTAATTTTGCAAAGGGAAGATGGTTCAAATTGATCGGTAATTACGCTTCTCTTCATTTATAGGAGTAAAGTTTATCCATCATCTTATAGACGACTAGAAGAAGAAGAGAAAAGAAATAAATTATTTGCAGTATTAAATAGTCAAATTTATTGAAGGTTTTATTTAAGTGTGTATTTTGGGGATGCCGGACGAGTTTTGACCTCACTTTTGCAAACTTTTATTTTAATCCCACTAATATTATAAATGTGAAAGTTTGGATGGATGGATGGATGGATGGATGAATGTTTGTTACTCTTTCACACCAAAACTACTAAACCGATTGCGATGAAACTTGGTATATAGATAGCTGAAGACCTGGATTAACATATAGGCTCCTTTTTATCCCGATATTCCTACGGGATCGGGACTTACGCGGGTGAAATCGTGGGGCACTGCTAGTTATTACATATAGGAGACCTATTGACCTTTTTAATTACCGTAACCCGACCAGGTTTTCGATGGGGCGGCTTGTAGGAATCGAACCGACTACAACCACACGGTATACCATACCATCCCATACCATACACTCGGTTTGCCGGCGGCGATTGGATCCGACTGAAGATCTTCCTCCCAACTTGGAAAAGTTCTGTTTGTTCACCGGCCATGGAGTGTATGACGCTGCGTCACCCCAGCGCACACAACTGTATACTGAGACGAGTCCTCACAGTCGCAGTGGCGACAGGCGGGACTAAATTCCCGTCTAGCAACCAAGTGCCAGAGCAGGCGTAGGCGGAAAGAACCTGTGTCAGTTGGAAGGCAAGGGTTCCATACTGCCACCCCGTCTACTCAATGATGACCGGCTGGAGCACCTCCACGTGGGCTAAGTGCAGGCAGAACGATCAAAGAGCTACGATGGCTTAGACTCTCTAAGACTCTAACCACCATACACTCTGAGGGCACAAGCACAGCACCGACCGGATTGAGAGCAAGCTGCTGGAAGTGCTCGTCAAAGCACCATATTCCGTCGAGGATCAGGCCCAGATACTTGATGTGTGCCTGAACCGGTACGAGGAACGAGTTGACCACAATAGCAGCTCCAGGGGTTGGACCACGACGGGTCTCATGGAATAAAAAAGTTTCTTATCCAGAGCCACTCGTAAGCCCAGCGCCTTAATGCGCTCGACTACTAGAGATTGACACTAGCCCTAATCCAAGGAAAAGTAACCTTCAAACTATGTACATTTTTTTTTAAATTCATTGTTTTCAAAAACTTTGAGAATTACGTTTGAGAATAAAGTACATGAAAGCCTAATGTAAAATTAGTAACTTGACATAGACGAGCAATTGTAACCCAAAATTTGTATTTGTAAACGCCTGCAAAAATCAAAACTTTTACTATATTAAGCTATGGAATGAGGAGTTGGCAAAATCACAGTTTTGAGAGGTCCGGCCTGAAAAATATTATTTATATGAGGCCAGCTCATAAACTCATAAACATGAAAGTGGTGACTGCCGAAAACATTCTGCAATCATATACACAGAATGAAGTTTATTGCAGGGGTCGAGCTCTGAAAAACTACGGTCGTTTCGCAGCGTGAAGGCATACTACGAGTACTGATAATAAAACAAGGCTTTATGGCTTACGGCGCATGATAAAATTCTTGACCTACTGTCTATGAAGATATAAAAATACATTAACAAACTGTGTTACTTGTAATTTAGCCTTTGTCTTATAATACAATACAATCCGTAAAATCATTTTAAGAAAGGAATCCACTTTGAGTTTTTTGTGAGACCTCTTTACTCTTTGTCTTTCTGTATTACGAGTTTTTGTTTTCATTTTATTACTTGTTTTACTAACATAATTCAAAGTGTCTGTATGTAATTTATCTATGAGATGTATGTGTTTAGAAATATATTATATAAGTATGTTTATCAGCAGTCTGGTTACCATTGTACAGGCTGTGCTTAGTTTGGGATCACTGTGTGTGTTGTGTCACGTTATTATTTTTATTTATTAACTTACTGTAATCCTACTTAATATGATAAATGCATGTTTGATACGTTTTCACGCCTTAATTACTCAACCGATTGTCCAGGAGACAGAAAATAATGTAGGGTACGTTCCATTCAGAAAAGTAATGTCCCCGAGGAATAAAGAAGAAATTCTACGTGGGCGAAGCTGTGGGCAAAAGCTAGTTTTATTAGATAATGGAAATCAAACGTTGTGTCAATTTATCAGAAGGTATAATTTAACATTTTACTGAGATAACTTTTACGCCGACAAAATTGTCGACAAGTTAATTAATTATATCTAGATATTAATGAAACCATCAATAGCTATCAGCAAGATCTGGCAAAACGTTATACATTCCAAATTAAAATCGATTTTGTCGCCATTGCCAACCTATTTTAAACGAACAAAGCCCGTAATTAATACGATTGTAATGACGATTGCTAACGATCATACCGAGAATATATCAAAATCAACAGTACTAGATAAACAAGTTCAGCTTGAGAGCGACCGCGGCCTATTCAAAGGCGAATTATGTCAAGTGTGGTGCCCGTGCCGATGATGGAATTTTACGTTATGTTTCATAAATCCACGTAATAAAACACTCATCCAAATTTTAGGAGGTAAAAAAAAATTTGCTACATTATATTATAATGATCGTCTCTGATATTAATGAGGTACGTCAACTATTTTTTTTTTGTCGAGAATGTTTTGTTAAGAATTAACACGAACTTTGTTTTTTTTTATGTTAGATGTAGGCATACCATAGAAATTTAGTTTTTTAAATAATTTAATTAGTCTATAAGCTGTCACCATAAAAACAATGTACATTAATTTCAAACAGTGAAATAGAAATAAAAATATAAGAGAAATAAAATTTATTGTACACCAACTCTATAATTAGAAATTACAGAAACAATATTTACAAAGGGCGGCCTTAGCGCTAAAAGCAATTTCTTACAGGCAACCTTTAGTGCTACTTTTATATAGTGGCAAGATTTGAAAAGTACCTCCATCCGACAGACCTGGAAACAGTATTATTTTATTTATTTTATTAAGGATAACAACAGTCAGTTACAAACTCATGTATACATAAGATAGTTACCAGATTATGACCAATTACAGTTATCCACTACCTAACTCGTCGCGGCAGTTGGTTCTGCGGGTAGTCTCTCGCTGCCGGTCGTGGTTCTGTCCATGGTCCGGAGCGAGAGTGCATGGAACGCCGTCGCCGCCTTCTGCGAGGAGGTGATGTCCGCAAAGGAGGTGATGTCCGCAAAGGAGGCGGCCGAACGGGAGAGAGAGCGAAGTACAGCTCTCCCTGCCCGCAGTAGACGCACCGGGCGCCGAAGGGCATTCAATGATCTCCGGCCACCGTAGGAACCGGCCTGCGGTCGACAAACTTTTGGGGAAGTCGTCGTCCGAACAGATACAGGCCCGAGAGGCAGAGCGCAGTGTTCCGCGCGCGCTTCTCAGAGGAGTGCGACCGAGGGGTGGCGGTCGCACCGGGTGACGGGACGGGGGTTGCGGAAGAATGCAATGGCGATTCTCGCTCCCCCGATCATGGGCAAGCAGTGGAATACCGGGGTGGTTTTTAGTCGGTAAGAGTCCGACAGACCCCTTCAGCCCCCCCCCCCCCCCAAGGGCGGAGGACATCCATGAGGATCTTCCACCACGTTACAAAAAAAAAAAAAAATCCTCTACCTAATTCAAACTTATAAATGGTGCAAAGAACATACTTCCGTCAATAATTATTGCTTTAAATAAAATTGTTATTATTTTAAAGTATTTAAGTACAAATTAAATTGTTTGCAGAACTTATAAAAATAATACAAGAACAATTTAGTACTACAAAGTCCCCCGCCGCGTCTGTCTGTCTGTTCGCGACAAACTGAAAAACTACTGAACGGATCTGACTGATACTGACTTCATTCGGTTTTCACTAATAGATAGAGTGATTCATAAGGAAGGTTTAGGTATATAATTGGTACCAATGCGAAGCCCGGGCGGGTTGCTAGTAATAAGTATAATAAAAGTGTAACAGATTTAAATTTGGTATCTAATTTGTTTTTATTCATCGTTAGTTATAACTTTTCTAATTTTAGACATAAATGTTTTTTTTGGATGTAAGAAAAGGGTCTATAGAATTAAATGTGGCATTATATGAGCGCGCGATTCTGGACATCACAGCATTTTGCCCGTATGAAGTAGAATGCGGCGGTACATCTAGTAATTGTGTATGCCGTGTTCGATAAACAGGAGTTTTAAATTTTATTTTACTAAGTAGTGCAGGGCAGTCCACGCGACCACGTATTATATCAAAAAATAGCCCCATATCCATCACAGATCGTCTGTCTTTCAAGGTTAGTAAATTATACATTCGGCAATTCTCAAAGTAATCCACAGTGGGATTATTAAATTTGTAGTTCAAGTGGTTTATAAATTTCTTTTGAATTTGTTCTATTCTATTGGTATCATGCAATGATATGGTGACCAAGTTTGACAACCATATTCTAGAGTGCTTCTGACGTAGGCATAATAAACTAGTTTAAGACATAATAAACTTTTGAAAGGCTGACAGGCACGAATTACAAATCCAAGATTTTTATACGACTTGTTAATTATATTATCAAAATGAGCAGTCATTCTCATTTCTGAGTCAAGCGTAATCCCTAGGTCCCGCACCGAATCAACCTTCTCTATTGGTACACCATTAAAGTTATAGTTATAATTTATAATATTTCTTTTTCGACTAAAGCTTATACACTGGCATTTAGATATATTGACAGTTATATTATTCATTGTATAGTGATTATAAAGATTATCAAGATCCTTTTGTAAATATATACAGTCAGCATTATCATAGATTTTCATAAATATTTTTTTGTCGTCAGCATATAACAAGTGAGAAGCCTTGTATACGTTATAGAAAAGCGGACCAAGATGCGAGCCCTGTGGGACGCCTGAAGGAATCTGAATGTAATCTGATTTAAAACCTCCCAGTACAACTGCCTGTGAGCGATTAGAGAGATAGTATTTTATCTATCTCAATAGATCACCGTGGATACCCAAAGATTGCAATTTTTGTAACAGAATGACGTGATCCACACGTTTGAAAGCTTTTTCGAAATCTGTGTAAATCACGTCAATCTGCCCTCCCCCTTCCATGTGCTTCAAAACAAAATCCATAAATAAATTTTATATTTTCAGTGTTGAATAGGTTACAGGCTCAATGGAATCTGGATATGGTTGGCAACGTGAAAGTGAGGACGCTTATCATCAGGTACGTGTGATGTGCTTGTTTACCACATCAGCAATTGAAAAAAAATTATGAGACCGTTTCAAAGTAAACAGTCACGAGTCGTTTTAATCAGCATCTTTGAAAGGATCTAATCGCGAGCTATTTGAATCTTTTCTTACACGGTCGCCGACGACATAATTACGACATAATGTGACTTTTCATAATGTCTTTAGAATCAAATCGTAAACTCGCCTTGATTGTGGAAGCGGTAGCGGTTCATCTGCGTTTACGTCTGCCCGAGCCATTAAGGTGGCTTCAGAGCGGTAAGGTGACGCGCGGATGGGATAAAATCTAAAAGTTATTTAGCAATTGATGAAACTATTAGCATCCTTCCCAGTATTATAAATGCGAATGTGAGTTTGTTTGTTATAATTGCATGTCTCAAGTGCTTACCCGAACATCGTGAAATTTAACATACAGGTTGCCATGGGTATTGAATAGGAAATAGAGTATCTTCCATTAAGAAAAAAGAAATGTTTCCAAGGGATAGAAAATTAACTTTAACGCGAGCGATGTCGCGGTCAGAAATAACACAAGCAATCATTCAGAATAAGTATTGGTGTCAAAATTAACACATATGTCTAAGCCACAAATACTCGTAGTTGTTGTTTTCTTTATGAATGAAAACATACATACGTGCACATAATACATATTTTATGACAAAGGCCTTATTACCTATTGGGCTCTGTTAAGGTAGCGCATCGTAAGTTAAACCTTAAGCCTTATAAACTCAAATAAATAATTGAAGAATAAAATTGTTCCGGATTGTTTTTCGATGTAGTCTCGTACGAAACTTACCTGTACTCGTAAATAAATTAGAACACGCGGGCGAGCCTGAAAACTCACCGAACTTGTTTCAGTCGATGGAGTGGTTCGTAACCAAATACTACCGCGGTTAAGAACTTCGCCAAATCTGCTATGAATTTCAATAAATAAGTAATATTTTAAATTAATTATAGTTTTCAGTTCTGCTGATACTTAAGGTTTCTTTTATATTGCAAATTACCGGCCATTATTCAAATTTTGCATTATTTCCCTATGCTGAAATATTTTAAATTTCCTCGCGCCAACACAATGAACCGATTCTTATTTGAACGGCGAGCCTAAGCCGATAAATGGAATACCTTTGGATTCTAACAGCCGGATGTTATCGGCTGATAAAAAATATTGGAAATCCATATGTATCACGCACCTTTCTAACATAAATGGAACGCTGAATAGTGACTAGATCCCCGTTGGTCAGAGTAGACCTTCTATGTTAGGTTTTATACATAAACCTGTAATCGCCATATTAAAAACTCGTATTTATTTTATTAAAAATAAGAGCTTATATCGGTAGTGCTACGCTATTGATTGGTTAACAATGGTGGGGTGTTAAAAAGACAGGCATGCAATATAAGTTGACAACAATCACTTGAGTGTGGATCGAGGTACGAAGAACATAGCAGTTACTGTTTAATAACAATAACGTATGTATATAATAACTTAATAGTTATAGTCATAGATAGTTTTTAAAATCTACGTCTCTTAAAGATAACAGTGACTAACTTTTTTCTTTATTATACGGCTAGTAAGTAATAATCTTAAAGGAATGGATTTTTTTTTTAAATTATTAGTTGAATTAGTTTTTTTCCTCGAATTAAAGCGGGTGAAACAGCGGGGCACAGCTAGTTAATTAATATTTATAGTCTGCTTTTTGTGTGTATTTCAAACTAATAAAAAAACCATCACAGAGAAACACAACAACGCTTCGTACTCAGAAACCCATATGTAATTAGTTTGTATTTGTAGTAGTGTTGTGTTTTTTTTATAATTAACGTACCTATTGATACTGCTTTTTACAGTTATATAATATAGGTAGATTATACCTTCAGTATCATATATGTGTTACCCATATTATTGTCACCATTTTTTATGCGATAATACCGACGATTATACAATAATTGTTTAAAATTGAATAATTTGTAAGTTACAAGATGCACAATAACCATTTTTTGTACTTTTAAAAGTTGTGAAGTTGTGTAGTGTTCAAGATAACAATTTAGGTTCTGTAACATGTAAAATCTAAAGACATAGGCAAAAGTCTTATTCTTCTTCGTTGTAAGCGTCGTCTTAAGAAAATGATGTCGTCTTGATGTCGTAGCCTTCGAAATGCGTGGGGTTTTCAGCTACTTTCACTTAGTCTTCATTTTATTATTTTGACAATCTTTACTAATTTAATAAATCCGAAAGTAACTCTGTCTATCTGGCTGTCGCCCTTTCACGCCGAAACTACTGAACCCATTTAAATGAACTGAATTTGGTACACAGTCTAGAGCCTGAGAAAGGACATAGGCTACTTTTTAAAGGGAAAAAATGGGCGTGAGGGGTTAAAAGGTGGGGATGAAAAGTTGTATGGAAGTATCGTCATATTTAGAGCTAGAAGCTTGAAACTTATTTTTTAGGCTGTTGATTCGATATAAATCCACTATTCTATGCGGACGAAGTCGCGGGCACAGCTAGTCGTCTATATATTCACACACAACTTTGACAAATGTCTTCCGGGCGTACGTTAATACGATGATGATGACATTTGCTAATGGTGGAATTTCAGTTAGGTACTTGATAATCTATATCCTCTTTAACATTTGCGTTTTTTATATTATTTTACTTCTGCTGTTTCTAGTTCAATGAGGGTTGGCGTAAAGGACTTATTATGCAGCTTATTTAAAAGATCCTGGTACTATTTTTGAGAAATTTCTCTTACCTTCAGGAGTTCACTAATGTATAAAACTCTTAAGGCCACCATTCGATTCAGTTAGAGAAATTATAGATATTAATAATAGCGTGTAAGCCGTTACTAGTAGTTACTTTTATTCAGAAAAAAATATGAGGAAATGACAGTCAAGATTGATGGTAAAACTGTCGGTCTCAAGTAATCGGTTAACCTCGGGACGGTTGCTTAACTTTACTAATCGATCAATCTACTTGTCCCCTTTCCTATACGACCTTTTTCAGAAGAAAAAACCGGAGAAGTGCGAGCGAGTCTGACTGGCGCACCGATGGTTCCGTAAGCAAACTAACTTGTATGTAGGAATCAATTCTTGAAGACTTTGTCAAAGGCCCGTCTTTTTCGAAAGACAAAGTTAACTTTGCGGTTGCGATGTATGACAAAATCAACAGCCCAACCGCAAGATATAAGTTTGTAGTCACAAAACTATTAATTTATGTGATATAACAACAAAGTAACGAGTTTCGGTTTTTTTCCTTTACTTATGGTATGTTCAAATTTGTTTAAATCTAAGGCTAAAGCCGTATCTTTTGATTGCGTTGACTTAGAAGCCTGATTTTTTACGGCTTGAAGGGACTGCTGACATAAGTATTTGATATTAATTTCAACTTGATACCTTTACGGGTTCCTGAGGAAAAGGGCCTTGACAGACACACAGACAGACAGACAGATATAACAACAAATTAACAACTTTCGGATTTTTTCCTTTACTTGTGTTATAAGACTTTGCTTTTTACCAAATTTCATGATTGTAGGTCAATTGGAAGTACTCTATAAGTTTTGATTTACCTGCGAAATGTTGAAATTTGGTCAAATATAAGGCTTATGTGGCCATATCTTACGATTTCGTATACTTAGTAGCTTGATATTTTTACGGCTTCAAGGGACCGCAGACTTATGTACATGGTATTAATTTCAACTTGATTCGCCCACGGGTTCCTGAGAAAAAGGTCTTGACAGACAGACAGACAAAGGGACAACAAAGTGATTCTATAAGTGTTCATTTTTTTCCTTTTGAGGAACGGAACCCTAAAAAGCGGCATGTTTGTGGCAAATGAAAGTAAAGTTCAGAACTTACAATAAAACAGACATAGATTAGGTACCTATGTCTATGTCTATTACTTTTCATTCGTAAACTCATCATCAACAACAACAAAGACACACTCATGAGTTTAGATCGATATACAAACACACAACAAAAAATTCACAGCAGAATTATTCTTCAACAATAAACAAGGATTACTACTATATACATGTTATATTTAGTTTTGCACTATAAACACATAAGTACAAATAAATGTTTGTATGTGACCATTTGACACATAATAGTGGACACTGTGTCTTAGAAGGTTACTTCGATCATGCATAAAAGAGTATCAGGTGCGTAAGTATTTTGCCATCTATTGGTATGTCGTAACCAACACCCCCCTCACCCCTAATATTGTAATATATACAACAGAAGTCTCTTTATTAAGCGAGCTTGCATGCGTCCTTTTCTCCACCGCAAAATATGAATGAATTTTATCTGATTACAAAAAGTATACATAAAAGCTTTATAGTACCTTAAAAAAAGCGGCCTTAATTGGTATGTATAGGCCGCGGTTAAAGTTAAATAAAGTTAAAAGAAATACAGCAGAAAACTTAATAAACTGCTTGTAAGTAGGACAATTTTATTAGGCATCAATTGTATTTAAAGATTGTTTTTACTTGGATAATAAACGTCAAGGTGCAAACATATTTATTTTATGAATAATCGTGCTACGTTGCAGAGATTGACTCAGTCATTCATTTTACCTTTCGTTAAGATTGAAATGGGTTCAATTTCAGTTTCAATTTAAGGCGGCGCCGTGCTGTAGTTGTGCCGTTGCAGTGCCGTCATAGTGTGTGATGACCTTTAGTCGGTACAATTCAGACACACCGCACCACTGAAAACCCCGGTGGGGTTTCCATGCGAACAAAAAAGGGTTCAGTTGCGAGGACATTAATAATGAGTTAATTAGCACTAGAGACCGCCTGCTGGTCGAATTTCGACCATAAGTAATATTTTTTTTTTAAAGACAGCTCCCGCATTAGGAATTACTCCTGTGTCGCGGGGGACTTTACAAGCATAGAAACAACGGACACAAAGAACACCCAGACTAAGGTGGGAATCGAACCCACGACCTATAAGCATAGCGGTCAGGGTCACTAACCACTAGACCAATAGGCCAGTCATAAGTAATTAAGTTTTGAATGTTTTGTTTTACATCAGTGACCAATATAACGTGAATTGTTATTGTATAGACACTGTATCATGACAGTTCATCATTTATACTAGACCCCGTATAGCTTTTTGTATTCGTTTTCACAATTTTTTTCAATAACACACTTTGATCAATAATTGTAGCTCTCTGTGCTTCTTTGAAACTTCACGAAGTATTCCAAATATGACATTCCTTGGTGCGCAATATTTGCTCAAAAATAAAGAATTCTCTTCACGTATTAATACAAAGTAAAAGTATGATGTAGTTCACGATAATCATGCAATGCGAATACTTTAAATTTAAGCTTTGAATTGTCTGGGTAAGTCAGCATATTAGACCTCGATCCGCACTTGTCAGCCCATTCTATTAAGGAAAGACACTACAGCTCGTCTTTCAATAAAATTACTAGTCTACTGAGAAAGGGTATCAACGTGCAATCGACACCAAATTTGCAAGAGTTTAAAGCTCCGTTAACCAATTTCTATCTAGAGGGCCATGTGGTTTTCAAAAAAGGGTCACTAAGGGGTAGGTATGTATAGTTACATTCGATGCTAAAGCTGTCAAGAGAGACATGGTACTACAAACAAGGTAAAGCAATACATTTTGCTTAAATTACATTCCATTGAATACTAAATTAAACAACTTGACGATTAACCATCTTCATTACAAGGATAAAATAACTTATTCCATTTACAAGTCCTATCTATACATATAATCTATACTGTATTAATGCTATAAATGCGAAAGTACTCAACCGACAACCATTTAACTTTGCGTACACGTTATCAGAGGTACCTAGAAGGACTTAGGATACCTTTCATCAGTACTGTTCAAAAGGGATACAAAAAGTATTGTTCAAGAGGGATACAAAAAGTACTGTTCAAGAGGGATGCAAAAAGTACCGTTCATGAGGGATACGAAAAGTACTGTTCAGGGGGGATACAAAAAGTACTGTTCAAGAGGGATACGAAAAGTACTGTTCAAGAGGGATACAAAAAGTACTGTTCAATAGAAGGATACAAAAAGTACTGTTCAAGAGGGATACGAAAAGTACTGTTCAAGAGGGATACAAAAAGTACTGTTCATAAGGGATACAAAAAGTACTGTTCAAGAGGGTTTACTAATGTTTGCCATAATTTAAAATGCCATAATTTCATATGCCATACTGGTATTTGCCATAATTTCATTAGAATTATTTCTAATGAAATTATGGCAAATACCAGTATATAACGCTTCAGTTGCCATAATCGTGAAATGACATAAAATGACTTTCACTAATTCCATTGGTCATAATCGATCAAGTGTCATAATAATTTAAATCCATAAATGTATTTGCTATAATTTTCGTTTTCAATAACGCCATTTTCCATAACTTTTATTCACCACAATATAAATAAAGATAATTCATCAACTAAGCTCGACGAAGCCCCGCTTCGCGGGGCTCCGACTTCTGGGTGGTTAAAAAAAAACCACGAAGACTAAGGCGGGAGCGAAGCGAAGCGGAGCTCCCGCCTTAGTCTTCTAACCTAACCTATCCGAGCCAGATTGCACTGAGTCGGGGTGTTAACGATAATTAATTTCGACCTAAAAATATTATGTATTATTTTCATAATTATATCAAATTTTGATTATGTCAAGAGTCGATTATGAGATGTGTTACTTATGGAAACTAATTATTAATATATATGTTGTTATAGAAAGTCATTCTATGACAAATAAAAGTTATCACTGTTGAGTTGTTAAGGTAAACGTTATTAGTATAAATGATAATAGTGCAAGTAAATATTATGATCGGGGATGATTATGGCAAACAATATTAGTGTAAATGAATTTATGGAAAACGAGAGAATATCGTTCAAGAGAGGGATACAAAAAGTACTGTTCAAAAGGGATACGAAAAGTACTGTTCAAGAGGGGTACAACAAGTACTGTTCAAGAGAGATACAAAAAGTACTGTTCAAGAGGGATACAAAAGTAACGCTAAGGTAAGCGAAGCCACGGTTAAAACACAGTGTTCTATAATTGTTTTGAGATTGAATAAATTACCTTTTTTATTACAATATATTTTGCAAAGATATTGTATAAATATCAAGACATCCTGAAACAATTTATTCACCACGTGCCCGGCTAAATGGAGGGAAGGTTTTTTGTGGCGCTCGAAGCGAACGTGTCCTTCTGAATTTTACTATGAATTCCTATGTTAATTGAGTATCATTTATATGCAGATTTTGGTTGGAAAACAGCTGCCGTGTATATGCAAGGACACATTATTAAAAAACATACCGGAACATTTAATATTTATTTTTGTAAATCATATATTTGTACATAACCAATCCTTTTACGTTTCTTACTAATATATATCATAGGATATAGAAAACAATACCATAAGTTCAGAACTTCGATTAATTAATTAATAAATGTTGATTTCACGGTTGCTGTGTAATAAATTTGTTTAGTAGCGCCATAAAGCTAGGAGTGACAAAGGTCCCGTTACCCAGCAAAACAATTCAACATAAGTCTAATGATGCATGTAAAAAACTAGTTGAAAACCAGTTTAAAGACTGCACGGATGGCGCAATGGTTTAAGTAGTCACCTCGCCACTACACCGCGCTGAGTGTTGTGGGTTCTAATCTCACACGGGACAAACATTTGTATGATAAACAAATAGTTGTCCCGAGTCCAGGTGTTCTTTGTTTCCGTTGTTTGAATTTTCGTGAGGCCCCGCGCGACACAGGAATATTCCTAATGCGGAAGTTATCTTTTAAAACGTAAAAAAATAAAGAAAAAGTAACGATTTTTTACAAATACAGGGTGCTAGTGAAACCCCGAAATGAATGATTGATGATGGGTCAAAAAAAATCGATGCCGAAGGTTTTATTTTTTAAATTCATTTTTAGCATTTTTCACGTTCCATCATGATAGTACAGCTAAATGAAACAATAATTTTATAAAAAAATAAATCAAACACAGCTGATACTTGAGTCTAAGGACGCGCGTTCGGCGCCCGCGTGTCCGTTGACCTGGACGTCAGATGTTTTCTTTATGAAATTATATTAAGCTGTACTAACCTGATGGAGAGTGAAAAATGTTAATAAAAAACTGTTAAAAGATAGTTTTTTCATCATCATCAAAGGTATCATTAGGACTATCGTCTATCAAGGTTTTTGGGAGCGTTTCACTAAAACCCGGTATGTAGTATAATTAGTATAATCCGACCGATTTAAAGTTACTACACTATTGACACAGAATACTTAAGCACCCTATCAGATGTGTAAACCGGGAGTTAAACGCGATAATACTTATAAGGTACGATTTTTTTTTGGTTATCCGACTTTCGACCAATTTGCACCGATCGTGGTCACTGGTAAAATCCGTATTATAAACACAATCGCAATGAACACCTCTAATATGTATACAAGTCGTGAAAGTTGAAAAACAATTATTTAAAAACGCAAGGACTTAGGTAATACATATATATATATATAAATTTGTACTTTCACGTGATACTTTCCTTTGTCGTCTGACAAGTTATTGACGTGTTATTCTCATCTGGTTGTTGATTACATTCGCCGTTGTGTGAATTCAAGTCATGCCTATTTCCTTCGTTCAAAAAATAAACACTGCTTAGTTAGCTTGGTTAGGATATTTACGAGCAAGTGCTAATTTAAAATTTTCAATAGGGTTTAGCCCTGAAGTGGAGATTTAATTACAAAAAAGGCACTTATAGTTCACCGAAAAAATTCTAGGATCGCTTGACCGATATACCGATCATAACTACTAATTTGCATTATCACTATATAAATATAACCTAGTTCTGACTCACGTTAAAAATAGGTACGCTAGGAAAACAATCTATCACCTGAAGATTTTAACTATAACATTAAAAATGTTATTCCAAATATAAAACCAAAATCAGCATCCTATATAATATTAAAACTGAAGACTGTTTATTGATTCCTGACTTTAAACAATATCACACAATAGGTTTTGTTAATGAAGATATAACAAAGTTCCGACTGGTATCACAATAGCTGGCTTTTATCCCTCCGGGGTACAAGCGTACATGAACTTTGTTTCTGAAAAGCAGTCAATATCATTATCTCTGCGTTCATTATAGAAACATTTCAAACATATTATACTCTATAAGCCATAGATAATCATATAATGGGTACTTCTGTATCATATGTTTATCTATGGCATATAGATTATTTATTTGAATTTCTTTATATATATTGTACATTCAAAATATGCATAAATTTTGGAAGTGACAAAGGTGAGGGTACTGCTATTCAACTACTCTTCGGATGAGATACTACTACTATTATCCAGTGACCACATTCATAAGTGGCCATAACTAAGGGCGCAGGTTATTTAAAACCTCTGTGAGAAGACCTGTGTCCCTGTTTTCTAGAAGTTTCCGCCTGTTTTCGAATTGTGCTCTGATTTAGACGTAACCAAAACTCGACAAAAGTAATACAAATATCTATGTATGTACCTAGCATACACATACCCAGCCTATACATATCGGCAACATTAATCAATCAATCGGATCTTACGGCATCAAAGTAAACCCTTCGAAGACTCATGTCATTATCGTTGGGAGCACTAGAAAAGATTTGAGGATTGATTGGTCACATGTTCCTCGGATTTATTTTAATGGCGCAATACCCTTTATTGAAAAAGTAAAACATTTAGGAATACTTACCAACTCAGAGCTATCCCGGTTTTCTGGTTCAAATGCATGAAATAAGCTATAGATTTTCGCATCCGCAAGTTTCTTAAAAAGATTAAAAAATTATCTACCAACTTTACCAAAACTGCCCTTGCAAATTCACTTCTTCCAATTCTCGTCTATGCAGTCACCAGCTATCCAGATCTCATCGAGAACCAATTAGATAAATTAGAGTGACGTCAAAACTTTTGTATCCGATTCATATTTGGACTGCGTAAATATGATCAAATCTTTGAACTTCGAAAAAAGCTCAAGTGGTTACTTATTCGTCTTCGCCGGAATGCTCATAGTCTCTCTTTGCTATACAGCATACTGTTTAACTCTCATATACTTTCCTATTTAAAAAGACGATTTGAGTTCCATACGAAATGTTTATGATCATCAGATATTAAAAGTGCATTCAACAATTTTTTTACTAATCTTTTATGGTTCTGGATATGTTGTGGAATACATTAACAAGATAAATATGGTAAGTTAAAACCTTTACAGCCTTTAATTTTTAATTTTTTTGTTTATAATATTGTCAAGCAACATTATCCATAACTGTTATTTTTTTATTCTATTATATAAAAACCAGTTATTCATACCTGTAACAGAACTAACTATATTATAGATAAACAAACAATATTATCTCTATCTATTCTATTATATTAATTAAGATCAAAATTATTGTCGAAAATACCATGTACGGATCATCACATCACCTCACCGGGGCCAAACGGCAAGGTGGTATGTCGGACTCGGAACCGACTAAAACCACAGTGTTCCGTCACCAGGTCTTATAGCCGGGACCTCAGGTGTACCCTAGAAAGGGAATCCTGGCTGACTTGGCCACCTGTTGTGCAAGGCGACCCAACTATGACTGCCCCCTCTATTTTAAAAAGGCGAGGGCGGAACACCTCGTGCCACCGTCTCGGGCTTGCTTCTGCTAGTGCGACAGATAGCCACGTCCGTCACCCTCAGGTAAGCGCTCATGGTGGCCAATCCACCAAAGTGTGGAGTGCGGTAATCTAAAGGTTGTCTGGAAAAGATTGCTATTAGCGATAAGACCGCCAATAAATTGTACTCTAATTTTTAAGATAAGATTTGTTCCAACTGTAAGTCATTAATAATGTATAATAAAAAATATTCTATCTATACCCGAAGTACCTCTTGGGT
Organism: Euplagia quadripunctaria; assembly: GCA_963859945.1. Taxonomy (NCBI): domain Eukaryota; kingdom Metazoa; phylum Arthropoda; class Insecta; order Lepidoptera; family Erebidae; genus Euplagia; species Euplagia quadripunctaria. The sequence goes on along the minus strand of OY982562.1, from coordinate 16,014,863 downwards.
TCGGCTCTGATTCATGATAGGTAGTTTTAACTTTGGCGTTACTGCCGAGTTACGCTGACTAAGAACTTCGTCAAGCTCATGCTTTTTGCAAAAGTTACCTGCAGTACATAATCGTGGAGCTATTGGCCGTCTATATTTAACTAATTTAAATTAATATAATACCATAAACTACTGAATAGAAAGTTGTACTTCAAAAATGTCTAAAAATTATGAAGAGCCGCGTTTGCTTAAAACAACTATTTAGAAAGAGCCGTTTTTCTAAATATTTTGCTACTTAAAGAATCAAGACACGAACAAGGGTGGGCAAGCGAGAGTAATAACTTGAGAAGAGTGGCAGAGAATGTGAAGGAACCGGCTGTTGTGGGTACATAATATATATTAAGATATTTCTTTGAAGGACGTTATTGGAAATCATCAAGGGAGTTCTGGGGTATGATATTGACGACTTTAAACAGAACAACAAATAGTAATGAAAGAAGTGAAAGCAGATAGATAAATCACTTTTTGGAGATAAGTTTACTTTAGGAGCAAACTTATCTCCAACTACCGGATAAATTTGAATACTCCGTGCTGCTACTAAGAAATACAATAACGAATCGAAACCTAGAGCTCACGTTCGCTTGCAAAATTAAAAAAAATAGCAAAATCTAAGAAGCGACTTATCTGTTAAATTATACAACATACGTTTTTTTTTTCCTTAATATTATTCATTCAAAACAAATTGCTTTGAAGTTTACACAAGGAATAAAAGGTAAGAATACGTATCTAGTTGTGAAGATTAAATTCATTTTTTATAAAATAGCCTGACAGTTCTCTTGACTTGAGTGAGGATAATCTGATAGGTATTACGGGTGAAATATCTTCTTCAGAAAGGCACTTCTAGCTTAATCCTTATATTTATGCAAATTTATTTTAGAATACCATAAGTTTATGGTTCTACTAGTTTAATACTTCAGAATAAAAGCGTTGATTTTAATTTTCATACTACACTCGAGAGCAATGAATCCGAATCAAATGATAAATTTGGAAACTAATAATGCTAGCTTAATAAAAAAAATAGTGTATAATAGACAATTAATTCCTTCTTCAATGAAAGACGACGATTTACTGGAGCTAATTGAAACCTGCCACTAGACCTGCAGACGGTTTTACACTGGAGCGTTCTCACCCTATTTCGAGACAAAGATTTTCCCGGAACCACTTAAATTGGAGTGTTGAAGTTTGGTCAAAATTTATGTTCTGAGACAAATATATGCTCTAAAAACAGAGTATTTATTGTCTATTAAACACAATTTATTTCAATAAATTAGTATTCTTAGTTTCCGAGATTTTCAGATTTCTATATGTGACCGGGATTCGTATATTTATGTGACCCGGATTCATTGCCCTCGAGTGTATTTGTTTATTTAAATGCAATTATATAAAATTAATTAATAAAAGTAGTAATAATAAAATATAGTACTAAACAAAAGTTTGTAGATCATAAACCTACAATTGTGAAATATCAATGTTATCACATCTGCGAGTATTTGCAGGATAGTGTAGATCGTACAAATGGTTACCTCGATATTACCCGTGTGCCGACTGATATTGCTGATTTACACACTGAATAAGTTACTATATTAAATATGTATATTCAGTACAAGTAAAGGCGTGAAAATCAAAGTGCGTGCTTATAAGAAAAAATTGCAATCACTACTGTAAAGTAAATACATTACCCAACGTGGACTTTACGCTGCTGCTAAGATTTTTCCAATAAAAATCATAACTACAATTTCTTAAAATCGAACCCAGAACCGCAGGATCGCAGTAAAATATAAGCGCTGACATACCGCGGGATAAGCGAATGAGTATCATAAAAACTGTGATATATAAAATATATACATAGATTGCGTACTTGTTTACTCACCTTTAAATATACTTTGTTGACACAATTTGTCACCAAGAAGCGTGAAATTCCCAATCTAAATCAAAAACAATTTCATCTTATAAGAAATCAGGTGATCCTTTAATTTTAACAATTGACCCTCTTCAACCTAGCTCACTTACTTCAGGAGATTTTAAGCCGCCAGACAAAATAATAAAACTGTATATTTTCGACAAAGAAAGATAATGAAAAACCGAACTATTATATCAATTTAATTTTTTATTTGTGAAATAAGCAATCGTAGTCAAACGTTTAGTTTATAGACAAACGTTTATGAGAACTAGTGGTTCTCGTGGAAAATTGAAATGTGACCGTAATATTTTAAATTATTAATCACAATAAAGATCTGAGAAAAAAACTTTTTTATGTGAAATAACAGCAAATTAACGACTTTCGGTTTTATTTCCTTTGTGCTATCAGACCTTTCTTCTTTCCAAATTTCGTGATTCTAGTCAATGGGAAGTACCTAGCCTATATGTTTTGATTTACCTGGAAAATGTTCATAAAATCTAAGGCTTAGTGACCGTATCTTTTGATTGCGTTGACTTAGAAACTTTACTTTTTTACAGCTTTAAGGGACAACTGACATAAGTATTTGATGTAAATTTCCACTTGATGTCTTCTCGATTTCCTGAGGAAAAGGATCTTGACAGACACACAGACAGATGTAAAAAACAAATAAACGACTTTCTGATTTCTTCCCTTTACTGAGACCTTTCCCACAGCACAAGTAAAGGGAAAAAATCAGAAAGTAAGCAAAGGCTTCTTACCAATTTTCATGATTCTAAGTCAATGGGAAGTGCCCTATAGGTTTTGATTTACCTGCGAAATGTTCAAATTCGGTTAAATCTAAGGCTTAAATAGCCGTATCTTTTGAAGCTTGAATTTTTTCTTGCTTCAAGGGACCGCAGACATAAGTATTTGGTCATTTCAACTTGATACGTTCAGGGGTTCCTGAGAAAAGGTTCTTGACACATAAATGGACAGACAGACAGACAACAAAGTGATCCTATAAGGACTCCTTTTTTTCTTTTAAGAAACGGAACCCTAAAAATCAAGACAATCGGTTGAGAGACAACAAAGGAAAAAAAGGTTCTATTTTAGCAATAAAGGTTTTTGTGCATATATATAAACTAACACAAGGTTCTTGCACTGAAACGAACTAGTGCAAACATTTTTTAGTGCTTAAGATTTTTGATAGAGGAGCCGATTAATTTCTTCTGTACTCTGTTTTCTGTATCTATTATGTATGTTTTTGGTACAAGCTATTAGGGTTTCAGTTGTCTCTAAATTTCAATTTCTGGTTAAGCTGCTTTCGTGCGTACTTACTGTTATTAGTACGTACGAAAAGAAATAAAAAAGAAACGTGTCGGCCTAACTAAACACTAATAGAAATACCTTAATTATTTTGAGTCCACACCAAGCATACACACACGAGTTGACTTGAGAATTTCCTCCGTCTTTTCATCGGTTATAAACCTTACAACCTAAGGAGGTTGGGCACATTATTTACGCTCAAATTAAAGCTGGCCGACTTCGGTAGCACCTTCACCCTACAAAATACTACCGTAATACTGTTTCATTTTTCTGCGGGTGAATAGTACCATACCTATTTAGGAATGTAAAGAGGGGTCGCAACGCACAAGTGATACTATTTGTGTAGCGAGCGTTTACTACAACTCTTATACCTACGCGCAATATATTTTTTGTACACCTGATTGTAAATCAGGTTTACAAAAAATTTATCAGCTATCTACGTTTACATTTACAAAACTATATTTCCTTCTAGGTCAGTCCTCTCTTTGTTGGGAGATTAAGAGGGTAGCAGCTGTAAAAGCAGTCACCCAACAGATTTAATTGTTTACATTGCCTGACTGGAAACATAATCTTGATCTTCGCTTTATTAGTTTTACCAATGTCTTTGTCCAATAAACCCTGCCGTCTTCTAAAATTACAGTTGGTACAAATACTAGAAAAGAATATTTCAAACTTTGTTTTTACTCAATTACCCCATACGTTTTCAAAACGTACAAAGTCCGAAAGATGTTATTTCATGACCTACATTCAATTGACTGCTGAATTTCCGAGAAATTCTTTCCCAATAGATCTAGCTTTAACTTTAAATTAGTTTTCTAGTCTAGCTGAACATAAACGAATAAATATCAAGATATTCTGTTTATTTTGACTGGCCTGTTGGTCTAGTGGTTAGTGACTCGTGAATTCGATTCCCACCTAAGTCTGGGTGTTCTTTGTGTCCGTTGTTTGTATGTTTGTAAAGTCCCCCGCGACACAGGAGTAATTCCTAATGCGGAATTTGTCTTTTTTAAAAGAAAAAAAATATATTCCTGAAAATATTTTCTACTAGACCGGAGTGTCCCGCAGTCTGACAAGCTACTATATGCTTCAGTTCTGTTTGACTAGCAGTATTTAAATCGAGTCGTCAAAACAGTTACAAATCTTAACTCAACGACATTAACAGGATTCGATGAATAATGGTTACTTTGAAGAAGTGATGTCAATATATCAAGAGTCAACAGAAAACGATTTTGTCAAAAGCAGAATTATAAAAGGACAGTACTATTGTAATACATACACAAAGTGACAAATCCCAACAAACGGAATGACACAAATCGTGGCAAAGATATGTATATGTTCGAAAACACTTTTTCGTTATTCCGTATTTTACTATCGTGCGAATTCTTTTCGACTTGGGGTATCGATTTTATCAGCGGCTTACGCTGTTGTGATTTATGGCACTCTGGGTAAAATTATCGCTTTGGAAATATTGTAGGGAAAACTTTGTTATAGGATTTTATCTTATTTGTAACCTATGGACAATATATTAAAGACACCAAAGCGTATCAAAAGAAAATTTTAGTAGCCCTGTATGTCTGCACTGAAATGGCCCTGTATGTCTGCACTGAAGAGCATAAGTCGATGTCGATCACTCCGAACGGAATTGTAACCGACTAGTCAGACGTAAAATCATCCTTCCCATCTTTGATTAAATTGTTACTATCATCTATTATATTTCAACCTTCTCTATTACAAATAGCTACTTTCCAGCAGCTGCTTAGAAATAAACCCTTATCAATCCTATCCCTAAAAATAATAATCCTTCAACATTCTCTGAATATCGACCTATTTCTATCCTTACCTTCCTCTCTAAGGTTCTCGAGTCCATAATACATAACCAGCTTAATACTATTCTTTTTAAATCCTCTTCAATCTAGATTTCATCCTGGTCACAGCACTACGACCACATTAGTTCAAATTACGGATGATATCAGATCGGGTATGAAAAAAGGTTACCTAATGGTTTTAGCCTTGTTAGGCTTTAACGTGCGTTTAATAACGTGGACTTCAACGTCTTGGGCAGCGTACTAGCTTTCCTTAACCTATCTCGAACAGTGATTGACTGGTTTCATAGTTACCTGTGTGGTCATAATATTGAAGACACCGTGTCCTGTTGATGTTCAACATCTTCTGGCGTAACTTTGCTCTTCGCAGTTTTTAAAAACTCTATCACTAACCATCTAACTTCTTCCTACTCCCTGTACGCAGATGATGTCCAAAAATATTCAAGGGCTAGTAAATTTACGCTGGCATGCGTCAAATTATTTACTAGCCCTCGAATTCAACACCATAAACATTGACATGAATCAAATGTACAAATGAAGCAAATCTCGTGGACTCACTTTTAACCCATTGAAAGAAACAGGTTTTTGTTATTGGTAGCCCTAGGCTTATATTTAGAATTGTACAAACATCGAATACAGTGGCAAAGTCAAAAATCTAGGAATTTATATCGATAAATGCTTGACCTGGGGTCCTCAGCTGCAGGAAATGTCAAGCTCAAATGGTTACCCATACGCTTTTGCCGGAATGCCTACATTGATACTAAGTACAATATTCTGTGTAACCCCCGATCCGCCCTATATAAAGAACGGCACATTCGTACACACTCTAAATTCTTAAAATCATCGGATAATTGGAAGTTTCAAAAAACTTCTTACTGTTCAAGCTTTGCGGTTGTAAAATACCTTGCCTGTTAGTATAAGACGTACTAAATCGTTACCTATTTTTTAAAACTTAGTAAAAGCACACTATCTTGTAGACACTAACTCATTATAGTCTTTTTCCATTCTTCTCTATTCCTGTTAAAGCAAACCTAAAAACCTAGAATTTACTAAAATTGGAGCACGCCTCATTTTAGTAAATTCTATGTAAATACTGTATGCGTTTATTAAATGTTCAAGACTTTGATATTATATGTATATTATCTTGGATACAATGAGATAAAAAAAGATTGATTGAAAATGTTGTGAAACATTTTCAACCAATCTTTTTTTATTGCATTCTCAATACCTACACCAGAAACTATAACGTTTTCTCTCCATCATGGTTGCCTTTAAGAGGTTATGGTGACTAAAAATTGAGTACGTTTAATGGCTTAATCCCGGTCAGTAACAAACATATTTCTTGGACAATATATGCTATTAAGACGACAACCTGAAAAGGTGAAGTCTATTGACACCAATCCCCATTCCTCAGATAATTCAGTTAACAAGGTATAGGCTCGACGATCAAGAGGCCAAAATCAAATTGTGTTAATTATGTCACCCACGCTTAGCACGCATAACGTTTAAGAACCTATTTACTTGGATTGCTGATTCGTAAAATCTTGAGGAATACCTGTGATAGCGGACAAACAACCCAAGCGACCCAATCTGAGTAGCTAGCGATTGATAACTTTGATCAATTACGCATTTTTTAAGATCAAAGCTTTGAAAGTAAGTATACATTTGTAGTTAACAATGAATACTACCTGCCAGCTAATATAAAAGGTATATCAGGAATTCTTAATTCAAACTGACCAGATTATGAAAGGTTTTGAAAGTGTTGCTTTTTTAATTGAAAAAACAGCTGAAATTTTGCCCGCCGCTTCGCTCGCGCTTACGTATATTTTGTTAATACCTGCCAGCTAATATAAAAGGTATATCAGGAATTCTTAATTCAAACTGACCAGATTATGAAAGGTTTTGAAAGTGTTCCTTTTTATTTGAAAAAGGCAGCTGAAATTTTGGCCGCCGCTTCGCTCGCACTAACGTATATTTTGTTAAACAACTCATTTTTTGTGGAAAGTAGATGTATTTTGTTTAAATATAATATGGGTAGACCAACTAAACGCACTGCTCCAATGAGACAGCGAGGTTTCGGAGTAAACGAAAATATCATAGATGTATACAATTTTTTGATATTTGTTGATTTTTCAAAAACTCGACCGATTTCGATAAAATTTAAATGGGACCACCTGGGACGTATACCCTTTGAAACAAAAAAACAATTTTCCAAATTGGTTCAGGTGTCTTCGAGTAATCGGAATCTTTTTTTTATGTATTATGAAAAGATTCCCGACGAATTGAGAACCTCCTCCTTTTTTGAAGACGGTTAATGAAGTGTATTTAAAACCGATTTCAAAGTATTTCATCATTTAACAAAGAATTAGTTTTCATTATGGCTGAGTAGCAAGTCTACCATCAATCTTGTGAATAATGTATCAACATTTAATATATATTTATAGTGACATACAAATGATACTCATTTATCATCACCACGTATTTTCTATTCCAAAATGGAAAACCTCTCTTATTTTCCATGTCCTGAAATATAGGTAGGCTTAATAGTCGAGTTTAGCCAAGTAAGTGAAGACTTATTGCTTCCGACCGTGTGCTATATAAAAGAAAAGGGAAATCTATTGGTCATATAAATCTACGTCATCAAGTTACTTTATGGCTTTCGTCTATCACCTTATCTATTAATTCTCAATATGTGATAAATCACATTGCTATTCTAACACTTAATCATCATTAATCCTCTACTGTCCAACTAACCTCTGTTTGCTCTAAAACAGAAAAGCTCTTGATAGAAGATAATGCTGACGAGACGTTTACTTACTCCTTTACAGTTAATGGGCAATTTGTGATACAATACTTAGATGCATACAAATCTGTAAAAAATTAAGTGTTTCTTCTCATGTAGCAAGTAAAAATGTGTAGGTACATTATAAAGCTTAAGATTTTTACTCGAATTGTCTTTTTAGTCTATGTCATACTGTAACTCAGTCCGGTTGTATAGTTTTTTTATAAAGCCTTTTACAGCTTACATACTTACGGATGAAAAAAAGGTCACGGATTTATTGCAGGGAGTTTCGATGTGATTGAAATTTTTATAAATTGTAAATACGAGCCATTTGATGACTTTTTTATTCATACAGACTGGAGAGTAATTACTTCACTGTTATATTGTGTACATCCAAACTTCAGAATAAAATAAATTTCTCTAATCATAATTAAATAGATATCTGTCCATAAGTAAAATGGTAATACGATAGGTGAGTCAAATGTTGTAAGCTTACAAAAATCCTTATTTCAACACTAATTTTAACGCAAATTGACGCATTTCTATTTTGTACGTCATGCGACGAGGTCTTGTAAAAAAATATTTTATGGATTCAAAGTTTTAAACTCTTAAACAAAAGAATTTACTGGGCCGGGTATCATAACAAGTTCGCGCTCTTTTTGTTACCGTCGTCGTGAGCGTCGAACGACGTACGTACCTATGCAAATAACGATGAATGTACCGAACAGTTTACATGTTGGTTTGTATGTATTTAGAAGTAATGTAGCATAGATTTTAGATTCACGAGCAGAAATAAGTTAATTTAAAATATTTACTTCTTTTTTATTTCTAAAAATACTTTTTTAAAACCGAATTCAAATACGAAGAATAATACTACTTTTACAGATACTTTGAGGTCGGTCAGGCCAAGAAGTTAAATAAAGCTAGAGCTCATAAAATAAATTGAATTGATACTAAGTAAAACACAATTTGGAACTGTAAAAATGGGAATATCAAAATGTACTTTTGGTGATTTCAAAGTAAGTATTAATAAAGGGTCAAGGTCAACCTACAGTTGACCGTCGTCACCCCTTGTATATATATAATATAAAAGAAAGAAAGAAAGCATGCAATAAATAGAGCATAATGTATACCCTTATTATAATAAACATGATAGTATGGAGTAAATAAGTTTAGCCGCTGTAAGAAAAATTTGATATACATATTTGTTTATCACAAACAACATATACATATTTAATTTTTTATATTTTTTATTAATTTTAACAAAATATACACATATTTGTTTATCTACTTAATTTATTTGTGTGTGTTTAAGATATACCCAAAGGTTACTATCGAATGTACTGCATATTTTACATATTGCAGTGATTATTGCTTCACTGACATACCCATATTTTGTAAAAATACTTTTTAATAGAATAAACTTTTTTTTTTTTTTAATATATATTGTTTCCCAAAACGTGAGTGTTTAGTACTTCTGTCTACCTCTTTGGGGATACAGGCCTAAGCATATGTATGTATGTATGTTTTTTTGTATTATCCCATTTGTATTCTTCTTCCGATATAATTTGCCTTGAGCACACGTAATAAGACTACAAGAATTCCTTTTGATTAACTTTCTGCAAAACCTTTTGGCAACAATGTCTTCCCTAAAGCTTTATGCACACACTTAGCCTGTCATTGGCATTACGACGGCTGATAATGGGATATCTACATTAACATTTTATCATACGGAGAACAGTACAATCTCAGTTAAGAAATATCACTCATTCACACTCCTGCAAAAATGTCCCGCCGTGTGCTAAAGCTACTTATCAAAATTACAAATAACAGATAGGGTTTTATTTCGTCATGTATTTTTTATGTGTGGACTCCAATTTTAAAGCGGCGGTAGCATAATGGCTAAGGCGTTAGGTTGCGGGTTCGAACTCCACCCAGTGCACTACCGTTGTGAACCCACTCCTAACACAAGCGTTAAGCTTAGCCGGAGGGGTTAATGAGATTACTAGTAATGTGTGACCCACGTTACTAGTAATCTTTCATTTAAAAAAAAAAATCCGGAGTCTCTCGGCCAATTTGTGTGAAAGTTCAATGACTTAACATAGAAAATAATTGATTTGATTTAGCTTACACCTCTTAGAAAGATCATCGTTGTCATAGCTCGTAATATAATTTTTTCCCATTTCTAAGAGAATTGCGTGAATATTTTGCAGACTAGGTAGTCTGCAAAATATTCACGCAATTCTGTCACTGTCAGATTGTCCAAGAAAAACAAAATGGTGTAGAATTCTACTGTTTTTATGTAACTGCAATAAAAGCGCAGTTAGTGAATTCTGTTACTCTATTCTGCATGATATAGAGCGCCACTTTGTTACACAAAACTGTTTTATGTTATTTTAGCTTTAGTAAAATTTCATACGGCCTTATTAGTACCGTACAAATCTTGTGCACAAGAGAATTGTTACACTGCTAACAGATACAATTTTAGTTTAAAACTGCTGGCATGCAGTTTTAAACTTTATATTGCTAGCATAAGCGTTTAATAATACTTAGTTTATATCTGTTTTTTTTTAATTGTTTGGTAATCAAAGTGGAAGGAACAGCAACGACGTGTACTTAAGATGCCCGGAGGGATAGTAGATCACCTTTCACAAACTTCCTATTATGCAAAATATACAAGAAACTTCACTTAGAATGTAATTAAGTACACTTTATTATATTATATGGCTTGACTGGCCTGTTGGTCTAGTGGTTAGTGACCCTGACTGCTAAGAAAGAGGTCGTGGGTTCAATTCCCACCCAGGACAAATAATGGTGTGATGAGCACGATAATTTGTTCTGTGTCTGGGTGTAATTTATCTATAATATGTATGTATTTAGAAATATATAAGTATGTTTATCAGCAGTCTGGTTACCATAGTACAGGCTCTGCCTAGTTTGGGATCAGACAGCCGTGTGTGAGATGTGTTGTTATTATTGAAGTTATTATTGTTATATTACACTTGCGTTAAATATTGGTTTATAACAAAAACCATACTGAATGCTCTCAAACGTTTCTATTTTGTACTTGTTAAACCTTAATTGTTTGTGACAGTAGTGTGTTTACGTCTTTAGTGTACTTACCGAGTTTGAACCCGTAACCTTTTGATAGGAAGTCCGCGTCTTCTTGCCAGTTCGCACAATAATTTGTGCGAATGTCAAGAAGTACTTTACTGACTTATCATAGGTATATAATTCAAAGAATTTTATCAACCCCCTTCAACTTCTAACCCACAATATTGCTAGATACAATCATCATATATCATTACGCGCATCATACTTAACAGTCCTTAGTAAAAGAAGAATTACCTACAAACATAATCTTAGGACCAGTTGACTTCGTACACAAAGAATGACCATGAACCAAAGAAAAACCTGTGATGTGTCTACTCTCATTTGTAGTAACCAAGGGCTAACTTAGTTGTATAAAGCGTTCCAGTTTTTAAGAAGCAAATATCTGTATTCCACATACGTAGGTGCACCTCCAAATTCCCACACAACAATATCCCACTTGGATTATTTATTTACCGTAATACATTATTTCATTAATTCCCTTGTTATCTTGGCTGTTTGTGCCTTGGTTCCCTTGGTGCTCTTAGTATTTACCGGGCAAAATAAGTCGAGCAGAGGGAGCAATTTATCGCTCCTCCTAATCCCTGTTGACACATTTTTATGCGATAAAAATGTGCCTGATCAGCGTCGCATCTAATGAAGCAAAACCTATAAATGTCACCTTCACACGTAACGCAGACAAAGCGCTAATGATTTACCGTACAGTAAGTTTAAAATCTGTACTTTATAGGTTTGATATCATTTCCAACTCAGTTGCTAATATAACATATCCACCTACGATTGCGTCACCTACACTGCAAATACATAATAGATAAACTTCAAGGATTTTGTAGTGATTTTAACGTGGGAGAGCTATGCTTCGGCACGTATGGGCCGGCTCGACTTCGCTCGATACCACGGCCTCACAGAAAACCGGCAGTGAAGTAATGCTTGCATTGCTTCACATACGTTACCGGAGGCCTTAACCCTTCCCTTTCCCTTATTCCCGTCCTTCCCCTCTCCCCTCTTCCCACTCTACCCCCCCTCCCCCTCTTCTCCTACTCCCACCTTAAAGGGCGGCAACGCACTTGTGACTCTCGAGTTACAGGTGCCTATGGGCGGCGGTAGTAATTTACCATTAGGTGACCCGTCTGCTCGTTTGCCCCCTATACCATAAAAAAAGAGAAGGCAAGGATGGTAACAAAAAATAAATAATTAATAAGCAGGACAAGTTATCTAAGATTGCAAAAGTAACTAAATGGGAATTACAGAAGATTATTTAAAAAGTAGCTTTTTGAACTGTAGAATATACTTTCGTAACTACTATACGACAAATAAAATTAGGTGTACGGAAATTTTCGTATACATAATTTTTTTTTAAATAAAACTATTTTTTACGGATTCTATCGCAATTGCGAAGCCGCAAGTGCTTCAAGACACTTTGAGCTCATTCTGCGTAAATAGTAACACCAACAATCAATAAACTTCGGGTACTTTGAGATAACTTTGCACTTCGATACATGAGACGACCACCATCTTAGTCTACCCGTGACCATGGCTGCTGAAAAGCAACTGAAACGTCGGGACCAGTATAAATAGTAAAATAACACCAAATAAATCGCGATAGAATCCGTAAAAAATAGTTTTATTTCAATGTGTAACATTCGCGTAAACTTCCGACAATATCATAATTTATTTTTTATTTTTTTTTGCTTATATATCATGGAAACTTTAAAAGTTATTACTATTTGACAATTTTATTTTAATTTCTAGAATTATGGAATATTACCTATTAACAGATAGAAACAGTGATCATCCTATACAGTTCCGCCAAATCCATTGTGATTTAAGTTGCAGTAATATGTAATTTAGAATATTATGTTTAAAATTGCAAATGTTCGATGGAATTTTAATTATTATTGCATAAAAACACTACCAAATGAAATAATTAAACATGAAATAAAGAAATACCTTTTATTGATTTAGAAATACCTCATAACTTGGTCCAAGTAAATTCTATTAAATTATGTTTTATACTTTGTTATTTCAAAATCATACATCACTACATACAACATGAATATTTATTTAAAACCATTATTTAACTTCTGTAGTAAAAACACATAGAATATTTAGAAACTTAAGTAGATATATGATAGATATATATTATTTTATTAGGAAAAGGTCGGGACTATAACGATTTCAAAAACTTTTCTCCTATTTAATATCCGAGGCTCACGACGTAAAACACTTTCGCAGTTTTTATGAGAAAAATAGAACTTTCTTTCTTATCTTCTCTTATCTTGCCAAGTCATGAATCTTCGTTTTTTATACAGACATCAAGTGATAAAAATAAATCCTTAAATAAAAAAACCCATTGCGTTAAAAATATTAACTTATAAACATATAAGTTGTCATTTTGTAATTACCACACACAATTTGGCGCCTAAAATTCCCCATTTAGATTTTTTATAATTTTAAAATACCCAGTGACACTCACACAATAACGTCGCAGATCTTATCTGCAGGCCTTGACTGATATATTATAGCACACAAAGTTTACCGGATACTATTGCGAAATATGAACAATTAATTCTTTGAAGGAATGATCAAACCAAATATCGATTTTGCTTTCTTTTTATAAAAATAGAGGCGCCAAAAATTCGCCATTTAGATTTTTTATAATTTTAAGATACCCAGTGACACTCGCATAATAAAAACGAATCTAATCACAATTGTTTCAGCCGTTTAGTATTTACGAGAGAACATACAGACGGGCATACAGGCAGGTCAAATACAAACCATCCTTTTTTCACGTTAAACTAGCACATAGCCCACCTGATAGAAAGTAGTATTAACATTTGTAACACCTTCGGTTTCACGTAGGTAGACGTTTACTTCGTTAACTTTTGACACGAAGCTTCTTTTAAACCGCACAGTACTTAACTTTTCTGGACTTTTGAGTAAAAATAAGCAACTATCAAGCGAAATAAAAGCAACGGCTTAGGGCAAACGCCATTTTTTAGATATATGGTCAATAACTAAAGCCCCTGTTAAAGGCTGAAAGGAAGTATTTTGTCAACCCGTTTCACCGTAAGGCGTGAAATCTTTGAAACCAACAATAGCAAATATTTTGCAGTAGAGCTCAATAACTACCTACACGTTGTGGGTAGATTGTGAATAAAATTCTAGAAATTTCTCTGAAATTCAAGTACGAAGTGAAAACTCACTTCGATGCATTCGAAATCGTGCAATCAACTTCGGCTTATGGTGTGGGTTGAATACGTTCGTTGTGTGCAGACTTATGCATACTCTAGAAAAACTTTCATTGCAAGGCGATTTTATTATTTCATATTTGAATTGATAGCACATTACCTGCGATTAGGGACATGAAAAAGGGTGTATGGTGGGTCAAAAGCTTTTATCCCACCTGACATCTTTTTCCACTTTACCTACGTCACATCGCTGGTAAGTAACACAAAGAGAAAATCGCTTTGAATCGAGAATATACAAATATTGAGTTAAAATAGAAAGAAAAATATTTGTTTTCATGATATTTTATTTTTTTAAATGTTTGTTGGATGGATATCCTTGTCAAGTTACCCTTAATATATAATTATATATATTCCCTTAATAAATGAACCATAACTTTACAATCTTATTTGCAGGCCTTGGCTGACTTGAAGTAAATAAAGTGCACAAAATTTACCGAACACTATTCCGAAATATGAACAATTTATTTATTGAAGGACTAGTCAAAGCAAATGTCGATTTTGTTTTTTTTTATTTAAAACTAAAGCGTGTATTTTCGCAAAAGCAGCTTTCTTAAATTTAGTGGTGGTTTAAATAGTAATTATTAACTTAAACTAAACGTAAACTTATTAGTTAGTCCTTGCTGTAATCTCAATATCAAGAGTCGTAAGTTTGCAAAGATCTAATATTGTGTGTGAGGATTGCGGTTAGATTTTTAAGTAAACTGGCAAGCCACAATGAACTATTTTTATTTTTTACTTTAAAATTTTATTTAACTAGCTGGTCATGCGAACAGAAAATCATTAATGATGATTTATTTCGCCTCTCATGTAGTAGCTGCATGCGTGAGTCTACTTTAGTATTTTGCCTTTTTATTTATTTATTATATACTTTTTGATTTGGCGAGTGTAGAAATTAATTATAGGTTTTTACTACTATAGGAGATAAATCAATGCCCCGTGCGCTTCTCTAAATCGGAAGGAGGGCAAGGCCCTCCGCTACCAATGGTGTGGCTGTCTTCTGTTTGAGGGCGGCCGGGGACTTCCTTCCTAGGGTATACCCGAGTCCCTTGCTTTGATAGACTCACTTGTAATGGAACACCGTATGGTTTTAGTCGGTTCAATTCCGACATACAACTTCACCAATAGCCTTGGTGAGGTGATGACCCGTGGGGGTTTTCACACGAAAAAAAAAGTTAAATCTATACTTATAATAACAAACAAATAATGTAACAGGTCCAATTCTGTCCATTGAAGAGATTTTAAATTATTTTTTTTGGGGCACTCTATAGAATAGAATAGAATAGAATAGAATAGAATAAACATTATTGTACACCAGTAAATATTGCTTACAGTAAGTTTATAAAATTGATATGTACAAAGGGCGGCCTTATCGCTAAAAGCAATTTCTTCCAGGCAACCTTGGGATGGAAAAATAATGACTAGTACTATAATAATTATAATTTAATGGGTAGTTTTGGTGTGGGAATCAAAACATGTTAGACTTAAAAACTAGTAAATGATACCTATAACATATACAATATAATTAGATAGGTAATACAGGGAAACAAGTGTAATCGCTCTGTAACATTTAATATATTCAAATATCTATTTGTAGATTAATAAGATTATATCCGATAAACGCAGCAAATGACAAAAAAGTGAAATTAAGAAGCCAAGTAATATTCTTTGACCATTTTCTTGAATATGGTCAGTGATTGGGCACGTCTAATAGGTAAAGGCAACGCGTTCCATAACCGGACAGCCTGTACACTAAAAGATTTGTCATAAAACCTGGTAGAATGATTAGGTACTGCCAGTTCCAGTGATTCCGACGATCTCAAGGATCTTGTGTGAGTGTCATTGAGGAACGTAAAACGTTCCTTTAGATACGTTGGAGTACAGGGATTAAACATAATATTGTAAAGTGTAGTAAGAATATGAGTATTCCGTCGAATGCGAATTGGGAGCCACTTGAGCAAGATGCGAAATTCTGATACGTGATCATATTTGCGTAAACCAAATATAAATCTAATACAAAAATTTTGAAGGCGTTCAAGTTTATCAAGTTGCTCCTCAGTGATATCGAGATAGCTGACATCGCCATAGTCGAGTATAGGAAGAAGAAGGGATTGTGCAAGCGCAATTTTAGTGACTGTCGGCAGGAAATTGCGTAGTCTCCGCAAAGACCCCGCTGATGCAAATACTTTGCGGCTGACCTCCCGCAATTGGGGACCCCAGGATAAAGTATTATCAATTAAAATGCCTAGATCCGTAACAGTAGTGCTCATTGGCAACACAGTACCATTAAACACAATGTTCGGTAATTGTGACCAGTCGATTCGAGATATCATCCTGGGGCTTCCCACAACTATGACCTGTGTTTTAGAGGGATTTACCTCTAGTCCATATTGCCTGCTCCATTCGTACACTTGCGCCAGATCAGTGTTAATTGTGGTAAAAGCTTCCGACAAATTATGCAATGGTGCTTGCGTATAGACTTGAAGATCATCTGCATAAAGGTGGTAAGATGAAAGTAATGATTTAGAGATGGAATTGATGAAAATTGTGAAAAGTAAAGGAGATAGAACGCCACCCTGCGACACACCTACAGATGTATTACACCAGGAAGAAAAGGATTCTTCAAAGCGCACACGCTGTCGGCGACCAAACAGGTAACTTTGAAACCAATAAACCACTGTTGGAGATATGTTAATAGAGCGCAAGATACCTAACAAGATATGGAAATCTACAGTATTAAAGGCATTGCTAAAATCTAGTAAGGAGAGTACTGTAAGATTTCCATTCTCCATAGCAAACCTGATGTCGTCAGTGACGTTAATCAATGCACTAACAGTGCTGTGACCTGGGCGGAAGCCTGACTGCAGAAGATTAAGGAGGGACTTTTTGGTAAGCAATGTATTTAATTGTTTATGTACGAGGCGTTCCAGAACTTTCGATAAAAAAGGCAGTATGGAAATGGGACGATACTCGGAATAGGATTTAGGATTGGATTTTTTGGGCAGAGGGATAATCTGAGCCTCTTTCCAAGACTCTGGAAATATGCTGCAAGAGAGAGAATAATTTAGTATATGACATACAATTGGAAGAATATCATCTAGAATTGGTTGAATCATATTACGACTGATGCAGTCGTTGCCAACAGCGTTTGAATTTATCGACGTTATGCACTCTTTAACACCACAAGCAGATAGTTGATTAAAAAAGAACGGTTGATACCCTGGTGTTGGAAGTGATGAAAGATATTGTAGAGTACTAGCTTTAATGGTCTGATCATATTTAGACGAAGAAGAGAAATGTTGATTTAGAAGATCGATGTCAACTTTTTTTGGGATAGTATGTAAATGTGACTTGCCAACCCCCAGTGTTTTGAGAAATTTTTCCTTTGTCTCCGTTCTCGACCAAGCTATAAATATATTGGCGTTGTGGTTTTCTACACACCTTACTGCAGAGTTTTCTAATGGCAATGTATTTATCCCGATTAGCCGGTGTGGGCCTAGATTTGAACTTGCCCTTAGCAGAGCCTTTTTTGATATTAGAGCTCTAATATCGGCTGTAAGCCAGGGTGCAGGCAAGTGCCTGATCTTTACTGCTCGGATCAGTGCATGTATATTGTACAGGTCAGTGAGTTTGTTATTTAACACTCTATAATCGATACTGAAGCTAAAACTATAATTTTTTTTCATTTTTGTCTGTCAGTCTGTCTTTCTGTCTGTCTGTATCATGGCCGCGCATCACGCCGAAACGGATTCAAATGAAACTTGGCATGATCTGAGTTCACAGTACGAGGTAGGACATTGGATACTTTTTATCCCGTAATTCAGGACGGTTTCTTTGAGAGAAGGGATGAAAGTCAAAATGTGTACTTAGTTGTACTCCATTAAAACGTAGTCCATTTACAATCATTCTTTTTCTGTTCGAAAGGAGATATTTTGTTGACTTTCACGTAATCTTTTTTATTCTGTATCTATATGTATAATAAATCTGTAGACGTGTTTGATCGCATCACGTAAAAGCATGAAATAATCGTGGAAACGTTTTATGCTAAAGATTGTGTATTATTTGGTGTAACATTAAGTATTTGTTTTATGACAATCGGTTCTCTGTATCCGTAGAAAATTTCTTTAAAATTTTTAACAAAAATGTATCATTATACATAATATAATACGTAACGACATCTATTGGCCCCAAATTAACACTAACTATACAAAACTATAATATAACTATATAAACAAAGCTCAGAACCAAACATTTATTTGTTGCAGGGGTGAACCTTAGTATTGACTGGGAGTAATCTGTTAGTATACCGAGGGAGCCATAGTTTCCAGGAAGCGGCACTGACTGACTGACTATAGCAAAAGTAAGAGTACAGTGGTAGTAGAGACTTGTTGGACGAATCGAGACGTTAGGTCGTCACAGTTATTTTATCGCAATCTTCTGCGAGGAGAACATCTCACGCAAGGAGGTGACGGTGTGGATCCGGTAGGAAAACTTCCAGGCGGAACCATTTCACTCGCGCTCTCATGCGTACGCTAAGAGTAGCCGCGAGTGTATAAGACGAGTTTTATGTTCCTCACCCGAAGCAGAGGCTCCCGTGAAGGGGGTGTCTGGAGATGCCCAACTGCTACCTGCGGGGGTTGGCGCTGGGTGGACCATTGGAGGTAAAACGTCGCCGTACCGACGGTCCACTCATAACCGGGGCTATAAGGCACTCCGTGTGGTTTTAGTCGATTTTAGCTTATGTACGGTCTCACCAATAGCCCGGTGAGGTGAGCTTCCACACGAAAAATAAATGGGTACTTTTCCCACTGCCAAATTACATCGATAATTCGCGTGTAACTCAAAACATTATTTTCTTGTACTTCCAGGTTGTTTTATCGCCAATACAGTATAAAATGCCCGGAGGATTCCCCCCTCTCAGGAAGAGGTGCAACGCTTATTATAAGCGACATATTGCTGTTTTCCGACATAAACGCTAACGAAGTCGCGGGCACAGCTAGTTGTTAATAAAAATTGTTGTTTAACATAATTTGGTGTTATAATAAAAGTATTTAGTCAATTATTGTATTTTATTTAATTGATCTCGAAAAGTATTTTGTTTTAGTGTAGTTATTTAGTGTTTGTGTGTGAGTTTAATAAACGTATTTTCTTGTTTCTATATGACGAAATGTTTACTAAATAATATAAACTACTTGAATGAAAGTAGATAAACTGATATTAACAGTAGTTTATCTAACTAGGAACTCGTTAAGCTAAGTAAAACTAGTTCACATATTAGAACAGTCGTTTGAAGGAAATGTTCCACCATTGCCATTGTAGCTTCCTACTGAAACCTAAGAGCAATCGGTTTCTAACTTGTGCATTGCTGCACTGATTCTGTGCTTAATATAGTGTGTATATGTTGTAACAACGGGCATAAACTGTACATTGTACATTTTATGACTGCAGTTTATGATTATAACAGATATGATATTGAGATAAACTGGCACACGTTTTTTTTGGATTACTTTTATTGTCACTATCGTTCAGTAATATGAATACAAAGGTGATTACTTAAACCATTGTACTTTTTACATAATTTTTTTTTATTTTGCAACAGTGTTTTGCACAAATAAATTTGATTACCGATTACTTATACAAACTTTAAAAACTAGATTAAATCATTAAAATTAATATACATACAAACACTTTAAGCACATATACATAGGTACACTGGTACATATATTAAGAATAACAAATGAAGATCTTATTTGTAGGCTGGTACTAAAAATGGTCCCTGCAGAGACTTTATTATAATAAGTACGCTTGGTTTCCAACATGTATTCAAGAATAGCTATATGTTGAACTGTTTATTTTACCAGTACCTATTAATAGATACTAAAGATCGCATGGTAGTCGAATTTCGACCATAAATGAATTTGCTTCAAATACGTAAAATTACAGACCACCAAAATCCACAAAAAACCTTTGGTTTTCAAATACTAAGTCAGTTTTACATGCAAAAGACAAAAAACGTCATGGAAGACCAATGGATGATAACGATAATAACACACAGTGTACCGGCATTATAGCTTTGAATTTATGTGTATATTTATTTATACATATGTATGTATTCAAATAGTGAAAAGCAAAAGGTACAAGAGAAGAATTTCAGAATACATATTTTTAAAAGAAATCTAACAGTTGAACAACAATGCAATTACAAATTATAAAAGAAAATGTTTTTAAAACTTCAAATTCCACTATGGTTTCTAAATACGTACACACGAAAACACGAAACACAGTAATTTATAAAGGCAAAAGATGTAAGGCACCCGGATAAGAATCAAAACGTAGAATTACATTTTGCTTTTTGTAACGGAACTGTTTTCGTACGTCCCCTCCAAAACGCCCTGTCTGACCCATTTGTATTTTATATCTTTAGGTAAAGCCGTATGATTGCTTTTTTTTGTCAAACACTGGTATAAGATTAATTCTTTACAATTATTTATAAGAGTATTTATGTTGTTATCCGTGTTGCACTAGTAATGTTGGAAACATTGTGTGTCAGCTCTGACGTACATGCTCTGTGTATGTTTTATGGACATTTGTAATCGTTCAACAGCTCGAGGGACTCGTGGCTAAGTAGTAACCGAGTAGGTCTAGGATGGGTGACCATTCTTATTCACATTGAGACCCCTCCGTACCTCGGAGAGCACGTTAAACCGTCGATCCCGGGTGCCATACCAAAAAATAATAACAATATAACCATAGTTGGAGCCCTTAAAAGTCCGACAACCTGGTCTAACAATAGAACTTCGATATCGCCTAGTACTTGGGTTGTGGAGATCTGATAGCTGTAACGGTAAAGTAAAATATAGTATCAAACTTATGTACCCTAAAGTTGCCCACAATTTTGCAAATGTTATTATTTTCTTTCTGTTCATTTTTTGGAACATAAGGCCGGTCTTTAACACCCCTGTATTCAAACTCACAATTTTTACCTCTCTATAATATGAGTAGGTATGAGTTATCGTCATAATTTGTAAATAACACCATATTTCTATGGCAATATAACCATCATTCTTTAAACGTCTAACTTGCTATTTCAAATTATCTGGAGGCATAGCAGTACGGGTACCGTACGGGCAAAAAAACCAAATTCACAGATGATCCTTTTCTCGGAGCCATACAGGACATTTTTTACCCCGTGTAACTTCGTGTGGATAAAGTTAGAAGCCTATATTTTCAATGACAAAGAGGGTATATTCCTAAATTACATTTAATTTGAACCTGTACTTATTGCAAATTAAACTTCCTTAATGTTGTCACTGACTGACTCACCGATCATCAAAATCCTCAGGTACTTCTAGCAGACACACAAGCTTCAAATTTTAAACACAATTATTGTTTAGTTTGTTCGTTGCTTTATAAGCAATGAACAACTCCAAAATACCGCAATATTTGTTGCATTTTCTGTATATACAAACTGCATAAGTAATTTTATAATTTTATATATTAGATACAAGTGTTCAATACAATACAATTACTGGACATAGGTAGGTACAGTGTCGTTGACTTACGATGTTTTATTGACCTATAACAAGAAATGGGATCCCATCAAAAACATAACATATAAAAACCCAAGTCGCACATCGCACGGCAACATAATTACATAACAATAATGTACTATTATAGTGGTCGTAATGGAACATAGCGCTAACGAGCCTTTATGCATACACAAGCATTGCCGAATGCGATTGCCAAGCCAGAAAAAAAGATGTCTAATATCGACACGGCCATTATAAAATATATATTATAATAATGGTTAGTTAACAAATTAAGTAATAATTAGATCTCACAACTTTTTGCGGCAGAAGAACTGCGCTGCGATTTGCGAGACTTGAGTTTTTTATAATGTTATGTTTTTGATGTAGCATTATCATCTGTGTATACTAAATCAATCCTTAGCTTATTTCTACACTCTCACACATACGATTAAAACTATATTCTTTATCAAGTTATCGATTTTTGGGATTGTTTGAATTAAGTACAATATGATTTATGTCAGGAAAGTTGACAGCAGCACTCCGCGGTTTGCCCAACGGCGCGGAATGGATTACAAAATACTAATGACGTTTCTAAAAGCCACACAAATAGACGACATTTTATGATCACATATGACGTTTCATATTTATAGAAATAGTGTAAATTTGCATGAATACATTACATATTCAAAGTGAGTAGGTATATAATTATAGCTCAAATTACCACAACACTGTTTAGAAGAAAGTCGCAACAAAAAACGAAAATTAACAGAATAAAAGTACACTATAAACTAAATATCAATAAATATTAAGTCTTCAAATAAAATAAAATTACGCTTGATGCACAAAAGTGTTGGTTAAAGAAATAAGTTTATATTGATCAGTCCTACAGTCATGGTGTTGAAAGGAATACTCATTTTTAAGAGAGAAATTTTGAAAATATTTAACTGCTTACTTTACCGAAATAATGGGAGTCTAAGTGACGTCCTTAAAATAGAATTATTTCCTCAATTTGAGTATTAAAATTTCTGGGTCGGTGTTTATGTCGTATTTTCGTGAAGCCCGGCTGTGGTCTGAGGTATTTTAACTTTTTTTTAACGCTTATTCATGGCCAAATCAAATTGTATCCTGTAATTAGCCAATTCTTGGAATATTATTTTACTTAATTAAGTCTATAAAAATGTTTACTAACGGTCTTTAATCAATAATATTTAATATAATCGTGTTGTATTGTTTACTTCCCAAATGATTTTGATTGATAGTTTAACAGCCGCAAATTGGTACAATTTGGTTGTCATAATTATTAATCAAATACCATTTGCAATTTTGATTATAATTATAACTACTACAAAGTCACGCTGCATTAATTTGTCTTGTACCTAATGGCCTAAAATTTACATACAAGTTTTCATAGTGGAAACAGATCGGGTTACATTTTGATGAAAAATCTACGAATATTCTAGAATCTAACCATAACAATTCGTATCACTGAGTGAATCGAAATGAACGATTGTTTACATTTTTGTGTTAAGTGTGAGCTCAAGACGGTGGCAAACAGAGTAGACATGGATATAGGTACTCGACAATGAGTGCCTTTTTCATTATGTCAACCACACGTTTAAATCGATGAGAAAAAGGCAGGAGCCTGTGATATCCGTGATAGTAGATTGTTATAATGACTTGAGTTCCAAAATTATTTTTTAATCGGAGGAGGAGTTCTCTTTTTAAGCAGTCAAAATGCATTCTAAATAACAATGGTTTACAATAACTCTAAATAGTAGCAGTTTGGAGACTATATTTTAGCATGCAATATACAAATAATAATAATAATAATAATAATCATTGTTCCGATTGTCATATCTGCTCATGGATTAATAGCCAAGAGCCTCGATCAACACCTTAAGAGGCTCGCGTTAGACGGCTGGATCAAGGGACTGATGCAGAAAGCAGTTCTCCTCGACACGGCCCGTATGGTGAGGAGGTTCCTGTCTTTGGAGCCCTAACCACCGGTGTCTTGGTCCCTGTACCCGATGTCGGTGGTCTACTATTTTTTATATTTTTAAATATATATTTTGTTTTATACATATTTAAAAATGTAATTTATAAGTTTCAAGTTTAATAAAGAGAAATAATAATAATAACTTCACACATCCCACACACGGCTGTCTGATCCCAAACTAGGCAGAGCCTGTACTATGGTAACCAGACTGCTGATAAACATACTTATATATTTCTAAATACATACATATTATAGATAAATTACACCCAGACACAGAACAAATTATCGTGCTCATCACACAATTATTTGTCCTGGGTGGGAATCGAATAATCGTTTAATACTATCTTGTTACGTGTCATTTCACTTAACCCAAAAACGTCAATATGTTTTGAGAGACGATATCCGGCTCTAATCTAATATAACTAAGTACAAAAGCCACAATGACGTAACCTTTTCTTATTCTATGGTAAGATAATCATGAAATCTCTCGCTATTCCTCAGACAAAAATATATTACTTGCAATTTTTCCCCTAACAAAACGCGCAAGGCCTATGTCGTGGCAGTCCTTTTATTTTTTTTATTAGCAAGAACGTCGAATAACGAAGGTTATTGCTAGATTCAAATTTTCTTGTTAACACTGAATGGTCAATGGCTGTTTGTTTTGTTTCGTTTCTTTTAGGAGTGAAAGTTTGAAGCAATTATACTTTTAATGTATGCTTTATGCACCAGTTTTACGTTCAGTGCAATTCGATCGAAATGTCGGGTAACCAAAAAAGAAATTATTGTACCTTACAAATATTACCGATTAAGCTATTTATATTCATTAATGAAGTTTTTAGTAAGATATCACAATGTAAGCTATTTATTTGGGTGTAAACTAAAATACGGAAGTAAATAAGTAAGACTTTAGTCTTAAGCCAACTGGTTTGATCCCTCGAAACCTCAAAGTTTTCAATTAATTTTATTATTTGCTTTAATGGTGCCCCATAATGTTCTTAAAGTATTTAAAAAAAAACCGGACAAGTGCGAATCTGACTCTCACACTGAGGGTTCCGTAAACTTGTATGTAAATAGAACGTCGATCTCGGATATCGATTCTCAAAAACTTTTGCCCGTCTTTTTCGAAAGACAAACTTAACTTTGCAGTTGCGATGTACAGGTAGTTAACAATCCAACCGCAAAATATAAGTTTGTGATCACAAAAACTATTTTTTATGTGATATAACAACAAATTAACAACTTTCGCAATTTTTCCTTTATCTTTGCTATAAAACATTGCATCATGCCAAATTTCAAGATTCTAGGTCGACTGGAAGTACTCTTTAGGTTTTGATTACCTTGCGAGTAGTTGCGAGTTTCAAAATATGCGGCTTAAATTGCTCTTTCTTTTGATTGCGTTGCCATAGAAGTTTGATTTTGTTACAGCTTAAAGGTATTATAAACTTGAGTATTTTATATAAATTTCAATTTAATACCTCTACGCGTTCATGAGGAAAGGGGTAGTAAGTTTAAAATTATCTACCATATATATATATATATATATATATAATGAATTGCTGTTCGTTAGTCTCGCTAAAACTCGAGAACCGCTGGACCGATTTGGCTAATTTTGGTCTTGAATTATTTATGGAAGTCCAGAGAAAGTTTAAAAGGTATATATGAAAATACTTGGAATTAAATAAACTCATATATATAAAAATTATGAAATTTATTATATGATGTAACTAAAAATTTACGGTTTTCGTAATTTTTCCTTTATCTGTGCTATAAGACGTTGCTTCGTACCAAATTTCAAGATTCTGAGTTCACGGGAAGTACCCTGCAGGTTTTGATTCCCTTGTGAGTCAGTAGATCTGAGTATTTGATATAAATTCCAGCTTGATAATCTCCACGCGTTCCTGAGAAAAAGGGTCGTGACAGACAGACAGACCTTCGGACGGACGGACAACAAAGTGATATATATATATATAAGGGTTCCGTTTTTTCCTTTCGAGGTACGGAACCCTAAAAACAACAAAGCCAATAAAAGTCAATGTTCTTGCTATTCATTTTATTAACTTCTTTTAAACCATTGAAACAAAGCTCCAGCAGCTTTGTCTAAAAGGTTTCAGCCAAATGGATTTAAGAGGAATTTCCTCTTGCGAACACTCCGGCTGTGGAATGAGCTTCAAGTGCCCTGTGATTGCAAGCGTCCATAGGCTATGGTAACCGCTTACCATCATAGGGACCGTATGCTTTTTTGCCACCAATGTTGACACATATGTTAAGATTTCTTACTTTAAACTCTATCAAGAATGAGAATAACATTTCAAAAATTCTAAATATCCGTGTTACTTAGTTGCCGAGTTACCGAGCTTGCGATTAGTAAAAGAATTTTCAAATTCAGATTAGAAACTCCGGAGATAACTCACAAAGCCACGAACTTTACTTTTAATAATATTACTATGGACTTATTAAGCTGAAGGAATTGTTTATTTAGATTGAACAATCTCAGTGATTACCAGGTCGATGAAAAGTTGTTTTATTGTTAACCTCGTGGAGACTTAAAACACACACTTCATTTCAATCGATATTTTTGCTCTTATTAACCAACAGTTTATAAGACGGATTATTAGAGAATATAGCTTCATATTACTTAGAAAGGGATGAACCTATGTCCCATAACGAAACAGTAATGTATTTTCGATTTCCGTGCAATCCTGCACCATATGAAAATTCATCGGCCATACTAAAACCTTGGGGCTGCATGGCCGGGCTACACCCAAAATATTGTCGTAGGTCTATTGCCTAGCCTGGCTAGCAACGTTGTAGTACCTAATAATAAATAAACTACTACGGGAGATTGTTCCTCTACAAACGCGTGACGTGTACAACGTGCACTCCAGCTGTAGTAATTCGTATATTAAACAGACCAATCGGCCTAAATGTATCCAAATCCATGTCTTTTCCACCGACCGCTACTTTTACTTTTACGTGAAAAATTCAATAGATATAAATTTCAAACGAATACGGTTACTGATTGATAACATTTTGGAATCATCAGCAAATGCAGTGGTCAGCCTAATACGTCGAAATACCCCCAATAGCCCAAATGCGGATGGTTACAAATCTGTAACCCTTATCTATTAATTTTGCTTAAATCGTCAGATTACAAAAAGGTATCACTTTATCGCGATTTAGGTCTATTTTCCTATGCTATAACATAGGATATAACATATATTTCTTTAAAATAAATAAATTGAAGTCAGTACAATGATTGGAATATTTCTAAAGTGCCTGTGGAGGGATAATTATTACACATTTCCTCTTAAAAAGTACTTTAACAACAATACTGTTAGCTAATAAAATACGTACATTAAAGATCTAACAAAGCAATAAGCTTTAACGTATAAAATCCACAGAACAATACCACAACAGAAACCAAATGTAAATAAAGGTATAATACCAAATTAACAACACCTAACGACGTAAATTTGGAGCCTGTTAATAGCGGCTATCTGAAATTGAATTTATGAATGCTTTCTGTAATTAACACGACTATCCTCTACCAATACCTATGCGCTTTCATTGTTTCCAATTTATATACGGTATGAAAATGAATAGTTGTTTTTCACTGTTGTATGTTTAAACTTATACGATATATATAACGTAGTTATACTGAGAGCCGACCCCAACTTAGTTGGGAAAGGGCGCGGAGGATTATGTTTTTAAATTTAGGATAAACACTGTACGTGGCTGTGCCGATGTTTGACTAAAAGAACAGATTGTTGCTAGCTTAGCTTAGCTAATACTTAAGATTTACGGTCCATTAATGTCTGCTCTTAAAATTTGAGTAAGTAATTTTGTAGCACCTAATATTAATCTATACATCCTTATGCCCGGTTCCTATAATCAAGAAACGATTCGTTTTGCTTACGGATGGTTAAATTTCGTTGAATTTTCAACGAAAATTTTACCGTCGGTAAGCAAAACGAATCGTTTCTTGATTATTGTAACGCGCTTTTACTCGTTTCTCTGGTGTTCTAGGCTTCCGTAGCCTACGGAACTGTTTATCATTGAGCGAGTTGTATTCTTTGCTTACCTTTAGTAACTATAGACAGAGGAACACAAAGGCGAATTTATGGTTACTAGTTACTAAAATCTCTTTTCTTTCATCGAGTGCCTCATGTATCATACCACATAACTTTCTCTTTGTTTAAACTTCTAATTATTATGTTCACACCAATTTTTTTACCTCCAAGGTTAAAAAGTGGATTTGAAATCGTGACGTCAATAGATTCAATATACCTAGATTATGGTTATGCTTTTTCTTTAAATAGAGATTTACAATTATGCGTTCTCGATACGCTAATTGCAATTAATGAGTCAGCAACCACGTCCAATAACTATAACTTCGGTTATATCATTTGGCGCCCGCGGTACATATCTATCACTGCGTAGTTCAACCTCATCGATGGCAATATTGAGAATTCTCCGATATTTGGTATTTTTGTACCTTAATGTCAGTAAATAAGCGAACTGCTTAAGACAATGGCTAAAGCCACTTGAAAATGTTAGAACACTAAAATACTAAAGCAGTAGTAATATTTTATCAAGATTTTCTCTAGAATGGGTAAGTGCATATTAGTGAAGGATAATACATTATGTATACCATCTAAATACCTTTAAAACCTACTTGCTTATTTTTTAAATCAACCTACAAAAAATCATTTGGCGATTCCGATCTCACGAGACAATACCAAAGTTTCTACCATAAGTATATTAAAGTGATATACGAGTCTGATAAAACGCTATTCACAGCCATAATAAATTTTGTATTCTATACTTACGAACAACATTTTTCTTAGACAGTATCGATAAACTAAAAAGTTTTGAAGGTAAAAACTTTCTTTCAAGATACATCACTCCTACAAATCAACGTTCGCAATTGAAACTTCTGGCAGTTCCGGGATCACACAGTCGTATAATATATTATTATTATATCATTTGATGTAATGTTGTCGATTAGTTATTGCCAAGATAATAAATGATTGTAAATCCAAAAATGATGATGTATATATATGTGGTTTTGAATTTCCCTCACCCACATTTAGCAAGCAATAATTTTTGGTCCCACATATATGTGCATAGGACCAAATATAAATTTTACCGGATGCGTTTCCAGACTCCTTCCTGCTCTGGCTTATTTTTTGAGAAAAAATATGGTAACATTATTTTACTTCTTCACCGAATAGAAGCAAAAACACATTAAAAAAATATGAGTTTGAAGCTTCTGAAGCGTGAAGCAGAAATTAACACTGAAAGTTTTCGGTAATAAATAAAGTTTTATCAATATTTTTCTAAATATGTCTTTAAATCAACTTTCATACTTTAAGATAAGTTCCACTCTTTGAAACCGGTATTTATGAATACTTTCTTGAATATAAGTCCGAAAATTGCTATAACAGGATTGCCATAAGAAGCATATTATTAGAAAAAAGAAACAATAAGTATACATATTATAGGCAAATTGCTAAACGAGGAGATAAGAGGAGAATTAAAAAAAAAATTACAAACCTTACACTTCCTTGGTCTGAAGCATTCAGTTTGCAAAATATAAACACTATTAAAGTAACATGACAAGTAGCATTACAAAAAACCGGACAAGTGCGAGTCTGACTCACGCACCGAGGGTTCCGTAAGCAAACAAACTTTTATGTAGATAGTACGTCCATCTCGGTAATCAATTCTCGAAGATTTTTACCCGTCTTTTCCGAAAGACAAACTTTACTTTGCGGTTCTAAAATACTCTCCCATATATCGATGTACGACAAAGTCAACTTTCCGACCGCAAAATATAAGTTTGTAATGACACTATTTTTTATATGATATAACAACAAATTAACGACTTTCGGATTAGTTAGTTTATTTGTGCTACGAGACTTGCTTCTTACTAAATTTCATGATTCTAGGGCAATGGGAAGTACCGTATAGGTTTTGATTTACCTACGAATGTTGAAATTTGGTCAAATCTAAGGCTTAAATGTCTGTATCTTTTGATTGCGTTGACTTAGAAGTTTGATTTTTTTTAGTACTTCAAGGGACCGCAGACGTAAGTATTTAGTATTAATTTCAACTTGATGCCTACACGGGTTCCTGAGAAAAATGGTCTTGACAGACAGACAGACTGACAACAAAGTGATCCTATAAGGGTTCCTTTTTCTATTTCCAGGAACGGAACCCTAAAAATTAAGGAATTACCGGAGTATGAAATAATCTCACGTCCAAATCGATGACGATATGATGTACGCCAAAAGTACTACGTGAAAACCACTTTCCTAAACTTAACTTTTAATTATGTATTTAAACGAGGTAGAAAGAACCTTCTTCTCAAATACATAATTATATCATGGAACGCGAAAAATAAACTTAACTTTTAATAAACAACGATATGTACCTAAATTTTAATTATTTAATAATTTAAGAAGATTTTGGTATGTTATCTTCTAAGCGTTTTTCATTTATATTTGCTGACCCAAGATACCTAAGAGTGGTTAAAAAAAAGTGTTAATAATAAACGAGGGATGTACAACTTCAGAGGCGTTCCCACTGTGCTGTGTCGCAACGATAGATAGTAGTCCTATCTAAAGCTTGTATATTTAAATGGATTTGTTCACATACATTACCTCACAATTGCCTGTCGTCTATGATTTTTTTACTATATGGCAACAGACTGTCAAGACAATGGGAACATCTAAACGACAGTTTCAAACGATAAGTAAAATATTACGACCCATCGTGATCGTGACGACTAAATTGAAGTTACGACTACGACATATTTGTCGTAGTTATTAAAATGTCGTCTTCACCCATAGTACAGTCGGGACACACTACAAACTTCTAAAAGCACGTAGCGACTGCCGTGAAACTGTATTTGTCGTCACGATCCAGTGGGAACAGCCTAGATACGACAATCGTTCTACGATAAAACTTCGACAACAGAGTGGCGACAGACAGTCGTGATAATAGAAATAGCTAAACACGACAGCCTTTCAATGGTAAAAAAGTGTTACGTTACACAGTGGGAATGCGCCCTTCAGGAAATATGTCTCGTGCGTTAACGTTGAAATACACCGGGATTTTTTCCAACACAAAGTGGCCTAAAAGAATTTTATCCAAAAATGTAACCCACTGGGACCAATCAAGACCAGTTTTCCTGAAGGATACAAATGACTCTCAGAAGCGGAGCTGTTGTAAATCTAGATGGAGCAACTGTAGCATACAAGCTGTAGATGTCTACGGCGGTATTTACGACTGGAGTAACTAGGTGGTGCTACGATAGATTTACTATCAGAGGTGTCGTACACTACAAAGGCCCAAAGCGAGTTTTGTCGTAATTATACCGGGCGTATAGCTCTACCCCTATTTCCGACTAATTATCTTACATGGTACTCCTATACATTTTCTTACAGTTTATTTTCTAGTTTAAGATGAAATCCTATATTTTGGTATCTCCTGTCATAGATTACTGATACTACATTCGAATTCGATCGTATGATTCAAGTGTGATACACGATGTAAGCGGAATAGTAAAATACATCATTACTTGAAGTTATAAGATCACAAACATTCATTTCATAGTAGGTATAAAACTTATTTTAAGATTTAATTCGATAGTGTGCGTGTATGAAATATTGTACGGAAGCGAGTTCTGCGCACCAGCTTTTAACTGTTACTTACTTATATCTCTTACTTCACAGTGTCACGTTGTAATTTTTTACCGCGCTAATTGAAAAGATCTAAGTTGTCGCCTAACATAACAGATATATCATCGGTCGGTAGATGGATCATCTGTAAAATATATCACAATGAACATAATAAGTATATCACAACAAATTTATCCTCCAGAAATTGAGATTTTGTTTACAGACTGTATATTTTAAAGATCTTCAGAACCCTTGTATTAATGTGTACGGTAATGGCATGATAAGTACAGCAAGCGTCCCAACGAGAACCAAGGCTAAATTCTCGAAATAAAATAGAGGAAGCTATCGGCTATCGGTAGCAAGTCCCGGTTATTAAAGGAAACAGTGTCATAACACTGTATTATTTTACACAAAGACAATATAAAAGACTCTATACAAATCGCAGCCATATTTGTAAGTATGTATTATCTTCAGGCCTCGATATGAAAAAATTGTAAGCGAAGGAACGATGTTTATTTATTTTTATTCTAGTACTGATTACTTACTCCTTAGATCAGGGAATCAAAATATGTCCAAAGAAGAAAACGCTACTTCACTTAACGTTGGTAGCTTCAGGCTATTCACCGACTCAAACGTAATTCAAATCTCTGTCCACCTTATCAGTATAATGCTCTTGCGTCCAAATCATGTCATTGAAAGATAGGTATGGTTAATGATAAAATACAAAAAAGTGGGGGGTATGACAATTATTTATTTACATGATGTAAATAAATAATTGTTGTTCATGACGATGTTACTTGAAAGTGATGCTTGCTCATTTTTTATCCTATTTAATTCGAGTAAGACTTTTATTTAACAAAGTTTTCTACTGCCATATATATTAAATTGTTTTAAACGTCGCACTTTTATTTACATGTTGAGTCCATTACGTAGACGTAAACTGCCTCTTAAAATAGGCATCTGTCTGAGTTAGAGACAAGGGACACTATTGGTATTCTGTATTTGGTCAATTTATCAATCTAAAACCACAAGTCACATCAAATTAATCAATAAAAAAGTGTGTGTGTGTCAGAAGTAAACCTTCAGACAAGAATGAGAATGAGAAATAAAATATAAAAACAACACAAATAATGTACTAATGTTAATAAATTTAATTTTAGATAATTTACATAAAAGTTATTAATCAAATTGACACACATGTATTAAATAATTAACATAAATTAATTAACTAACGAATTTTAATACGCAAATGCACAAAAATGACACCACGTTGACATTAACACATTTTCTAAAAGCTCGGTAGTACCAGGCGCAAAGACAAAGATTATAGGAAACACAGATACTTGTATTCTATCTCATTCCCTCGCAGGCTAAACCCTATTTATGAATATGTTTGTCTCTTTTTACTGTCGCTTTTTCGTTTCATCAAATTTCAAATCACAACGATTCTACAGAAGTTTCACTTCAATAACTGTAAAAACACGTATATTTTAATTTTATGTTATACCAAATCCATTTTACCTTTCAAATTAATGTTGGACAATTTTTTTTAACAATACCGATATCGATGAAACATCAAACTTATAAATATTAAATTCATTCCCGTCACCAACAAATTGTTTTTAATCTCCAATATTTTGATGAGATATATCGCCAAAATCCTTTCGTTACGAGCGAGGCTGTGCTCGCAATTCCAGTTTACACATTAATGTCATTCAATCAATTTATTTTGCTTTTACCTTTCATATATTGCAAGAAGCGATTTTTGACTTCCAAGTTATGCGAGATTCACAATTTTTTAGGTTTCAACGTCAATTCAATTACAATTTCTTTATTTTGCTGAATCTAAGTAAGTTGACATAATTTACAAGCTTTATTAACTAGTAAATTATTTAAACTTTTTAACTTCTAATTTATGAATATCATTCAGTACTGGTTTACTCTTGGATAACTTATTATATTTTATATTTTGGGCACCATACCTAGACAATATTAATGAAAATACCCTTTCAATGTGGTACACATCTTATTTTATGATTTTGACTAGGGATTGAGAGAACACTCTTGATAAATAAGGCCACTTCTAAAATGTAGAAGCTAAAGGGTAAAGTTGCTAGTTGTACTTCTTGGTAGGATGACTTGCAACTGTCTCAACAGAGAGAGAGTTTGGAGACAGTGTTTGACTCGTACCTTACGTGAGGTATAATTTGTTTGGTTCTCTGTTAAAAGTACATTATAATAGTTTTCTTGTAATTCAATTTTAGATTATTGCATGTCAACCAGTGTATTATTGATGCGAGGCAGTCGTTTATATCGATCTCAAAGGTATCGTTGTTTTTAGCACTTAACACTACCGTACACTATCTGCAACCAGTATCATTGGATGACTTGTACATCTAGGTATTTCATTTATGCATACCAAGAATAAGAGCGGTTCAGAACACTACCTCGTGGTATTTAGATGATTTTAGTGTAGAAGCATAGGTAGTTTCAGTTTTAGTATGAGTACTTACGTTTTTAATGGCGTAATTTGCTTTTTGTTGCACAGATAATTTCAGTTCCACATTTTTCTAATTCATATCCATGTCTGTCACTGGTTTAGTTACGCTTATGGTAATCTCATCGTATGCGGAGCTATTTGTATTTTTCAATGAGTTTATAATGTTCATGTTATCATGACTTGTAACTGTATTGATTAATTATGATTAAAGATTTCTATGAATTTTTGGCATTAACATATTATGTAAATTTTCATCGTATCCACCGTGGATTCCATTTGATCATTAAAATAATTATTTAAAATCAGAGCATTACTATTAGATTCTGTATCTGCTTTATTGTCAACTAGAATTTTTGATATATATTCTATTGGAAAACATCTTTTAGTATGATTTATTACACTCCATGTTACCTTAGTTTTATTTTGAGCCTCAGGTATTTTTAAGAAGTTATTGTGTGATCTTAAAATCTTAATGTTAATTGAATTATTTTTTAAATTTCTTAGAGTAGTTCTATAAGGAGGGTTTATTTACAGCATTAGGGCATAGGTGGTATTGCCACAGTATTTTTCACACCACTACTGTTTTTACGTAACATTTTTCGAATTGTTTTGCAAGTAAATATTTTTCTATAGGTACTGCTTTCTTTCATACTGATTAGATATCTTAATTTGTTTTGAGAACTCTTTTATTATATAGTGATGCACAGGTAAATTAAAAATATGTGGTTATATTTAACAGAGCAGAATAACACCACGAAGTTTATCATCATTTAAAATTCAAGCAAAAGTTTACTATGCCCCCAATTTCTTCGTCGTCTACCCAAACTGGCAATATTCTTGCTACGATTTTTTATTACTTGTAGACACTTTTAAAATTAAGCGGTTGTAGTTCAAGAGTGAATACTGAGTAGATACTGTACCCTCCTTTTTTCTTACCCACTTAATTCCATTTACCTCTCCATGTATCATAAGAATTTATAACAACTTGTCTTTTATATTTTTGTTTCATATAATTTAAAAATCACACTCATAATGTTTTTGTTTTTAATTAGTGAAAACCTACTCCAATAACACTTCAGAATAATCAGAAATCAGAAATTTCTTCATCATTAATCTAAGAGTCTTATGCTCTTCTTCAGATCGTTTGTTACTGTCAATTCCAAATCTACTTTGTTGTTTTATTTATTTGGCTTATTTTCAACACCCTTAATACATAATTTTGTACGACTAAAGAGCCTTTATTTTATCGTGGCTCTTAGCATTTCGCTTTTAACAGAAACAACGGACATTCGAATATAAATACAACTTTAAACAACGAACAATTGGCCTTTTATTGTTGTTTTCCAATATTCGAATTTCAAATGTACTTAAATATCTCGTTTCGTTTGTTTTTGGTGTCTATGATCCCAATTACAAAAAGGATAATATTCTAGCTTGTGGATTACAAGCTGGAAAACCGATAGTATTTCGTTGAAAAGAAATGCCAATTTTCTCAGGTGCTTACAATGGCATTTTGTAAATTTGACATGTTTGTTTGTTGACAGTGTTGTATCGATAATACATATCGAAATGATCGACTGTGTCGTGAAGATGAGAGCAATGATTATAGTTATCTAAATTCACATTACAAGTGCCATAATATATAATGTCAGCTTTAGGAAAAGTTATACCTTCATTTGCCACTGGTTTCCTATTTATCCTCGAAATATAAATTCTGAGTGCTTATTTTTTTCGCTTTGGTGTCGCTGTCACAATTTCAATTGGCAAGAAGCTGTAGCATGACAAAAGTGTGTCAAAAGGATATTTATACCACCAAAGAGCCAAACAAATACATATACGCATTTCCAAAAGTATCCTCCTCCCCAAGAAATTTTTAAGGAATTTTTCACTATTTTTTTTCATGATCCGAAGCACGTAAGTAAGACACACTGCCTACGGTAACTAATAGTTTTTAGATTTAATTAACATCAAGAAAATCAACAAGCCTTAATATCGTTTATGTAAACGCAAATTATTCTGTTGAGTAAATTGTTCGCTAAAGTCTCGTTGACACTAAAAAATATTATTAACTTTATCAGTATATTCATCATTTGAGCCATAAGACGCCCACTGCTGAACATAATAAACCTTTCCTTAAGATTAACAAGTTTCTTTTTTATTTACTAATCATTAATCCAGCCAATCGGGGCAACCGCTCTTAATTTAAGTCTATGGTAGAAGCCTATTACAAGAGATAGGAGTAAATATTGCAGGGCTAGTTGATCTCCTAAGATAAACAGAATGATAGATTAATCAATACAGATAACAATGTAGCTGGCGTTAGTTGTAAATTGTTGCAAGCAAGTCCCAGATATTGTTATCCCACGTGATTTAAGATAAGATTGTTATCCTGTCTATAGTAATACGTTGGCACTGTTGCCATTTACGGGATCCGTAAGGCATTGAACATCATCGAGTATGGCTTTACACTTCTATAACCTTCAAGATCGAACAAGTGCCTCGGAGAGCACGTTAAACCGTCGGTCCCGGGTGCCATAAGAACATCTGTCGCATTCGTTATGGGTAGTTGGAGCCCTAAAAAGTCCAACAACCTGACCTAACTACAGAACTTCGATATCGCCTAGTACTTGGGTTGTGAAGGTCTGAT
This sequence comes from Euplagia quadripunctaria, assembly GCA_963859945.1. Taxonomy (NCBI): domain Eukaryota; kingdom Metazoa; phylum Arthropoda; class Insecta; order Lepidoptera; family Erebidae; genus Euplagia; species Euplagia quadripunctaria. Next base: position 15,978,298 of record OY982562.1, on the reverse strand, counting down.
GGCAGTAAAATATCAAAGTTCGGCCGTATCGTAGTTAGACTGAAAGCCGACCCCAACTTAGTTGAGGTAAGGCGCTGAGGATGATGAGTTTCATTCATGTCAACCCTTTCTAATGTGAAATATTAGCTTTATCGCTAAATTTATCATTTGTCTCCAAATGGCCGTTTTGTAGGCGTCCACAGCTTCTTCAGGTGATGAAAATCTCTGACCACGTAATTTATTCTTTATTTTAGGGAAAGTATAGAAGTCATTAGGGCTTAGGTCGGGACTGTACGGCGGATGGTCTAATAATTCTATGTTTTCTTGCTCTAAAAACTCTTTTGTTCTGTGCGCGGTGTGAGAACTCGCATTGTCGTGATGGAGGATGATGCGGCGGTTGCAGTTCTCTTTACGGAGTTCGGAAACGACCTGTGGCAAACAAATGCTTGCGCAATTAACCGTTCTTTGTCCCTCAAGAGGAATAGTCGCAACATGGCCGGTTTTGGAGACAAACGTGGCCACCATTTTTTTTGCAACACTCCGTGAACGAACAATTTTAGTTGGCTTTAACTCATTTTCGAACACCCGAACTCGTGACTGGTTTTTTGTTTCGGGTTCGTACGCGTATATCCAGGATTCGTCGCCTGATACAATGTTGTATACAGCATTTGAGGATCCTGCGTGGAATCTTTCGAGAGTTCTGACGCACCAAGTAACGCGAGCCGCTTTTTGCTCTTCACGGAGCAAATGCGGTATCCATCGAGAAAACAACTTTTTTACACCTAATTATTCATGCAAGATTATTTGTATTTGACTCATGCCAATATCTAAATTTGCCTGAATTTCGCGGTATGTCACATGTCGATCTTCCTCAATCAGCTTACGCACAGCATCAACGTTTTCTTCTGTGACTGCAGTTTTTGGACGACCTTGACGGGGATCATCACTGAGCTTGACACGTCCACGTTGAAATTCAGCAAACCAGCGATAAATTGTGGTTTTGGCCAAACATTGTCATCACCAAATGCAGAAAGCACCCGGTCAACACACTGTGTTTGTGTTAAACCGCTTCGAAAGTCATAATAAATCATCGCCCTTGAATTTTCTCGAGTCAATTCCATTTTCTCAACGACTAAATAAGTTTAAGAAGACCTTGTGAGAAGACCGAGAATCTTTTTTTAAATAAATAAATTGTATTCTATTTTTAAAACCAAGGAGTTTTCAATTAAAAAAATTTTAATATGATAGGAATAGTGGAAATATTCCATTCCCAATACTTTTAGTGCAGCCTATGTATAATCAATTCTGTACTCACAAAATAAACCAGAAGTTTGTTTTTTGGTTGAAAGCGCTTGCTATGAAACTACCTTTTGTTGAAAAATTTACTTTTCATTTGATAGCCCAATGCTTGAGGAAGGTTATAAGGCTATTTAACATGACGCTACGGTTACCATAACCGTGGATGCAACTCTTGGGATCGGTTAGTAGATGTATATAAAATAGATACTATAGTAATTAGGCAGAAAAAAATACAGTGAATATTTCCTTAAGTAAACGAGGCAGAGATTATACAGTTAAGGTGCATCGCACGATTTACACGGTTTACCCTCCCATATCATAAACATCAACCCAACCTCGGGTGAAGTTAAATGTCACCCCAGGTTTAAAGTAGGGTGTCTAAATAAATGATAATGTCATATCCAGTCCTAGATTACTCTAATATTTGAAAAATTAATTAAAATAATGAACATGATATCAGATAATGTAAATATAATGAAAACCTTACGACGATAAATTGTTTATATTTGAAACTTGCGGATTCATCCTCTTTTTTTTTAAGTATCAGGCATGGTAAGAAAGCCATGCCTGATAGTTTATACGCTGATATACACATGATTTAGAGAAAACCGGCCAAGTGCGAGTCTGACTCGCGCACCGAGAAAGAAACTTCTATGTAGATAGTACGTCCATCTCAGGAATCAATTCTCAAAGATTTTTGTACGTCTTTTTCAAAAGACAGACTTAACTTTGCATTTCTAAAAATAACAACCAACTGCAAACATAAGTACGTAATCACAAAAACTATTTTTTATGGAATACAACAAGAAATTAACGACTTTCGGATTTTTTTACTTTACTTGTACTATCAGACCTTGCTTCTTACCAATTTTCATGATTCTAGGTTAATGGGAAGTACCCGTGGTTTTGATTTACGTACGAAGTGTTCAAATTTTGGTCAAATCTGAGGCTTAAATGGCCATATCTTTTGATTGCATTGAGCTTCAAGGGACCGCAGACATAAGTATTTGCTATTAATTTCAACTTCATGCGTCCACTTGTTCCTGAGCAAAAGGGTCTTGACAGACAGACGAACAACAAAGTGATCCTATAAGGGTTCTTGTTTTTCTTTTGAAGAACAGAACCCTAAAACATCCTCTAAACGAAAACAGATAAAGCTTTATCGTACATCCAGTTTGCAGATGACAGAGTTCAGGTCCCAAGGAAACGGCGGCTTAACGTTTATAACGTTTTGGACACCGTTCCAATCCAATTCAATTATTGCAATTTAATTCCAAATGTTTGTATAACCGATTACTTTAAGAGGAGGAAACACCCCTCAATTATTATTATTTTTTTTGTTTTGTGGGTCAACTTCTGAGAAAATAAGTGGCTTCTTCTCAGAAGCTCTGATCCTTTTCACAAATGAAATTATGAGGAAAAAGAAATTATGTAAATTAGGTTATAGAATTGCAATAAATTTGAAACGTGATATAAATTATTATTACCGGTTTATTATTGTTATATGTTTTGTTCTATTTGTCCATTTTATACATTATTGTGCATCAAGTTCGTACAAAACGTGTATAAATCTATATACTATATACTACTATTATGGTGTAATTATATATAAATCTACCCTAATCGTAGTATTGTATAATGACTTCTAAGAAACTGGGAAACACTTAGTTCAGAAGTCAGTGTTATTTATATATAAGCACATATAATCCAAATTAAAACCATATTGTAAACTGTATACATTTTTAGAATAATAAAGATTATTATTATTACTACAAGGTAGTTGTATTTTTCAAAATATTTCGCGTTGGAAACATTGCATCAGACACAAGACTTCAGACATCAGATAATAGATTGGACACTATTTTGGGGATAAATTGTTTTCTTACAACTAGGCTATAAATTTTAAGTGTTCTCATTATTAAATTAGTAATGTGCTTAAATTACTGCCTGTAAATTTTACAATAGTAGATATCAAAGCACCAGGTCTGCATTATGAGCTGTGTTGAGTCTTTTGCTTAATGATGTGCAACATTTAGGTCGTAATAACACACCTCACCGTGGTCTATAATTATAAATACCAAGGCCTGAACAAGCATGATTCGTTCGATTATTTAGAAACCGCAAGGTTGTAGATATCTTCTGACAGAGACACTGAAATTGAGTTCAGATAACAATCGATGGGCTGACCAAAGTCTTTAACATCAGGGCTAAAAAGCAGAAGAAGATTCATCAAAAGTAATCGGTGGAGGAGCAGTACTGTATATTTGGATAGTGATGCGAGAACTAAAAATAAAGAAAAAGTAACTAAATTTAGCTTTTGTATTGAATGAGATATATATATATATATATTTAAATCTTGAACACATTTTAGCTATGACAAGTGTCGCCACCGTGCATGGATTGACTACACCTTTGAGCCAGCTCAAAGGTGTAGTATCTACATAATATATCAGTTACAAGATTTTGAATACAAACCACAAGAATCTCTTAGTCTTACTAGAGATTTTGATTTGCATCCGTCTTACTTATGTTATGTACCAAATTACCCACCACTGACATTATTTCACACTAAAACCATAACCGTCTAAGCGACCGTTTTAAAAGCGCTTTCTAACAAGAATATTTTCCCGCGAGCGCTTATTTATGGAAAAAGCTCTGTATAGAAAGAAAGAAAGAAAGAAATAATTTTTATTCTGACTCACACAGGAGATCATCACAGGAAAAAATAAAAAGTAAAAATAAATATCTAAATAAATACCCCTGCATGAGACAAAAATGGTCCTTAGCTCAGCAATATGCTACTTCGCACGATTAATTAGCGAAGAGGCGCTGGTATTCTGCCAAGGCCAAGTGATGTAGGTACGGACATCATGCTATCAAATAAATATTATGAGACTAAACTGTATACATGAAAACACACTGACATTCAGATTACACATTAAAATAACGATTAACAAACGAACAAACCAGATTTTATGGTTACAAATACATTATCAAAAAAAAAAATATATATATATATAATAATAATAACTGGCAACACTAAGAAGCAGTCTTGGTTCACCAACAGTATATGTAATATTTATATTTTTAATCATAATTTAACAATAAAACAGCACATTTTATAAATGTATACACAAAAATGATTACTAGATACAAATTTAAAATGAAAACACGGCAGAAATCATATAATTGACCATAAAAAGGTATATATACTAAGACATGACATTTAATGTCATGTCATGTCAAAATAATTTATAAATTAATTAAATAACCGAAGACCAAGACAATGCTAACAAGAGCCAGAAGTAAAGCACTTATACCATCCCCGGACTAATCGCTCAGCTCCGCCTCGCAGCCCCCGGAACCCACAGTAAGAGGTCTGGCCATTGCAGAGGCGTCGAGCTCGACTTCGAGCGACGAGTTTTTCTCCCCGCCGACGTCGCCAACACCTGTATGTCGACCGGGGGGAGGCCGGCCACCGTCCTGCTTGGGACCCCGAGGCCCATCGGCTTCGAGTAGGGCCCCCGCTACCGGTGGTAATGTGCGTCGCATGAAATGGACGAGTTCAATGAATGAGAACGTCATGCGAGCATATTTTGTGGCTACAGAGGGAGGAACTAACCTCACTGCGTATCGTGATCGTATGATGCCTCTGTTTCAGGAACTTGAGCCAGCTGTTAACGTTTCGGTGCAAAGACTATCGGATCAAGTGCGGGCCATTCAGCGATGTAATTTGCTGGATAACTCCGTACTTGAAAGGCTACGCTCGGACTTGCAGGTTAGCCTTACTACTTCTCCTCCTTCACAAATTGTGACAAATGCAGACTCTATGTTGTTGCAACCTAATCCAGCTGAAGGAGGGGAGGTAAATGATGCTTCATCTGTAAGTACTCAGTACTCTGATATAATAAGGAATACTTTGGAAGGCGCTATTCTGGAATATCGGTCCATGAGTTTTGAAAGTAGACCACGTTTACCGCGTTTGCCAATGCATAAACGAAACAAAGCGCTAGTATGTACCCTTGATTCGATGTTACCTGTTTATTTTGAAAAAAGCATAGATATCAGCGATACACACTCAATTTTGTATTGTGCGGCTGTTGCAGCATGCCGAGTAGCTGGTGTTAAATTCCCAGGAAATGACACCACTACTCGGTCCAAACCTGTTGTTCCGGCGTGGCAATGCAGGATTGAGCGTCGTATCGCTGAGTCGAGGGTACTCATTGGCAAGCTTATCTGTTTCAGATCGGGTAACACACGCCCGAGAGTAATGCGTTTTGTGAATCGGGCTTTTTCGGGAACTGGTATCAGTTCCTGTGATTATACAGCGCGAGTCACAGAGCGCATTGACTTTCTGAAACAGAAGGTTTATGCATGGGCAAATCGCATACGAAGGTACAAAAAAAGGGTGGACCGATATACTCAGAATCGCACATTCCAAAGGGATGAGAGGTGGGTTTATAGAAGGTGGGAGCAGCCTGATTTAGTGAGTGACATTCATTTACCAGATGCTGAAATCACGAATTCATTTTGGCGTAACATCTGGTCGATGCCTGTCGCTCACACTGAGGGTGAATGGATGCGAGATGTCGAACGATCATGTGAGTCAATTAATAGAATGGAGCCAGTATTGATTTCAAACATCGATATAGCTTATGCAGTTCGTTCGTTGCCGAATTGGAAATCAGCAGGACCGGACGGACTGCATAACTTTTGGTTAAAGTGGCTCCGTAGCTCACATGTTTGTTTGGCATCTCAATTTCAATCATGCTTGGAATCGGGTTCGCTTCCAACTTTTATGACCACAGGCGTGACTCACCTGCTCTATAAATCTGGTTGTGCCACGGATCCCAAAAACTACAGACCCATCACCTGTCTACCAACAGTATATAAATTACTGACGTCCATTCTGAGAGTGAAGATAGCATCTCATGTTACCAACAACTCTGTTATGTCTTACTCTCAGAATGGATGTAGAAGTGGGGCACGTGGCACTAAAGAGCTCCTTATTATTGACACGACCATTAACCAACAAGTTCGCCGTAACCGAAAAGATCTGGCGACATGTTGGATAGACTATAAGAAAGCCTATGACTCTGTGCCGCATACGTGGCTCCTGAAGGTGATGGAGTTGTATAAGATTGATACAACTCTATGCACTTTCTTGGAGGCATGTATGCAGCAATGGAGAACAGTTCTTTGCTATCCAGGATGTCGACAATCTCAGGGTGACGGCGAGTATATAAAGATCAAGCGGGGTATATTTCAGGGTGACAGTTTGAGTCCCTTGTGGTTCTGCCTGGCTTTGAATCCTCTCAGCACTATGTTGGAGGGTTCAGGACTAGGCTATCGTTTGCGGAGAGGAGGTCAGGTTATATCCCACCTCCTTTTCATGGATGATTTGAAACTCTTTGCCTGCAGCAATTTCCAACTGATAAAATTACTAGAGGTAACTGAAAACTTTAGTAAATGTATCAGGATGGAATTTGGTGTGGATAAATGTGCAGTCATGCATGTAAAAAGAGGCAAGATTGTGGAATCTGAAGGCATGGAACTCTCAGATTCTACACACCTTAGACGTCTTTCCGCAAACGAAACTTACAAGTATCTAGGAATGTCACAGGCGTTAGGTTTAAAGGAATTGACTATGAAGAAATCGTTACAGGAACGCTTCTTTGGCCGCCTGAAAAAAGTGTTAAAAAGTCTTTTGTCAGGCGGTAATAAGGTGCGGGCCTATAATGATTGGGTCATACCAGTCCTAACCTACTCCTTTGGCATACTTAGATGGACTCAGACGGAACTTGATGCCCTGGATAGAAGAGTCCGTACATTGCTAACCGCGTACCGAATGCACCATCCACGTTCATCGGTAATGAGATTGTATATCCCGCGGAAATGTGGGGGTCGTGGTTTTTTAAATGCCAAGACACTACATAACCGCGAGGTATGCAATCTCAGAGATTACTTCCTCTCTGTTAACGTGGAGGTGCATCGGGATGTTGTGGCAGTTGACAACGGACTCACCCCGCTTGCTTTAGGTAGAGAGAACTAGCGCAAACCTGCAGTACTCAATATTACAGATCGCAGGGAAGTATGGAAGAGCAAAGAGCTGCATGGACGTTTTTATCGGGCCTTAAATGGGCCCGAAGTAGATCTATTATCATCTGTGTCCTGGCTACGTTTCGGTGACCTCTTTGGAGAAACTGAAGGTTTTATCTGTGCAATTACTGATGAAGTTGTTATGACGAACAACTATCGGAAACATATCCTGAAGGATGGCACGATTGACATTTGTCGGGCATGTCATCGTCCCGGAGAAAGCCTCAGGCATATAATTTCCGGTTGTTCTCGTCTTGCCAACGGCGAGTACTTGCACAGACATAACCAAGTGGCCAGGATAGTCCATCAGCAACTTGCTCTTAAATATAACCTTGTGACTATGGAATTACCGTACTACAGATATGTGCCCGACCCAGTTCTTGAAAATGGTCGTGTAACATTGTACTGGGATCGGTCTATTATCACTGACAGGACTATTGTTGCCAATAAACCTGATATAGTGGTAATAGACCGATTAGAGCGCCGAGCAATGATTGTAGATATCACCATTCCCCATGACGACAATCTCTAAAGGGCTGAAAAAGAAAAACAAATGAAGTATTTGGATTTGGCCCATGAGGTGGTCGACATGTGGGATGTGGATTCGGCAATCATTGTGCCGATAGTCATATCAGCCCATGGGTTGATTGCAAAGAGCCTCGATCAACACCTTCAGAGGCTCACGTTAGGCAGCTGGATTAAGGGCCTAATGCAGAAGGCAGTCATTCTTGACACGGCACGTTTTGTGAGGAGGTTTCTATCTCTGGAACCCTAACCACCGATAGCTTGGTCCCTGTACTCGATACCGGTGGGACACTATTTTTTATATTTTTAAATATATTTTTTTTTTTATAATAATGTATTTAAAAATGTAATTTATATGTTTTATATATGTTAATAAAGAGAATAATAATAATACTTAAATAAATCTAAACCAAAGACAAGATATTTCAGCCATTTCAATATCGTATTACATCCCTATAGATTGAGTGGTATTATAGCTCTATGGTTACATTTCCTTGATAAATCTATGGTGAAAGACAGACGCGGGGTTTTCAATACAATGTCTCGAAATCAAGACGCTTGTCAAAAAGGAAAGCGAAGAAAAATCAAAAAATATCTACCATGGGAAAGTGGAGGATTTAATATAGCTAATTTAAGCTACCGCATGTAAGATTATGAAACTATGAAACTAATTGTAATCAAGAATCAAAGTATAATTCTTTTCTGTAGGAAACAATATAAAATGTGGTTGGAAAATGGCGCGCATAATGGATCTATACAATTTATCTATTGTAAGTGTACAACGATTTCCTCACTTTAGACAATGAATTATCTGATTAATACTAATCTAATACAACTAATGTAAATGCCTAAATGATGTTTACAAGGCTAGGTAAGGTTATACTATATTTTTTTTGTAAATTAAGCAAATGTTGTTTAAATTTTTTGTTAAACCTAGACACTGAATTTGATGTACGGAGAGGTGGAGGTAAATTATTCCAACACCGAGTACTTGTTAGCCTAAAGCTGCCACGAAATGCGGCACTTCGGTGCCTAGGTGTCACAAGAAGATATGAGGAAGCTCGAGTACTGTGCTTATTATTGGTCCTGGACCAGGTAAGCTTTTTGTATAGATATTCAGGCCTCTGAGTTAGAATTACACCAAATAGTAGTGTGGCAAAGTGAAGGTTTCTGCGTGTTGCCATTTTCATCATGTTGCCTTCATTAAGAAATGGAGTAACATGTGAGCGGGATGGTATAGGGAAACAAAAGCGTGCACATGCATTTTGGACCCGTTGTATCATCCTTTCAGTTCTGCTTAGTAGACAGGTTCTGTACACCGTGTCAGTATAATTTAATTTTGACAGAATAAGTGACTCACAGAGCATAATTCTCGTATCCACATCTATATAGGGTCTAACACGGTATAGCAACCTCAGACGGAAAAAAGTTACGCACAGCTTCCAGTATATGGGTTTCGAACTGCAGTAAACCATCAATAACCACTCCCAGGTTACGAGCTTCTGAAACCTGCTCAATTTGGGATCCATCAATCTTAATATTTGGGTTACTATGCTTGATGTTTTCGATAGATGCCCTGGAGCCCATCACCAAAAATTTTGATTTACTGGGATTTAGAACAAGTGAATTTCTTTTTGCCCAGTCTGAGATCTTATCTAAATCTTTATTCATTTTATCCACAGCTTCATGGCAATTCCCATGGAAATTCATGTATCTCTCCGATATGGCTATCCCCAACAGACAATATTATGGGGCTCCTTAAAAAGGATATAATAATATTTATTATTAAAGAGGCGTAATAATATTAGGATGATAGAGTGTCATTAAGGCACTAATAACTACCCTGGTGTATAATCATCTATACGATAACTGCTGTCATCAAGCCGAAAGATGTAACAGGCAAGCTGAATACTTATTTCGAACTTTAGTGATATGAAACAAGTTACTAACTAAAAAAAGAGGAAGAAGAAAAGGATTCTAACGACACCCATACACCCAAATCTGTTCCGGCATTTAGAAATTACGGTGGAATAAAGAAACTCACATACATACGTTTCTACATACTTACATGAACCCTGAAAACATGACATTCCTTTTTTGCAATCGTGTTAACAAAAGAAAATTAACATTGAAATGTCAGAATGTTTTCCGCTAACTTCTACAAGATCAAATTAGCACGGTTAAAATATGTTATGCTAGGTTTAAAGTGCATGTAACCTAACATCGGCTGTTCTAAATTAGACCTAATTATTCTAGTATTAGCATGTACTGTATATTTCTCATTTTAATTCACTTAATACTTACTAAAGAGATTAGTAACCTAACTGATAACAAGCTGTATCATTATCGTAGCCCTTCCAGTTTAAATAATGTAAAGATGAAAAGTTAATTTACCTTTCAATGTAACCTACAATTTTACGATATCTTTTTATGAACGACACATATTTTAAGCATCACGCCGCTACACATAACTTTTATACGTGCGAATTTCTTCTCAAACCCGAGGTGAAAAAAGGAATTCGATTCACGTAGAAAGCATTTTATCATATTGTGTTATTTCTTGCTCGGTGGTAAAGAAAAACAAGTGCGTAAAAGTCACTCGTAAATATGTAACGTCATAACTTCACAGTTGTAAAAGGCACTGTTTATATATAGCTACGACGAAGTTCAAGTAGGTACCAAAATGTTCACGTCGAGTGAAAATATGAAAACTTTCGTAAGGCCTCGTTTCTAAGCGCCTCAAGCTTTTAACTTATATCGACCAACGTCACTACGCCACTCAAGCGTGTGCTAACAAAGTCAGTTTTGTTTTAAAATGAAACGACTGCTAACAGCTCTGTTTATTCTATATTTATTTTTATTTCTATGCATACTGGTTGAAAAATAAAGCACATAGGATCTCGCGTTCGTTCGGATCAAATTAATTTATTTTTTCTTCAAAAAGACAACTCCCGCCCTAGGAATGATTCCTGTGTCGAGGAGTTTACAAACATACAAACAACGGACACAAAGAACACCCAGACTCAGAACAATTATTTGTGGATTACACAAATTTTTGTCCTGTGCGGGAATTGAGCCCACATCACTCAGTGCGCCGTATTGGCCACGTTAACCATGGCGTCATTTTTTTTAAATCAGTTCAACAAATATTTTATAATTATTATTCCTATTAATCGTTAATAGGAATTATAATTAAAATTCATAGTTTAACATACAGAAAGTCACCACAACAATAGGTTGCTTTGTGAAATAAATAAAATACTAATAGATAATACCGTATCTGCGTGTGTCGCTCTATAACCGCTCGTTTCCAAATGGTTGAGCTTTGTGAGAAGAAATCGTGCAAATAAATTCACGGCCACTCTTTTAAGTTACCAGATAAATATAACAATATTTAGTTTTGTATTACAACACTGTTTTGTTGTGGCATATTATGTTATTAAGATTAAAAGTAATAAGAAACTGAAAAATAAGTTATAAATAATTTAATGCAAAGGAAGAAAAGAAAATCTTAGGAGAGAGAGCAATCCATACTAATATTATAAATACAAAAGTACTCCATCTATTTGTCTGTCTGCTTTCACGCCAGAACCAAGAAACCAATTTCAATGAATTTGGATATAGAAATAAACAAGACCACGAAAATAAACTTTGAACCTTGGGGATCAAAGTTTGTATTGTTGTTATTTAATAATATTCTGTTTTGTCCCTACCAATTTGCGATGTCAATTTATAAGAGTAGATTTTCCCTTGAAAGTTGATTTGACAATGACCATAAATCAAGCTCAAGGAAAGACACTGAAAGTCGCAGGTCTACCTACATTTAGTGTAGTGCTCAACGTAGGTGCAGCAGTGCTTCGACCTCGCGACAGCTGTCTATGCAAGAAGTCTCTCGCTGGAGCTCGTGAGCACGGTAATATTATCAATAATATTACCATGCCGTGGGTCTGTCCATGGTCCAAAGCGAAAATGCGTGAGATGCCACCGCATCATTTTGCGAGGAGGTAATATTGGCCAAAGAGGCGGCGGAAAGGTAATCGGAGAAAACGAGTACACTCCTGCTCCAGGCAGTAGCCGTTCCCAATCCCAATTCTCAATCCCGTTGCCTTGTCACCCCAGTAGAAGTGGGCCCAAGACGGTGGCACTACATGTTTTGCGCGCGCATCTCTAAATCAGAGGGGCAACGACCCTTGCACTCCATAATGGAGTTACTACTTGTTCAAAAGGTGGCCAAGTGTGTCAGGGTTTCCAGCGATTTCCTCTCTGGGGCACCTGACACCCCGGTATATAGTCGACACCTTGTCGAAACACAATGCGGTTAAATCGAGTCCGACATACCATCTTGCCATTACCCCGGTAAGGTGATACCTGTGAGGGTTTCCACACTTTAAAAAAAGATGTACATTTAGAAAAAAGTTTGATGCGTGCTCAAGAGCGCAGAAGATGTAAAAACCAAATTTCTATAAGCTGCGCTATTTACTTATTATACATAGAAACCACTTTTTATAATTACTAAGTTACCTTAATTTCCAGATCAATGAAAGCTTGAAGAAAAAATAGACTGCCCGAAGTAGTAGATGAAGTTAGTAAACTTGTATTTATTTAATTTTGTTTATTGAACTGTTTGTTATTGAACTGAATGTATTTTGTTATTTGATTATTTTTTTAGATATATTTTTAGAGGAAAAGAGTTGTTCTCTACCCCTAGATACAAAACTAAACATCAAATAGATTAAGTGACGTTTACCAATAAATCAAGGGTGGCCGCCAAGTATCGTGTTCTGTAGACCCTTCGGTCCTATGAGGTAGAAACTAACCTAGTTGGCATTTCAAATTGCGTATTTAATGCAGTGTTTACGCTTCGCCCTTTCTCTCCTAATATTAATCCGCACAGCTAAGCATAGTTCAATCGAGTCACAATGATTGAGTCATTTACATAAACAACAACATTGCGTCTCAATTTTGCTTTATTATTTCTATCTGAAGAAATCCTACGTGCGGAATAATATTGAGCATTCATATCCAAGAAATATAAGTAATAACTTCTATTTACTTATGTATTTACTGGTGTTATTGGACCACATTGTTTTAATTAAAGATTCAAGAGACAAAAGATATAGTGAGCACTTCATAATTAATTTGATTATACTTTTCACGTACGATAAAACGTTTATAAGTTTCCAAAGCTCACAGCCCGCGTGACGATGAGCAGTGATAGATGTGTGAGCATTTGTGTGTTGGCAATTATATTCCTTGTCCCGTAGAGCTCTGCCATTAGCAGTTCAAACAGCCCTGCACTCAGGAGAACTGTTTAATCGCAAGCCTCGTAGAATGTTTACCCCCGTTTTTTTAATTCAAGCATAAATCTGACGTACCCTACAACCCTAAAACCCTGCATTTTAGAACACGTTTTCAAAGAAATTTGGAAAATAAGTTGAGCCAACTGGTAGAGCATTAAAAATTGGTTGTTTTGTCAATTGGTCCACTATTAGATATGAAAATATCTAACAGTAAGATACTGAAACAGCAAAAATAAAAGTAACGCATTAAAATAAAACAAAAGTTTTTGCAGTAGGTCTAAGGCAATTAAGCTGTCCTTAGGTTAACTAACTTCTCATAGCTATAGTGGGTACCAAATACTGGGAAAATAAATAATTTAACCGTTTATAGTACGTCGAATAAAATAAAAATACATGAACATAGGTTAAAAAGAGCTACTTGACGTAGCTCTTCTACATCATTATACCATAATGAATACACATCCGACGTCATCTCCAAATCATGCACATGGTTGAACTAACAAGCTTCTGTAACTAAAAACAATTGACTGGAAGTGCTGGTAGCTATCAAGACATTAATTAACCGACGCGACGCGTGGGAATTTAGAGTAGGGCGATGCAGCGTGCATTCAGTAGCAGACATCTGGTTCATAACGCTAACGTTACACCTAACTACTCGACAGTGAGAAATCTTAAGAGAACCACTTCGCTAGACGACTCGCTTCACGACTGTAGCTAAACGGGATATTTGCACACAAAGCGACCGACGCCGCATAGCTCGGTGAACATAAATTCACCCACTTTAGACTTGGTCAACGAGACTTCTTGTTAGTAACTAAGTACGCGCTCATTCTTACATTCTTACTATGTTAGTTCGTAGTTCCCTACTTAATTTCAACTCACTAGACCGGTAATACTCTCCGGGTTATAAATTACAACGGTATTGCGTAGGTATTTTTGCACAACTCATAGTACTCATTCATCCACAAGATCGGGGAGTATTTTAATTTCACGGAAAGTTTTCTCTTCCCAAATTAATGAAAAATATCCCTGGAATGGCTGGTTGTCTACGGTTTTAAAAAGCCTTTTTTTCTTAATTAAATGAGTTTTAAATACTATTTCTTTTTAATTTATTACCTAAGTTGGTATTTTATTATTTTTTGGTTTGTGTGAGTTATGTATGACACTTATTGCCAAGGTTTGGGTATACTCGATTATCTATATAATTATTGTGAATTTTTCAAGTGGGCGTGGCGTGCACGGACAAATCTGTAACTATGAGGAATAGCGAAAAGTTTTCAAAGGAGTCTCGGACCCGATTATGATGAAAACTAAAACTGCATCATTGGATTTTTGAAAATAAATAATTCTAGCCAGGAATCGAACCCGTTAATTATGAAAAAATACAATAATAAGGAACGAATTCTGGAAAGCAAAGACATACGGCCAACTTAAGTGAAGAGCAAATTTTTAACAAGTTACTTTTTTATTTTTCTTATGTTACCTATCTTTTAAAACTTAACTGATTAACTGTTCAAAATGATGGCCATTGTTCTCAATACATAGTTGGATTCGACATCTCAAGGATTGTACTGCATTCAGCATTACAATAGTATTCATTCCAAGGATCGTTTTAAATCATCAATTACACTATACGTGTCTTCGTAGATTTAAATTTTACATACTCCCAGAGAAAATAATGTAAGGGGGTAAGATCTGGTGACCTCTCTGGCCACGGCTGGAGACTATTTGCAATAAACTTTTCGCTGAACTGCTGAATCAATATCTCTTTTACTATCGCCTATTATGGGCTGGAGCTCCATTTGTTGAAAGAATAATTATAACCAAAACAAATAATAAAATTGAAGTTTCTGTTTGTAATATCAAAATAATATTTTTAAGCTCACACTTAAAAAAATCACCTGTATGTAATAAAATTGGCTGATGTCTGTTCATTGGATATAATTAAAAAAAAATAATATGAAGGATCAATGAGGAGGTTCAAGGAGAAATGGAGCAATAGAAGCCGTAAACATTTCTTTTTTGTCTATCAGTATGCCTGTACCTTTGTACGCGCATCACGCGAAAACTACTGCATGAATTTACATGCGGTTGTATTGCTGGTGGTCTAACTTAAAATCTGGTGCATATTTCAACCTGATATTCCACCTAGAAGTTGAATTATCTATACGTATCATAAAAACATAAACCTGTCGTATTATATTAATATAATGAATATTAAAGATATTTACAAAAAAAAAGAATTGGAATGATAAATAACAAACGAACGAACGCATTTCCATCAGTTTTTTTTTGTCCGTTGATCTGTTTGTATGTGCATTTGTGCGCACTAATATCAGAAAGGGCTCAAATGACGTGGATGCATTTTTCACTGATGTATAAGAGCAGACTTGGTCAGACAGACGTTAATCTTTGTTTTATTTAATCTTTTTACAAATAAAAAAGATACGTCAATTCAAAAAAGCCTGTTAAGTTGTTTTGGCTGACACTTCGGTAAGTGCTAGGTAGTAGCTAAGTGTAGTCCGAAAATTATTAGTTTCGGAGATATACATTTACCAATTTAAGTTGAGCTCAGTCAATATGGCCGAGCGTAATACATGGGGTTCAGCTTTTTGACTATACGCCTTTTATTACTGAAAGGTGCCGTAAAAATAATTTGAATCTTTGTTGCCTGGGTATTTAAGATAGACATAGTTACATCTATTGAGGGTAATCCTATTTCTCAATATAGCATGCCTGAGCCTTCCTTTGAAGGAGAACGCATTAAAAGAGATTCTGCGACGGAAATAAACTATGATCCGGTAGATCTAACCGAAATTTTACAAACTAGTGTCTTGAGACTAACTGAAGAACAGCGCGTTTTTGGGAGAAATGCTGTTTGTAGATGCTCCAGGTGGAACGGGAAAGACTTTCCTCACCAGAGTCATTTTAGCAAAATTACGAGTCGAAGTAAAATTGCTCTTGCTGTTGCCAATTCGGGTATATCAGATACTGTTACCATAAGGAAAAACTGTCCATAAAATGTTTAAGATCCCGTTCGACTAAAAAAAGCCAAGCTTTTGCGTGTTTGCAAACTTACCGTATGGGATTTAGGTACCGACTTTAAATTTATCTTATGAGTTGGGAGTCCAGGAGTGCTTGCGGATTTAAAAATTCAGCTAAGTAGTTAGTTGGTTTATCTTGTTTTATAACTATGTTAAAACAAATATACTCTAGGTCATCCCCCGGAACAAATATCAGAATTCAAGCTATAGCTTTATCGCAAAGTCATCCATTAGTCGTTGTCTCCGATTCGTGCTCGCATATTTATTGTCAAATGCATATCAGTATTGTCATGCAATCAGTATTGAATTTTAATTAAAATCGGTTGATAAATGACAGTTGATAGTACTGAGGTAACTAAATACTAATAAAAAATACAACCAAGAAGAGAATCTCCGCCTTTTTTGCAGATGGTTAAAAAATAGTGACGTTTGGTACTATAACGATGACTCGAAACGAGGCAGCTACCTGCATATAAATACTAGAGACAGATAAACTAAAATTGCAGGTACCAAACTAGATTTTGCTCTAATTTCTAGTGAACTTGACTACTGACAACTGACAATTAGTGTAAAATTTTCTTATTTTACAACGTATAAAATGCAACGTTGTTTGACTATAAGTATGAAAAACATCAACAATAAAGCATTGTAAAATCTATTTCAATAAGATTATCAACATAATTTCAATGTCCTTGGTGGTAACCGCTTTTAATAAGAGTATGTTTAATACGTTTCGAGTTAATTTGCAAAGCCATGAATTTGAAGTTTTGAATGGAATGTAACGCGCGTGAATGGCGGTTAAAAATCTCTAAGCCACGAAAAGTCATTAAGAATATAATTAAATAGCAACTACAAAATATTTTGATAGAAAACAAATGTTGTGTTACTTGGATAAGTAAAACACGTTAGACTCTTCTAGCTTATTGTTTTTACACCATTCCTGCATAATCTTTCCAACGGTGTACTATAATCATTAATTCCTAGAACTGCCTGTTTCAGACATCTAGCTAAAGCATTGTTCACCGAGTATAAATGAAATGAGATAATGACCGCGAGCGCCGTAACAAACGAGAACGACCCCTTCCATGCTGCATGTCACGGACTTTGACTAAAATACGACCCTGCAAAGGCACACTCATCGGATAAATAAAACGATAATAACAGCTAGCTTCGAAAATACCTAAAAGACATTTGCAAATTCTGAAGATATTTTAAAACAAGATTTATATTTCAACTGAAGGAAGGAAATCATTCAATGGTAGGCAGTCAACCATACTGTACTTGGTATTTAAAATACACGACTTAAAAATATTTTTAACTTCGTATTTTAAATACATGCGAGAAAGTATTTTGAATTTCAATTAGAAAAAAACATGTATTTTCCATAGGCTATGACCAGTTACTTAAACAATCTTTTATTTACTTCTACGTGTAAATAACTAAACTAGTATAACTACTTTGCGGATAAAATTTAGTTAATGGGGCTTTCATAAGATTGTCAAGTTAATACATTTATTTGTTACTCCTGGCAACTTTTAAACTTATTGTATTCAAATCAGATATGTTCTGATAGAAGTACATTATACTAATATAAACGACAACATTTTCAAACAACAAATACATCCTAACGACTCAAGATAAAAGTATGAGGATGACATTATAAAAGTTTAAATCAGATAAGAAGACAAAACTGTGGAAATGCTGCACGGTAGAATGGCTTTGTTACAGTTTGTCCGAGCCGGATAAACCGTAACCACACTTTTAGACTAGTCGGATATTCCTTGACAGTTGAATATTACTTCTGAGGGATTCACCAGCTCTAGATCAGCATAAACGACTTTTTCAGCTTTTAACTAAAATAACATCAACTGTGTCAGCAGTGAATACAAATTTTGTCTTCGACTTTATCAATATTCATGAGCTTTTTTGAATTACATAATTTATCTCGTCGGAAAATCTTCATAAAAGAATTTTCAAATGCATATTTCATGGTAAAAAAAAATCGTAGAACGTAAAACATAAATTCACAGCACATCTTCAATCAAAATTATAGAAAGCTACAAAACTATTAAAACCTGATTTGACCATTGTTGTTTTATTGATTTTTGTACACAATAGGTACATTATTGGATTTTGGCGACAAAATTGGAATTTGAATCATATTGTGTAACGTAATATAAATGATTAATGAAAACCAAATACTCTTGTCAGTACAGCGGCAGGTACAGTACTAATTGTGGGGATATATATTTTAATTTACGGGCAATAATGAAGTTGAATTAGCAGCTACCAAACTGGTGTTATTAAAGCATTATCAAATGTGGTTTTATTTCTATGGCCACAATTAGGTTGTCAGACCTTCATGATAATGTTTTATTAAAGTTCGAACCAGAAAGATACACATTGTTACATTAAATATACATTTGTTTTTAGAGTATTAACCAGGAAAAAAACTTAAAAAAAGAAATAAAGATACATCACACTGATATGGGAAATCAGAAACAAATAAATTAGGAACTATTTAATTCTACAAATAACTAAACTTTTATTGTCGCGAATTGTGTAACAGAAATAGATTGATATCTGCTAAGTAATTAAACTTTGTTCCGAACTTATACGCTTATTCACAAATATAACTATTGGTCTATAGGACATTCAAGTATCAATTTATTAAAGTTGGTGCATTTTCGACAAGTATTTACTTTAAATTATAGTGTGCACTTAAAATGGACCTCGTATTATACAGAAACCAGATCCAGATTTAAGATCTTAAGGGTCTTCTTTCTTGTTTTTAAACCAAAAACTTTTAGTTTTTCTTTTAACGCGATTTGATTAATTTTTTTTTTTTGTTTGAGTGCACTTATCATCTACGTACTCATCCTATTATTACTGCGATATTAAGCTTGATATGAAGGACAGAAAGACAATAAACACAATTGTTTTGTCGTCACGCCTTTACTTGATTGATGGTGAAGTTATTTTCAAATGCTTCATCAATCACAGTTTATTTACTACCATCCGATAAGGAATTTGATTGTCAGTTGACCTGTAATCAAGTTCCGACGGGGTTTGTGTTTTAGTAACTTTACAATATGCCGACTATCAGTGGGACATATCAAAATCGTTGTTAGTTTACTTCCATTTGATAGGCAGCTCTAATGTCCGGATTATATCATCAGAACCTCACCATATTGTTGGGACTACGCGCGCCCGCTTGGAACCTTCATGGATTGACGAATAAATACTATTTGGTGGCGCGAAAGTCTGCTGGCAACTTCATGCTCTTAATTCGTATTCGAATTAATCTAGCGAATGGAACAATGAAGAAACAAGAGAACTCGAGTTGGAGAAGCCTGCGTGCGTGGTAGCCTGTGCTGTCACTTGGAGCTTCAAGATAATTAAACATTTAAAAGTGTTGTTACAAGTTATCTGATTATTTGTCTTTATTGTATTTTAAAGGTTTCAGTAAAAACCTAAGTTGCTTCACATAATCTTTTTATTTCCTCTACCTACAAACAGATCCATCTTTCTTGGTACCTGCTCTATCAGAGAGCTATTACAATATAAATTGGATATATTATGTATTTGGAACCATCTCGCTAGTATACAGTTTCAACCAAAGAAGAAATCTAATTGATTCAATCGACACAGATTGTTCCGACGAATCGGTGTACAAGTGTACATATACAGTAAAAAGTGCGACGAATTGCATCAAAATAACTTCTTCAACCAGGGCAAGAGAAAAGCTTGCTTTGTTTCACATAAAAGTCACACAGAGTTTATTGCGACTATCTCCCAGAATAATGGCACGTTCCAGGGCTACTGTATACATTATAATAAAAAGCTTTCAGTTTTGCAATGAAAACATTTACAACCACATTAGTACTATTATAAAGTAGTACAATAAAGTGGAGATAAATAAAACATGAGACATTTTTCAAGTCGTTCCGAAACGGAATGTTTATAGTTTATCCAGCGATATTTTTTTCTAATTTATCAATCGATAAACTATAAACAAAAATTAGTTTTGCACTTTACGTAATTAAACTACTTGTTTATTTATTTGGCGTGGAAAAAATAATTGTGACATTAGTTTGGGAGCTTAGACATTAAGAATTGTTATTTTAACTTAACGTTTATCTTTTTGTCTTAAGGTTTTAATTAAATGCTATTTTCGATTAAAAACTTTTCATTATGTAAAATGGTATATTCTCAGACTTGTGCATGCAAAACACGAAGAGATTTCGTTTTTTCAGATATAATTTGGGTCCAGCCTTATAATTTGCGAGTAAAACAAAATAATAGCAAGTACACAAAAGTGCCTGGTAAATGCCTTCCTTCTACTTCTACCAGGCACTATTGTCTACTCTTTCCGGTTACAGAGGCTATGCTTACTTATGGGTACCCAATAACTGTTTGCTTAACCTTGGAATGGAATTTAAGACACCAACATAATCTCAATTGTTGATGAAGTTGCTGGTTATCACTAAATTAAAAAGTATAAAGCTTAAAACTTATTTTTACAAATTGTTAAACATTTTACAAACAAGAAATAAGAACAACGATTCACTGTGGCACGAGAAATATATAGTTACTGTAAAAAGTAATGAAAACTATTGTGGCTGTCCGTTTCCATTATTTAATTAAAAAATATTAAACGCGCCACGTACACTGGAGCAAATAGTTTAGATTGTCACTTTCAAACTATACTCGTAGAAGGGTTTCTGAATTCCACTAATTACTTTATACAAAACTTGATTACTGTTAATTAACATGTCTCCCTTGAGTACTGTCTATATAGGCGGGGTAATACGAAATTGATATAGTCATTTAATAGGTAAGGCGGCAAAATTCAAATGTTCCCTTGGAATTCATTATCTTGTTTATTTATGTACCAATTTGCCACTCTAAACATCAGGCTCTCTGTCGTGTCGCTACAATTATTTGCGACAATGTCGGATCAAATTATTTGATAAATTGGCGTACAATAAAAATTGTCAGGTCACCTTTTCCGTTAATATCAACTTTCTGTAATAAAAAGAAAAATATCATAGTATTGGGTATTACAAAATTGGAGGGATATTTCATAAAATGTTCGTAAAAAGTAGCCCAGTCTTTTACAAGTTGGCGTTTGAAAATAATCGAATCTGAAATAAGAGTATATTTTCAGAGCGTAGTCCTAACTTCATTCTCTTTTATACTACTAAAAGCGCGTTCCTGTAATCACGAAACGATTCGTTTTACGTACGGACGGTAAAATTTTCGTTGAAAATTCAACGAAATTTTACCGTCCGTAAGCAAAACGAATCGTTTCTTGGTTATAGGAACCGGGCATAAGTTGGCAAATGGATACACGGCTTGTCTGAGGGTCACTATCGGCCGATGTAAACTTGCAACAATAGCAGTGTCACTTGTGCGTTGTGTATGCAATCATATCCCCCTCCGATTGAGCTTTGGTGACAATACTCATAAACAGAAAAAAAAACAGGATTACGCTAAAAGTGCTAGACATCACTGTGTCTGTGCTAAACCAGTCAGGTAGCAAATAGAGCAAAAATCTGCTTTACTTAAACTTCTAAAAGGTGTAAATGACTTTTCGTGAGTGTTTTTCGCTATACATAAATGAAGTATTTCTAAAGGAGATCCGCTAAATGGTTAACCGGATTGTACACGGATAAATTTAATATATTATATTAGTCAACTCATCGGTTTACTATGATGATAATAATATGATATGATATTTTTTTTTATTATATTTTATAATTTACTGTATTTACAATTATTAGGCATAATAGATTACGTAAAAAGTAAATTGTCAATGTGCAATTGTGCAGTGACTGTTTAACAATCGATTCTCTTTCAATGCCGTAAAGATACATTCACTTTTGTGGGCAGTTAATAAAAAATATTTTTAATAAATCAATGTGATATACACAAATGCATGAAATAAAAACACTAAGTGTAATAATTCTTCTTTTTGGTAAAAAAAAATAGGTGCAATCGATGAATCGATAAACTATATGATATTCGATATTGTTTGACAGCCGCTGTTTTTATGTTAGTACGTCCCTTTTTGTTTGAAAAAGTGAGTCACTTTTTGGTTAATGTCAGGTCTGTCAACTGTTAATCTGCTTGTTACTATTGGACTAAGCAATTAATATAAATGTATTAACCACGTTTTTGGATGAAAATTATGATAGACAATGAAGAAATTGGTTAGAATCAGGTGAGAAGCCATTATTATTATCATTCCATGTGTGACTGTTCAGTAATCTTTAAACCAACATATGAATAGATAAACCAAGCTAGCTAACAAATAAAGTTCAACGTTGATCTGAAACACTAATATATAAAATGGTCTATGTTTAAACATTGTATAGCTTGGTACCAACACAACCCTTACAAAATGGCGGATCTCGTTTACTATGTGAACTGAATTATTGTAGATAGTTTGACGTTAATTATATTTTTGCGTATAATTCCCAAATGTGCTATAATCACAATTGCCCTTACACGTATGGGCTCATTTTCTTAAGTCGATAGCTTACCGGCAGTTCCCGCAGGCGGAGTAACAATCAATGAAAGTCATAAGTAGATAATCGGTTGGTATAAAACGTATGGAGACGGGCACATCTCTGACTTCAGTGGCAAGTCTTTCTTGTATGTAAATTGACATTACACGAGAGCAATCTGACTGATCGTTTTACTGATTCAGAAATCCTAAAACTCGTAGAAGCGTATTGAGAACATGAAAACTGATGAAATGTAGCAAGTAAGTACCTTATATAAAAACCGAGATTCGAGAAAAAATGCGTGCAAACTAATTTATTTTCCTGACATCTCGGTGAAAGATATACCAAGAATAATTAAAAATCTGAAATATTGGGAACACTTTGATGTTATTATTTAAGGCTTAAATAATAACAGAAATTTATTACGATATCTCGTCGACATAAGGCGAACATGGGCTTTCCGAGTATTTCTCAAACATAGGGATAACAACGTCATTAAATGTATTGTGCAAAATCTTACCTCACACAGCTATTACTATCGTGTGGGTTCAAGTGTTTTTTTTAACAAATCTACACATTATAGGTATACCTATTTACTTACAATGCTAATGTTTGTTTAAACTATGGATTCAAGAACCGGGATAAACATATTTTTTTTGTAAATACATAAGTAGATAATACATTATACATAGAAACACCCAGCACATAGACATCTTCATATATACAAATATTTTCACTCGAAAGTTCTGCATCAAAAAATAGAAATAATGTAATATTTTATCTCATCATTTATTTAAAAAATATTAAAATAATATCTTACAAGTATTTTTTTAGTTGTTAAATTGTACGGAGTAAGGTAAGCTACGTAAAATGTTTTAGGATATAGCTTGCAGTTGATTTCTCTTGGGATTGGAGCAGCGCGAGTCAAAGTAGAAGAACCTACAAAAATCAGCATAAGCTGTTTTTCTGTGTTAAAAAATACCATTATTATTTTACACTAAACTCAAACACACTTTTATGATTTTTATTACTCCATTTGTTCGTGCCCTGTAGTAATATGCTAGCTATAATTAATTATTTCTAAATATCTATTTATGAATTTCTGCAAGACTTGCACTTTTTTGGCATATTTTTAACACGCTTTTATTACTCGACGTGTATGTATGTATGTAACGGAATCTTTCAACGTTATTTTCACCAGCTTAAAAGGTATCTGAGCGACTTCAAAATTTGCAGGAGGACCGATTCGAGAAATTCGAGGACCGTTTACTTTTTTATGAATATAATAATCCTACTAATATTATAAATGTGAAAGTTTGTGAGGATGTATTGATGTATGGATGTATGGATGTTTGTTACTCTATCACGCAAAAAGTACTGAACCGATTACGATGAAACTTGGTATGTAGATAGCTGGAGACCTGGATTAACACACAGGCTACTTCACCCCGATATTCCTACAGCACCAGGACTTACGTGGGTGAAACCGCGGGGCGCAAACTTGTATATCAAAATAGTTAGGATAGGTTAGGATCATCAGAATAAAAATTATAAATTTAAAACACCCCCGACTAGAAAATCCCTTCAGCGATTAGAACATAGTTGATGATCTTCGAACTGCTGAACAGATTTTCTTGAATTATATGTAAGAACACTCTCGAGCAAATCATTTTTCAAACAAAAAAACGCACTTAAATCGGTCTATTCGTTTAGGAGCTACGATGCCACAGACAGACACACAGATACATAGACACTTAGACACTTCAAACTTATAACAACCCTCTTTTTGCGTCGGGGGTTAAAAAAGTATGTCATCAATAGGTAGGTATATTATTCAAAATTAGTAAAGTAGCTAGTACACCTGATATTATAAAGTATATAGATGTCATAATTTATATAAAACGCACAATGAAATAGATAAGTACATTCTTAAATTACCAAGTCAAATAAAAATATCACACAATCAAAAATATCATTTGGAGTTTCTTGCCTGTTCTTCTCCACAGGATCTACTTATTGGAACAGGCAACTAGCTTCACGACTAACTTAGGCTGCCTGACTACTCCTCTTGACAATTCAAAAATACCTAAAATGGGTTTAATTGAAATAAATGATTTTGATTTGATTTAACATTTCAATGGAACTAAACCATAGGTATACTTCATATGTGCAACTCGTGCTGGTCCTGTTTTTTTAATTCTACACTGCAGATAAAGAATTCGTCAAAAGGAAATGCTGGAAACAAAACCTGGTTATTGTGTGTATAAAATATTTGAGTTAGTAACAGTAGTAGTATAAGTCCAAGGTTAGTCAAACCTTGGAATAATAATAGTGTCTTGTAGATATTGTCTACTGCTAACTAATCAAAACTAGTAAAAGTTTGGATGGATGGATGGATGGATCTTTGTTACTCTTTCACGCAAAAACCACTGAACCGATTGCGATGAAACTTCATATGTAGATAGCTGGAGACCTGGATTAACGCGCTACTTTTTATCCCGATATTTCCACGGGATGGGGACTTACGCGGGTGAAACCGCGGGGCGCTGCTAGTATTTTATACACACAATAATCAGGTTTGCTTTCAAGCACCTCGCAGAGTAGTCTACTTATGTCTCCGAACAGTAAAACAAAAAATAAATTGCCACTTAACTCCATGACATAAATAAAACAATTTTCACAGTAATTTATTAATTTTAAGCTCTCTGTAAATTATCTTTAGGTGGGTCATATGCGTGTTTGCTAAAGTGTCTTTAGTATGTACCACACGATGTAAATTATTTTTAGGTTGTGAACATATTTTATAGATCATATTTTCACATTGGTTACTTCTATAACTTAAGATCTTTATCTTTAGTCTGTTGAGCCCTTAGCCGACTTTGTGAATATCGATTTGCAGGCTTAACCATTCCGAGAATCTCTATGGGGATGGTTTCTAAACAATAGAAAATATCTTAATAATATCAACTGCCTAGCTGTGTCTATCAGCAGGAGTATTTTTTTTTTATTAGGTTCGAAGTGTGAGCTAGTTCTCGAGCAACACTTAGCAGCTTAAGGACTTGCAATTACATATTACTGAAAGTCATGATTTTCAAAATTCCATAATAAAAGAGTTGAACATTTCGTTACTCACTATCCTTCAAATACATTTTTTTATTTATAAATATTCATTATATTTTGTTGATGTTCGTGGCTATATAGGTTGTAAATAGTGAATAAAAGCCAAATTAGTATAGTTCGAAGATTTTATACTTCTAAACTTGTTGGATATTTTGAAAATTATAAAAAAATGCTCGTTTCATAAATTTTAAGGCTATTTTTCTAAATTTTCAAAATACATGAGACAATACCTTTATTAAGTCACAGGTTGTTCATTTATATCGAAACTACTAGATTTCTAACCTATTTTATTCAGCAAAAGGAGCATTACAGGAGGTATCATATAAGTAGGTACATAAATAGCACGGACCTCGTACGTCGCTATTCGATTATATGTATATGTCATACGACTTTACTGTTATCGACTTAACTAGACCTCTCAGCCCCATATATCCTATGTTCCCGACTCTTTCACTAATAGGGATTCCAGAAGTTGGCAACGAAACCATTTTACCGGGAGCACTCCGTGCCAACTCCATTCCACCGCTATGTAACTAATATGTGGGAAGTAGCAGCAAGAAATTTAAATTATGTTCTAAACCGTCACGGCCGCCATATTAGGTACGTTGTACAGGATAGAATTGATTTTGAATTTTAATTAAAACGTTAAATGTATTTTTCGGATTGCTAAATACCACTATTGTTTTAAAGATTAACAGTAAACTGGCAGGTTTAGTCTCAGCGCAGCTAGTTACGCAACCGCACCGACACTCCATGCACTTGACACCGGTATCCTATAACGTTTGTTTATGTTTTCTATGATATTTACCGCGCTTATATGCTGTTCCTTACAACCGAAATAACAAAAACACACATTTATGCCTTCATACACTTAAAACTGGATCTAGATACGTAAACCTACTACTCATCACATAGATTATTGACTTATGACCTTGAAATATTTTTTACAACATTTATTTATAATACTTACATCAAAATAAGTAGAAAAAAATATATATTTCTAAATACCCAATATTACTTACCTGAACTCTATACATCCGAACTTTAAACTAAACACTGAAGAAGTAACGTGCGTCAATGTCACTGAAAAGTAATTTCAGTCCGAGTTCGCTGTAACAAGAGTACACGCACTTTTACCGAAACGGAAAGTTTATTTTATTGCATCGCCGTGGGTAGACGAAAGTTGCAGCGGGCGGGCGAGCGAGTGGAGGTATCGCACGCCGCCCGAGAAGTGGCGGGCGAGGGTGTGGGCGGGCCGCGGGGCTGGCAGGGGACTCTTCTAGAGCGCAGGCGCTATTCGACATCCGCGCCCGGACGCTGACGTCACACGAGATCCGCCACTCTGCCGCCTGACTCAGATCCCGGCCCCGACATCCCTTATTTCACACGCCTCGCTCCGATCTGTTCCGAGATCAGCTCGCGTCGTGACACAACGGCTAGCACTACTACGAGACAACTCTTATAATACTATGCGAAGATCAATAGCTTTCACTGAAAATGTAAACAACCTAAATAGACACTAAAAAGCTTTAACGCTCACTTTCTGTGGAATGTAAAAATATTAAGTTTTGCACTTTAACCTTGCATATATGTAAGATAATTTCAATATAAGATTATTTACAAACAAAATAGCAATATAGTATTAGTAAGAAACTCGATCTATTTTTTTGTAATATATTTTCCATGTCCACGGTATTTACTATGAACTACGACTTACTATTTTAAAAAGTATTACAAAATGATGTTGTATAAAGTACTACGTAGGTGTATGATCTTTTTTACTTCCCTTATTACTCGTAGCTCGAAAACATAGTTAATTTTTCATTTACTTAACTTGTGACGGTGACTATAAATGGAGATAAAGGAATCTTACGACTTGATTCGTAGACGTGAATTGAGAAATTAAATTGAATTAACGATAAATCAGTTATCAATAAAATATAGACACACTTTGACTTTACTCTGACTGACTTTTTTACAGTTACCTGGATTATGTACTACATTAAGGAACAAATCCCTTAAGCTTATTACCGAAATTATTAACTTTGTTATCCTAATTTGAGGGAACCATCATCAATGTCTTCTTCAAAGTTAATAATTTCGTAATAACAATCGAATATAATTAACTATCGGTTTTTATGATAGTGCTATCTCTATCTAACACTAAAACTAATGTAAGCTAGTATCAATAAAAAAGATATAAAGTCCGTTTCGTTAATTTTATGTCGTGTTCATTTTGCTTAGAATAGAGAAAGACTAGGCAAAGAGGATCTTTATATACATTTAAATTGGGCAAGTCGAATTTATTTTTTGCGTATACATGCAACAAAAGTTGTTACATTGTTAAACTTTCAACATTTTAAACGTTTAGACAAGATTTTAAAGGTTTTAGTTCTAAAGGAAAACAAAAAGAAAAGAGAACTTATACGTACATACAAAAAGAAAAAAGATAGTATAAACGTTTAAAAAATTGTCCAAGTCGCTTTCAAAGTATGCATTAAGTTTGCATATTTGGATAGGTTTTCTGAATTAAATATTCCAATTATATTACAGATTAAAAATGAATAGAAATTAAAAGACCAGAAGAGATATTCTTATTAACACTTATTTATTTACTTATCCTTCACAAACGAAAATAAATTTCATTTAACTGTTGCGGTTCTTGTTTCAAATCCTTAATTTTCTCTAACGTGCCCAATGTTTTAATATTAGTTCAAACCTCCGTGGTTGGTCAAAGTTTTTATTGTTTTAATTTTCCGACCAAGAATGATCAAGAAACAGAACCGTAATCCAGTCTGCGGTTGTTTGATACTTAAATTATATACCCGTTTCATGAAAAAAAGTTTAATTATTTTTTTGTAGAAAATGTATTTTCTTAGATATTAAAGCGAGGTTAGGGTTTAAATATTTAGGAATGTAAGGTAAAAGTAAAGTAAAGTAAACGATTCATGGCTTCTTTAGCCATTTAAATACATCCTAGAGATCACCTAATGGTCGAGGTTCGACCATAATTGATTCCGTTTTAAATGTTTTGTTTTTTTCCATATCCAGTATAAGTTAAACTGTCATGGTATAGACTTTCCGTACGACGTCAGGTCAACATATAGATTACACTCCTGTAATTTTTGTAGTCGATTTCGCATTAATTTATATTATATATAATAATTTTTAACTTTATAAACATACTAGCCGCGCTCCGCGGTTTCACCCGCGTAAGTCCCGATCCCGTGAAAGAGTAACAAACATCCATACATACATACATTCATACATTCTCACAAACTTTCACGTTTATAATATTAGTAGGATTGATTAAACATTTTTAGCTTTATGTGCTTCTTCTACATATAAGCTTTAATTATTCCAAATATCACACTCCTATAAAATGAGTACGTTTCTGCAGTTTAAATATTTAAATTTGAAGTATTTTTTAAGTGCTATCGTTAACGAACCCTGGAGATTTTTTTTCTGTATTTGAACACATTGTAACCGCAAACATTTTTTTTTATTAAATAAATGGCCTCATAAAATCTGCTCACACTCGGCTTTCCAAATGCGGTTCCCAGTACCAACAAAAACTCACAACACCTTTCCCTTTACATTTACTACGCGGATGGCGCAATTGTCACGACCACGGGACAAAAATTGTTTTATCCACATATAGTTGTCCCGTAGTCTAGGCGTTCTTTGTGTCCGGTTGTTTGAATATTCCCCGCAACACAGGAATCATCCCTAGTGCAGGAGTTGTCTTAAAAATAACATATTTATCGGTACTTTTGGAATTTTCGATACAATACATAGGTATGCCCAACCAAATTTCTTCGATTGAAACAGAAATGTGCAGTGAACTACTTTTCTATAAATAAACTAAAAATTGTTTATTAAACATAATTGTCCGCAGACAATCCGGAGCATGCTCGTGATTATTTATTAAGATAACGGTTGAGTAGAACAGTTGCGAGAGAGCAATATACAGTGTACTGTTATAGGTGGGTACAGCTCTGTAGCATTTTTCTACATGTAAGGAAGAATAACAGGCGGCATTACGACTTACAAGTAATTTTTGCTAGTTATGGATTAGAAATGATCAAAATAATTTTCAATTTACGGAAAGGGATTAAAATATCAGCCTAATCCTTCTGCTAGCAAGTAAAAGCTCTTTAGTGAAAGAAACGTTAAGAACACCATTAGTAGAATTTTACCAAATTTGGCTAGATAGAGACTCTGGAATTGGAACGATTAAACCTACTCTTTTTTTAGACGCAGGTTAGGCACTACACACTGAAATGAACCAATGAAATGACAAGATCATCTTATAAAACTTTAAAAAATATAAGGTTGGGGAAAAGTTTCTTCGTATTTTATATAAAACTTCAATACATTTTTTTTGCAAAGTTTAATTACATTTAATTATATATTATAATTATAATATGTGCCATTTTCTTCGATAACTTGTTGCCATCTTGTACGCAGTGAATAATCCCGTTGCTGTAGAAATATTGGGATTTTTTATCAAAAAACTGCGATATTTAGTTTTGATAGTCCTCTCTTGATGATAACCTAACACTCCCCAAAGAATTCTGACGATACCGAAACAGGTGAAAATCTGAGGGTGTTCTCTCAATTTTTTGCTGAGTGGCCAAAGATATGCGTGGTCTGGCGTTATCATGATGAAATATCACTCCTTTTATGTTGATTAATTCTGGCCGTATTTTTTCTTAATTTCTTGCTTGAGTCTCATTAGTAGTTAGCATTAGAGATCTGAATCGATGGTTCTGTCTGGCGGTAAAAGCTCATAATGAACGATGCTCTTCCAATCCCACCATACACAGAGCATCACTTTATTGCGTATTAATCCGGGTTTCGCTACAGTCTGTGAAGTTTGGCGCACCTTCTTGTCGTAGGTTTTCCCTTTTTTTGTAATAAAACTTCAGAATGTATCGAATTTCTTCATTAGATTCACTCATTTTGGCGGACAGAAAAACAATTGAAAAATTGCGGAAAAGTGTCGTTTACTTTCTACTTTTCTCTGTCTAAAATTTCTTGCCCTAGGGCATTACGACTAAGAAATTTTAGACGTAATTTATATTAAAACCAGCCAGATACAAAGAATACAACCAAAGAGATTTTTCTACTACTTTATGTATCCAAAATACGAAAAGACTTTTACCCCAACGTATTATGTTCTTTTCAATTCTTTGCAAAAGATATTCTGTATTCCTTATAAACATTACAATTGGTATAGAATTTTATATTCCAAAGGTATTTGACGAAAATATCTAAGCACAGTACAAATTTTAATCTCGTACAAATGCTAAGAGATTATAATATCGGCGCTCGTGTCATTTACGTTGACATTTTCACATCCATCAAATGTTTCACATCTCGTGTGGGAAATTAAAACGTTTATAAGTGGGCCTACTGAAAGGAGATAGATTACGGGAAAGTACGATCAATACCTACTCTAAGTAAATCTTTTTTAAATGTGTTATACTCATTTATTTTAAGTCATAAAATAATGAAAAAGAACAAAATTTATAGAGATAGATTAGATAAATATTATAATAACTCCACACACCTCACACACGGCCGACTGACCCCATACTAGGCAGAGCCTGTACTATGGTAACCAGTATAGTAAATTACAGTTATTATTATTAGTATGGTAAATTACAATTACAATAATATTATAAAATACACAAAATGGCAATCTGCATATGATAGACAGAAGTGCTTACACAATTACCACAGAGTACACTACTTTACTTACTTATGTTACAGCAAATAATAACAATAAAACATCTTTCTAATAAGGAGTTATGTTAGAAATGAATTACCCTTCCAATGTGCATATGTACGTGGCAATCCAAGTATATTTGAGGGATATATGACAGAAGATATTTGGTCTAATGAAAGACTAGGGAAGTGTCTGCTCACAGAAGACCGCAATTAACCAACACTACACTATTACTGTGGTGCTCTTTTTAGGCTTGTGATTACCATCTACGCTTACTACGCCTCTCCTCTCTCTCATAAAGGGATACGATATTCTTATTCATAAAATATTTGGTTTTACAGTACTTTTCGTGTCGGCCAGAACCAGCAGCTTTATTATGTTTGTTAGACCAGGAATGCCAAACTATTTAAAACATTTTGAAGCCACTTTTTCCCAAAAGACTACTTGTACACCGTTTTTTGATTTTGATATTTATGTAAAAAGTCAAGCTAGTAAGATATGCATTACATTTAATACCAACCATCACGCCCTCAGATATTGACGTCTGAGTGTCATACACCTTACACTACTTCATTAGTAGTTAGTAAAGGACACCTTCTGGCTAGTGGCCACCATAGTGGTTAGCATATCCACTGACTGCGGAACTTTTCAATGTCAAAGCCCTAGAGTGTGGGCTATGATTCGTTTTGGCGAGCCCAACAGACTGGGCTTGGTAACGATTGAGTGTGGGCTATAATTCGTTTTGGCGAGCTCAACAGACTGGGCTTGGTAACGATGAGGATGAGTGTGGGCTATGATTCGTTTTGGCGAGCCCAACAGACTGGGCTTGGTAAGTGTGGGCTATGGTTCGTTTTGGTGAGCCCAACAGACTGGGCTTGGTAACGATGAGTGTGGGCTATGATTCGTTAGGGCGAGCCCAACAGACTGGGCTTGGTAACGATGAGTGTGGGCTATGATTCGTTAGGGCAAGCCCAACAGACTAGGCCTGGTAAAAATGAGTGTGGGCTATGATTTGTTTTGGCGAGCCCAACAGACTGGGCTTGGTAACGATGAGTGTAAGCTATGATACGTTTTGGCGAGCCCAACAGACTGGGCTTGGTAACGATGAGAGTGGGCTATGATTCGTTTTGGCAAGCTCAACAGACTGGGCTTGGTAACGATGATCTGATCATGGAGCCAGAAGATGGATAATGGAACTCTTTTTACTTTTTAATTCGGTACGTTTTTTTAGTTTCTCTCGGTGTCGTAATCATACATGATAACATATTTGCAAAAGTTAATTTACTGAAACATTATGAAACGACAAACATATTAAGAAATGTAACGAAAACCTACACAATAAAATACCATCTGAGGTCGAGATTCATAATGGCTATTGAGTCCAATGTACAGCAAAATC
Organism: Euplagia quadripunctaria; assembly: GCA_963859945.1. Classification (NCBI taxonomy): domain Eukaryota; kingdom Metazoa; phylum Arthropoda; class Insecta; order Lepidoptera; family Erebidae; genus Euplagia; species Euplagia quadripunctaria. Next base: position 15,945,287 of record OY982562.1, on the reverse strand, counting down.
AGTTGATTAATTGATTGGATCTTCCTGGAAAGCAACTTTTGTTATCGAATTTTATTGTTGTATCCGATGAGTGCGCCCAAATTCTATTGTCATGGTAACGATTTCCTTCAGTCAGTCTGTCAATGGGCTTCTAACTACTGAACCAGTGAATATTCAAAATTTATGTTCGAAACAATCATATTGTGAAATAAAAAAAAATAAAAAAATATTTTCCTATGAATTAAAAAACTCATTTTCACTATTAATTTATTCCCCAATCGAATAACAATAAGGGATTTTCTGTGTATAGAGAAATAACTTACATACCTACCTACATTACCTATACAACAAATATTTTTTTATCTAATTAATATTTAATTTAATTAAATAAAGCATTTAATTGTTTACCTACACTTACCTTCTCTGTGACGTGCATGTAGCGACTTTATTCATAAAGTTTATTAGATATAAAAAAAAATTAGAAATAAAGAATACTTTAAGTATTATCGAAGAAACTCATCAGTGGTAAGAGGAGAAAAATATTTACTTCTTGTACTTACTTAACATTAAAAACTTTTACATTAAGTTACAAGACCTTGATTTTACAAGAGAATAATCTATATAAAATACATGAACAGATTTCTTTGCACCCCTTTCTAAGCACATTACGCGAACGGTGAAATTTGGTGTACTAAAAGTTTAAATGAAGAAAAACTGTGCTTGCTAACATTTTAAACAATATGTGTGATGCATTCGAAAATTATGTGAAAAAGACTTTATGAAGCTGCACATCCGTCGCAATCTTTAGTGACACCAACTGTCAGTCTTGAATCTGTCATTCCCCTCTTTGTTCACAAACTTGCATACTTACTTGTTCCCTTCGACCTACAACCTCGGCTCCTTTAAGCGGGGTCCCGGGTCCTTTTTTGAAAATGCATATCTCGAGGCCGTCAAACTGAGGACCTCTACTTTAGTATCGTCCTTATCTATAATGGTTCTCTTCAATCTTTGGCCCTCAATCAAGCTTTCCATCAGGTGGGTTGAGGTCATTCTGACGTGTTTTAATAATAAAAAATACAATACGGCTCAGTATAGAAGACTTTTTTAGTTTATTATTAAGTTATATCTATACTAAAAGAAAATATAAAATACTTTTCTTAATGTAATAGATACATTTATATTTTCCCGAACAGAAACAGAAACGGTACTTACATAAATTGAGTTATTAATAAAACAATGCTTGATTTAAATTGTGGATTCGTACTGTAACAAGAGATTATTACTGAAATGATCCACGAGTAAAGTAACAATCGCTACAAATAGTCTGAAGGAGATATATTTTAATTTCCTGAAGTTCAATAATCCATGAAATACTTTTCACGTAAGGCTATATAACACCAAATAATACACTTGTATGAAATGAGATTCCTTTCACTACTTAGAACTAATATTATAAATACGAATGTGAATTTGTTTGTTTGTTTGTTACGCTTTCACATCTTAACTTCTCAACCGATCATCGTGAAATTTTGTGTACTCGTTCTCAGGGGTTCAAAAAAGACATACTGTACCTTTCATCCAGAATTTAATTACAGTAATTATATGAAATCGCTAGCACCCGCCCCGGCTTCCTACGGGTAGCAATGACATCTTCAACAATCATCAACATATTTCAATAAATTTACACAAAATCTTGACAAATTATACACCTAAACCTCCCTCCTCAATCACTCTGTCTATTAGTGAAAACTGCATGAAATTCAGTAGTTTTTCAGTTTACCGCGAACAGACAGACAGACGCGGCGGGGGACTTTGTTTTATAATATGTAGTGATGATAAATATGGCCTAATATTTTAAGTAATTCAATATGGACCCTTAAGTGCTAAATATACTACCTTTTATAATCTAATATTATGTTACAGTAAATACAACGGCCTTTAACAACTTTCCTGAAATATTTTTGTTTTCTAACTTACAACATTCCCAAATATTTCAAGAACTTTATATGCCAACGTTCGCTAACACTAATATTCCCGAGAGAAATCGAAATAAGTAAACCCATTAACCTACGCTTACGGTACAGCGGTAATCATATACCAATGGAAGGGTGTACTTTATATTCACCAGATAACGGCTTACATCTAACGGCAAATCTCTATTCAGGAAATCCAAATTACTTTCTAATAGTCTGACTCAGGTGAACATTGACTTGATGTTAAGGAGTTTCATTAGTTGCCTCACACCTTAGTAATTGGTTGTTTATAAAATTTGTGTTTATTATTTGAACTATACACCTGGTACTCGAATTGTGACCATCATTCATTAACTTTAAATGTTTGCTTTCATTATATCGTTCACCAGTATAACTGGAATTGTTATTGTATAGATTTGTCGGACCATGACAGGTTAACATTAAGCCGAGATTATTATCTGGACGTAGGTTAAGTGTGAAAGATGAAAGTTAGGGGGCTTGGACTTCCTAACAGTCAGTTCGAGTTACAGGTATGCGACCCTGACCTACTCAAGCCATTGCTTACACCCTCCAATCCATCCGTATAAGCCTTCCTTCTTACCTATTCCTTTCCTTCCTTTTCCCTTTTAATATATCTACTTCCAGTTTTCAAATATTTAACTCCTAAAATGTCCGGTGGACGGCAATAGGCTTGCCCCTTATTTCGTGAGTGGGACCAAAATTATAGTTGGCAAAATGTGGTTGTTTAATACGACCCTGCTGGTAGGCATGGTCTTCGAGTATACAGGTGTGTATGTATGTATGAAGTGAATGGTGAATATTAAGCAGTTTTTCTTCCACTTGATGTTCTACAACCAAGATCGCTGTCCATTTAACGTTTCAGATTACGCGCATTGGGCAAAACCTAATCGTATTTAATACTTAACTTCAGATCTCCTTATAGAGTAGCTGCACTGTCTAAGATGTCTTTCAGAACTGACTTTCTATTATATCAAATGGCAGTACAAACTATAAACATTGTACCTAAACGCAGTGATGTTATAATAAGACGACCTGAAACACAATGAGTTTACATTACCGTACCGTCACAAATAGCTCCTTTAAGTATGTTAAAGGAACTATTTGTGACGCCTACGGTTACAGACACAATTGGAACCAAAAGGACATAAAAATGAGAATTTATTTGTGATTTAAATTTTCGCAATGCATATATAAACACCGATGCTAATGCTAGCTTTCCGTAACGATCAAAGTCAGTAATTACCAAACTTTGTTATCAAATAGCTTCTCTTTCATGTCGTCTGCCTTAGAAATAATTTGTTTTATTTAACGCCTCGAAGAAAAACCTCATTCCGGGACCTTCGATTTACACTTAGACTTATCAAAAGTTCGATCGAACCTCATCTCGGGCGACACCGTGAAGTGGAACGATGTAAATAGACCTTTATTAATCCACGGGATACACACTGTGTATGCTGATTAAAATTTCATGAAATGGAAGATATCCGTGAAATAACTGATATCTTCGACAATTTTGTTCAACTACCTGCGTAAAACTGAAATTCAGCCAAACTCTTATCAAAACCTTATTCGTCTCAACTTTTCCAAAATAGGTTGTCGATACTAACGAACCATCAATCGAATATATTCGAAAATAAGTAGTTTTTAACCAAGCTCAAATAGAGGATAAGGTTTTTTTTCGAACGCGCATAAAATATATAGGTACTCTCTCTAAAAAATAGAAACAAGCTTTTATTTAACTTGCTTGTTAGTATGCGGTAAAATTATTCAAACACAACATCGTCGTAGTATTTTTATTTGTTGAAATTGTTTTAACAAGCAGACCTAGGTAGAGTTGAGGGTGTGATAGTAGAGAAGAAAGGTGGCAATAGTTCAATAGTTTTACAGTGTAAGCAACAACTTACCATAAATTGAATAGTGGATTCAGATCATCATTCTTAGTTGTAAATCGTTGGAATTTTCTGCCGGATTTTTTTTTTATAATTTTATTTGTTTTTGTTAAAGTGATATTGATGATGATATTGATATTTTACTGATAGAAAAATCAATAAATACCACATACCGCCAAAAACTGTAATGGCTATGAGACTGGGAAGCTTCTCGCTGGAGACCATGGTTCTGTCCATGGTCCAAAGTGAGAGTGCGTGGGAATCCGCCGCCTCTTTTCGTGAGGAAGTAATGTCTGCTAAAGAGTCGGCGGAAAGGGAACGGGAGAGGGCAAGTACTCTCCCGTCCTGAAGGAGAGGCACTAAGTGCCGTAACGGGTGAGGCCGCCCGTTGCTCTAGCAGAAGCAGGCCTGAGATGGTGACGCGAAGTGTTCTGCGCGTGCCTCTCTAAACCGGAAGGGGGGCAAGGCCCTCCGCACGCAAGACCAAGGTCTACCGGGGTCCTCGAAGACTTCTTTCCTAGGGTATACCCGAGTCCCTTGCAATAGAATCATTTGCGACGGAACACCGTATGGTTTTAGTCAGTTCGATTCCGATATACCACTTCACCAGTAGCCCCGGTGAGGTGATGACCCGTGGAGGTTACACGAGTACACGATAAAAAATAAAATGTCAGTAATCAAACAACATTACCTACGACTGTATTGCGCAATGCGCGAACACAGTTTACGCACACTAATTATTATACACAAGAAGCCGGCCAGCCCTCCTGCGCGCTACGGCGACGGAGCCGAATGAAGTAGGTAGTTTTTCACGTTTACGCTTGAAGCGATGGAGCTGATTTTATTTCTTGTTATTAAACTGTACTGAAATAATAATCCCTGTGTCTTAAAAACATTATAAGTTATTTCATATATGGTGAATTTAAGTAGGTTCGAATATGGTGAATGAAAAGTAAAATTATTATTATGTAAATTGAATTCAATCATAATTTAGATGAATTCAAAATGAATATACAGGATGTAAGAAACACCGTAACGAATATTGAAATACTGTATTCAGACCATCATTCTGAGTCGAAAGGCATTGGAATTTTCTGCCGGAAAATTCATCTTTCTTTTTTTTTTTTGGTTAAAAGTGATAAAATTATCACAATGAGTAAACAGAACATTTTACCAAAAAAAAATTAATAAAAACCCCATACCGCCAAAAACTGCAATGTAATCAATTAAACAACATTTATGCAATCGGCTCTTCGACGGCGCCGAACGCTGAAAGTCATTAGAAAAAGAATACCGCGTACATTGCGTAGCGCCAAATGAAACTTTATTAGTTTCATTTGCTATCGCGTTTTTACTTGCTATTGCGTGCTATAAATCCTTTACCTCGCATTTTTATGATGAACTGACTTTTGTATTGTGATAAGTATAAACAGAAAGAGGTTTTTGTAAGTTTTTCGCGTAGCTGAAATTTACACGCTGTATATATATTTGGGATATACATATATATGTATATAATTATATATAAAATAGACACATAAACATATTTTTATATAAAATATATTTTTTATATAAAATGTTTTTAAAAAGTCCGTTTGATTTGTAAATTTTTTGAATACCGTGATAAAATCAAGCATTCCGTGCCTTTTATGATAACTACTTATGAGTTTTTTTTTTAATTAAAGCTTTGCCAGTGATTGGTTTATACATGTGCAAAATTTATGTCTGAAAATCTAAGGAAGTGAGTTGAAATTTAGTTTTAGTTTACATAAATGTGTTGACCGCCGTGTGAAGTAATACCTACATTGCTTACCCGTGCTTAGATTTCCCGAGTTGTTTGAACTTCGTACTTCTTCTACAGTGACTTTTTATTTATTTCATACTTTTTCCCGTTTCCACAACTTTTAAGAGTGTGGTATCGGAGTTTCCTTTTGCCGATTTTGATTTATTCACAAACTAAATTCTTAAACTTCAACAACAGTAAACCTTTCTTTCATAGGATAAGTAGCACATTAGATACATGAATGAATACTTACGGTAGTAAGTACCAGTAGGGTTTTTTAATATATTATTTTTATTTATTTTAAAAAGACAACTCCCGCATTAGGAATTATTCCTGTGTCGCGGGGGACTTTACAAACATAGAAACAACGGACACAAAGAACACCCAGACTAAGGTGGGAATCGAACCCACGACCTATAAGCATAGCGGTCAGGTTCACTAACCACTAGACCAACAGGCCAGTCTAATCACTCTCTTTTAATATATTAATTTATATATATGTAGTTGGATAAAGTTTGCACAGTCTGCTCCTCTTCGGGGTTTAGAAAACTGACTCATTGCTGAGTTGGTGATGATGATAATTATAAATACCGTTTTGTGAATCGTTAAATTAGTGGTGTCATATGTCTTTTGGGCAAAGTAGGGCTCGGGTTTACCGCTGTCATCTGCTACTTAAATTAACTTTTTCCGAACAAATGAAATTACATTGTCTAGTGTTCCTACATACTATTATTATTGGTAATCAAGCAATCAACCTATTACAGTCCACTTATAGTTTTATAAAATGCGCCTACCGAATCGTATCTAAACTTGTTCAGACCTTTGGTAAATCTGGCTGATTGAAGTCTTACATTACGACTATTTTACTCTGAAGGCCCTTCGGGAGATAGAAGAAGCTTTAGTTTATTAATAAAACCTCGTTTCGAATTGTATCTTTCAAAGAAATAAAGAAAGGACAAGAATAAACAGACATTATGTACCTCACTTGTTCATCGAATAGGATCAGCGCTGATTTTCAACCAGACCCTCTAAGCCCTACGGATATCAAATTATCAACCAGTATAAAAAAGGTTACATAAATCAAATTCAGTACAAAACACAAAATATAACATACAAGACATTTCTTGCTATAGTATATTATTTGCCTAATAACCAAGAAAAACAAAAAAGAAATAAAAGCAAATAAAATTGCTATCGTTACTAGTATAGTATTATGTTATCTGTGCTATCGTCCATCATCACCGAGCAAGCGGGGCAGCGCAACGAAACTTTAGGAACAGTTTACGCCCTCAGCCCAGATAGTACACGGTAGCTGTATTTAGAGATTCGCAACACTAGTATTGTCATAACACGGTGTCATTCAAACGTAAGCAATCTCTCTCTCTCTCTCTCTATAAAGGTTTAGCGACGACCCTAACTAGGAAATACACAATACTATGCCAATAGCTAATATTTAAACATATTTCAAGTGGAAGAGCCATGCTTCGGCATCACATAAAACCAGCGTGAAGCAATACTTCGTTGTGTTTCGCCGAGCCAGTGAAGTTATCGGGGGCCCTAACCTCCCTCCCCCCTTTCCCTACTCCCACCATTTCCCTACTCCCACTTTAAAGGCCGGCAAAGCACTTATGACTGCTGAGTTGCAAAAAAAAAACACTGTCTTTCATAAGAAGGGGTAACTATCTGGTGGTTCCATTTCGATTAGAAGTCTACTGTGCCCTTCCTCCCTTTCTTTGTGTATAGCTGTACTTCGAAAAGTACTTAGAAAGTAAATAAAAACATTTTATGTGACACAAGTAACCGAGGCAAAAGCCATGAAAAAAGTACACTTATGTACAAACTTTTTGGCTCAAACTCCTTACTTATATAATAACTAAGTAAGCACATTTATTATTAAAGAAGGAACATCTCCAAAAACCGTAGTAACGTAATTATGTGTTTGGTTTTGTATAGCCTACGTTTCGTTGAATGAATTTCAATATAACAGAATTCATTGTTTGTATTATCAGAAACTTGGAAAATTAGATTAGGTTATATATTCTGCGATACGAATACATTTTAAGGGTTCCGTAGTTCAAGGGTTTCGTTGTCCAAAGTACTTACGGTAGACTTACTTTATGGTAGAAAGGGACATGAAAACTACAATAGAATGGGCGGAACAGGCCATGAACAGCTTTATGAGTCTGACAGAAAGATCGGTCACTTCTGTAAAAACATCAGATGGCAGCCTCTTACCCGATTAACGAGGTAATCAAGAGGGCGCACAAGCAGCCTTACAACGCCAAGAAAAACGCTCATTTGTAAACATGATAAAAAATTATTCAAGTTTTTTTGAAAAATGCCATCACAAGTATTCTTTTTCATCAAAATGAATATGAAATATGTTGAATTGTAAAAAGAAAAATACATTAGAAAAACATTATAGTCATAACCTAGAACACAGCAAAGTTTTCTACGTTTTTGTCTAATAATAGCCAAGTTAAAGGGAGATAACAGTACTTTAGATATAGATATAGTACTAGACAATATATACCACCGGCGTCTATCTCGAAAGACACATTAAGCCGCAGCTCCCGGCGGCATCGATCCCTACAATATTAACTCTCACAAACGACTAATACAGAAAAGGTTCTAAGATAAAGACAACCTACAGTGATATCATACCTGCCATATAAGGGATGAAATAAACCTTACGAATGTTTGACGTATACGTAAAAGATGCTTCTATTTTCAACTTTACCCAGACACAATAAGGTGACTGACCCTTTCTACGAAATTGAAAAAAGAATAAAGTGATAGTGAGTGTGAATGAGTCTCGTAAAAGTTTAATATGGAATTCTTTCGTGAAACTTGACGCCACGGAAAAATCGATTGAGAACTTACGCTGTGGATACTATGCGCATTTAAGATTCAGTTTTATCTCACCTTCATGTTTAAGCACATAGTGTTAGCATTAGTTAAAATATATATCCAAGCTTGTTCAGGTTAGAGTACAATGTATCCCGCCACAACGAGAGATTACTGGATTCAGAATGTCGTGGAAGGCAAATAGATATGTATGGACGGTGCGATACGTAAAGCTTTATGAAAAAAGTTAAAAAATGAAACAGAAAATAATTACTGTATTCATAAAATTAAAAAAAAAGAAATTACGAATACAAGTGAGAAGATAGGTAAGTTTATATAATTCTCCCGTCAGTTTTTGTTTATCGTTATTCCATTGTAATAATTAATTAACCATAACCATAAAAATATCATATTAATTATTTTTTCCTAAAAACATTAAGAACTAAGCCAAAATCATTTTACTCTTAGTTATTTGGGACCAATACAAATTGATTTTCCCCTGGTTTTTAAACTAGTTCTAGAGCCTTGGTCGGTTGTTAACTGAGTGGGTTCGCTTCCTTTTTTCTACGAGTATGGGTGTGTATTTTTATACTATTAACTTTCACACCAAACTAAACGCCTAATAAACAGTAAACAGTTTAGGTAGTTTTATCCTGTTTATTTTATATCGCCATCCTAATTCGCGACAACAGTTAGGTGCTCGCATATTTTAACATTATGTTGTTTAGATAAGTTCGTATGTTACGGTTTCACCTTTTATGTGACGTATATTTTAATGTAATATGCCCTGGGCAGGGTTGAATGTTAATAAATGACAAATATTGCTACACTTTCTCATGTGAGTTTGTGAAAGTTTATTGTATGTTGGTGTTGAAACAATGTGCTAACAGGATACACAAGGCGGCTTTAATTGTTCTTTATCAACGCTTACAACGCCCACATCCTTGCTCTAAGGAGCCTATTATTTATGTTAAGACTCGCATTTATTTTCTAAAGTACCTATAGGACCCATTGTTTTTTGAATATGACATTCAAGGATTTGTGTAGGACCTGTTTATGAATAAGGAATTAAATACTTTTCTTTCAATAAATTGCTTGCATGTTAGAAAATCTGACAAAGAACCACCAAACAGATTAATTCTTTCGAACTAAATGTTCCGTATTTGGATCGAATCGAATCTATCAATCTATAAACAAGATGACCAGTAAAAGTATTTTATATATTATTTATAGGTATCTGTGCCATTTAAATATGAATCTTTTCTTTCATTTTTTGGGCTGTGCTTGTGGACCATGTGTAAACACTCATGGGTATTATTTATCGAACCTAGGGGAAACCTACTAAATACACGTGGAAGTCCGTCTCGAGGACTTGGGCTGGATACCCGGGTGTAATCTAGGAAATATTTCAGTTAGTTTATTAGTTGCTTAGAACTCAAGCAACGTGTGGAAGAATGGGTGTTACGTCCCTCCAACACGAAGGGAGGATCCTCCGACCAGGTTAGATGATCATGCCCGGCGGACCGCGGCTCAACGGTTGATGTTGGGAAGTTGTATTGTATACATACTAATATATATTTCTATAGTTAAAATAGTAGGGCATCCTAATTCTCCCGATATTACACAAAAGTTAAACATACATTATCAATAGCCTTAGTGGAATCCAATCACATCACATTAATAACGCATTAGCAGACACATGATATTGTAGCCAATTGTAGGTTTACATATTCCACCCACTTCTTACTATTTCTATTCTACCAAAAATATCTGTAGTGTGAGGAAAATTAAGTAAGTTATTATGTCAGAGCATAATAGTAGTATTTAATATATATCGATCGATAATCGTCTAACCTGTTTTACCTTTTCTTTGTGCGTGTAGAAACCCCTCGGGCCTTCACCCTACCGGGGTTTTCGCTGGGGCGGTGTGTCGGAATCGAACCGAAACCACACGGTGTGCCGTACTGCGCCTAAAATAGGAGGGATCTGGGAACAGCTTTATTAAGACATCCAGACCTCTCCTAGAATCTTGTTAACCTGTGTTTACCCCTTTCCTGAAGTGGTGTCTTCGGGTTTCTTTAGGAATTTTAAAACAACTTAGTACCACGGTATATAAAGGATCCATGAGCTTCAAAACTTAATGGCAGAAAAATGAAAAACGTAGTCAAATTTATCATTATAACTAGCTTTTACCTGTGACTTTGCTCGTTGTAATATAGATTTCGTCAATCAATTCAGGCACACCTGGAGAACAGTATTTTTTCTGCATGGAAGGTACCCTAAGTCCTTTTCTATATTCCTGACAACGTGTACGCAAAAAAATCATGATGATCAGTTGAGTAGTGAAGGCGTGGAACACACAGTCAGACAAATACAGTCACATTCGCGTTTATAATATTAGTTAGGATTAGTCCATAAACGGAACGTGAATGACACATTAACTGAGTAAAAACAGTAGTGTAGCCAAGCTGACAAATTTCAACGAACTTTACGGTTTGGCCACCCACTATTCAACGTAGATGGGTAAATCTATACTAAAATTATAAATCTAAAGAGTTTGTTTGTTTGGTTGAACGCGCTAAGCTCAGCAACTACTGGTTCGAATTAAAAAAATCTTGAAGTGTTGGATAGCCCATTTATCGAGGAAGGCTATATGCTATACAGGGTATTAGTGAAACGAAAACGAAGACAGACGATAGTACTGATGGTACCTTTTATGATGGGGATTTAATTTTTGTGAAATTATAGTTGCATTTAGCTGTACTAACATGATGGAGCGTGAAAAACCCATCATCAAAGGTACCATTAGTACTATCATCTGCTCAATGATTGCTATTCAACTGTCAACTAAAGTCTGTCAGACGCCTCGCAACCGTTTGGATTTTAGTTGGTTTGAGTCCTATATACGACTTCACCGTGATGTGAAGCTGAGATAAAACTCGGTAGCGTTTCCACACCTCAAAAAGAATGCACTGCGAGGCGGTTTTCTGACCTAGCACCCTAGAGCCAAACAGTAAAATGAAACATAGCAACAACGGTACCATTATTTATTTGAAGATATTGTTGAATAAAAATAATTATCTTTCAGTGTTTTCCCTCTCCCAAGATTTTATTAAGGTATAAGCCAAGAAAGTAATTTGTATGAAATTCACGCCTAACGTTTTGTGACTGCGTAAAGTCAAGCTTGCTTATCGCGGTACGCCACAATCTAGAACAGTCCCTGAAATATATTACTTTTGAAGATATGTAATCTTACTTGAACTTAACTAGCTACTGGAAATTAATAACTTATCTAAACGAAAATCTTAAATAGAGACTGTGATTTTATAAATGCATTACTTCACAAAATTGTCTTGATTTCTTTTTTGTAAAGGCTGTTACTAACCATATAAGTACTTAACTGGTACATATTTTTGTTAACTTCGGATAAAAAATTCGGAGGGTTACAAAGGTCAAAGGTTCCACTAAGTAGGCTGACCAGTGGGTCTCCGAAAATAATAATTGCTTCCAGTACTCTCCACCGGGTGTCGAAAGACTAACATGTGTTTGGAGACACAATTATTATAATCGTGGAAGAGCCATGCTTCGGCACGTATGGGCCGGCTCGACCGGAGTGATACCACGGCCTCACAGAAAACCGGCAGTGAAGCAATGATTTCATTGTTTTTCGCCGAGTGAGTGAGGTTACCGGAGGCCCTAACCCTTCCCTCTCCCCCTCTGCCTCCCTCTGCTGTCCTCCCCCGTTCCCCTACTCCCACCTTAAAGGCCGGCAACGCACTTGTAACTCTTTCGTCTGCTCGTTTGCCCCCTATAAAATAAAAAACAAAAAAATACGTTGATGATCTATCGTTTTGGGGCTTCAAAGGAGAACAAATCTTTAAAAAATTCTACACGATAACAGTCGATGGAGATCCGTAGTCTAACATATTTCCAAAGAAAAGCAAGAAATTGTTTTCAAATAAAAGTGTTTTTGCACACATAATACATATTTATTTACTACTAACAATTTAAGCGCAATTTAGGATACCGTACAATATTATGTATGTTGAACATCTGTCTTTATCGGCCAAAGTTTGCGGTCACCTCGTTTAAATTCGCTTTTGCCTTAGAAAACTTTCGACTACAAATGCAATTAGATAACTATTCTTATTTCGATTTTAGGCCACATTTAAAATCGTAAAATACTATCGCCCGAGAATGTTCTTGATATAGATCCATTTTTCAGTACCTACACGATAATTACATTTAGTTCGTAAAAAAGGCAAATTTGAAGTTGCAACTTTTGTATTTTTATTGTACATAATCTTATTTAAAAAAAAAGTATAATCTAATCCATACATAAAAACTCCTTTTCGCAAAACTTTCTGAGTGGCCTGCTATATTTTGCCCGACGTAACAGATGAGCCAGGTACAGATTCGTAACAGGTTCACCAGGCACGTTTCCAAGCTCTGTGCTGGCTACCAAAATCAAGTTCAAGAAAATCCAGGACCTGTCAATACCACGCAAATATGAATACTTATATCATGGGACGAAAAAGGAATCAATATTTAAAGTAAATATTTTTGGAGGCTAAATATCATTGTTCTATGGAAGCTATACGCCATCTATTTGTTTAGTTAAATTATAATAATGTCAACTTCAAAACATTAGAAGTCGAATGTTACGTCCTCTAGCTTAAAATTGCATAAAACGCTAACTAGGTGCGTTGTACTCAAGTGAATTACATACGGAAGAAAGTAATAACTTAAGCTTCGTAGCGAAAGATGGCGCTGTTCGATTTTAATGAAAATATTTGGCTAACTTAAACCATCACATATTCAGCTTTTTTACTTTCCCTTGTTCTTCCTTTATCTTTTTAGCACCCTTTTTACTCACGTAACCCATGTTTTATAACCAGTTACTACCTAGTTGATTTGGGATTTCGAAAACTTACAAAAAAGTAAGCCAGCTGTAAATCAAACTGTTGCCGGAATTGTATTATGAATAGTTTCATCTTTATATTTGTTTTTTGTAAATGTAGTTAATATATAATTGTAAACGGAAGTATATTTGAAAAACCTAACATACATTTATCGTTTCTTATACTTTAGGAGCAGTCCAACTCAGAATGGCTAGGGTAAAGAGCCTAGCCTTAGCTTTCGTGGTTATCATTTTAATTACATACATATGATCACGCCTTTTTCAAGTCCGGGGTGGGCAGAGACGATAGAACGCCATTTTCCACTATCCTGACATATAGCTCGAGGCTCTTCCACATTCATTCATCCGACCTTTCATACATACTCGCTGGGTACGGGGGCTTTTAACTTGGCTCTTCTTCAGCATACTGCCAATCTGGTCAATATACGTATTTTAATTACATTGAACAACAAATCCCTCTACCGGAATATTTGCCTACCAACCTTGTTCCATATTAATACGTTTTGCCAGTGCGTATAAACATGTTTCTAAGACGACATTTGAGGTTTACAAAATAACGATAACCTAAGATCAGTTTAAACTTCTACCGTTAAAACTTAGTCCATCTGTCTGTTAAACTAAAAAAAAATCCTAAAAATTTTCCATAAAACCAGCTAGGATTACAATAATTACTAACATCATATATTTTTTTGGTTTATTATATATTATATATTTATCCTTGTGTCTAAGCACTAAACTTGGAGTCAATAGGTTAAAAATTCAATGAATGGGTTAAGTATAGCTTAACCCAATTTTAAAGGTATTATGTTAAGTTAATCCTAACCTATCTATATAAGCTGCGTTATAGTTCCAGAATTATATAACTAAAATAACATTCAGCATCAGGCTCTCATACTACTTTTACACCTATTATTGTATCATTTACTCTATTTACATCCGCCACTCTTTCACAACACTATACAACACTACTCCCATTCCATTTCTCTTCCCATCACTCTCACAGTAATATAACCTGTATGCTTCTCTAATCTCTCTAGCTTTCGTGCCCTTCCATTTTGTTTCTTGCAAGCATGCCACATTTATTCTTCTACTTCTCTTACGCTCTTTCAGTCATTGCCTCAACATTCCAACTTTCATACCTAACTGTCAGCTCTCGGGCTTGCGTTTTACTTTGCACCCGCGTGGAATGATGCGGGTCCATTTATTAGCGTAGCTGGGTGCTGTGCTACGTGTCGCCTACGGGGTCAACAACACAATTAGTCCGATAGCGCTAGGGCATAAATTAGTGCGATAGGGCTAGGGTATACGTGGGTTGCCACCCACGTATACCCTAGCCCTATCGCACTAATTTTGTTTATTCATTTTAGCATTGCACATAGTTTTAGCTGGTTTCTTTTATGGCCAGCGGCCAGCCTGATGTCAACCCTCCTTTGGAATGTAACGCTTTTCAGACGGGAAAAATGAAGAAAGTAAATTAGAGTAAGGAAAATGTATAGGATAAGGGAGCTGGGTACGGGATAGGGATAGAGACACCAACTCACCTAAAAAATAGAAAACGTTTTTCTACACTATCGTTGCCAGAGCCTTACCTTTATCAAAGATTTAATGTATTACAGTTGAATTTCGTATCCTAGGCAACCATAAGTTAGAATAAAAAGCTTCGTAATATATTATTACAATACATAATAATGGATGATTCGTAGTATGGCTGCTAATGACAGGCAAACGATTTTATGGACATGCATTGGCCCCGCGTGTAGTTAGTTTTCATGTCATGGCGTAGTTACGAGAGCGGTAACTATTAAATATGGATGATTACTATCAACTAGAGATGCGCCGAATAGTGGTTTCACCGAATAACCGAATACCGAATATTATTCGGTTTAACTTTTACCGAACCGAATATTCAGCCGAATTATTCGGTTTACATTGTTTTGCTGCGTATAAATGTTGATTTAAAGTTTAAAAATAAATATTGGTCCCGATTCTATTGTACACTCGACTAAACTAAAACCTGACTTAATTTCTTCATCAAATCAACCTTTTCTTCTTTGTAACAAGGTCTATTTGTTACTGGCATCTATTTTTCAGCGCCACTAAATTTCACTAAAACCTGTCAACTTTATTTCCACGCAGCGAGAGTCCCCATTCATTCAAATGCCGTATAATTGCCGTATAAAAACTTGTTCAAAACGAACTAAAATGACGTTATTTTAATCGACACCTACGAAGACGCTTACTAAAAACACAGAGCAAAAGAAATGGCATTCAACGGATAGCGGCTCTCGCTACGTGGCATTAAAGTTTATTTAAGCGTGTCAGATTTTAGTCGACAAATAATTGCTTATTTCGATAGCGACATATGTTACCTACTTGTTTAAATTTGAAATAAGACCTTGTTTCGAAGTGTACAAGATTTACATCTTATGTGAAGAAAATTTAGTCAATTTAAATTTAGAGAGTGAAATAACAGAATTGGTATCATTGTTTTGAGGTTTAAATTAAATGTTGATTTAAGGTTTAAAATAAATGTTGACTATAGGTTAAGAAATAAATATATTTTCTTTGACTTATAATATAACATAAATCTTACATAGGAAGTCTTGTCTTTTAGTCCTACACCTTGGCTTACATGGGCCAAGAAAATAGAAAAGCTTGAACCGAATATATTCGGCAACAAAACCGAATAATTCGGCCGAATACAAATAGTGGAAAAGATGCCGAATACGCCGAATACCGAATACCAAACGAATATTCGGCGCATCTCTACTATCAACTAATTAAGCACTATAAAAGAGAGCTTTTCGAACGACTTGAGATAACTTGAATCTAATTAAAGTTAGCCTAAATAATTGACTAAATTTAGAAATTAGCAATTCAAATCTTATTACGCCAAAACCCTTTTTTATAGTTTACTTTTATAATTTGAGTGTAAATAATTTGTTTGTCCATAGCAGACGAACTAGGAAATAAAAAATGTTTTTTTTTGTATCTAATGATACTATACATACCTACAGTATCCTAGAGTTGACATGTGGAGAAAGCTGTCACTATTTAAATCCACCTTATATAATTATACCTCATAAGACATTAACACAAACGCATGAATTTGAAATCCAATCAGGTTTTGCAGACATCTTGTTTGAATCAATCTTCAAAACAAAATGTTAGATGCTCATCTACCACCATAGTGAGAAGAAGTTTAAATTGCGTCATCCCTATCCCATAGTATTAACGAGTAAATGTTAAAGAATTATTTTTAACATTTCGTTTGATAAATATAATGTAATTGGATGGATTTTATATTATCTACGAATAAAAATAAATTTTTCGTATATCTTGTATAAAATCCACAGGATTTTATACAAGAATATTGATTGTCAACAGGATAACATAGTGAACTAAATCCACCTTGTAAATGTCATTGGCTTTCAAAATCAATATACTTATGGGATGCCCGAGGGCCTTTTAAGTAGAAGATTTTATTCTAAGATCAAAGATTCTGTCTTTATTTTTGTAGTACCTAATGGGGTACTGAGGCAGCATCGTGACGTATCTGGTAATCATGTACTATGTATTATGATGATCGATTCATATAGGCGCTGTAGTGAAAACCTATAAATATATGTTTTGTTGGCCATGAATACGTCTTGTGTGACCATAGGTCATTTCATGGCTTTTAATTTTCTTTTATCTTATTTATGTAATATGACTAACACAATAGTTTACCTTTGGTGTTAGAGGTTCCTTTCTGGATTATTAAACTAGATAAATATTTATTGAAAGCTAAATTCCAGAAGTAGGCTTTTTATATCGGGAACTATACTGGACTCGGTGAGCAGGGACACGGATCATCTAATGCTAAGAGGCAAGCAGCAGAAGCTATTAGTGCACCAGTGTTGTCACTTGTGCATTGTCAAGTCTTTACCACCATCCTAGGAAGATCTCACATCCTCGCCACCAGTGCAAAAACTCAGTACAGTAGATCAACCCAAAAACGTACCCAATCGGGGGCCATAGCAAAAATATGCTATGCCCTGCCTAAAGTGTTATCTAACAAGGTTATTTTCTATTTTATTAAATGTCATTTTAATTATATCTACGGTAATTAGTATCACATTCCGTATTGTTGAACTATTAAATATCGTGAGCACACCTACCTGGCAGTCCGCTTATAAACAAATACCTGTTCTAAAACATTTACTAACGTCACTTTTAGCATATACATAACTAGTATAAATACATAATATATAAATTGAAAAGAAACTTATACCCTCGTGACCTTGCCGTTCACTACATGTTCACAAGATCGACTCCGGTTACAGCCAAATGCCAATATCATACAATACTATTAAAGGAACAATTCGAAATTGGTATTTTTGAAACAATCCTAAGAATTTATTAAAAGGAGATGTTTCGAATGGTCATAAGGGTAACAAAGACATGTACCTTAAGCAGGTACACGTAAAAATATATTTATTTATACCCATATACATGTAAAACTGGCCAAAGTAAGTAGTTTACCTACTTACTTTGGCCAGTTTTCGCTTGACACAAAAGCTGTTTATCTACAGTTACACTCTATGAAACAAATATGTACAAAGTAACATACATAGTTTCAAATTCAGAACTGATAATGTGAGTGTACAATATATGTAACATTGTAATATAGAAATATATTTAATGTTTACTATTAATTGTACAATCATGGCGTACTTATACGAATAGTCCGGAAAACACGATTCTACCATCTAATCAACGACATTTTTAATAGCCACATTTGAAAGTAATCTTGTAGTAATCTTTTGTAAGAGGTAGGTACACTACTACAAGTAGGTATAATGAAGGGCTCGTAAAGCCATGGCGACCACGAAAATTCAAAGATGAAGTTTACGTTATTAAACATACCTACATAGGATGTTAAATCTTCTAAATGCATGCCTAAGAAACAGACGTTAATCCACTCAAATTACTTTACACTAGTAAATGTCCAAAAAAGCAAACAGAAATTACAGATATATTCATCAACGTATTGTGCCGTAACACTCACATTCATTCAAGGAAGTATTCTCGGTTCTTTGTTGTTTACGGTTGATATAAATAAACTATCCAATTTTTGTTAGTCCTGACATGGTTTTATTTGCAGACGAGAGCACGATCGCGTTCATTGTATATACATAATCACGTGTAAGAATAAATTAAAATCTCACAATCCAAAATAAGTACTTTACATAATAACTCAATGGCTACTATACATACACAACTTAATGATCAATTTGAAGACAATTAATGTTATAATATTAATTAAAAAAGAAAATAATGAATTTGATCTTAACACAATATGAACAAAAGTAAAAAATGTCAGCAACTCATTTTTTTAGGTTTTAATCACGATTTCACCATACATTGGAACAATGAAGTAGAAACTGCTGTACTTACTAAATTTTTTTTTTTACTACATACCTAATATGTATGCTCAGATAAATTGTCATAATCCCTGCATAGGTTCCTGATAATCACTGTTATGGGTGGTACCTATATTAAGAAAAACTATGTTTACATACTTAGGTGCTATTTAATTAATTTGTGAAATGTAACCTCAGTTTTAAACCTTTATTTGTAAGCCTAACATTATTAACCAGGATATTCACATATCTATAGGTTTGGGTACATAAAGTTTAAAATGGGGTATATAAAATTTTATTTTTGGGCAACAAAACGTGGCAACTTAGAAATAGCGGATTTTGATATGCTTAGAATGCATGTGCAGTATTGTCTTATTAGGCATATTATTGTGTAAAATAGTACAGATATCAGCACGAGTCGTAAGCACAAAAATATAGCCGAATGATACTTGCGAACCCAATAGACGACGAGCATCGACTGACGAACCAATCACGTGCAACGTCAGCGTGGTTAACGTCATATCGACCAATAAAAAGTGTGCTTACGGCTCGTGCCGTTGCGTGCCGTTAACTGTACCTTGATATAGTTTCCTTATTGTACAGAGGTACAATAAGGTTTATTTTTTACAAAAATTTAATTGACTTATATTCTCCATAAAGAATGTTGATTTGTTTTAAAAAAACTTCCTTTAAACTAATTGTTTATTACCAGTAGTAAAATCGTGTTATGATTATCGTCAGGTGTACTGTGCTCTTGTTTTGAAACCAGATTTTTATAATTCTTCAATTAAAACAATTAGTGTCACTTTTACGTTGCTTATCTTACCCCACCCTCTTCAGGAGCTGTCACAACCTTATCAATTGATCTAGTAATCGTTATAAAATTCAAGAGTATGAACATTTAAAAACCGATAGTATCATTACTATTGCAAGACTTTTACGAAGCTGAATGTCTAGTTAATTAATTACAATGTCCTTTTAATTAAATAATAAAAGCAAACCTTTTGACCTAGACTATCAATTAACAATAAACCAATTATCTGAAAAAATAATAAATTGAATACCTTAAGTCACATTTAACATATTTTAACGAGCTCACATTAAAATTAGATGAATATGCAAATACCGTATGCCAAATTGTGATAGGGACTTATGCACCTTGTGATATTGAACTATTTACAAGCGATATACATTACCTATATCGTTTGGAAATAATTTTATGATTTGTCATAGGTCAAAATTCTTTCGCAGGTATGTAATTTCGTCTACTAAGTAACTAATGCATTATACTCTCCTGATGAAGGTCAGTTCAAATGTTGCTTTATTGTAAGTGCATATTGTAATCCACTCACTTATTATTATTTATATTTCGTCGAGCATTGCTTGGCATCTTGAAGTTTCCTGTAAATATACAGGATGTTACAGAAAAGTGGAGTAAAATTTAATTTTAAAATTAAAAAAAATCTTCGGAATTTATTGGTGTAAATGCACGTGCCGTTTATAAATAACATATTTTGAATTTTCATGTCAATGTCAACAGTTTTATTTTTTTATGCATACCTTTTTAGAATAATCATGGTCTCTTCATCACTCAAACAACAATCACAGTTTCTTCTTTCATATCAGCCCTCTTCCTTATGAAATACCAGCTTTATTAGTCAATTTTCAAGTTCAATTTGTCAGTTTCAAAATAAGATTTCTATATTAAAAATCTTAAAAATCATACATTTTCCTGCAATTGTTAGCGTTATACAACTTATATACAATTTCAGTAATGTGTTGATTGACAGTGTGCAAACTGCATTATATGTATGTGTATTTAATGTTATTATAAAAACACAGCTTTGCAGCAAGAGTTGAATACTGGCCTCAGCGACTGTAAGAGTAGATATTAGGCAATAAGAAATAAAATAGTTTATAATAACTCAATTATACAGATTAAGAAAACCAACAAAACTCAAAAGCGTCCACGCATAAAAAATAATAATTGTTACAAAAAAATACAGATACGAGAATTACTTTAAATTTATCATTTTCACCTTATAATAATACGCAACGCTAATTACAATAAACGCTGTAGTCGAACTGATGCAACTGTTGATTTTCAAATTGCCTCTATTTATTGCTACAAAACTCACATTGCCATCTCCAACGCTATTATTCTTTAATGTCGGACATTGATCATGTCATTAAATGTTAATGCTATATACTTACTTGCATTACATAATTAATGATTCATCAGTATTCAAATTTCTCTTCGACCAATCTGTCCGAAGTTATTACATCGAATAAGAAATGTTAGACTTCATAATCCATTGTCATTTTTTTTTCTAAATTGGTGAACAAATATGGCGTAATGTTTGACAGTCGCCGTATCCTGTAGACGTTTGCCATTAAAAAAGTATCGTGTTAGTGATTTCTTAATATAAATACCGTTTTTAAATATAAGAAAAGAACGTGGATAAATCTCAAA
This sequence comes from Euplagia quadripunctaria, assembly GCA_963859945.1. NCBI lineage: Eukaryota > Metazoa > Arthropoda > Insecta > Lepidoptera > Erebidae > Euplagia > Euplagia quadripunctaria. The sequence continues at coordinate 15,923,999 of OY982562.1, read as the reverse complement.
AAATGCAGATGTTATCAGAGCGCTGCGTTGCCTTGTGCGATTCCGTTTGTATCGAAGTGCATAATTCCTAATACTTCCTTATTTTATTTATTTAAGACTTCCTGCAAGTTACATTGCACGAGACGGACTTAATGCCACATGGGATTATTTATTTATTTACACTTTTTGCACATAGGCGAACTTAATGCCTAAGGCATTCTCTACCAGTCAACCATTGGGTGATGCAGAGAAAACAGGAAATAGGTGCGTTTTACCTAAAAGTAGTTTATAAAACAAAATATTACCTAGTCACACTAAATACACTATGTAATATGTTACCACTTACATATATACCATGCATTATATATGCATGGTCTTTATATACCACATACATACATACATATATACACATATACCTACATAGTATCTATACGGATATAGATAATTATAACAACGATATATGACAAATTATGGGCAAGTTGATTCTGCCAATTGTTTGAAGAGATACTCCTTTACTTTCACTTTAAATGAGTAATTGTTGGTGGCCATCCTGACTTCAAGGGGAAGCTCATTCTAAAGAAGAACGGACTGAACGGAAAAAGATGAGCTGATAAACTCGGTAGTGTGTGAAGGACAACGAAGAAAAAGATTATTGGCGGAACGAAGGTTTCTGTCATGATTACTACATAAAAGCTGGAAGTAGGAAGCTAAATACGTTGGCGAAGATGGATTATTAAGGATAGTAAATAGAACAGTGAGGACACGTAATTTTCGACGTTGACGAATAGGTAACCAATTGAATTGCGAATGGGAACAAGATACATGATCATATTTACGGAGGTTAAAGATGAATCAAATGCAGTTCTTAAGAAGACGGTCTAACTTATCGAGAAGATCTGCATTCAGGTCATAACAGCACACGTCACCATACTCAATTAATGGGAAGGTAAGAGTTTGCACAAGCATGGTCTTGGTTTTGCGGAAAGAAAATTTTTCAACCGATACAATGCTCGGAAAGTTCCAGTAAACCTCTGACTGATTATATCTACCAGTCAACCTTTGGCTGATTCAGTGAGGGACATGGTGTATCAGAATGAAAATTCTTAAAGAAGGTTATAATTTACAAACAAATACAATTTATTATACTACATTATCATACGAATACACAAACATACGCATACATACATTAATACTTACAGATAAATATACATACAAATAAATACAATACAATTTAAAGACGTTCTCTTAAGTTTTGTGTGTTCCAAATTAAAATTAAAAACACGAGGAATATAATCAGTTTTTTCTCAGAAAAATCGAAAATAGATCTTCGAAATACCTACCGAACCGAACCTACTACTATTGTTTTCTTGTAAAGCTAATCGTTGTGAGCTTCAGCTGTACACAAAAAAGTCTATCCATATAAAAAATACCTGTTAATAAATAGTTCACGTTGTAATATATTAATTCAGTTTTAAAGGTTTCTTTCTAATATGGGATTTTTTAAGAATACCTTGACGAGTCGAACATGTCACTCACATGCAACGCGATACACGATTTGAGTTATAACAATGATATTAATCACTTATAGTGACTTACACTACCGATAGTATACTTCTATTCATTTTGTGTATAACATCGTTGTAGTAAAACGGAAGTGTTAAAATCAAATCATAAATTATCCTTTGTTTGGGATAGACCTTCCCAAACAAAGGATAAATGATGATAAAATTTAAAAAAATCTCGAGATACATTTTACAATACAACAAATTAAAGTGTATATTTTGGAGATATACGAGTCTGCTAATTAGTTATTTACAGTCAAAATTGCAGCCAAAGAACATTTTATAAATAAGTTTGTAGGTTTTCTCACTTTCTTACTATTGTGCTTCCTAGTGTATGACGCGCTAACTTTGGATCTACAATCTCAATCAGTTAAGTCATCGCAGTCTAAAGTTACTTGATAAAAATACTAAGCAGTGCGCGCAGCTATAGTAGAATTTGCACATCAAAAATATATTTATACATATTAAATATAGGTACAAGCATGATGATTTCAGTCAATTAACAAGATGTGTGAATTTAGTTTGGAATCACTGATTCCATTAGGTCCAATTGTTCCTTTACTGTAACTTCAAATTTTCATGTGTTCCTTGTCTATAATCATTTATATCAAATTTAATATGTTTGTATTCCGACTGGTTACTTAGTATTAAAATGCTATTTTCGATGTGTAATGTAATGAAATGCTGCCGACATTCATCTGAAGTTTTAGTGCAGAAAAATCTATTTACAATCGAAATCGTAGGTTGAATACATGACTTCAATGGTCAAGTCGGGACTCGTAAAAAGATAGTTGTGACAGCTTATATTTTGTTAGGTTAAGCACTTAGATTGATTTTAGCTAGTAGTATTCAGCCAGGCTAGTTTGTTTGTCTGTTGCTTATACATTATAAATTGTGATAGGGTCTTTGTACAGTGCAGTTTGTGCATCAGCACCAACACAAGCATAAATAGGTCAGTCATTTAATTTATGTTCACAAAAATATTAATGAGGTCACTGTGTACTGTTTGTCTTTACTTAGTAATTGTTAGAAATATATAATATCTAACCAATACCTTAGTATTGGTTAGATATATATATAAAGACAAAAATATTCCAGCTGCTTTAGACCCAAAAACGTTAGGTTAGTGTGTCATATTCATCGAAAACTAATGTAAGTCTTGAAATTATCATATTCTAAATAATAACTCAAGAGTAGACTATATGCTAGACAGAAATCCTTGAGATTAAATTTGATTATAATTTACTCGCCGTTTTAAAATATTATTGATGTCTGTAATTTTATGTATTTTTAACAAACTTCCAAAAAGGACGAGGTTTATGTTCGTCTGTATGTATTTTTTTTTGTGTGATATTTTCACATATTGTAAACCGATTAAAAAAAATCTTTTTTAGTTCGAAAGGGTATACTCCCGAGGTGGTCCCATTATCATCAAGTCAGGATCTGATGATGGAATCTCAAGGAAATCGAGGAAAAACTAACTAACAATGTAATAATATCTTAGAAGTCAATTTTGAATTTTTTGATGTAAGGCATATTTTGTAATCGTTGAAGAGATCTTCGAGTCGGGGGTGTTTTAAATTTTAAATTTAATAAGGGTAAAATAAATAATTTTTATAAAAAAAATTAAACCGACTTCAAAACCACAGAAAGCGAACACCAAAAAAAACACAAAACTCAAAACTCCGCGGTCACTTGGAGGGTAAGGCCAAATTAGCCTCGAAGAAGCTTGGTGTGCTGAATGGATCGAGACACTATTTCACCCCGGCCCACCGCCTGCAACTTTATAAGGCGCAGGTTCGGCCGCATATGGAATACTGTTCTCATATCTATGCAGGAGCACCGCAGTACCAGCTTCTCCCTCTTGACCGCATTCAACGGAGAGCGACTCGAATCATCGATTGCCAGGATATTTCAGATCGGCTTGACCCTTTGGCGTTGCGTAGAGATGTAGCTTCACTCTGCATTATCTATCGCATATATCATGGGGAGTGCTCCGAGGAATTGTTCGGACTTATACCGGCCGCAACGTTTCACCATCGTTCAACGCGACAAAACTTTCATCCCCATCACCTGGATAATTGGCAATCCACCACTTTGCCTCGCACAACCAATCTCTGGAACAAATTGTCGCCTGCGGTATTTCCGGACCGATACGACTTTCAAAACCTTCAAGAAAAGAGCCTACTTCTATCTCAAAGGCCGGCAACGCACTTGTGACTCTTGAGTTGCAGGTGTCCATGGGCGACGGTAGTCACTTACCATCAGGTGACCCGCCTGCTCGTTTGCCCACTATAATATATAAAAAAAAAGCGAAAAATAAATCAATATAATTATTGTGAGCGCTCCCCATTCATCTATTTCAAGTCGGTGCCAGCCAAGCCAAGTAGGTAGTAGATAGAATGTAGATATGTATGTAGTAAGTAGGTAGATACTTGTCGGTAGTATGATACTACCTGCCAAGTCATACAAGCCAACCTAATAGGTAGTAGATAGATACTACTAGTATCTATCTACTACCTATTAGACTTGGCTAGCACCGACTTTGAATAGATGAGTGGGTAGCGCTCATAATATTTATTTTAATTTATTTTTCGATTTTGAGTCCCTATTTGTGGTTTTAAAGTCGGTTTATTTTTTTTTACAAAAATAATTTATTTTTAAATATAAGATTCACAATTACATATGTTCACGTCTAATATATATATATTTATATCTTTCTATAGGTAACGGCACGGCAACCACTCTAGCCATCATATGTGCTGAAAAACTAAGAATAGAGAAATAATGTGCCAGATTATTTACTGCATCTAGATGCCTCATTTCAGCTTAAAACCTTGGAACTGTTCACTGTTCTTGACATGTTACTAATTAATCTGTTCGTAAAGAAACAAAAACAATGTAACGGCACACGTTCAGAGTTCTTACGATTGCACTGTGTGGTATGCGTGCGTGTGGGAGAGCCATGCTTCGGTACGTTTCGGCCGGTGTGATACCACGGCCTCCCAGAAAACCGGCAGTGAAGCAATGATTTCATTGTATTCCGCCGAGTGAGTGAGGTTACCCGAGGCCCTAACCTTTCCCTCTCTTCCTCTTCCCCCTTTCCCCCAACTCCCCCTCTTCGCCCCCTTTCCCCCGTCCCCTACTTAAAGGCCAGCAACGCACTTGTAACTCTTGAGTCGCACTTACCATCAGGTGACCCGTCTGCTCGTCTGCCCCCAAAAAAAATAAAAATAATACTAGGGATAATATTGTCAGTAAGTTCCGCAGAGTTTGACATTGTTCTTATTAACATAGTTTACTAATATGTAGTATATTATAAGTAATTTTGTGTAATTTTCGAGAACAATTTCTGGTCCGTATTATTGGAGCGAAGTTCACGTTATAAGACGCTTGGCAGATGAGGGCTAGCGAAAAAAAAGTGTTAGCACAACGAAAAATGCTGACTGCGAGTTGATTTATTTTATTTACGCCGTCTGTGGATTCTGTGCGATACTACTTTGTTCAATCCATTAAATATATATCCATGTCCCAAAACCTTATTAGATCGATTTCTTTTTCTGACCCATCATCAAAGGTATCAATTCTTATCGTCTGTCTTCGTTTTCGGGAGTGTTTCACTAACACCCGGTATTATACCCTCTTTAATAGAACCAACTACGCAACATATTTTAGACTTGATCTGTATAAAGTCTAAAATCCCTATGTAAATTTCAAAGTTATCAATTAAGTTCTTATTGAGTAGTGAACATGGATTTTTTCGGTCACCCAATTTTATTCAACACAATGTTTGGCTCGTTATTTAGATTTCTGCATTCATAAATAGCTAGGATCATCTAAATAATTGTTGAATAATAAATATTTGCGCTTGACGAAATTATATCTTACTAAAATCACACCCACTTGAACCACGTGTATTAAAACAAAACTTAATAGGTGCAAGGTCTACCAAATTATTCGTTGACAAGTATTTATTACGAAGCATTGTCTATTATTATCAATTTGATTCCATTATTCAAATGCCTATAAATATTCATCATATAGTAGGTGCCGCTTTGATAAATCACTGTTACAAATTATTTGTTTTAAAACATCTGTTATTGAAATATGGACGTGCAATATAGGCGCTATTAAAATTGAATCTATTTTCGGGAACATTATTTATTTTTCTTTAAGGCATAGTACAAAATAATGAAATGAGATGATCTTTGTTGTTTATTAATTTTTATGCTAAAGCCTGACCAGGAATATTAAAAACCTCGTCATGTTGCGGAAGGCAAGCGTAACTTTAAAACGTCAAATATCATCATTGTTTACGCGTGTAGTTTAAGCGTGGTCTTTTTTGGGTTTGTGAGTTTACTATGTGTTAAAATGCCAAAAAACTATTAGTCGAGGGGGAAAATTGGTTAGCAATGTATATAAGTATTTGTTGTCGAAAAGAAAGTCCGAGCCACTACCCCAGGATTTTTCTTTTCTTAGTTAGGCTATACAATATAAATCCGGAGCTCCCAGTCGTGGCCCTAATTTGAAATAATTAATAAATGCACAATTACGATTTCTCCAACTTCGAGACGAAGATGAGCTTTTGCGCTACAGATAAAACTTAAATCTCCTAGTATTTTAAACAAGAATTTAAATTTAATAAGAGAAACATAGATCTCTTTATTTTTTCGTTATTTTTCTTAGATTTAAGTTCAAGTTTATTGAACTGAATTGAAGTTTAATATACTATTTTATTAATGTTTTTATTTTATAAACATTCAATAAAAAATATATTTTTTTTATCTTCAAACTGTCACAAATATGTATGACCATATTTTAGAGTCTAAATTTGTTATTTATAGAACAGAAATCTAATTTTGAAACTGACAAACTGAACTTGAAAATACATATAATACCAGTAATGCTAATATGTCGACATAATTGAAACTAGGCATTTAATATTGAGGATATTGACGGAACATCCAGATCTGTTAGAAAAAAAATAAAGTAAAAAAGGTTTATATGGGACTTCGGATTTCACTTCTGGAGTCTGGTCCCGAAGCTTATGGGGTCGGCAGCCTCGCTTTCACCGTTGCTGCCCAACTTAGCAGGGCCCGACGCCTCTTGTAGGAGACTCTACGTTGGGATCGTGCGGTCCATGGTCCTATACGGGTCCCCAATATGGGCAAAGACTCTGACGACCCACAATGTTGCAATTTGGCGACGTCCGCAGCAGGTTATGACCGTCAGGTCATAAGGGGATACCGTACGATCTCTTTCGAAGTGGTAAGTCTCCTAGCAGGGAGTCCGCCATGGGACCTGGAGGCAAAATCAATTGCTTCATTATACCAGTGGCGCAAGGAGGCGCAGGAGCGGGACCTGACACATGTGTAAAGTAAAGTCGAGGCTCAGCGGTGGTAAGACCCATCATGGAGGATTGACTGGAGAGGCGGCACCGAAGCCTCTCCTACCGAACGACGCAGGTACTTACCGGACATGGCTGCTTCAGAAAGTACCTGTCTCGCATAGGCCGAGAACCAACGCCTGTATGCCACCACTGCGGGGGCTGCAGCGAGGATACTGCACTTCAGACTCTAGCAGAGTGCACTACGTGGAGGCAGCAGCGCGTCGACCTCACTGCGGGCATTAGTGTAGGTAGCCTCTCGCTAGAAACCATGGTTATGGCCATAGTCCGGTACGAAAGAGCATGGAATTCCGCTGTCTGGTTCTGCGAGGAAGTGATGTATACCAATAAGGTGGCGAAAAGACAACTGGAGAGACTTACTTCCCTCTCGTCCCGCAGAAGACGCACCAGGCGCCGGAGAGTGCAAAATGATGTCTGGCCTCCATGAGCGCTTGCCTGAAGGTGATGGGCTGGATTCCTCGTCGCCCTAGCAGAAGCAGGCCCGTGACAACAGCGCGACGTGTTCCACGCTCACCTTTCTAAATCGGAGGGGGCACAACACATAAATTGTGGGGTCACCTGTTGTTGAACAGGCGGCCAAGTGTGCCAGGGCTCACAGGGATTCCCTTTCTAGGGTACACCTGAATCCCCGGCATTAGGACCCCGGGACTGAACACCGTGTGGTTTCAGTCGGTTCAATTCCGACATAGCACCTTGCCGTTGACCCCGGTGAGGTGATGACCCGTGGGGGTTTCGACACGAAAAAGACACCTTCTAGAACTCTGACTTTTTATTGCCTGTTTACACATCCAAGATTATCCTGGGATCCTTAGATTATCTCTAAACAATCGATCGAATCCCCTACTCTACATAAACATAGCATGTTTTTTTTTAAACGAGAAATCACCATGAGTGGCCATAGACATATTAATTGTTATAACCGGTCTTCATAGTGCTAAAGAATAATAAGCACAACTACAACATAAGTACAACTATTATAAGCATAGACTATACAATCTTTACATAGTACAAAACAAAGTCGCTTCCGCCGTTTGTTCGCCTAGATCTTTCAAACTACGCAACAGATTTTAATTCGGTTTACACCAATAGATAGAACGATTCAAGAGGAAAGTTTATACGTATAGTTTAATATTGTTCTGTGTTAATTTGTATAATCATATGACAATAATTGTTCACCACATTAGTATCTAAATTACACCCGTGCGAAGCTGGGGCGGGTCGCTAGTCAAATATAAAATGGAAAATTATTTCATGGCTAATGCCGAAGACAGATTGGATAGTAGTAGTTTTATGCAAACGTCTTCAACTAACGGTTATTAATCAAACGTTAACAGACAACACGTTGTTGTTTAAAATTAAAAAGAGGAATTCTTTAATTTAATAAAATCATTTAATAATCTCATAATTGAGTAAATATTGCAGTTTTGTCAAGAAACCTTTTCGGTTTACATGTCGATAGATATATAAGTGTGTAGGTTTAAGTTGTATTAATTAAACGCTTTCTATTTGAATTGTCATTATTTAACGTTTGAGCAAATTTAAATTGATATTTTATAATAAGGACCTGACCTCCAATATTCAACAGAAAAAATACTAGCAAAGCAATTAGGAGAATATAATTAATTGTGCGTGCAACGAACCAAGTGCATACGCAGCTTTAAAAAGTGACATATATGAAGTTGACGACATACCATATCGTACTTCGAGTTTAGACTTTCTTAATGACCGTGAACGCAATGACAATGAACATAACTGAGTTATTTATAATGCTGTTGTTAAAGATAATAATAATGATACAATAATAATCGTTCTGACTTATTTATGTTCTATAGCATTTAAAAAATGACTAACAAATGCACTGAAGTAAACAAGATATATATTTCGTAGTTAAGAACATTGAGGTTAACAAAGCTGCAGATGATTTGGTTGCATCGGTAGTCCTGGTTGTCATAAATACCTGCGATCGCCAAATTAAAAAGGTCAATCCACTTGGCTATTAGTTAAAACTTGTAGTAACGCAAGACAAGGTATTTCTTTTGGTAGGTCTATTCATAGAGCATGCAGCGATATACGCACTAGAGGAAAATCCTCTAACACTAATAACAAGGACGCAAAGTACAAGGACGCAAAGTACACGTACGCATATTTAGAATTCGTCGTGTAAGTAGTTGGATGGAACATTACAATTTCATCGCTTAAATAAAGTTAGAAAATAAATTTCACCACATCTTGCATGGAAGGAATAATATACTATAACTTGATATTGTCGAAAGTTGACGCGAATGTTACACATTGAAATAAAACTATTTTTCACGGATTCTATCGCGATTTATTTGGTGTTATTTTACTATCTATACTGATCCCAGTCTCAGTCTACCCGTGACCATGGCTGCTGAAAAGCAACTGAAACGTCGGGATCAGTATAGATAGTAAAATAACACCAAATAAATCGCGATAGAATCCGTGAAAAATAGTTTTATTTCAATACTATAACTTTACCTTCTGAAACCTTCCTGATAAGTTAGGCCCTTTTCTTAGTAATCCTATTCGTTAACGGTGCAATATACCGTCTTATATGATGATTTGGCGCATAGGACACTACAATACATAATACAACTAAGTTTGTATTGTTGTTTGAATATGTATGGTCAGCCACCGACGGAATTACTAGTTCGTACAACAACTGTCTTTTTAATTAGATAATTAAAAATAAATTACTCAAAGAACCCACAATTCAGAAATGTTATTAATATAATTAATTTACTCTACAGATTACACTGTCTCTATGACGTCTTGATCGCAAGCTACACAGTAGTAATTATTGCTCTTAGCTACACAGGGTCAATAGACAAATGTCACTGCGACATTTTTAGTTAGAAAGTGTTCATTTGACAAATTCGTTCCCTTGTCACGCGTAATACATAATATTCACGACATATCACTATACTTATGACCTTTCATTAAATAAATGAATCGATAGTCACTTTTTCTTATTTACATCCAGACGTTATTTAATCTGGTACCTCTAAATTCCTGTAATAAAGTTCTCTTTAGGACAATATCTCTCTTTAGGATAATATAGAGCTAACTGACGAACGAATTAGCTTTTGATTGAAGCTTGCTTTAAAGTTATATTTCTATCCCTCGGGGACAATGGGTGATTTTTATCTGTATGAAACTTACTTTACATCCTTGGCTATATCCCTGCCAACACGTTCGCAAAATATGATGATGATCAATCAAGTAGCTGGGACGTGAAAACGTATCAGACAGACAGACAAAGTTACTTTCGCATTTACAAGATCGGTATAGATATTATTTTATTGAAGAGCGCGGATGTTAAGCGAATTTTTACAATAAACGAACTAAAGTAGACGCATTGTGTTTGACAAAACTTAATCACAGTTTTTGCGTAGAAACAACCTAGATACATTGAATCGAATGTCAGTTGCGACTTGCAGTAAATGCTTGGCACTCGACGTGTCACGTCACGGCGCGGCGCTTGGTAGTTCGTGCTTGCAGTGACAGCTGGCGCAACCTATCACCGCTCATGGCGCCATAGACACCTTCAGAATTCATCGGGCACGTTTCCATATTGGTTGCAGTGTTTCAACGACTTTATCCATAGCGTACAATGGTATAATTCTTTTGGGACAAACTTTTAATTGTTGGAATTCTTCATTAACGTAGCCATGTCACTTTTAGTATTTTTTTAGAACTAGTGTAGAGTAGTTGTTATTTCTTATAGTGTTTTTATTGACAGGGTTCTGAGTCTTCCGGTCTAGAAGATTCCCTGGAGCTGTTCTCAAGGCGGTTTGGGATGATAAAATATTGAACTTATGTGTTTACTACATTTTGATTAAATAAATTACAATGTAAACACTTCCTAACCATCTGATCTTTCTCACGAATACTCAAAACCAATGATATATATATTTTAGTAACATATTATTATTGGCATTAAACATCAGCGATCAAATTCATGGTAATAGCATGAATGGATCATAATATCGAAGACTGTGTCTTGAACGGCAAATTTAGAACCTGCATGGACTTGGAACTATAATTATGGGCATTATATTTATAGGTAGGTATGCAAGTATATAATAATCAGGAAGCCGTGAGTCGTATAAAAACCCGCACAATGTAGATAGGAAACTCATTGAACGTCTAGTATTTGAGCTACTGAGTTAGACGGGGAATAGAACCTTATGCAATTGATGATGAATAATTTCAAATTTAGAATTAATGTTTTAATATCGGTAATATTTTCAAGACATCTATTACTGTGCAGTAATATACATATAAAATATGAATATAATTTTCAAATCACCAAGAGCAGTCAATTACTAGAAAAGGAAGAGAGAAACAACATTTTGATGCACTGAACTTGATATAAGTGTCCACATAACAGGTTGCATGCAATCATGCCATCAAATACTACATTACTAAGTGTAGGTCTATCATTACTATGACCTTCTCTCCTTCTAAGACATTCTAGTAAGCAATAAAGAAAGAAAAAAATTATATTGGTGCAATAATAAAAAAATGTTATCAGAGCATCATAAATCACCAAATTCAATATAAAAGGTTTCTTGTAAAGATAATATTAAAAATATATCTGACCCTTGTAAGCTGTCATCGAGGTTCCTTACTGTTAGGTATGGAGACAATCTTATAGATGTAAATTATTTGACCTGTTATGTTATGTTAATATCTGACAGGCTTTTAGCTCACTCAAGTGACTCGGCACTTGTGAAGTGAATTGCTACAGTGAAGACACTCACATATACAAAATAAAATACAAAGTAAAATACATATATAAAATAAAAACATTAAATTTAAAACGTGTAAATTTAAATACATTTACTATTTTTTAACATGAGTTTTATTATAGTACAAACACACATTCCCAATTGTAAATCTAAACTTCTTAAAAAAAAACTTTTCGAAGGTATGAAACTTAATTAGGTATTGATTATCTGATTTTTAGTTTAAAGTATAAACGTGGACCTAATGAATATATTACATTTTAAAAACTCCCACTCATATACTGATTTTGTCAATAATCCAACACGCTTTATTATTCAGGCACTTGCAGCTTGGCAATTCATCATCATGAGTACTGGTATTGTAGAGTGCTGTTATAATAAATAAGCTGCTGAGATTTGCACCTTGACTACTAGCAGTTAGATAAAACACAAGACAGAAGTGGTTGTCGGACTCGTACCGACTTAAAAAACAGGGTTAGGTCGTTTCGGCCGGGATCAAAGTACTTACAGGAATAGTGTTAAACCCTCGACGAGAAATAAGCAGCCACACCGTGGCACGAGACTAGTCTTGGTCCTTGCTCTTACTTTTCATAAGGAGATGGGCTCTAACCATAGCCGCCAGGCCCCAGTGGTCATGGAGGCTGAAGATTCTCCAGAGTTCTCCAACGCCCGGGACCTCGTGACTCTTTAGATCTTGTCACTCGCACTTAAAATAAGGTGGCTGAAATCTATGCGCTTTCGTTACGGATCATGGACAGAATTATGATCTCATCTCCGACGCTGGGCACTCCACTGAAGTGTAGACTTCGTTGTCATCGCCTAAGTGCCGTGTGTATTATGTATCCTATGTTGTATAAACAGGATCCTCCTGTAGCAGCCGAGCCCTAAGAGTACCCGCATTAGCCGATAGCAGAAGTATCCATGTCCCATCTAAAGCCAATCATCCATTATGTGTTTTACCGACATTATTGTGGCTTCGCAGCTGCTCACCGTTATCCATCTCCTCTTTTCGATTCCGCCACTAATATCTTATGTAAAGCTTGTTAATTTTTTGATATCCTGACCAATCAATTTTTTTTATAATAACAACTATTAATTTTTATATGCAGGTAACATTTAATAAAATAGCTATGTAGGTAGTAGTAACATTTGCCAATAGTTACCTGCCTTGATATCCTGTTCAATCTATTACTAGCTGCAATAATTATCTTCATTTTATTTATTTAATTTTGTTTGATAATAAAGTACAAGCAATAGCGACGTAACTATGTCATAAATGAGTTACAAATTCGTGTATATGAAATAAAACGTAATAGTGAAATTTAAAATCGGTTATATACTCATTTAAATGTATTTCAAAATCGATGAGGGCGTATCAAGTGTAGCAGATTTATTTGGTGGTATGCGAGGCCGCAGTAAGCACGACCGCGCTAGGCTCTCAACTCTTTCACCTTATAGACAATACGATTGATGCAAATCCTAAAGCTTAGGTTACTTCACAACCTCTTTAACATTTTGGTGCTAAACACAGTTTATTATGTAACTGCAATTTGATTAACCTCGCTGCGAGGTGTCAATGATATGCTCTTTGTACATTCGTTCTGATTCTTAATCACGATATAAAATTCTATTTTAAATTACACTAGTGTGTTCTCTTTAATGCATAAATGAATGTTCTTATAAAGTTTTATCACTACTTTTGCGACGCTATCAAGTAGTTACGATATAATAAAGACTATCTATTGTCCTCAAGAAACGAAGTAGATGTTAAAGATGAATGCACTCTATAAATATTTTTATATAACTACGAACGTATCCTACTTATTATTATGTTTACAGTAAACCATGAATGTGTTCTTACACTCTTTTTTTGCAGGTATCTAATAACTTTAAACGAGCAATTCTTGTACATATTATGTAAATATGTGTTTCTTTTTTCGTTTCGTGTATTTCGGAAAGGGTTCAGATGATGTGGATCGAATTTTGTGTTTAGATTAGGCTTTTCTTTTTTTTAGTTTTTCTATATAGATGTATTTATAACGTTTACAAAAAAAATACCGAATGAAGCTCGGTTGCTTAGGTACGGTAAATGAAACGATCAGCTCGAAGAATTGAACACGTAAAGTGCCTAAGTTATTATTTTGTAATCTTATGCTACTAAGTACATCGATATGATCAATTGTAATTAGTACATTCCCAACAACAAGTGTGATTTTTTATGACCTGGTAATCATAATTTTTCCGTTGGTTCTTTTTGCCTCACGCTTGGAAATAAGGCAATACTCACCTAAAATTGTAATGAACCGAGACGGATACTTTGCATAGCAATAACTTAATCTTGCACAAATATTCTTATGTATTCTTAGACGCACAATAAAAATAAATTTTCCGAACAGTGTGTGACAGTGGAAGAGTGAGACCTCTGTTTTTCTCTTTCCTGACCGTGTAAAGAGTGGAACGGGTGGCGCGACAGTTGCAAGGTCCCTCGACCGAAGTGGCTAGAGCCGCAGGCGGCAAGCACGCGGCAAGTCTCGTAAGTAAAAGTAACTTTTAACAATACCTTGGCGGCGCTTGCGCGCTGCGTACGTCAGTTTCGCCAACTCCGGCCGCACGGCACCACATATCGCTCTTTTACTTTTTCGGTCATCGAAACCGTTGCCTGTGTTATTTCGTCGACAACCAAAAAAGTTTTTCCATTACGTGTTACTTTCTGGACATTTTTCGGTGTTTCCAATTGGATATTTACTGTGAATTGCTGATACGTTCGTGTATTATTTTTTGACGTAGCAAAAGTTCAATAACGTTAATGAAAATTTGAATATTTTATAGTTGTTGTACTCACCGGCAATATTGGATGTTACGCTCACTTGAACGTAAGTATTTTTGCATGATTCCTATTTAATTTTAACCTTCGAAGTTTATCGGTTTTGATACTTTTATTATACGAAAGTTGTGCTCAATGTAACTTTTCTTAGCACGTTCTTTGTCGATGTCTATATACAGAGTGGATTCTACGATATTCTTTATATTTTATTAATGAGGTGATGAAAGTGGTCGTGCATTTCCCGCCACCGTCTGCTATGTGGTCACCCGGCTAGTCGGTGAGCGAGTGATTAAATCAACTTGAAATCGGATCATAGAACAGGTTTTTAAGTTATTACAGACACGTGTAGCTTGGAGGTAGCCAACTCACTACTTATACATAACTAGGGGTTTTGTAAAGAAATATTTTAAATTTTTTAGGTATATAAAAATGTCTAAGTAATTAGGCTATTTATTGGCATTTTTCATACACTAAGTTGACAATAAGCTCACAGCCTATCAGATGCAAAGGGGTCATTACCCGCAACACCAGATTCATCTGTTGCCAACCCTCCCCCCCACATAAAACACAAGTGACCCTACTCAAAAATTACACGCACTTACCAAGGTCCAATTCCAGCACAAATCTAATGTGCTCCACCTCCTTTATTAACGTTCATGGATTTTTTTAATAACTTCACACATCTCACACACTGCAGTTTGATCCCAAACTAGGCAAAGCCTGTAGTAAGGTAACCAGACTGCTGATAAACATACTTATATATTGCTAAATACATACATATTATAAATAAGTTACACCCAGACACAGAACAGATGATCATGCTGATCACACAATAATTTGTCCTGGGTGGGAATCGAACCCACGACCTCTGGCTCAGCAGTCAGGGTCACTAACCACTAGACAAACAGGCCAGTCATACAGTCAGATTACTTTGTAATAAAATAATTGTTTACGTTTTATTAGCTGGTTACTTTAACTGCATTCAAACCTTCAAGAAAAGAGCGTACTCCTATCTCAAAGGCCGGCAACGCACTTGTGACTCTTGAGTTGCAGGTGTCCATGGGCGACGGTAGTCACTTACCATCAGGTGACCCGCCTGCTCGTTTGCCCCCTATAATATATAAAAAAAAAAAGATTCTTAGTACGCTCCTAATCGCTCGCCATTTTCTACCAGTCATTATCTATTACAGCCAAAGTTCTTCTATGATCAGTCACATTTTTAATTCACATTCATAAGAGGTGGTAGCGTAATGACTAAGGCGTCGGACTTGCGATCCAGTGGTTGCTGGTTCGAACCCCACCCAGTGCACTACCGACGTGAACCCACTCCTAGCACAAGCATTTCGCTTAGCTGGAGGGGTTAACAGGAATACTAGTAATGTGTATCCACTAGTATACTCAATAAAAAAAATGGAGAATGTCACTTACAAAAATACACTCACACCTGTTTCCCCGAAGGTATTAAACACCCACATTTTCCACCAATAATTTAGTCCCACTCACGTTATAACAAACAAATCCATTGCCATCAACCAGGCACTTTGGAAATTTAAGTGGGAAAATTGGGAGTATGTTTTAAAGGAAAGGTAGGTTAGAACAGAAGGGAATGGAAGGAAATTGATATTACTTATACGGATAAATTGATGAGTGTAAATAATAACTCGACTAGGTCGGGGTCTCGCATACCTGTCACTCGAACTGGCTGTTGCCGGGAAGTCTGGGAAGACTGAGCTCACACTAACGTCGGGCCACACACATTTCATGACATTTTTCATATACCTACTTGTATAAACTTTTAATCGAAGTACAAAAAAATAAGGACTGCAATACAACTTAAACTGAGGCGGCGGTAGTGTAATGGGTAAGGCGGCGGAGTTGCGATCAAGTGGTTGCGGGTTCGAACCCCACCCAGTGCACTGCCGACGTGAACCCGACGTGGTTAACAAGAATGTGTACCACGTTGCTAGTAGGTAATCTTTAAAAAAACTTCTTCTAGACGTAGTAGAGTTGAGTAGAGGACTCGTTCCAAGTTCCAAGTAGGTAGGTATATAGTTCACTTATAAATTGTTACATAATAATCTTATTCCTTTAAAGAACCATAACAGCTATTGATGTCTGTATTTAACTTGAAATTGTATAAATACCAACGATTGTTTGTTTTATATTTAAAATGAATTTGTGTTATCGCTCATCGTACATGAACATCTAACACTTTGTGGTACAAAGTATTCTATGTCGTTTTTATATATATTTTTATTAATACCTTGAAAATATAAATTAACTCATTTATAAAACTAGCCAAGCTTAGCGGTTTCTAACTTTCCTTAAAAGTTAGGCTGTACAACTAAAAAATATATAAAAAAATCGGAGACATATCCTGAGCGTAGTACATTAAAATAAAAAGTAATATAATTGTTATACATAGTAATATATAAGTAGTGAGTGATAAATATAATATAAAAACTGTCCACCTTTATAATACCACTGACTTAAGAAGTGAATCCTCTTTCGGTGCAGTCGTGAGACAACTTTATTTTACTGTTACTGCTCTGTGCTTTTTTACTGTTTATTTATTTTTTCTTGAATGCTACTTAAGGCGTCCATTAGACGCTCATACAAACGTCAATCATTACCGAAAGTCATGATTGACGCATGTTCGTGATGTACAACCGTCAATCACTGCATTAGACGATAGGTTATTCGTTAATCACCGTTTTTTATTGTGGGCGCCTAAGACTGTCTCTTCGAGAGTTAAGTAAGATGCAGTCCAAACCATGATAATTTTAAATCATTTGAAATGATTCATTAGCCTATTAAAAATAATAGGTAATTGATTACATAGAAAGCTTGATTTTTACTTTTGTTTTTCAATATATTCGGTCAGTTTAACGCATTATGCATCAATATTCGACATCGGGTGTATAACATTAACGTGATAAAAAGTGGAAGTTGAAACATATATAGGTAATAATAGTTATATCGTAGACCCCTAACTATTTCATGTTATCACGTCTCAATCTCTCCAACTTCGAGTTTTTTAATATTGAGTATTACAATTAGATATACATGTATGATAGTCACAGTAAGTACACTTATACATTTAACTTTTATATAACTAACTGACCTTAGAGAATAAAAGAATATAGCTATAATCACCTAATGGTTATTTTGATCACGACGTATCTTCACGTATCAACACAATCATTGTACTTTCTCCTGACTATTTGCAATGCTGTATATGTATATACCTATTTAATCTACATGTAACGGCGGCCCCGTTTTTCGAATTATTTTCACTTATAAATAGACAATGATTGTTGTCAAGGACTATGGTTGCTTTAGAGAGAAGTATGAAACCTTAAAATGAAAGGGAAACACTTTAATAGCCCCGAAGTTTAATTTCATTCAGATTGTGACAGTCATATCGATAAAAAGAGCTAAAAACTTAGTCATGGAATGATGATACCATACCTTGTTTTTTATATTTTATGACATTCTATAAAGATATTTGCACCATTCTCTTGCAATACAACATATCTAGCGTTATCGAAAATACTTAAACAATTACATACATACGTTAAAATAGTATTTTGTCGAAAAAGGGGTTTGATTGCAGTGTTTCAAAATCAGATCTATAACTACATTATTGAGTTTGTTAGTATTATTGAGTTACTGAGTTATTACTTTTTAGACACATAAAGTTATCTTATCTTGTCTTATGAATGCCCAGCTACAATTAGCCTACCACGGCAATTATTTAAATACGATCTGAAAGTTAAGGTTTCAAGAACAATGTGTCACTGATCTACTATAAAGTTGAATGACAACATTGTGAGAAAACCGATACAATTATGATTCCGCATTATCCCGCCAAGTGCGTTGGTGTATCTCAGCACGGAATGGTGCCATCCATACTTGGTCTACTTTAGATTGCCTCTAGATGTTGAAAAATTAAAATCTGGACTGGGATAAAATTAGATTCCCGATAACTCTCCTAAAATTGAAAGAAATCATCAATCATCATAAAGTTTTCTGTAAGTATTTAGAAATATTTAAGTATGTTTATCAGCAGTCTGATTACCATAGTAGAGGCTCTGCCTAGTTTGGGCGGCCGTGTGTGAGATGTGTCAAGTTATGATTATTATTGATTTTGATAAAAATCCTATTATCGTAATTTTCTCACGATTAATGCCTTCTGCACTTTGTGGCTCTTTCGGTAGGTCTTTTCATTCTATAGAAGAGTAATATGAAAGGGTAACAAATAAAAGTCCTAATTTTCAAAGTAGGTGTGCAACCGAGCGTTCGGCAATCGAATCACGTAGCAGAACAAAACATTTAAATTTCATACGCAATACCCACATTCCTGAACATTTTGCATTCACAAGATCCGTTTAAGTCGTAAAACAATATTGCTCGCATTTAAAACCTTGTACTCACATGATGATAATATGTTGAGCTATAAACGAAACAGATATATATAGTATGTTTACCTATATTACATCGTATTGAACAGTTAGTGGGTTGGGCAAATAATCGCCTTACAAACCACTCTTCAGATTTTAAATAATATTGTGTAATTTATAGCTTTCCATTTTAGTTGTAATCCTTATTTCCTAATGCAGTTGTTTTCATTTAAAAATAGAATCCGCCGCGTTGGTCAGTTCCCTCAAATATATAATTACTTGTATTTAACCAATTAACACACATTTACAGTAAATAAATAATGGCATCGTTATAATTAAATTCGATAACTAAGTCACATTTATTGATTTTTTTATTGATTTGATTTGATTGACAACAAAATAACGTGCTTTTTGTAGAGCTGAATGGGATTATAACGAGATCGCAATAATAAAATGACTATAATTAATTATGGAAACTGGTCTTATAAAATTGAATCAACTGAAAAATTAAGAGCATAAGCATGGTGTTGAAAATTTATACTTTTTCACAGATTAAGGGATAAATAAACAGCCTATATTAGCAAGATATTTAAATAAATGTCAACTATCGTTTACTTTATTACATTTTCAATTTCTTTTACATTTAATGTAAAATCAAAAATAGTGACCGAATAATTGAGCCTTGGAGCCAATCCTAAATTTATTCGGGTTTTAAATATGAAAAGTATGAATTACATTTGTTTTCCAGAAATAAAACTGTAAAGTAAATAAAAAACCGGCCAAGTGCGAGTCGGACTCGCGCACCGAGGGTACCGTAAAATATTTTTATTATATGATGTAACTAAAAATTTACGGTTGTCGCAATTTTTCCTTTATCTGTGTGTGTGTACCAAATTTCAAGATTCTGAGTTAACGGGAGTGCGAGTGTCGAAAATTTGCGGAAATTTGCGGCATAAACGGCTGTATCTTTTGATTGCGGTGGCTTAGAAGTTTGATTTTTTCACAGCTCCAAGAGACAGTAGACCTGAGTATTTGATATAAATTCCAGCTTGATAATCTCCACGCGTTCCTGAGAAAAAGGGTCGTGACAGACAGACAGACCTTCGGACGGACGGACAACAAAGTGATATATATATATATAAGGGTTCCGTTTTTTCCTTTCGAGGTACGGAACCCTAAAAATTAATATAGTACCACATAGTATAACAACTTTGTTTGTTTTACTGTGGCCTCACACTAGGCAAGCCTGACCTGTGGCTGCCAGATGTGATTACAATTTAGAGATTTTTTAATTAGTAAATACATAAACAATACTTTAAGTATTGTAATACACAATTTAAAAGTGCCACCGTAAACCACTTACTATTAGAAGTATGGTGCGTATTTTCCAACGTACAGTTGACCCGCGGTAATCCGGCCCCTGTCTAATCCGGCACCAGTTGTAGTCCGACATGCCTATGATATTGGTTAAA
Organism: Euplagia quadripunctaria; assembly: GCA_963859945.1. Taxonomy (NCBI): domain Eukaryota; kingdom Metazoa; phylum Arthropoda; class Insecta; order Lepidoptera; family Erebidae; genus Euplagia; species Euplagia quadripunctaria. The sequence continues at coordinate 15,903,580 of OY982562.1, read as the reverse complement.
TCTTTGTCGATGCATGTCTGAACACTGTTTGACATTTTTGCGGGGCACAGACGTAGTTACACAATTTTTTGTACCTAAGTGCTAATCAATGACGATATTTTTATAATAAACTCAATGCATATTTTTTGTGTTGTTTAATTCACAAACTTACACATTTAATCTAATCTAATCTAATCTAATTTAATGTAATATAATTTTGTGTAATTTATTTAATTCGTTTTAATCTAATACAATTTTCAGAAAATTTAATTTAATCTAATACAATTTAATTTAATCGAATTTTAAGTTAAATTATTTCAAAAAAGGAATGTATTTTATATTGTAACTTAACTTATTTCTAATTAGTTTTTCTGCGCGTATATTAGTACATGCAGTACTTTTCTGTAAGTAAGGGATTTAGACATAAGTTTGTAAAATAATCCTATTTAATATATTATCTATTCTTAAGTACTTATGGTTACACTATTGCATTAGGTATATAAAACCTATAAAGAAAGTTGTATTGTGTGAATAAATAAATAAATAAATAATTTAAAAAATATTATGTAGAATGTAGATTTAATCTCTACTATTTTGTCAGATTACAAAGTACCATTCTTTAAAAAACCGGACTACCAGGAGTCGGAGGCAGTACTGCCACAGACTTTTTAGTCCGACAAATTGGAATATCCAATTTGTCGGACTAAAAAGTCTGGGAATATTCCCATACGGCATGCAAAACGTTTGTGGAATTACCGCGGCTCTTTACTTGTAATTTTGCTGTTCTATTTGTATAACAGAAAAGTAACAATATCTAAAAGAGTTAACGGGTCATGGGTTAGAATAATGGAAGGAACATAAATGGCTCACAATTTAATATTGTGGTGTGATGTTGAAAAACATTGTAATAATAAGTATTATTCTGTGTATTATACGCTTATAAAATTGTCTTCATACAGCGCTCTCCATACGAGCATTTCAAAATATTGGAGCCTATAAAATGTTACGAAATTTAACGTGGGGACACAGGCAGTAAATGCAATTGAACCAACTAGTTTTCATACTTAATAAAACTTTAAAATTTAGTAACATTTTTTACCTGCTGTGTTTCTACTCTACTGAACCTTTGCGGAGGTTAAATAGTGTACTTAATTGTTTTTAAGTACGAATACTTAAAATGCTTGTTTCTTTCAATGAATTTATTTCGAAAGAAGTACTTGGCGCGCCTCATGATAAATAGATAAATAGTTTGCCTGTTGCATTGCCTATAAAACTTAAAACACCTGTGGTGTCACTTGTAACGTTGCCAAATCTATCATACTCTCCCACTGTGTACTGGCGACCCTTCTAGCTAACAGAAAAAATCAACAGTTCTCTAGAAGTGTAGTCCCTACCTATCACTCCCTACAAAAATATCTAATTGCCTACTCTTTCCGGGCGCCTACCGCTGCTTGCGTAAATGAACTTCAATGTTCGTAAGCACGGTTACTATTGCCTCGCTATAGCGTAATCTTCAATAACATTCTTTTTATTAAAAAAAAATTGCCATGTAAATAGGTAATTAATTTACATAGCATTTTTTTAACTTAACGCTAATTTTTCATTTCAAATGTTTTAGTAGACAAAAATCCTACATGTGTAGTTATTTACTTATTTACTTTTCTAAAATGTCGATTATTAAACTGTATGGTGGAAAATGTTCTTAATCTTAAAAAAGTTTTAAAAAATAATTTGATAGAAGCTGCCGGGCTTTTTTTCCTTTGTCTATATTCATACGCTACCATACCATTCATTTGCTACATAAACAACCATATCAATTTTCACTGTGAATTTAACAGTATTTAAAGAATATATCAATACGATCTCGAATTATGTTTTTTGTACTTTAAAAATAAAACCGCGCGTGACTGCGTATAAGGTCCAGCTGCCGGTAGGTATTTAGCACCAGCCCCTGTCCTATCATCAAGCATAAGTTACAATGGCAGTTAACTATTCTAAACAGCCTGCTGGTATGGGTCTGGGAACGGTACCTTATATCACTAATATATCGCTTTTACATTAAAAAAAACATTGAATTCAAACTACATACTTAAAAATCATTAAGAACCCATAAGTCGACCGTATATTAATGTAATCGATATTGATTTTAAACTTGTAACAGCGAAGAAGGTATTCTTGCAGCTTACAGACTTTTGTTAGACAGGGCAATGAAGGTGGTTCTTTTTTAAGAAATTTTTGAATAGTGTTTTCAGCGTGTCTGTTGCTTAGTTCGTGGAAAGTGTTCAGTGAAGCGGGTCGGAACGCGCGTTATTAGTTGCGCCACAACCTAAATAAAGGTCACAGGTATCGGAATTTACTGATTGCGTTCATTAAAATTATTTTATTATGCTCTATTACCATCTTAATGGTGATTAACACAATTAGGCTTAAATCGTTAGCAATAGGAATAGTTTTGGAAATTAATTTTTACAAACCCAATTTATACTGGGAATTACTTAAAATGAAACAGTTAATCATTTGTACAAATAAATTAAAAAAAAATATTGGAGCCGTATCTCTGAAGAAATACCATCAAACAT